>JAYKQN010000001.1:19215000-19815000 GCA_036785175.1 Eupleurogrammus muticus
TTTTCCAAAAATGTTGCGGTAATGAAGAACTTCAAAGCAGAATGAATATGTATATTAAAAAATCACACCATCTATATGGTAAGATATTCTCAACTTCGCTTTATGTGACTTACTACTGTTTAGTGGACAAGAAAAAGGCGGAATAGACTACAGGCAGTTTTAAAGGCAGATTTTAACCAACATGATATTGTAGGGTAAATTACTCAATATGCCTTTGAACAATCAAGAAAAGCAGCCAAATTTGTGTGACAATAGCCAGCCAGCCTCCCGCCCCCCCAGCAGCGGGACAATGTTCCATGTGTGGCGTGGGGCTGATCAGCTGGGGCTGGTGGGTAGCTGGACGGCAGCAGGCCTGCAGACATGCTGCTGGTTTGTTCTGCATATGCAGCCTTCACATCACATCCTATCACACCCCTCCCTCCCCTTTGTTCACTCCTGCAGCCCTTGATTAAAATAATACTTTTTCCACACGCTTGATAGATCATCACCTAATAGAATATCAATAGTTTGTTTGATCCGCCAACGTTGTGGCTCGATGTAAGATAAGTACGACGACTTGAAAACTACTGGCCAGATGGTATGGAAAATCATGTTTCTAGAAAAAGACTCATTGCTCAAGTTGAGATGCCTTTGTAGTGTTTGTTAGTATTTTATTTTCACATCAGATACAGACAAGCACCATATAATTTGACAGTAAAATGTTATGCAGGATCAATTCATTTATTAACACTCATTGATAAACAATCAGTTTATTGTATATATATAAAGTATAAATTACAACACAACACACATATAACACATTCTGTGCATGATATATTTTTCACAAAACATTTTTTACAAACCCCTCAAAAATCACCTTGTAAAAGAAAGCAATATTCAAACATAATAATGTTGATGTTATGAGATCCTGTATTTGGGGGAAAAATCAGTCTCTTCATTACATTCATTATTCAGTCATGATTGACAAAATCCAACAAAGAGAAAGGTAGCATTATAAAAGTAGAATCTCATTCTCTCCCTAACTCTTTTTTTTTGGCGGTAAGAGGTAACACACCACCGTCACCGAAGAAATGATCAGTATTGGTTGACATTTACATATAAATGAACAGTCCGATATATCATTTCATGTAGCTACAAAGACAGGCAGAAAACCCGCAGCAAAGAGAGTGACTGTTAAATGCAAATATTAATACACAGCCCTGCCTCAGTTAGACATATAACATGTATTGCATGAATCATTTATATAAGATAAAAGATAACTTTGAGTTGGCATAGCCTAGGTGATGACTTATTTATTATTTAACAGAATAATACATTATTTGCCCTTTGTTTTCACACTTAAAACGTTTTTTTTTTTTTTTTATTCATTTCAATTCAGGCCATGTCAGTTCCTGTTATAACAGATGGATCCCACTGGACCAGTGAGAGACCAGAATAAAGCTGGGCTGCATTAACTGCCTGTATTGAATCCCAGACTACAAAGATGGATGACGCTAAAGCTTATTTTCCTTATCTGTCTGTTTTTTTCCTTCTTACATTTTTTTTTTTTAGCATAATCAAAACTGAATTCTGCGGCAAATTACGTTTCTACTTGACGGACCTGGGGCTGTAATTTGTGCTTACACAATCCAAATTTCTGTCGTCTCTGAACTGAATCAATTGGCACAGCAATTACCATGGAAGTATTTACATGGATTGATCTGATAAGGTTTCCTGTTTATGGGTGTCATGGATGGCAACGAGAACAATTATTTTCATGGGCAATATAACAAAGCTTTTAAGCATTTTATTCATTTTCAATCATGTGCCACAAGCACTGGCTCCTTCACAGTTGTACCTATCAGCTGACTAGTTACTCCCAATTATCTTCCAGCAGGGCAACGCTAGTGATAATACTCTTAAACCTCTCATGCTCACATTGCCTCTATGTTCATGCCAGCACTGTTTGCTGCTGTGCTTCCTCCCACAGTGTTTCACTTCTCCTGTAAGGCTGCAACGTGTAAGACTCCACCACCTGCTCCAAACTAATGAGAGATCTCACCTCCTACCACTCTCCTCCTCTCCCTCTGTACAGTTAGACATATTTAATACACATTAATGTATACAGTACAATGTTGGTAAAGTAGTTTCATCTTTAAAAATTGTAGCAAACTTCCTATATTTCCCCATCTCATTGCGGCATTACCTGCCTAAATGGTTACAATATGGAGGACTGATCTGGGTCAATAAAATCTCATAGCGAGAACATAGAACATAGTAGCGAGAACAGAGCCACACAAAACCAGACTTTAGAACAGATTTAGCTACATCTTGTGTCATTGTTAGTTAAACACCGAACATCATCGTTTTGTAAATAGCATAATAAATAATAGTAGCAATATAAATTTGCCTCTGGCTTTTCGGTGGTTCTTCTGAATAATGTTTTCCCTGGTATCATACAGCCAACCAAACCGCTTCCTTTTCAAACCATGTTTGCATCAATCAGTAACATCACGATTCAAAGGTAGAGTGTGCAGGAGTGTGTGGGGTGGTGAAATGCAACATCCAGTGGCCCATCCTAGCTTTTGCTACTTAACATAGGTGTATTTGACTGAATTACAGTAGCACAGTAGATTGGAGGTTAGATCCTTTGATCCTTTTCTAAACCAAGTGGTCTTAGGCTGTAAATTGTAATTCATAGGAGGGAAGGGGACCACTTAAAGAATTACAAAGAGAGTTTGGGTTATACAGGTAAAAAATCTTGATCTGCTATCTATTAATCTTGATGCTAAAGTGGATAGAGATGGACAGACAGAGAAAATGCCACTGAAGGAAGCGGCGAGCCTATAATATATGAATACATTGTGATAGAGAATCTAAGCATGTTTTGATGTACAATACATTTACTTCTTTGTACAGAATATATGTTATTACTGTACAATTTATAAGTAGAGACCTACAATTGTAATATGTGTAATGCAGGAGAATCATATGTAATTTCCTGAAAGATTATGGAAGGTGGGTTTTTATCTTGTTCCAAGGCTTACTAGCTCAGTGAAGCATTTAAGATTTCGCACATGTGCCTTGAGGGTAAGAACAGCTTTCAGCCACTGTGGAACCACACATCCACGGAGACCTTTAGTATATGTAATAATTAGCCTTCACAAAGAATATATAGTTAATTTCCATCGTTAAAGTTGATTACATTGCATCCGTGGTTATACAAGATATTTGTCATGTAAGAACTAATACATTTAATTTAATAGATGATTATATAATACTGAAAGAAGACTGGTTGGTATGACAGACAGGAATGGGAGGGACTCATGTATGCAGAATGGGCATAAACTGAGGAGGAGAGGAAGAGAATGAGAGAGAGACAGTAAGTTATTAACAGTCCTTATCCACAGGTAGATCATTGGCTGCCTTTGTGGCCTGTGAGAGCCCTGCCGCCCACCCAACATCTGATAATTACACTTCATTAAGGGAGCAGGTATGAGAGAAGTGAGGCGGACTAGTGGGGGCAACGTGTGAATGAGTGACACACAGAAGAGAGGGAGAGGCGCGGTGGAGTGATTTAGTGGTTTGAAAAGATGATGTGAGTGTGATTATGAGGGGGAATGAAAGCGGGAGTTTATGTAGATGTCACGTAGCTCACTCTGCTATAGTGTGTGTGTGTGGGTGTGTTGTGCATGTCCATGTTTTTTTGTGTGCAACTCTCTCTTGGACGCTTATATTCTTTTCTGCGAGAAATTATAAGCAGTGGCTCCATGATTTTTATATATCACAGGGACTGTAATTTTGAATACATATAGTAGGATCTTTCCATATTTTAACATAGCTATATCCTCCTCAGAACTGCATGAGTGAGGCCTTTTAACAGCAACAGCCTGTACTACAGAGGTGTACGTGGTACGAGACAAAGCTAATAAGCTGCAAAAAGCCCACTCCCCTCTAGAGACAATGGTCACAAACTTCTACAGGAGATTGTGAGGCAAAATTTACTGGTTGACTATAAACATAGAAGTTTAGTTTATAGAAGAGAGCGTAGCATCTCTCCAACGCAGGAAATAGCCACTGACAGCTGTCATACCAAAACTAACCACCCAGACAACTGAGCGTGCAACCCGGGATCTCCATCTGATGACCCGGGTAACATCTCATCTTCACACAGCGTGGGTCAAGACTGGCTTTCAAATCAGGAAGTAAAAACGCTGCGGGAAAGGCTAATGACTCGGCCTTAAACTCTGATTCTGGCCGACACTTTCCCAGGGATACGATCTCTGTCACGGCAGAACGCCGCATACTGTGGCGGCACGTCATACTGTGAAAAACATCACAACGCAGATCGGAACCAATTGAAAGTGCTGAAAGAGCGTATTGATCTGTTGAACACAATCAGCTCATTGAATAGCGAGGTGTTTATCAGCGGCTCCCGACCACAGAGAGTCAGAAGAGGAGATGAGAGATTCAGCAGATTATTGGCGCTGAACGCATGGCTTTCAACTGCATGTACCATCCATTCAGTGCTTTTTATCGACAATTCTAGCATCTAGCTCTACTGGAGGAGGGGGGGGGAGTAGAGGTCTGGACTTCAGAAGTGACCATGTCTGAGTGGCTTTCTGAAAGCAGGCGGAGGCTACTGCATTGCACCTTTAACGAATGAAAACCATTTTATACCGCTAATCTATTTTACTTCCTGCGCCACCCTTCCGTACCATTCACAAAGGACAGGAGGCGAAATGAGTCAAAACGTAAAGAAGAAGACATAACACAATGTGACAGAAACCTTGAAAAAGAGTCACCTCAGCCCCCCCTGAAGGCAGCGTTAAACATGGCTACATTACGCGGATCTTTGAATATAGACTGATTTTTAATTAGTGAGAAGACACAAACTCAACATTTAATTCACATTTCAATTTGAGCACATATATACATGAGTCAACAATCCGTCTGGTTTCAAAAATTAAAAAATGTTGCTGCTCAGGTCCTCTAAGACCAAAAAATTGGGTCATATCACTCCGGTACTTTAGGACCAAAATATTTCTTATTTTATGCTACATTATGAACTATCCAGACACTTCATACCGTCTGGGACAGGTCTGCATTCTGTCTCGAGACGTCTGCTCCACATATCTGCAGCTCTCAGTTCTTTGAAAAACGGCTTTCCAAGGCATACAATTTTTCTGTTTGCTGAGGATTTTATTTAATCAAATTTGAGCCTTTGGATTCAATTGTTGCACTGCACTGTGACTTCTATTCTTATACTTTATTAATTAGTTTTATGTAGCCTAATTCATTTTCTATTCTTCTAACTCTGACTATTTTAAGTGTATTTAAATGTCCTTTTATTTATGTTTCTCTTGCACTTTGCCTTAATGCCATATGTGTATGTACCATACAAACAGGGCTTGGCTTGCCTCGCCTCTGTGTGTACATGGGTAAATTTATTCCAGCTCAGGGCTCTGTATTTATTGGTTTACTTGGTTTAGTGTCACTTGCAGATGGACAGGTCTGCCCAGATATAGAAAGCAATAATAAGGGTCCCAGGCACATCAGCTTCCTGTAGCGTGACCTTCCCTCCTTCGCTGTTTTCCCTGAACTGGCCATAACCGTGCATGTCATGTGACATGGCAGGGTGATGGCAGCAGCATCATCAGTAGCAGCAGAAGCAGCAACATCATCAGTAATAGCAGCAGCAGCAGCAGCAGTAAAAGCAGCAGCAGCACCCGTTACTAGCAGCAGCATTAACAGCAGCAGCAGCATCAGTAATAACAGCTGCAGTAGTAACTTCATCAGGAATAGCAGCAGCAGCAGCAGCAGCAACATCATCAGTTAAAGTAGCAGCAGCAGTAGTAACTTCATCAGGAATAGCAGCAGCAGCAGCAACATCATCAGTTAAAGTAGCAGCAGCAGTAGTAACTTCATCAGGAATAGCAGCAGCAACATTATCAGTAACAGCAGCAGCAGTAATAGCAGCAGCAGCATCAGTAACAACAGCAGCAGCCGCAGCAGTAATAGGAGCAGCAGCAGCAGTAACAACAGCAGCAGCCGCAGCAGTAATAGGAGCAGCAGCAGCAGCAACATCATCAGTAACAGCAGCAGCAGCAGTAATAGCAGCAGCAGCAGTAATAGCAGCAGCAGCAACATTATCAGTAACAGCAGCAGCAGCAGTAATAGCAGCAGCAGCAGTAATAGCAGCAGCAGCAACATTATCAGTAACAGCAGCAGCAGTAATAGCAGCAGCAGCATCAGTAACAACAGCAGCAGCAGCAGTAATAGCAGCAGCAGCAGTAATAGCAGCAGCAGCAACATTATCAGTAACAGCAGCAGCAGTAATAGCAGCAGCAGCATCAGTAACAACAGCAGCAGCAGCAGTAATAGGAGCAGCAGCAGCAGCATCATCAGTAACAGCAGCAGCAGCAGCAGCAGTAATAGGAGCAGCAGCAGCAGCAGCAGCAGCAGTAATAGCAGCAGCAGCAACATTATCAGTAACAGCAGCAGCAGCAGCAGCATCAGTAACAACAGCAGCAGCAGCAGTAATAGGAGCAGCAGCAGCAGCATCATCAGTAACAGCAGCAGCAGCAGCAGCAGTAATAGGAGCAGCAGCAGCAGCAGCAGCAGCAGCAGTAATAGCAGCAGCAGCAACATTATCAGTAACAGCAGCAGCAGCAGCATCAGTAACAACAGCAGCAGCAGTAATAGGAGCAGCAGCAGCAGCAGCATCATCAGTAACAGCAGCAGCAGCAGTAATAGGAGCAGCAGCAGCAGCAGCAGCAGTAATAGCAGCAGCAGCAACATTATCAGTAACAGCAGCAGCAGCAGCAGCAGCAGCAGTAATAGCAGCAGCAGCATCAACATCATCAGTAACAGCAGTAATAGCAGCAGCAGCAACAATAGCAGCAGCAGCAGCTAAATCATCAGTAATAACAGCAGCAGCAGCAGCAGCAGCAGCAACAATAGCAGCAGCAGCAGCTAAATCATCAGTAATAACAGCAGCAGCAGCAGCAGCAGCAGCAACAATAGCAGCAGCAGCAGCAGTAATAGCAGCAGCAGAGGTAAAGAAGTGCTGCAGCTTCCAGTGCTGCAGTAAGATTCCGTGGAGCACTTTCTTTCAGCCTGACAGCCATGTGGGAATGTGTCAGACACATCCTTTACAGTATGGGCTCGTCTGCAAGTGGCTGAACAGAATCACTACAAAAAGGTGCGACGTCCCAGAGGTGCACGCAGGGAAAAGGGAGCGATGGCGTGTTTGTGTGTGGATGTGTATGCGCTGTCAGCAGAGAGAGTGAGAGGCGGGGACTGCAGTATTACTCCAGTGGGAAACATTGATTTTCCAGCTCAGCATGGGGATGTGGGAAATGTCAGCCTCTAATTGAGTTGATAAAACTGTTTTGAGTTTCAGACATAAATATGGTTTCCCCCCGCACAAAAGGCCACCACATAAGACACGTCCCACTGGGAGGTCTGTAAGGAATGGAAGGTCTCCTTCGGCGTGTGTGTTTACATGCACGTGCAGAGTTTAGGTTGTGCAGCGCACAGTGTTTGTATGATACAAGCTTACAAGCCTTAGAATAAACAGTTTGTGATGTGGCAGAGAGGGCAGAAACAGAGCGGAGAGGTATGGAGGTGAATGAAGGAAGCCTCCACTTTTCATTCTGATATGTTGCATCACATATGAAACACAAACAGATGCCAGGTAAACAGCCTTGTAGCGATGGCTAATTTACCCTTTCCCGGTGAGGCATTTGGAATTAAATCAAGTAATTTATATATAATATACTGTATGTATTGACAAGGACTGAAATAAAGACGGTGATCACAAACACCTAATACATGTGTGTGTGTGTGTGTGTGTGTGTGTGTGTGTGTGTGTGTGTGTGTGTGTGTGTGTGTGTGTGTGTGTGTGTATTCAATGATTGTAGCACAGTTAGGGTGTGCTGGCTTCAGCTTCAGTCATTCTTTTGAATGTGTGTTAGAAGCCTTGATTTGAGTTATTTCAACATGTTCCACCAGTGAAATGGATCATTAACCAAATGTTGTTCTGCGTTTTTACTGCTCTACACTCCACTTGTTGCATCCCTGGTTCTGATTCCACTATTTTGTTCATTTACCATTTGACAATATTTATGTTTCAGAGGTTTTAACACGTTTGATTCATGAATGAAAATAATAAATAATATATATTATATAATAATATTAACATGTTATCCTACATAATTTAATTTTATTTATTTAATTTTTTTTTATTATTATTATATAGCAGACCTCTGATCCATTACTTTCTGGGTCATATGTCTTTATTATTAGGTATTAATATTAAAGCTTGCAAAACATTATATATTTAATTTATTTTAACATTAAAATTAACACAGAATAAACACAAAGGAAGTCTGTTTAATTTTCTCATGTGAACTATGGATTTCCAAAGAAAAGACCATTGTCTGTCAGTTTAAATGGCATTCACTGACAGAAATAATAACAAAACCCTGCCTTTAAAATGCAGCAGAATTTTAAAAGAGCTTGGAAGGCAATTAGTTATTATATGAGCTAATAATTTATAATGAAGAACAATAAATGTGTTCCATGTTAAATTACAAGGTAACAATAGGGTGTGCAAATAACCATCACTCATTTTTTACATGTTAATGATTTCAAATTAATTGTTAAAGTAGATGCATAAAACTTGACATCATTATTTTACAGTATATCAAATCTATTTTAGTATTGATTATCCAATATTTTTCAATATTTTATAATACAGCTTGTTTGCAAGACAAACTATTAAAGGTGTCTATCAGTTTAAAATATGTGACAGTAGTGTAATAAAGTATAAAGTTGTGAGAAGTGCATGTGTGCCTGTTTGTATCCAAGGCCCCGTTCTCATTATTAGCAATAATTAGACAGGTTTTCACACATTACATCGAGCACGCACACACATTTTTTGTGTTTCTCTCACATTCAAGCGCACACACACACGCACGCGTACACACACATTTGTGGCTAAGCCCACTGGTAATTAACAGACATAATTAGACAGACAACCATTCGTATAGGGAAGGCACACTCATGCAAACACGCGCACACACAAAGACACACATTACTTCCCTGGTAATTAAGGGTATTAATTACAAGCATAGCTGTCCCTGAGAGGCTCTGTATCACTCACAGCAGCAGGGCTCTTATTACTTTATCTCACCACACTATCACCACTTCCCTTCCTCCATCCCTCTGGTTACACGTGCACACACATGTACTCCCAGTTATGCACCTGCTGCACAAACAAATGGAAGCTAAGTACTCAGCGACTGATAGCTGGCCATAGGTTGGCCTCTAGTAGCTGGGGAATTGAGGGAGATCTACTAATTAGAACTAGAACAGAGTTAAGTGCCTGAGGGGCTGTGCCATTGTCTTTGATTTTTGTTAAATATCCTTCAAGCCGCCCTACTGTATGCCTCACTTTTTTTTTTTTTTTTTCTGTGTAGTTCATTAGCGGCTGTAACAGCTGGGTTATATGTTTAAAAATAAGGCCAGGAAATATAGTTTACATCTGTACTGCTTTGTATTGCTTGTGATTTGACTTATAAAATGAACTACTCCACTTCCACTGTGCTGTGCACACTAACCTAGTTGGACATATAGGCCAAGCTCTCAGTCCACTCAGGGTGTAGAGTACAGTAGTGAGCCGGATGAAAAAAAAAGAGATGATACTGTAACTCTGGACAAACTCTGTGAGACAAAGAGCCCGAGGAAAAGATATCCGTTCCTAGAGCTGTTGGACACGGAGCATGCCTTGTTTTAAAAGCTAGAGGCGTATTCATAGTTAATGAACTGGCCGTGCCCTTGGAGGCGGCGGAGCTGCCTCCTCTTGGAGGACTCCGACATAATTTATGGAGATATTTTACAGTTCCATCCCAAATGTCACAGTGGTTTGCATGTTTGGATATTGCGGGGAAGCGTCAAAGCTGTCTGCAGAGGCCAAGGTGGCACACATGACCTGAATGTGTGAGCAACCGCAGGATAGTGAGAGGAGAGCAGAGGACATATTTGTCCACCACAGGCATTTGACTATAAAGTATGAATCCTTCGACAAGCTCCAACATAATATGGAGTGAAAAAGACATTAATATTCATACAGTATGCAAATATAAACTGTTTTATACTTGCATATTGTGCACAGCTTAGTGTCTCCTTACTAATAAAGCTATTTGAGAGAGTGTCTTCTAATAAATAAGAGGAGGATTATTGTGACATTGTTTATGACCTGGTATTCAAGCAGAGACAGAACCTACTGTAATATACTCCTGGTCTGGCTGCACCCATTATCATTTCAGCTATTGGGGAAAAATGCTCTGGCTTGTTTGCCTTTCTTCAAACCACTAAAAATGGTCTTGGGTGATGCTAAACCCCGGATGCAGGGAAGGTGTCCCTGCCAAAATTGTGCCGGGAGGAACTCTTTTGAGCGATGGCATTAAAGTGGATAAATCCCCTCAAAAGAAATCGCCACATGAAAAAGCAATAGCCATGTGCCGTGTTAAGACTTTTTCCAGGATAAAAAAAGACAAACATAACTTTTTCATTTTCAGTGTGTTGTTTGCTAGCACAGGAGTTGTTGTTGATGTGTCACCTAGCGATGAGGATAAGTGAAGGGTAACAGGAAGGGGTGACGAAGACCTATTGAAATATCCAATATCAGGATTATACCCACACCACAGATTACAGTCTACATACTGTAATCTGTATCCCTCTCACATGTGTTTATGACATGATGTGGTTTGCACAACTTTGCAGCAAATATATTTCTCTATCGTCTATATTCAACCAACTTCTTTTAATCAAGCAATCTTTGGAGATGTGTTGGTTAATTTGTCTGCATCTCTCTGTGTCCTTGCAGTGGACGGCTGTACAGATTGGTCAGTGGACTACCTGAAGTACCGGGTGCTGCAGGGCGAGCCGGTGCGGCTGAAGTGCGCCCTCTTCTATGGTTACATCCGGGCCAACTACAGCCAGGCCCAGAGCGTGGGCCTCAGCCTGATGTGGTACCGCAGCTCCGGCCTGGGCCACAGCGACTTTGAGGAGCCCATCTCCTTCGACGGGGCACGCATGAGCAAGGAGGAGGACGCCATCTGGTTCAGACCCGCCGACCTCCAGGACGTGGGCCTCTACTCCTGCGTCTTACGGTGAGAAAAGGGAGGGGAAAGGGTGAATGATGGGAGATTTTGAGTGTTTGAAATGAGACTTTAAAATACCTAAAATCCTAACTTCACAAAGTGTATTAGTGTAGGTACAGGTAAACATTTAGAGTTATAGACACATTTAATTCACTTTGTTGAAGGTGGAGCTCATTTGAACTTTTATGTAATTGTAAATCATTCACTTTCTAATAATGCATGGTATTTTATTAGATAATGAGATTGTTTATGTATTAAAAAAAATGTAGCCAAATATCAAGTACAATATATTCCTAAACATTAGGTTTTTAGATATAAAAGACAGCAAATGATATAATATAATGTATTATTGTAGATTATATTATAACTCAAATAATGAACAAAAAATTTCTGAATCATTTATTACCTTGGCCAAGGAGGTTACATTTGAGCTGGCATTTGTCTGTCTGCGTTTTTGTTTGTCTGTTTGCTGGGAAAATCCCTCTGAAAGTTTTGGCCGGATGTCCTCAAATTTTCAGCAAATGTTGTGAATGGTTCTATGAACAGATTTTGTTAATGATCTGGAGGAAATCCTGGTCTCTGAATGACTCAGATCTTTTTGTTGTTTGGTAACATGGCAGTAAATGGACCTTCAAACTGGCTCCATCATTCGGGGGCCACCTGGTGTAATATTTTACACCTACATGGCTTGTTTTCTTTGCTCACTACACCAGAGACACTGAGACAGGACTTTAACTACGCCTACACTTCATTCCACGATAGCGTGTGCATTCGATAAGTTAAGGACAACAATGTTGGGTGGGAGTCACAATATGGTTGGGCGAGGCCTGTGCTCTCAGAGTGTTTTTCTAGTTTCTGTGAGCTATTCAAGGGAAAACATGAATTTGGTAGAAGTTACATTCTTAAATATTATAGTTTTGCTACAATGAAATTAAATTTATATCTAACTATTTCTGGGGAAATGCTTATACACACATACAGTGCTCAGTTACTAGAGATAATTCATCCTTCTCCACCTGGTTTTACAGAATTTCAAAATGACGCCGTACATATCTTGATAGAGTTCACGCTCTAAACCACTTTTGTAGATGAGAGCAGGTGCTCTCAGACTAGGACCGAAGCAGCATGAAAAAGAGATGACTGGAACACATCCTAGAAATGGTGCAAAAATCACTCACTGACATTTCAACAGCAGTGTGTCTTCTTCAGAGTGATACATGCATCGCCCTGAAGAAGACACACTGCCTTCCAAACATCGGCCGGTGATTCATGCCTCGCGTGGGTCCTATCGCCGTTTAGTCTGCAGATGAACAGAAGTTCTTTAAGAGTAGCAACCTGCTGTACCGTGATTTAACTAGTTCTTTCACTCAGTCTCCCGGCCTTTATGCTTAGACGATCGCCCCATAAGACACAGACTGGAGAGTATTGATCTTCTCATCTAACTCTTGGAATGAGAGCAAATAAGCATATGTCTTTAAAGGTAATCCCTCAAATGAACATAAATGATTAAATCAACAATACAAAATGCCACACCGGGGACCAGGATGGTGGAGGAAGCTTAATCAGCAAACAACAATTGGCATGAGCATAATCAGCACAGTAAACAATGCTAATGCCCACGCTGTCTACGTGCATGAATATGATTGGACGAATGTTGGCTATGCGGTTTTGAACGAGCCACTGATTGTCAAGTATATTAGCCAAAAGCTGATGCACATTATGAAATGGGTAGGGGAAGCATGTGGGCAAAGAAAGATTACTCAATACCAACACAAACAGAAGAGCAAACACACACACACACGCACACTAGTGGGTCATTACAGAAAGACTCTTCCTAATACAAGATGCATAATTATCAGTGTCAGTAACTTATTAACCTTTAGAGTGGAGAACATCCCTGAACAAATGGCTCATTGCAGCGCTTCATTTCAGGGAGTTTTTAATAAACCCAGCCCCTAAAGACCCGGAGAAGCTTGAATAATACATTGAGTGTGACTGGGGGTTGGGTATGTTTGTGTGCAATGATACCCCAGCCTATATTGGATTTCATTACTGCACTCCGTAGGACTAATATGGCACAAATGCTTTCCAGGTTTACTGTAAATTAATATCATCTTTGATTACTCACTGTTTTTTTTTCTAAAAAGGCTTTGCCCGTATTCAAACACAGTGTTTTAAATTCAGGGCATACGCTTATTCTTCAGAGCACAACAGTTGTGAAATTTGCCCTCAGGCCTGTGTTTCTCAGTGTGTTTGTGTTGAGCGAGGGGGGATTTCAAACTTCTCAGACACACTAATCAGAAGACTGCCAGAGATTTGCCTCCGCCTGAAATCAATTGTCTTTTTTTGTAAGGGGTAAGCTTTTTAAGTCACACATTTTCACACATGACCTAAACATTCCTCCCTAAAAGTCCCTGCAGGCTAAGAGAGGGGAAAACAATCATACTTTTTTTGTTACTGCCCACAATTGGTTTTGTTACAGTCCCCAATAGACATCCATTTATCCAAACGGCAAATTCTCAACTACACTTTATACTCATAAAGGTTTAAATAAACTGGGTGATATCCAGTTTATTTCATATATAGTCTGGCAGCTTGCACACCAATCCAATAACATAATTAGTTACTCTAAAGTAAGAATCTTATCATTATTACATGTAATTAAAAGCACATCAGTGCTACTGGTACTGAATAGATTCACAAATGTATTTCAATGACTGCCTCAATGACCTGTACAGTGTTTTTCTTAAGTCTATGTTTATTAGAGCAATCAAAGATTTAATTTGTGATGGTGTACTCTACACATCTGAGACAGTCAAACATTTGTACATTTCATTGTAGAAAACCATATTACAAAATGTCAAAAGCATCTTATGGCACTTTTACTTTAAGACACTTTACAAAGGTTGTAGGGATCATAACAAACAAATGAGGGGCTGATTATGAAGGACTTTATGACTGTGGGGAACAATTTTGTATTGGATTCACTGTGGGACAGGGAGCCAGCGAAGGTTCTGGAGGAAGAGAGTGATGTGATTACAGGAGCTGGAGTGGGTAAGCAGGGGACCAGCGGAGTTCGGGAAGTACTGGAGTTTATTTATGACTCTGGATGAAGCGCCATAAAGAATGCTGTTGCAGTAGTCAATTGATGTTATGAAAGTGGATCAAAGTTTCAGCAGCAGAGAAGGAAAGATGGAGATGAGCTATGTGTTTTTTATGTGGAAAAAGGGGCAGTTCTGGTGATTAGATTGACGTAGTGTTCAAATCAGAGGTTGCTGTTGAAAATGACTTAACGGTTGTGTGGGAAGGGTGACAGAGTGAAGTGGTGCTTGTGATGGATTTAAGATTGATGATTATCATATCTGATTTATCACAGTTCAGTTAGAGACTTGCATCCATGATTTAATTTCAGCGAGGCTGTTGGTCAGAGTGGAGTGAGCTGCGTTGTTGATAGATTTAGTAAAGATGTAGAGCTGGATGTCATCAGCATAGCGTGACACTGGATGATGTTATAGGAGGTTACTGTAGATGAGGTGGGCTTCCAGTTGGGAGGTAAGCAACAGGTTTCAGCTCTTTTTGACAGAAAGTGGAAATTTCTCAGGATTTCAGGGGTTAGTCCAGTTTTTTTAAGGCTTCGGTTAACAGCCACTTTCAGAGTTTTGAGACTGAACCAGAGCAAAAAGGTGGATTAATGATTTCTGTGGTTAGTGAGGAGATGGCCGTTAACAAGTAGTGGATTGGATGGGATCCAAAACAGAAGTAGGCCTTATTATTTCCACCATGGGTTTGGAAACCTGTATAGGGAGAGTGGGGCTGAGTGGAGCTAGAGCCACGGTTAAATTACCAGTTGGGATGACACATGTAGGGAAGAGTGACCTGCGAAAAGCACATGCATTTAAGTCCCACTAAAGGAAATACAATAATTGTTTATGTGAGTGATGCACAATAACCAGTCACTTACAGCATCTTCATGCTTGTGGTGATAACACACATGAATGATGCCTATCACCTTCAAAGTTAGGTACACTTCCAGTTTGAGCTGGATATTTTTAACTATAGTTATTTGACTGATTAGTCAGATGAGGTTGTTTGTGTTGCATGTAAGGAATGTATGCCAATAATTCATGGTAGTGCCCTATTTAGAAGAGAATAGGGCCGCACACAGTGCTCCAATTATTCAGTGATATCATAATAGAACCTGATTAGATTGTAAATAAATTAAAGAACTCTGAACTTTAAAGTTATCTTTTCATTTAAAATCCATTGTGATTAGTATGAAACAAAAAATGTGTCCCTGCCCTGATACCTTCTGACTGGACCCTATATACAGCAGCTTGTAGTGTTCTAAATGTAGGTAAAGCCCTGTGTCCTAAGTCCAGTGCATTGAAGCCCTCCAGGTGTTTTTGTCAGAAAGAGATATGGAGGCACATAGGTTCACTGAAGTCTTTCTGTGAAGCGTATACAGTATATATATGCATTGAGTGTGCGGATGTGTGAAAACTGTTAGCTTTGTCCTCTGTCTGGAAGTGTAAGTCTAATCGCCAGCTCTCGCGTGAAGGTGACTCCATTTACATAACCATCTCTATGCGCGTTCTTTTTCTCTCTCTCTTTCACTCCTTTGCTCTTTTTCTGCCTCACTTTTCCTCTGCATGTCATCTCACATAAGGTCTCTAACATCAATTCAGATCCATCAATCTCTTCTCCTCTCCCTGCTCTGTTTCTCCCCCACACACACACACACACACACCACGCTCCCTTTATGCTTCACCTGATGAATTATTTCATAATAATTCCAGTAATGAGTCTGTGTTCTGGAGTGGGTGAAACCTTCCAGTGATTACATTATCCAACATGTGGGATAATAACGTGTGGAGAATTACAGCCAGCTGCAGACTAATATCCAAAGCAGCTACACTTAAATAGAATGTGACAGACGTGAAAGACACCACAGGACTGTGCATTGACCCCCAGCCGTCCATCAATCACCCACCATCACTGACACATTCCCACAATGCCACGGGGGGGCCTACTGTGAATATTTAACATGCAGAACTGTCTTCTGCTGACTCCCTGGGGACTTTAATGGCTCAGGTGCACTAGGGGTCATTACTGATCATCCCCCTATTATTAAGCAAGGAGGGATTGATTTTCTAGGTCTGTGGATTTGGCTGCATGTGCATCCATGTGTCAACATTTGTGTTGGTAAGTGTGTTTGCAGGCTTGTGTGTATTCTTATTGTCCGAATGTGCTTTATAAGCCTACAGCATAACGTCTTCCCACTCTGTTCCTTCCAGATAGGAGGCGATGAGTCGATAATGTTGGATTTGAGAACTGAGAGGGCATAGCTCACTTGCAGTATCTTGCATCTTACTTCTGCTTCCTACAGCAATTTTCAGATGCCCTTTTAGTCATCCTCTGTTCTAGAAGTATATGGTATTTTTTTTCTCATTCCCATCAGGTATTCTCCTTCCGCTTCTCTCAATGCTATTTAGACCCCGGTCCTTCACAGCTGCACAGGGCTACATTTGTCTCTTTAAGCACGTGTGAGTGGACGTGCGTCTGCATTTGTGTTTTATGGCTCCAGGGGGTCAGAGGTGTTTATATGAGAGAGGTGACTCCCTTATTGCTTCCGTAACCTGAGCAGATCATATGAAACCCTGTCATTTACAGTGAATGGGAGCATCTGGCAGGCTGTAAATGTAATGTAATGAAATCAAATGAAAGCCCATATGGCTGCACACACACACTTCCTCTGTGTGACTGACCGAGTCTGATCACAGGCAGGTGGCAGGGAGCAGGAACGCATTTGGAAGAATGCAAACTCATGGTCTGGGTCTGCTTTTAATGGTCTGGGCTATGCCCCTTAGATCCAATTTAAAGGAAGAGCTTAAAAAAGAACATAACATGCACATTTACAGGTCTATATTTTTATTCACTCCATTGGAATAGGTTTTCATAATTTACAGTTTAAAAAAATCCTTATTTATCTTCTACGTGGCCTTTACACAGCCTATCGATACAGGTGGTTTAGCTCCTGTCTCTTAAGGCCCCTCCTGATAAGGTGCCCCTCAGCAGACTTCTACATAAATAAACAATAGCAGGCAGATTGCATTTCATTTTTTTCTGTTTTGCATTCAAAATATGAACTCTTCAAACATGTTTGTGCATGGTAAAGGCTGAATCTCACAGAAATGTGAGTGGATAACTTGACCATCCCGCAGAACGACCTTAGCAACAACTACAGGACGGACGGCTATTCGTAGGCATGAAGGCCGACTGTCTGATGTCAGGTGGATGGGGGATGTAAACAGAGTTCGCAAACAGAGGTTTCAGAGGAAGCTGATGAAATGAAGGCGTTCTTTTTACATAAGTTCACCTCATGTTTTAGAATTATAATATATGAATAACAGACATTCACAAAAGCACATTATGTCCTGTTTAATGCCAAGCCTTGTAACAGTGCATCTAAAAGAATAGAAAAGTGAAAGGTTTCAGTTTTTTGCCTGCACAGATTCATGACTTCAGCCTCACTGGTGAAGTTTTGGATGAATTCTAACACAAAATGCAAGCTAGGACTTATTGCCGAACATTAGTTCTTGACCTCATTGATGCGCTTGAGTTTGAATGGTAACAAATCTCTGCAGTGAGGTTGAAGCCAATAGTACATGGTTCATGTACTGTTGGCCAAGTGTTGAAGGGAACACCCGTTGCAGTCAAAGCAGATGCAGCGAGACGTGGTCGTGTTACTAATGGTGGGGGTTGATAAGCTGATGGCTTCCATTATGACGGATAAAACAACACTGAACAGAGGGAGAGAGAGAGAGAGAGAAAGAGAGAGAGGCATTCCTCACATCTGCTAGTGTGTATGTGTGTGTGTCTATGTGTGTGTCACCAGCGGTGACGTGTTTTGATGGTTGGGGGGGGCAGTTAGGGTCGTGCAGCAAGGGCCGTCTCAGATGTTTCCTCTCTGATTAGCATCCCCTGACCCAGCTGACTCCCCCATAAATCGGATGGTGGTCGCGAGCGGGAGTCATTGACTCAGTAAACCTGCTGAACATGTCATTATTGCTGACCCCACAAACACAGCAGGAAGGGAGGTGGCGGGTGGATAAGAAATAAATAACTAAAAGGACACCACAGGGGACACACAACATTGAGCTCCACCTGTTTTGTTTTTTTGATTTGATATTTTTTCTCTGTTTCATATTGTATAATATAATATCACCAGTACTCTTTATATAGCAGTTTTTACAAGTTAAAAAACATGTATCTTCATCTATCCTCCTTGTGCTGTTGCTTTTTGCCCACAGGAACTCCACATACTGCATGAAAGTCTCCATGTCTCTCACTGTGGCGGAGAATGACACAAACCTCTGCTACAACTCCAACATGAGACGAGCTGAGAAGGCTGAGCTCAGCAAGAATAAGGACATCCTCTGTCCTGACATCGATGACTATGTTGAACCTGGCAAAGATCCGGACATTACCTGGTACAAGGTGAGATAGCTACTGCCATGTGATTGTGTACTGTTTGTATATTGATTGAATAATTTGGTGTGTGTGTGTGTGTGTGTGTGTGTGTGTGTGTCTTGAATACTGTAAAGTGAATTAGGAGGATGCTGTCTTTGTGATTATACAAGCGAAACATATTCCTGAATGGTTCATTGGTTTGGTTTCCTCTAATTTCTTGGCTGTTTATTTTTAAAAGCCTTGTTTGAAAAGTCGCCCCACATCACTTAGGCAGATTATGTATGGATGCAAATGAATAAATGACATACAATGAATTGTGTAAGGTTGTGTTTACACAGTGTGCCACGATCATCGCAAGAGTCATCTACGAAGAATGAGGAGTGAACAGAGGGCAGCCACGGAGACAGCGTTTATAATGAACATGAGTGGGAGGAGAAAATTGTGCAATGTCACTCTCTGCCCCGCGGAACAAAGATGTCCTCCAAATGCTCCTCATCGCTGATCTTTATTCAGCCTGCGCCACCTTCTCCTCCCTCACCTGGGATCCTGTCTTTTCCCGGGTCAGGCACGGCCTGCGGACAACAAAGTGCATCCCAGAGAACGGTTGAGGCCAAACTAATCACAGGCACATCACAAGTAGATTAGCTCGCTGAGCTCGACCTGTAGGTTTTCCTAGAATTCAATTATGGTCTGGGTAATGACTGGGAATGCTGGAAACTAGAGTTATTCTGACCACTGCGGAGCCAAGGTGATTGAATTTGAAGGTTGCCTGGAGCGATGGTGGAATGGAATCCGCTGAGCCGTCGTAGTCCCTGCCAGAGCATTGAAGATCATGTCATATAGTCCCTCCTCATGCCTGCACACACACACGTGTGCAGACACAAACTAAACTTACTTATTTTGTCAGCAGAAACTTCTGTAAATGATATTAACTGCCCTCTGTGGCCTTAGTGGGGAATTGAATTAGTAATATGTAGTGAAGTGCAATAAATCTTGATTGGTTAAGTAGGATAAAGCCTTCTCATATTACCTGATGGCATTCTCATGCACCCCTAAAACTTCACCCACTTTCCTAATGCTCAGTTATGTTTAAAAGCTTTCGTGTCCACTTGGAATCTAATGGATGCAATTAACTATGAAGCAGAGTAGTCGTACGTCTTATATTTCACACTGAGGTTTAATCCGTCCGTTGCATCTCATTTTGATTTTGAGCTCTCATGTGATGTATATATATTTAAGTTTGGAGTTTGACCTGCCTGTTCTTCTCTAATGCACAGGAATGCCATCCAAAGCAGTGGCGTGCCAGCATCATCCAGAAGCGAGACATCCTGTCTTTCCAGGAGGTAAAGGAGGACGACATTGGAAATTACACGTGTGAAGTCCAGTTCGGCGGCTTCGTGGTCAGGAGGACGACCGAGCTCACCGTCACCGGTAGGTTTGCACAGAGGATGGACGTGTGTTTGCGCTGGAGGAGCGAGTCAAGGAGCGCTTGTAACAGTCAGAGGCACTTGTAAAAAAAATTAATGGATGGTACAAAACACACACAGGCACACACACACACACACACACATGCACGCAGAGCACTGCAGTGATATCCTGCTGGTGTGTTAATTGCTGGGGGAGGTTGAATGCTGTGGCTTGGCCTCTATCCCTTCTTCTAACTCAGCACTTTCCAGCCAACCAAGCAGTGTTGAAATATTTAAGGCTATGGGCTAAACCCCTTCACACAGAGAGCTAAAGAGCCAGGACCAAGGTCAGGAGATTTACAACACGTTTTCACTGCTTACTCTGTTTCTATTTGTCTCTCTCTCTCTCTCTCTGTCTCACACAACTGAAAGGTGTGCACATGAGAAATAGATACGTGCATCCTTTTTTCCACCCTCTCTCGGCGAGTCCAGATTGAAACCTGGGGATTGGGTGGTCTCGGCCTGTGAGTGCTTTTCCAGGTCAATTTTACTCTGGTTAGGTTTGAAGAAATTGCCAATTCACTTTTTTTTTGCAGTCCCTCAATCTGGTCTAGATAATCCCACACTTTACATTTCAGTGTTTACAGTACATCTGGTTGCTTTACATTGTCTCATGCAGGACGTGAGCTTTTAAAAAGGTCCTTTTTTGTTATTTTTGTATTTTACTGGCCTATTCATAATATTTTGCATACTTTTATGATCCAGAATGACCTAGTTAGATCTGTAGCAACAATGCAGCCTGCCTTCATACACTCACTCTGAAAACGCTGCCCTCTCCCTCCCTCCTGAAACACCCGCTGTGCTGTGATTGGCTCAGCCCTGTCAAAAATGTCACAGCCCTCAGACAGCTGGGGTCCGTCGGAGTAACAGGCACTTCAGATGGAGGGGGAGGCTAAATGGATCCAGGGGCGGATACTATTAACTTTCACTCCTGTGACACAACAAAGGCCGTTTCTAAATGGCTTGATTACATAAATATATACACACAAGCCCTGGAAGGTCCACTTTCAGTCTAAATTAACCCTTTAAAGCCTATATAGATAAATGTTTGTGCAGAGTGTTATATGTTTGTTATATGTTCGGTATCAAGTGTCATACATGTATGACCCAGGGGAACCTAATTTTACCATCATATGTTAGCTTTGTAACACCTAGTAAAATAACACGTGTTTTGTTGAATACCTCCATAGTCAACCAGGAGTTCTTTTTTTTAATATGTGCTTTGGAGCTCCATGTGAAATTTGGTGCAAATATACACCTTTTCCTCAGTGAGTTACTTTGACTGTCTTGATACAGACAGATAACACACACACACACACACACACACGGACACACACACACACACAGTCACACACTATCAGTCCACCTCCGCATTTTCTTACATGTCCCAGGCTTGTCTTCAGCTCTCTGTACCTGTCTCACAGCAATTCTCACCTCTCCAGCGAGCCGGCCACCTCTCTTCTTGTATTGTGTGTTGCTATGCACCATAAATCAGCTGCGATCGTCATAAACACACCATTCAAGTTGCCTTACAGACACAATTTAAAGCTTGTTTCTATTATACGCGGTTTAAAAGTCATTTAGGTTTCTTTGTAGACCATGTCTAGTGTTGCATCGATGCAGTGCTCAGTTCCAGAGGGAAAACAATGATGCATGTGCTGACAAGGTGTTGTGTGTGATTGTTAACTAGATAAGATTATCGCCTTCTATTAGCTGATTCATCAACTCTGTTGTGTTGTGTGTGTGTGTGTGTGTGTGTGTGTGTGTGCACGTGCGTGCATGCATGGTTGTGTGTGTGTACAATATCGGTTGCCACGGAAGTACTAATAGCATTTGATTTGTATCTCGTGTGGTGCTTATTTGTGTGTCTGGTCATTGCTCTTGTGTAATGTGAGGAGATACTTGTGTAAGGAACACACACTACCTGTTATCAAGGTTAGATCAAACAGGAAGATACACACCTCAACCTGAGCCTGCTGTACTTTTGGATAAAGCTGAAGCTTCCTGAATGGCTGCTCTGGTGATTGATGGGCGAGCATTTCATCCCCAGCAGAGCCCAATAAGTATGAGGCAGATAGGAGGCAGATACACTAGATCTCATTGTATCACTAGTCCTATCACAGAAGCCTACTCTATTACATGCTCATCTTTACCATGAATCCCTTCAAAGGACTTCAAGGAGACATTCTCTGGCACATGCATGGCCAACATATTATATAACATGTGAGAAGCCTCCAGCATTATCTTCATTAAACATCAGGTCCCGAGCTACAACTGAACGTGTTTACTTTTTATGTTTTCATAATGTCCAGTTAATATGTAGTCAATATATATTTATTACATATTGTTTTTTTTAAATGCAGTGAATTCAGAAACAATATACAAGAAAATGTCTTTTAAATTTCAGATCTCATCTACAATATCTTCTTATTTTGTTAATTTGCAATCTCTTATATGTTTCATAGTTTTTATAATGACTATAGGCATTTATCCAGTAGAGAGTAGAACATGAAGATGTAAAATGTAAATGCCATTTTTTTTAAAGTTCAGTTCCTGTGTGTCCCTCTGCTGACATGGCATTTAAAGCATCTCAGAAGTTTTGCCATTGCTGGATTTTGGTTTTCTTGTTACACCAGTTTTGATGCCCCTGAAAATGTAAGCTTATTTTGGTAATTTTATTGAACATCAATTTGACTGCTAGTATAGTTTGTCTACTTTTTGCTTTTTTCTGTGGCATCTTGCTATCAAGCGCTTGTGCCATCAAGTAAGCATAACTCACGTGCTATGAAAGAAACATAAGCCTCTTCCATTTATGACCAAAGGGGATTAGTCATTTAGTTTAACTGGGTAAAACATATTTGGGTGGTACAGATCTTTTATGCATCTGGAGTTAGTCTTATTCTTTCTCTCAAAAGAAAATAAGGAGAAAATAGAGAAATTTAAGAGATTGCAAGAGGCCCAATGTTTCCAACTTCCCGTTGTTTATGTGCTCTATGTACCTTGGCTGTATCCTTGTGTGTTTGTTAGCCTGTCAGCCTGACCTCAATGTTCTATAATAACGGCAGTCATAAAAACTTTATTGGCCTATAAATATACATGTTCGCATCAGTGATACTGAGAGAGGGAAGCAGACTGCGTGGAAAGAGGAAAAGAAAGATATGAGAGAGGAGGAAAGGAGGAGAGAAATGGTATAATATGGAAAGACTATCATAGCCGCTTTCTTCCTGTTCGATGTACGAGCCGTGTGTGTTTGCCTGTCTACTTTGTGATGTGTATTCAACAAACCTGGCTGAGCCAAAGCACCCAGGGGCCTCATTACAGAAATTTCCTCAGTCTGAAATCCAAACTTATTTCAGTTTTGGATGACATTTAGGATTTTTGGTATAGCAAGAAACATGTTTCCAAACCTCATATAAGGAAAAAAAAAACTTAGCTTAGCTTATATTAGGAATTATTACAGAAACTAACTGAATAACTTTTTAAGTTATAATGGCTTAGATCCTTTCATTAATTTATAATAACTTCCATGAATGGCAGCACCACTGTTGCTAGGCCTGGAAGAGGAACAACATGAAAAACAAAATATG
Source organism: Eupleurogrammus muticus (assembly GCA_036785175.1). Taxonomy (NCBI): domain Eukaryota; kingdom Metazoa; phylum Chordata; class Actinopteri; order Scombriformes; family Trichiuridae; genus Eupleurogrammus; species Eupleurogrammus muticus. The sequence goes on from JAYKQN010000001.1 coordinate 19,238,674, forward strand.
ATTAAAAGTCTACTGAATACATACAATGGCATTTAAATATGTATTAATGGGAAGATCTTAACAGCCAAGACCTTTCATTTCATATTTGTGCTGCGTTCAGCTCTGGTGCTAAATTTGAATGCCTGCTTTTTTCTTTGTTTCTTTTCTCTTCATCATACCAATATACCTAGAGACAAGTGAAACGGGGCAACTGTTGATATCACACTGTAACCAAGGAGACAAGCAGTCTCATGCACCTGTAACGTCTAACACGCATACAGGCATCACAGGATGAGATCACGCTGAAGAAACCAGTTCACAGTTCTCATTAGGATTTCTTAAGTTGGGATAAGATATAACGTCTCAGATAGGAAAGGACACAGCCGTGGGTTTAGAAATTGCTTCTGTAATAGGAAGATAGTATCTTTCCTTTCTTTGAAATTGAAGTTAAGATATGACAAGCACTAAGAACATTTTTTCTGTAATGAGGAACAACGAGCCTTGTGGTTAAATCATCTTATTATTCCTGAGTTCCTCTCACTCTGCACCTACTTTCTACTGTTATGTGTTCTTTCTCTACTTGGTGAAGCACCCATAGTTTATGTTGTGCCTGTAGGTCAAACAAATGTTTAGTCACACCTTCCCTTCACCTGGAAGAGGCAGTGTGTCCAAACGTCTGACTGGAGCTGTACATGTGAACGCTGTCTGAGGTGGCCTGCTGCATGTTTCTCATAATGAAACGTCAATAAGTCATCAAAGTAGCGGAAGTCATTTCATCTGATGCCCGGGGTGCGATGTTCTATCGCTTCGGTGCAGCAAGTGGATGTGTGGATCCCATTATTGTTTCTCATTAATTTACATGAAGAAAATGTCCAGAATGAGGATGTTCCTCACCGGCTCCCTAGTAAACGGACTCGGGGTGACTGCCCTAGTGTCACATATTTATTCGAAAAGTTTTTTTTCGAATAAATTTTTCACACAGCATCGCAAAAAAATCTTTTCTCAGCTCTCACTTCAGTATCGTTGACCGTGGTGGATGATAACTGGTAAATGAAGCCTGGTTCTACAATATAATACATCAGCAGTTTGCCTTATTACCATACCAGCGAGGCACATTCTTTTAAAAGCTGTAGTGTCCTGGTAGACTTAGATTAGTTCATCCTGACCATTCCTGACCATTTCCTTTAATAAACCTACACCATCAACCCCTCAAGTGGGCGGGAGATTATCCATATTTTATCACATCCTGTTAAAACCGATATCGCCCGAGCAGCGGGCATTAAAAGGCCAAACTACGTCTGAGATCTGAAGGCTAATGTTGTAGTTTATTTGATGAGGATGAAGGAGGTCATTAAGTTTAACTGATCTTAAATATAGTGCAATAGACACTGGCCTCTGCTTTGATCCCGCCTTGCCGCAAATTTCACGTGCTCACCCCGCGGCGCCTTGTAACAGCCTCCATTAGAAGCAGCGGAGGAGCCGTATCTGAACCGAGGTCAGTCCTGTAATAGAGGTTAACTATGGGCATAAACACCGGCTCGCCCAGATCAGGCCGATCCAGGAGCCACTTAATCAAGCGCTGATGCTGCTCAGGTTAATAGAAATGTAAAAGAAACAGCGACCCTTCGCCTTCCTTTTATGTTCTCTCCAGTTTATGTCAGGGTGCATTTAAATATCCTTATCTCACTGTGAGCATGAGGATGCTGGGGGGGGGGTGGCGGTGTACAGCCTCTGTTGTGGTATACACTGTCTATTGAGAGTAATCAACAGATGGAAAGATTTTCTTTCTTCCCCATTGACCTCACGCTCAACTTTCCTGTAAAGAGAGTGCTTTTTTGTGTACTGTACTCCATAAGTGATTCATAGCTGAGCAGGTTTGCTCTGGGCCTGTTCCTCTGAGGAATACAGAGTGTGGTCAGATTAGTCTGCTGCTGTGTTTGCTCCCTCCTGCTTTCAGAAACATGAGAAGCAAGGCCTCGTCCATGATTAATTGATACATGCACATCAGAATCAGGAATGCCTGGTTGTGTGTTTGTCTTGCCTTGTCTTGTCTAAAATACACACGTGCATACAGCATGTGCAGACCTAGGAGTAGGGCTGAACAATTGGTTCAAATTTGATTGAAATTGCAATTTTCAAATCACAGCATGCTCACTAAGGGTGAAATATGTGGTGTGGTGATTTAAAATCAAATATTGTCATCTTCTACAAACTTTAGAAAACATACCTGTGTAGATTCTTTTTTTAGAGTTTACAAGTAACTCCTTTGACACTTTAGAAAACATTTATTTGGTACAGATCACTGCAGAAATCACACCATAACCATTAAGTTATGTTACAGGTTTTTTACATTACAAACAGTTATTTTCTTTAGTAAATTCATTTATCCTGCCACATTCAGGCATTTTACTATTGGCACAGCCAAATCCAAAAGTGAAAAACAAAGGAAAAGAAAAGAAAAATAACCCTAACTCTAAAAACATAAAAGACAAAAAACAGAAAATACAAAAATAAAATAATTCAAGACTTAAAGTACTTGTTAGTCTTCTACTACTTCTTTTTTTATTTTTCCACACCTTTTATTGCCATGACCTATTTACTCCAGTTTCTTTTTAAATCGTCTCATCTATTTCAAGTCATTTTCCATCACTTTAATATCTTTGACTGTTAGTTCCCAAGTGTTAATACGATGTGGTTTAACATGCAGCCAATTTCTTTTAATGCAGTCATGCATATTATTGTGTACAAAAATTTATCCTTCTTCAAAAAAATGGTACTGGGCAGAAGTGGAAAAAAGTGCATGGTTAGCTTCCTGATCTGCGTAAAATGAGAGAATAATCACATAAAAATGATCTTTCCCTCTAACATCACAAATCATAACGCAATTGCATTATCAGTCAAAATAATCTCAATTCGATTTTTTTTTCGAAATCTTTCAGCCCTACCTATGAGCATCTGATTTTTCAATAGTACTTCTGAATCATTTCTATTCAATTTTTATGGTTCTCCCAGGCCTCATTCCAGCACTGTGATGGTAATGCTACAATACTATAACACCAGATAACAGCCCTGCTCAGCTGATGTATGCAGCTCCCTCTGCGTACTGCAGGAAGGAAAATATTATACGAAGAGCGCGGACAAGGATAAAGAGAACAAGGGAGTGAAAGTGACTGATAACACAAAGGAGAGAGGGGAGAAGAGATAGAAAGAATGAAAAAGATAGAGAGGTTGGTGCTCCTGTATCTTATCTGTATTCCTCGCTGGTGTTTCCCAGCAGAAACAGTGTGTCCAGGACTATAAACAGACTATTATCCTAGTGTTTATCACAGTGCACATTACCGTTTGCCTCTGTCGGACTTACTGTAATGGAGTCGTTTGGTTTGATGGATGCCTCGGGCGTGGGTTTCTATCTATTGCTCCCATTATACCTCTGTCTGCATCCCCTCACTGTAGAAATATCTGTCTGCACATTCAGCATAGCCTGCAAGCATGGTGATTGAGGTTATAGACATTGTAAATGTACCATTTGGCACAGTGAATAGGAGGTGCAGAGGGCACGAAGGAAACCAAGGGGAGGGAAGGAATCGTCTGCCTTACATTACCTCCTGTAGAAAATCCACTGAGAGCGTGGAGATGCTTTATGTACTGTGAACAGATATTATACAGTACCAGTCAAAAGTATGGACACACCTTGCCTTCACTTGAATGGGAAACTATAAGTATGTACAGTCTATTGATTGGTACTGTACACTGTGTGCGTGTGTGTATGTGTGTGTGTTTGTGTGTGTGTGTGCATGCACATATGCACTTGCAAATAATACACTGTATGTGACTGGATTTAAGTCTGCAGCAGTGCACTGTTGCATTTTAGATTCATCCATCAGGGTTCGCAGCAACCTGATTGTCCTTGCCTCTATGAGCAAGATCTCATATTTGAGATATAGCAACACGCATATTGTATTTTGTTAGAAAGTCGGAGGGTGTTTTTTGTGCGTGTGTGTGTATGTGTGTGTGTGTGTGTAATGAGGAGTTGAGCAGTAGGGAGGTGATTCAGGACATTGACTCATTGCAGTAAAAGGCTCCTTACAGTTTTTCCTGCTCTAAGGTCACCTTTAGAAGCATGCCCACTTCACAACCTTATAAAATGTAACTGCCTGCGTGCGCACATGAGTGGGACTGTGTGCATGTCTCGATATATTTATTTATCGACTTTCACCCCGGGTGTGTTGGAGAGCTGTGGTATGCATCTGCTCCTCTTCTCCTGTAGCTCTAGCCAGCTATGAACCCACATACATCCGCATAATTAAATGACCACAGGTCAATTTTTACTATGAATTCCACAACGACCCACAGGGGTGTTTAGTAAAATGCTGCCTCTATTGGTTATTTCCATATAAAATACTTATGTTTTACAATTTACTTTTCCATTTAGTGCACTCATTTATCCAAAGCAACATAGAAGTTAGAGTAAATACAACAGAGGCAAGTAACTAGTCCAGAGAGAGCAATGTGCCGTGTGACAGGACCGAGGTGCCAACAGGCACTGCTGAACAGTCTATAGAGGACATAGAAGCAGAACCACCACCTGTGCTGTTTCTGGGTCTGTGTGTTTTCTAAAAGCTTGAGAGGGACTATGTGGATCAACTGGGATTTGGTAATTCATTCCACCTCCAGGGAACTACAGAAGAGGAGTCTAGTTAGTGACTTAGGGTCTGTTTTTGGGGGTGGTAGTACCAGGCACCTAGGTCAGATATGCAGGCTCTGTCTTACTTCTTGGTTTATAAGTAAGTGTCAGGGGTTTGAGTTTGACGCAGGCAGCGACTGGGAACCAGAGTACAGTTATAAACAATGAGGTGACTTTTGGTATGACGAGGCTGTGTCCAAAGTCTGGTTAGATTCAGGCCAGAAAACACTTGGTTTGTTTAGAGAATGATCATGGTTTGGGTTTGACTGACAAAAACACAGTGTGGGTTAAAGTTACCACTTCCTTAAAGTTAGGTAACCATTATTGTCATAGCAACAGTAAACACTGATTGGAAACATGGCATTGGTGGTACATTTTCAGGCTATTCACCAAACCCACCACCACAGGCTATGGAACCACCACCTTCTGCATCTGCAAATGTGTGGAGGGAAACTGCATCATCTACCGGGCTGCTCTGTCTAGGCATTGCATGTGTGTGTGCCTGTGTGTGTCATCTGCAGGTAAAGTCATTCATTGACTTGGTTGTAGATACTTGAAGCCTTTTGCCTCTCATCCTCTTCTCTAGAGCTTAACAAGCCCCCCGGATGAGAGGTGAAGCCTCTTCAAGTATCTACAACCAAGTCAATCTAGTTGTGTCCTTGATTCAACCCTCCTAGGGTAAATATAGGTCTTCTTTGCCAGCTGAATTTTCGACCTATGTTATTGGGTTTTATTTATTTGTTTTTTGGTGAGGACTGATTGACTTGGACAAATTGATGGGAAGGCAGCGATTAGTGCTGATACTGTCCTAGAGAGCCGGGAGAAGAGAAACGAGTGGGGCAAGATAAGAGGCGTGGGGTGAGAAAATGAGATGGGGTTTGCTCTCGGCTGAAAACGTTTCCATCTCTCGGCGTATAGGCTCTGGTGTTGCGTGAATACATCGCGCCGCCTGCAGTGCACCAGTCTTGTCAGCCTCGGCTACATGTCCTCGGGGAGAAGATGATAAAATCACACCTGTGATAAGTGTTACTACAGCAGTTGACTTCTCCTGACTCCTCCTACACACATATAAGCACCTGAACACACATACAGTCCCACCCATGAGAGGCTGATGCACACACTTCAAAAAGCACTCGATACGTGCGAGACGTGCAATGCTGTACTGTTTCAGCAGCCAGTATGGATTACAGCTAGTTAGGCATGAAGATTACCCGGCATATCTATTGGATGTGAAGTTACACACACTATTACACTGTGCACACATCATCTATTGCAGCCTCTTTTTTCCCTGTTAAAGGTTTTTTTTTTGGAGGTTTTCCTTGTATGATGTGAGGGCCTAAGGACAGGAGATGTTGTGTTGCTGTTGTGCAAACTGTGAAGCCCATTGAGGTGAATTTATGATTTGTGATTTTGGGTTAGATGAATAAAAATTGACATGACTATTTAAACCAATGAATTTAGTGACTATCTTGTGGAATTATGTTATTACCAGAACAGGGTAGAGCAGAATTGCTCATTAGTTAAGGGTCAACGATCAGTCTCGTCATTAACTAATCTCTCTCTGTCTCTCTTTCTCACCCCTAACCCCCCCCCCCCCCCTCTCCTTCATCAGCCTGCCTCTCTTAAGTGTTCTCCAACCCACTTCATCACTATTCATCAGCTGTCCTCCTAGACTCTAAGCAGGCCAGGGTTCACATTGTTTTAATTCAATTAAAATTGACATCAATCTGCATGTGACGAATGAAATTTACATCCCCCCACAATTAATCTAGCCTGACCTACCCCGCTCCACCCACACACACACCCTCTGTCTCTGGTTATTCTCATTATCTTGGCCTATGGGGCTGGTACCAGAGCAGCAACGAAATTAAAATCATAATTCTTTGTCGAGGCTTTTTGAAGTGTAGGTCAGTAATTAAACAGCATTTGACGGTGGCTTTGAATGCACAATACTTTAATGCCAATCATTTTTGTTGCCAGTGAAGTTGAGATATTTAGCCTCTTTATTCTAAACAGTTCGGTATATATTCATCTCTGAAAGCCACAAAACGTCCGCCAGTTTAGAGAAAGGACAAAAATTCTGATGCTTGATGCAAACTGTCAAAGTATAAGAATCACAGTGCAAGCCAGCCAACCAGATTAATGTCCTTACTGTAAAACCATAGAAATATTTATATTGAAAATCCAACACTTTCAATCGCAGTCGGATTCAGAAAAACTGATTACTGCCATGTCCTCCAAACTGGAAATAAATACATTTTTATCTTGAACAATGAAAAGAAGAGATATATTTATTTCTATAGCCAATGACCTCAATGATTCTAAAATATGTTTTGAGTGGCCAGTTCCACAGCACATTGCTCAGGTCTCAGCCCTGCCATGTTCTTCACATTCCCAGGTTTTGACACAGTATAAATACTTTATTTAGATGCCCATTTGTGTGCTTCAATAATGTATTATCCCATCCACCTTCACATAAATAGGTTATTTGTTAGTTCTTTTGAAACCAAATTTGTCAAGGGAAAATGGCACATTTTTTTTTATAGATTAAAGAACATTGCAGATGTATTAGATAAACCCTCATGTTATTTTTTAACTGAATTTGACATGTTTGAAGTCAGAAAATACACGAAAAACATATTTTTATATGTACATTTTTGGAGCTTTTCTCTTCGACTTAATTAGTGGAATGAACACACAGTATAAATCAAAAAGTAATTATTATTGGACATGTTTATATTGGAGTATACAAAGGGTAAAAATATCCAAATTAAACTAATGTGATTCCTAATCTCTCCCAACTAAAAACTCTATCAGTTATTTAGTTTTGCCAGTATAGTAGACTGTTTAATTAATAAGAAATGCAAAAAAGTGAATTATATCTCATCAGTAAACCATGACCTTAAGGGGTAAACCACTTGTTTACACTATGTATTGATTTGAGCTAAAGATAATGTCTAAGGAGAAAATACATTTACTTTCAGATGGTTAAACATGCCCATTAATGCTGTTCCTTACAGTTGATCAGAACAGGGGGGTTAATGTCAATCTTCACTGTGTCTTCCATGAGATCATTGCATATAGTTGTTTAAAATACAGTAGCAACCTATAGTATCTGCACGCAGATCATGCAATAAAGCATGGCTGCCTCTATAATCCTGCTGCACATGGACAGCTCATTTGTTGAGTATTTTCATGGATAGCAGTTATCATTTGTCATATTTACTTGATTGCTAAGCCTCAAGAGGTTCATCTTACCTGATACGAGCATGTCAGAGTGCAGACAACAGGGACGAGGGTGGAGCTATGGACATATGAACCCATCTGCAGGTGTAGGCAAAGCTTTTTTTGTTGGGAACAATTTGGACAATGGCTGATTACCCTCATTTCTGAAGTATGTTGGTTTTATGAATGCAGGCTTTCTACCCAACTACAATGGCAAAACTTAACAGTGATTGCATCCCCTACATGTTACAACACAACATTTTGATGTGGCAATAAGAAAAAATAAAAAGCTTTGTTGCCATGTATTCCACTCCGTAAATAAATCACTCTTGTTAGTACAGCACTTCCCCATCAATTCTGCATCTCAGGACAGGATATAGACTCCATCTGTCTCTTTCCATATGACTGTCTCTTCCTTTCTATATGCAACATATATTCAGTTCCCATAGGGAACTCGTAGGTGCTGGGCTGCAGAGTCTGGGCCGGGTTGCCCAATGTGTGGATCATGACGATTGGCCAAGAGGAGACCTGAGGGTGTGGCTGGAGTAATGAGCCCTTTAGGTGGGGAGGTCCATGTCTTTGTATTGGACCCAGAATGAGACAGGGAGCCAGTGTGTTGAGTGTAGATTGGCTGTTATGTGCTCATATTTCCGAACCCCCATCAGGATCCTGGAAGGGCCTTTTAGGATATATTGTGGTTCTGGATGTTCTTCCAAGTGATCCCAATCTTTTCTGCATTCACCAGAGTTAAAGTGGGGCAGAGCTTGAAAATGTTTTTGAGATGATTAAAGGAGGTTTTTCATAGTTTTATGTAGTCAAACATCACCCTGCTGTGGGCTGAACAAAATCCTGCCTGGAATTTATTGATATATAATATAAAATAATATGTGTGTTGCTTACAGTATACCACTTTTCACTTTTATTAGTGTCTTTTTCTCTTATTCTCTGACTTTCTCTCTCCTGTGGGTTCAATAATAAACATACAATATATAGTTCCTGTTTTGACATTGATCATGTTACGGCCTTTGTTTCTCAGATCTCTCTACAATCTCTGTTCTTCTTGCCACCAATTTGGTGGTAATTGGCCCCTTACATCCTGACTCATTTACTCCCTCTGACATCCTCCCCTCCTCTCCTGTCATAAAATAGTGTGTTATCCATTAATCTTTCCCACCATCCAAAGTTCCAGCTTCAAATTTTGAGTTTTATCTGACTAACAGTCCAAATTCCATTCATCCAATTTACCTGTCAGTTGACTTATCGATGACTTGACTAATCTTGCATTTTTAAAGATGATTTATGTTTAAGGGTAAAATGCAGAAATCCACAAGACATTAAAGAGGAATTGAAAAAAAAATCCAATTTATTGGCCAAAATTTGTTATAAACTTCTTTGTTTTTTTTTGTTTTTTTCTGTATCCTATACTGTCCTGTCACACTTTGTGGGGGACCCTGACCCCCTGATGCAAACCCAATGTTCCTATTGTTAACAGAACAGTCTTAAAACATTAGAGGGTTACCTAAAAGGATGCGAGCAGAGAACCTCAACAGAACGTTTAACATGACCTCCTGAAATCCATATTTTGGGAATGTTACAGTGACCCAAAAGCATTTGCATTCTTACAATGCTGTGGGAGGGTCACCAAATCAAAACCTGGAAGGATTGATCCAAGGAGGTTACGCAGGTTTTTCTGTTAGCGCGTCTCTTCTCTCCCAACAGAGAGCGACCACTTAGCTACAATTCTATAGGAGTCGTTGCTTACAGTACCGAACAAGGTATGGCTGCAGCATGGTTCTTATGGCAGGATACAAAAAGGCTGAAGTTCAATTAAAGGCCCTAAATAACCATCTGACAATAAGGCTTCCTTAAGAAAAGAAAACCCTCCTTCCAATTAAACGGCTGTAGCGGCTTTCATCCAAAGCCCTTTACAGTGTTTCTGCTGCTCCCTCACACACTCACTGATGGCAGCAAGCTGGCCCACGGCGTGCTGGCACAGCCACTGGGATCAATGTCTTGCCCAAGGACATGTGGGCAAGAGAGGCGGACAGGAGGGGCCGGGCATCAAACCACCGACGGTCTGATTAGCAGAGAATGTTGGCTGCCCCCCGAGCTACAGCTGCGTCTTCTTAGCTTAAAATATGAGGAGGGCAGTAAAAACTACAGGGGACAGACACAGGAAAATGAGCGATTGTCACACATTTGATCTCAGCTGCAGAGGAGCAGCGGACAAAGGCTTGGGCAAATCCTCAGAGTCCAAATTAATGAAGGACTTCAATAGCCAGTCCATATTTGCATACACTTTAGGGGCATGTGTACAATCGTATGTGTGCACAGCTACACTATGTAAGCTGTTACGCAGAAGATGCAGGAGTAGAATTATTCCCTTTCCCCCTCTTCAGAAATTGTTTTTTTTTCTGTCAGCACATAGCACAAACCAAACTAATTAAGGCAACTCTACACAGGGTGCATAGCTGACATCAGCTGTGTCTTACTCCCAGTCTTTCTGTGTGTGACCCCGCCTCTCTCTTGTAGACTTACAGGGCCTCGTGAGGTTGATGCAACCCTCGCCCCCTTTTCTTGTCACACAATACTCCACGTCACATATGTGGTGCATAGGTTCTCAGCCCTGGAGTGGAGACACAAAGATATCTCAGTAAGACTGAAATGAAAGAAGCCTCCTGCTGACAGTCACCTGCCCTGTGCTGACTGCTGAATGCAGCATGTGTTTCTGTGCTTTTCTGCCCACGTTCCTCGGATACAATAAATGCTATACAATGTGTAAGTCCCTCTAAATTATAGTTATTTTGGACCCAAAAAAGGACTGTCTCAGAGAACAGTGGTTATGTGAACATGTTTTTTTTTGTTCCATTCTGTTCCTTCCATTGACTACATTGCTGCTTCTCTTGCTTTCTCTTTTTCTCTTTCTCTCCTCATCTGGCTTCTCTGCTCAGTGAGGGAGGTTGTCCAAGAAGCCAAAGTCAGCATATACACTGTGTGTGTGTGTGTGTGTGTGTGTGTGTGTGTGTGTGTGTGTGTGTGTGTGTGTGTGTGTGTGTGTGTGTGTGTGTGTGCTTTTCTTGTGGCTCTGCACACATAAGTCTGTCTGTGTGTGGAGGCACGTTTGTTACAGTGCCCGTCTTTGTTCATCACGCTGCACCTGTGCGCTGCTGGATGTGTGTACCTGTGTGTGTGTGTGTGTGTGTGTGTGTGTGTGTGTGTGTGTGTGTGTGTGTGTGTGTGTGTACTGTACGTGTGCATCCACGCATGCCTGCCCAGCCGCGATAACGGGGAGTGAATGACAGAGTTTCTCTTCACCTGTTCCTCCCTGGAGCCCGTTGCCACTTTGGACACACACACACACACACACACACACACACACACACACAGGCATATGTCCCATCACTTGTCTCAGCCAGAGAAGAGATGGTTGATCACAATGGATGAGATGCTGGTGGATTGAGCAATGGGCCGCCAAGCTAGATGACCAGCAGATATACAGGCTCACATCCTGTCAGCAACAGGAAATCACTCCATTGTCTCTATGACCACCCCTGCTCCCTGCTAGCCTAAAATCTGATTACTCAATATCTGTCTGCAGCATCTTAATTATGAAGAAGGTAATATGTCCTAGTAATTTAAGATTCTGTATTTTTTGCTATGGGACTGTAAATATGTCACTTTGTGGAGTTGTAATGCTTTCAGGTGAGGAAGTCATATTACCAATGATCAACACCTTACACCTATATGATGATGCTGATGAACTGATCTGATTCACTGTAAATAGTAAACTTGACAAAATATGAATGACACACACACACACACACTGCCCTCTATTTGTTTGGTTCAGGTGGCTAATTGTTACACAATGTATGTTTAAAGGTGTAGAGGTTCTATTCAGTGTTTATTGCCAGTTTGCTGCAGAACAACGTGGGCGTCACAACAGGTTTTCTTCTCTCACAAAAGATGCTCACCTATTCCTCACCTCTCTCCTCTCTTCTACCTGTCCTCCGTTTCCCCTCCACTTTCTTTCACATCTTTTGGTGTCACTCAGGAAGATATAAGTGGAGGCAGGTAATTACCGTGTCCTCTCATTTTCTTTATATTCCCTCTGACAAACACTCATACACCATACCTTTCACACTCTCATCGCAGCTCTCTCTGGCTGTCTTTGCGGTTATTTTTAAATCCCCTCTAATTACCAATTTCAGAGAGATTAGAGAAACTGTCAGGTAGCGTGGTTTCTCCCGAATAATCTGGACAATAGCGTAGGCATCTCGCCCGTACGCGTGCATGCTCCTGTGTCGCGGCGTGGCGCAGTGTGAGGCGCTTGTTGTGCAGCGGTGCACCAGAGCAGGCTTTATGCTGATTGACTGCATCAGTACTGATGGATTCCCAGCGACCTCTCCACCCCTCCATATAGCTCTGGGAGCCTTTCAGGGGGAAAAGGCTCCCCTTTTAATTAGACAAAAATAGGAAATCTATTAGTGAATGCAGAAAAGGCTACGTGCTGAATGAAAGATTGCTGAGTTCAGTTCGTGGTGAACTGACTGCGGTCATCTCTCTCCATTCACAAGTAAATAAATGATGATGGCTGAAAAATACCCAGCGTATACACACACACACACATATATATATATATATATATATATATATATATATATATATATATATATATATATATATATATATATATATATATTTTTTTTTTTTTTTTCAGTTGGAACAAATTGGCTTGAGAGCATCAGGCAAAAAGGATAAGTCAGAAATGCATTGTGAGTTTGTTGACAATAATACAAATATAGGAAATGGTGCGTTTATCTTGTGAGGGAAGTGTCCTGCTGTGTTTCTGCTTCACACACACATTAAAGTGTATGCACACAAATGTGCTTGCTCGTGTAACTTAGCTGAATCCTAATACCCCGTCTGCGTGGTGTCCATGCAGAGTGCACGGACACCACGGTGTACGTTGGGTAAGCCTCCGTGACTTTGATAAATAAAAGAGCGGAGAGCTCCTACTCATAATCACGTTATATCATTCATGTTGAGGATCAGGGAGAAGAGAGTTTCCCTGGCCCTGCATAGAACCAGCTCAGCTTCACTGTTTGTTTCTGTCACGGTAAAATATATGTTTCATTTTTAATGCAGGGCCCAAAACCTGCACTGTGAAAGGTTTGTTTAATGACTCATTCAATGATCGTAGAGGGGAGTATTTGTTTAACAATCAGCTGGGGTTGTGTGAGGGGTGGCCTTGTTTCCTACCATCGCAGCGGTGTATCTCACCATAACGCAGTGTGTGTTTTTCAGTGGCATCGTGACTCATCAGGTTCGGGATGCAGACGCGGACGGGGCCCGCGCATAGTGTTATCCCTAAACACGCCGCTTTGCAATTCCGCGCACTCCTCCCGACGTCTCCGTCTTGTGACATCTGGGGCGTCTCACTGGGATGGCATGTTACATAATTAGCACCAAATTAACACTCAATTAGGCAACTCGTGTTGAGAGGGTGGGGACAGACTGCCTTCGGAGGCTTCAGAAATCACATCAGAGCCTCATCCACCACCTGGCCTACCGAGAACATACTGTGTCACTCACATATAAGCATATACATCATGCCGGTTTGGCCGTGTTTTATTGTGTGATGATTAGCAATTATGCAGCAGAATGTTTGCTGGCATTTAGCAGTCCCTGACGTGAGCAAGCATCACGGTTAATGTGTTCCAATATAATGTGTTTCACGTTGTTTCAGCAGAAAGCTTTTGTTTTATTAATTGATCCACTACAGCTGTCATTAAACTTGCACTTCTCCTGAAAGTAAAGTGATAAAATTTAACTAGGGTCAACATGAAAGTATTATGGCCCCATCTGGGCCATATACAGAAATTCCTCCATGGCACATCAGCCAAACAAAGGTTCCGTGTTTTTTTCTTGTAGCAGTGTCTTTTCTCCTTAAACATTTTCACAAAGTCATCACTGAGTGAAGGATTTCACAGAGACACAATTTACATTAATTCAACATGTAAAGTTTAGTCTTTGTTGTTCTAGTTCGTTTATGTATTATGCATAAAATAAGCAACCAAAAGATATTTTTTTTTACTTTGAAATGCCATGAAACCACATATATAACTCTCCTTAACACTCATAGTAATATTTTCATCAACATATTTTGGTATTTTGGTGCATTTTAGAAAAAGATGATGGAAACAGCAAAATCTTTTCAAAAAAGAGTTCATGTGCAAAGAGGAGATGGGAACATCTGTGTTGAACAAGATCTGACGTAGCAAACATTTAACTCACATTTGACTGTCAGCTAACTACGCTCTCAACGCTGCAGCATCTAGTTGCATCTGTAGTTTATTCACTTCAAACCAGTTGATGGGAAACACACCTAATTCACATTTCCTGTTTTTGCAAGATTCAGTTTGCAAGACAGTTCCCTTAAAATCAGCTCGACAGGCCGTAGGAAAGACAACTTCAACCTCTCTGGATCTTTCCCTCACACCCTTCAACCCTACATGACCAACTTCTCTCTTTTGTGCACACACACACACGCTTACCTACTCCAGCACACACACATTTACACCTCTGTAGGGGTGGGGTTCTTTATTTCATTAACAGCCGCTTGCACGCCAAAATTCATTATGCCAACCTTCTGTTCCTGCGCAGCCAAGCGTGCCAGCTAACGTGCAGAACAAATCTCCTTCTATTCCCCCTTTTCCTCCCCCGCTCGCTCCCCCCCACCCCCCCCCCCACTCCTGCTAATAAGTATGTTTAGGATGTGATTCACCTACATCAAAAGCTCCCTGTGAAGAGGCCCGCTTTGTACCGCTGGTCCATGATTAGTCATTACTGTCAAACCCTGTGAGTTCCCCCTCTGCTCCCATTCTTTGAAGTCAACAGGTAGTTGTATCTAAAATGCAAATACCGCCGATATTGTTACGATCGTCCTGTGATGTACCGATGGCGCATCGTTGTGGAGCGGGGCCCGAGTGGCTGAGTAGCATTTTGCTGTCTTATTCTTTGTTTATCCAAGCGTAAAGATCATAAAGAATATTAACACCGCAACGCTCTTGAGTAAAGTTCTTTCATATGGAAGTGAAGTCAGTTTCATGAGTCCATCATGTTTTTGGAGCTGCTGATTCACAGAATCAATGTTCTGGCTTTGTTCTGAAATGTGTTTATTATTTTAAAAAGGGCAGTATTTTTTTTATCATTGCAAATACTGCTTCTGTCAACACTAGATATGCTACATAGGATTTCAGATTTAAAGAATCATCTTTTGTTACATCTGATTCTCCATTGAATCTCCAGTGATTTTCCAGTGATTCTCCCGTAAACCTCCAGTGAATCTCAAGTGAATCTCCATCCAACACGAAGCTGCCTACAAGCTTTGCTACATTCGCTGATGCCACCAACCCTGTTGCCATGGAAATTGATAGGGCGGCACCTCGGGTTTGACGGTGTTGTGACAAGTTATTCCGAGTGGAGTAAAAAGCGTGTTTATCCTGAAACAAAGCGGTGGTTTCAGAGGGCTTTCCAACCCCCTGGGACGTAGTTTATTTATGAGACACCTGCTACTCAGACCTCCAGTCTTACTTGTTGTTTTTTTTCTTGCCAATGAATATATTTGGGTAGAGAACAATAAACCACTTTTATGGTTTATAATCCATAAAATTGGAATTGTTTGTTTTTCACTCACAATACCCCTGACGTTGTGAAGTGGACTGAATGGAACTTACGCAGGCCCGTAGATCACTCTTGGATTTTTTTCAGAATTACTCTGATGAGCCTGAACGGGAGGAACAAGGAGAATCTGCACTTCTTTACACCCCAGAAGCTTCACACCGGGGGTTCGTTCCACAACGATGACCTGCTCACTGAACATTATTCTGACTTATCAGCATTTTTTTTTTATCATTCAGGCACAAACACTAACAAACACATACTCACATTATATACAGAATATGATGATCTCAAAATGATGACTATCTATAGCAGATTAGATACCAACAATCAATGCATTGTAATGCAATATGATACATAGGCAAAACCACATCAGGAAAATAATTAGAAATGTAGAAGTGTAAAAAACAATTATAAGTTTTGCTAATCATTTGTATATGGTAAGTAGCTTCTCTTTTTACTATTGTAACATAATACCATACCATCCTTGGCTCACATTTCATGTTCTTGACTTTCACTTCCTTTATATTGTTTTCCTTCTTCTGATATATCATCCTCATACTATTTGTTTTTGAGAATACTTACCTTTTTTATGAGTAGGCCTATAATGTCTTAGCTCTTTTTTAGTTTCTGGGGCACATAGCAGCACTCGGGGGTCAGGGGGGTAACATGGTAGTATGTGTTTATGTACACAGTGTGTATGTGAGTGTGCTTTCTGCAGGGTAGTAATTGCTGCTTGATTTGTGGTCAGCGAGGGTCAGATATGCTGCAGGGAACATGTCGGTCTTTTAAAAGTGACGTAAAAATAAAGAGCCCAGCCCAGAAACCATTTAACCTCTCCACCCTCCTGGGAGATCAAAGCTCTCAATCAGTTCCCTATACTTTTATTAGGTTAGAATTCAATGTAAAACACTGGAAAGAGAGTGATTAATGGTGTAGAAGACGTGTGTTGCTGTATGTGAGATCTGTCTGAACTCATTATGCTGTAGCGAGTGGGTCAAACTGAGTAGAGCTGGGGCTGTAACAGAATGGAGGAGGGTTTCTGAGAGGGTCTATTCCCTTTTCCCAGGATCAACACCTGCTGGAACCAAGGGTTACCAGCATATTCTCAGTGTGACGCCTGCTCCAAGTCTTATTAACACTAAAATGCTGTAGGAGCCAAATACTGAAGTCTGACATTGTCTGACATTGAAACGTCATTAATATATCATTAGAACTGGTTCAACACTTGTTGATCTGCAGTCATAATTAGTTTTCAAATAAAATAAATATAATCTTACTTTTCAACTTTGGAGCAAAAAAGTCTTTTTTGCAAAAGTTGGAGAGCAGCAGCAAGGCAAGGGATGCTGTTCAGCAAGTGGCAAGACAGCCTTTATTCTACAAATAAAAGTGGAATCATCAAATACAAGAGAAGTTTGAAAAGTGTGTGTGTGTGTGTGTGTGTGTGTGTCTTTGTGTGTGTGTTGTGCTTTTTCTGCGGCAAAGATAATTTACTTTTTAGAGGAAATGTTGTTCCTTGACAAATATTACCATATAATATCGAATGAATTATTTTCATTTTTTCAGATAATCTATAAAAACACTAATGTCATCAAAAACCTTAGAGAGCATGGATTACGGCTAAGTGGCCCCTCCATGCCGGGCCCATGACCGCGCTGTCATAATGAGAAATTAGGCGGCGGGACCACAAAGGAAGTGCCGGAGGACGTGATGGATTCAGTCCAGATGGTCACTAGCTCAGACGGGACAGCGGGAGCTCTGTTAGCACTTCTCAACACTGCTGCAAACAGGCGCGCATAACAAAAACTGTTAGAAAACTAACAATAAAAGCCTGTCACTCCACACTACGTGGTGTTTATGGAGCCACATGCATCCCCCTAATAACGCCATCAATGACAAGATCCGCTAACAGATAGTAGATTCCACATGTCCCGGGCAGATTTGTAGATCGTGGCGGATGCCGTGCCATTAACAAATGTGTGTTTACAATGGCAAAGCTTTCACGTCCCCCGATTGATCGGGTAGCATTCAAAACACTTGCGACAGATATGGTGCATTTGACACACGCCGCAAGAACTGCCGGTGCCCATACTTCTCTGTCAAGGAGGAGAGGTTCGCGGTGATGGAGGCCTTCCCATTCACTCTTGGATCAGCGGACTCTAATGGCTTCTCATCAATTCCTCCTGTCTAGAGAAGTGTGTGTCATGACTCCTGTAACTACTTCTGACAAGAGTGATGAAGCACTTGTTAAAGTTGTAGGATTCCGCTGGAGTTTGGAACCTTTAGATATAAATCTGTGTAGAAGGAGATGGACAGAGGCGGTGTGTGGGGGGCAAGCAAGGGGGGAGTTGGTGGGAGGGAGTTCAGAGATGAGTGAGAAGATGGGAGAAATAGCGCCCGTGGTTTAGATGTGACAGATTGGAAGAAGTAGTGAGAGAGATGGGAGTGGGTGGGGGAGGGAGTGAGGGGAGCTAATGATCTCCATCTGTCTAAGGAGGATGGGAGAGAGGAGCATCGCTTGGCTTTTGGAATAAGAGGAAGCAAACAAACACGCGATTTGCAGATCTCACCCTGGCACTGTGTTATCTGACTGGCTTCGTTTAAGTCAGCTGGCGACACGTTTGAGCCCGTCCATGATAATGATGGCTGCTCTTCAGTGGGAGAACTGGTGTGTTTGTTTTGTGTGTGTATTCTGTAGTATGCCAGTCTGTTTCGGTCCCTAGGTTCTAGTATGATTGTGAGTGGGCCTCTATGTCAATGTATATCTATGTGTTTCGTTTTGAGTGGAGTGAGTGATCGTGGATGAGGCTTCTAGAATTTGGCACATAATGGAAACACTGTACAGTGGCTGAAACATCAAGGCCAGAGTGTGTGTGTGAGCCAGTATTTGGGTCACTTGTGCTAGGTAGGAGTGGTTGCTTGTGTCTGGTTGTGAGAATACCTTCTCTTCTGCGTTTTTCTAGTTACCGAATAACAGCCGGGGCTTTTATTTGCTGCAATCACTTAACAGGGGGTGGTAGCGGGGCATTAATGGTGTGTAACCATATGTGTATTCACACCAGGTTTGTCTGCAGTGTGGTGTGTCCCCTAACACTCATCCCATTGCATCTGCACAATTTAATTGAAAAAATTCTGTTCTCTAGTTGCGTTGCCCCATGTCCAAACAGAACAAACATGTGGTATGAATTTGGTCTGAATGCAGATGTTTATGGATTTTAAAGGGGATTGAAACTTAGCTATCATTGAGTATTTTATTATAGCCCTGTACTGGATATACTGCTTAAAGCTGCCGTGTGCATTTTTTGTCTGCCTCTGGTGGCAGTGAGAAAGTAACACAAGCTACAACAAACGCTGTCCACATGCGCTTATGTCACAGCTGTAGCCGACAGTGTTACTACAGTGGCTGTAAAACAGTGGACAAACTGTTCAGAGCGTCACATAACCCACACAAAATGACAGAATTTGATCTATTTGGTCTGATAACACTTGGAGAGTCTAGAAGAGCCATATGATAAAATTATTTTACAGTCCGGATCCCCTTGAGTCACTCTGTGATGAACGGGGAGAACCCCTTCACCATTCATCACTGTGTTGGCGAGTCGGGAGTGAGAACTTGTTGACAGGGAAACTCAGTCTACTGTGAAAGAGATTTAGTGGCGATGAGCTCAATCAGCATTGTGTGAACCCATCTTGCAAGGCCATGAATGGATCAGACAGTCATTCATATGTAAAGTTCAAAGCTGCAGGTTTAACTAAGCCAGTAAGAGTCACTGTATGAAACATTTAACTGAAGCGGAATGGAGAACATAAAGCAAACAATTGCATTGTTAAAACCATTCAATTCAAACTATTTAAACAATTGAATTGTTAAAACAATTCTCTCCAGGTAAATACTAGAAGATTTCTTTAGGTTTGACACAGCATCTAAAGTAATTTTTTACATGTTGGGTTATATTAAAAATCTTTATTTAGACATATTGGTTAAAATGGCAGCTGGTTTGCACCTCACAGGGTCTATATTCAGGCACAAGCTGTTTTTGTTTTTTTTGTGTTGCAGATAGAGACATAGCACCTCTGAAATAATAAAGAGAAGCCACTCTGAGTGAAGTGAAAGGTTTTTGTCTGCATGTCTACTATCACGACCCTGTTTCACCTGAGCAAAATCCATTGTGTGTGACTGTTTTATTGCAAAAAAAGAACCAGGGTGCCAGTTATTATTTGAGATTCTCCGAAGAACATGTAAAACATTATTTGTTCTGAGGAAGTTGGGTCTCACAGCAACAATATTTTACAGTTTTAAAACATTCTCTTTGTTCCTTTTTTTTCAAGTCTACGAATGACGATGTACAGTAGATGTTTTTTTTTTAAGTATTCTAACTGATTAGACCAGATTATAGATTTAGAAACAAAAACATGCCTACACATGAATATATAATACCGTTAAGATTCTCACTGAGCCATATATAATAATATGTCTCTGCATGTACAGTAGTTATTGTGATATTGTCAAATGTGTCTCAATTAAGCCAGTCTGTTGCATTCCTGCAATATTTCCGGAATAGAAATGCAGAAATTGTATAAGTGGAGTATTCAATACATCCATCATGAGCTATTTTTTATCTTCTGCTTTTTAATTCAAGCTCAGCAGTAACATATTGTCTTGCAGAGTGAACATTCACTACTAATCATGACACACACGCCACCTCTCTCCCTGTTTTCTGTCCCACTATGTATGTTTCTGTTGGAAAAAGAAAATACAAACTGATCTTATATACATATCAAGCATAACACAGTGAGATTAGCCTTTTATAATAATGTGTATTCATCCCTATTATTAAACACAGATGAGGACCAGTGGGCTGGGTGAACTGCTGGGTCTGGTGTGGAGACGGGTCAAAGGGAGCTGATGGAGCAGATGGCAGCGAGGTGACTGCAGGCTGCCTATCTCTTCCTTTCCACACTTGCTCCATGTAAATCTCAGACCTGTACATGCCGCCTCAGGTCAGCTGTTGGTTTTACCAGCGTGTGTTTACACACCTGGATGGGCCTGGAGCTCGGTATACGCGGCACAGCAAAACAAAAAGAAACACACTCACACACATACACACAAAAACATCCTTCCAGTAGGACACGGTGCATGCTGATTGTAATGCACCAGGACTGTGTTAATCCCCCACCCCCCTCAGGTGTGTATCCATCCGCTTTGGCTCTTTCCTGCAGCTGACTGGGTTAGCCTTGTCATCCCGCTCTGATCGAGTAACACTGGGCCACTAGGGCTTCCGTCTGAATAGCCCACGGAGATTGGCACCGATTAGAGAGCTTATCCTCTGTCCGTACCTACTGTCAGAGTATCTGCAGGATGTTTTGATGGTCAGTGGCTGTCTATAATAAGTCTCTGTTCTATCTTGCATGTGTCTTATATCGACTTCCCCATGCTATCTATCAGCATAAGCTCCACACAGGTGTATTAATTGTTCATTATATCTTACTATTTAGCAGGAACGGCTTCTTTATCATCACTCTACTGCAGGGTTCTGTTATCTGAGGCTGACAGGAAGGCTTGCTTACTGTATGACTGTGTGTGTTTGTGTGAGTGTGAGTGTGTGTGTGTGTGTGTGTGTGTGTGTGTGTGTGTGTGTGTGTGTGTTCCAAGGACAATTGGCCAGCATGTGTTACAGGAGCATGCTTCTCTGTGTGTCTGCATGCACGTGTGCTACACTAGCCGGGGCGTAGGCTGATGTTGTACACCAGCAGACATTAAGAAATGAGCTGCATGTATACACAGTGTCAGCAGAGCCCTAATGGAAGGACAGTGCAGCGGTGTTCTGTACAGTTGTACCCCTTGGGAAACATTAAAAGTTCACAAAGATATTATCCAAGAAAAATTGCACCGACACGCACAGACACACATAGACACACACACACACAAACATACGTAGATGCTGCTGCTGGGGAAGAAGCGGGAGCAAAATCTGGCCTCAGTGCAAAAGAGGAAAGAGTGTGTGTGTGTGTGTGTGTGTGTGTGTGTGTGTGTGTGTGTGTGTGTGTGTGTGTGTGTGTGTGTGTGTGTGTGTGTGTGTGTGTGTGTGTGTGTGTGTGTGTGTGTGTGTGTGTGTGTGTTAGGAGGCAGGTCTGGAACAATGAGAAATGGATGAAAAAGGACAGAGAGTTAGATGGAGTTAAGTTCAGAGCTAGCACAAAGCAGACCTACAGTAGCTGCACCCACACACGCACACACACACACACACACACACACACACACACACACACACACACGCACACACACACACACACATTGTTGAGTTTGATTCTCCTTCAGTAATATGGTTGAGGGCTTGCTTTGAATTACAAGCCTCTGAATACAAGGACCTTCTCCTTATCAACTTCTACTTCCTTCTGTCCTCTTTATTTTCTTCTTTACCATCCGTTCTCTTCTTGCCTACGTTCCTCCTTCACATTTGTCCCTTTCCACTTCACATCCAACTGGGCTGCCAAAAACATGTAATGTTCAGCGCCCACTCAGAAAACAAACACACGGTACATGCACTACGCTACGATGCCACTTCTTTATACTCATTTGAACTTTGAATTACATCGGAGCCGCTCACACACTCACACGCTGTTTTTTATTTATCCGCACAAGTACATAACCCTGTGAAGATAAACGTGTAGAACAAGCTTTCACCCTCACACACACCGCCCTCTTCCTCTGCCACGTGCTGTCTGTTCGGCAGATGTAGACGCCCTCCATCCCCGACATTACATGGAGATGAACATGCATGGGTGCACACGCTCAGACGTAACACTTACAGGGCTTTTTAAAACATAGAAACTTGCATTCCCAAGTGGCTGCGATCACACCCAGACACCTCCTGCGCTCACTGGTTTGTCTTTACTGGGAACACTCAAAGATTATGGAATGATCTTAACTCTTTCTTGTGAGTGTTCATTTTATGCTTAAGTGCAACTTGTTTGGAATACAGAGCATCTGGCAACTGTGAGGCTGGAACAGTCATACTGTAGGACAACAGCGTGCAGAGCACCATATGTGTCACAGATCCCTACAGACTGTAAAGAGGGATGATTGGCCAAGTTGTTTGTGCATCGTGTGGTGTGTGTCGGGGCTGTGTTTGTGTGCACATGCAAGGGAGAGACAGACTGTATTTTCCCCTGGTCTCGCCAGATCTGTACCTGTTTTGTACATGTAATAACTTTTATTTAAAGGGGGAAATATCATGCCATTTCTAAATTTATATCTATATACTGTTGCTCTAATGGAATATCTTTGTGGGATTTCAATTTAAAAAACCTTCTTTTTTATCTTCCACTGTTTCAGCCAACTTCTGGCGTCTCGCAAAGTTCACTCTTATTCAATTCAATTCAGTTTTATTTGTATAGCCCAGAATAACAAATCACAGATTTGCCCCAATGGGCTCTACAGTTGAAAAATAGCAACACGACATCCCCTGTCTTATCAAATTATTGTTACGACATTGTTATAACATGTCTGAGCTTGAACCCAATACAACCTTAGCAACAAGGAACGGATGGTCGTAATCACGTTAACACAAGGAGGAAGTAGGGATACCTTTACAAACAGGGTGGACACAGCAGATTAAAGGCCTGGTGTTTGAATGTTATATATTCACACATACATATATCTGACAGCATTACCTATAAAAATAACAGAAAGTCAAAGGAAACATGATATATCCCGTAAGTTGGGAAGGAGATTCAAGTTATGAGCTTGTTTCCTGAGCCACAGTGGTTCTGACCTATCGGCGTGCTCCCGGACGACGTCTCACTCACCCGTGGTAGACTCTGATGGACAGATGGCTCCTCCAATCACCTGCCAAGTTCTTCAAAGTGCTGCCCTTTTCCAGACCGTTTCCAAGGACGCCATCCCAGATGGGTCTGTGTAGCAAACCATCTGGTGCGTCAGGTTAATATGTCCGCTTTCATTCAATTAAATCTGGACACTAACTCATTGTTTTCATATCAAAAGTGACTCAAAACCTGTTTAACACTATGGTCAGAGTCTCACTGCTTTTCCGCCCATATAGAGGAGCATTTTCATTTTTCTGCTTAACTCTGATACACAGGGGGGGACCATTATATCTGGAGGACACATCTGACATTCTTATCCCTCTGCCTCAGCATCTCTACTTGCTGCTCAGTACTCTGTAAACAATAGAGCCATAAAAATGTTTCCACTGCTTAATTGCACCTCTTACTGAGAGTATATGCACCTGCATAAAATGTAATCCTTGAGTTTGAAAAAGAAATTAAGACCGTCTTAATGAGCTTTTTAAGTAGAGAACAATGCGGTATTACATTGTATGGAGGAGCACACCTCCTGAGCATTTTTCTTCTTTTTTTTTACAGGCACTTGAAGACTGATTCAGGAAGAAGTTTTGACTAATTGATGCTAAGTTATTTTGAGGGACTTGTTAAAGTTTGTGAGGAGGGGGAAGTCTGCAGGTGTGCTCTCAAAGAGACGCCAGCACCATTATTGGATAAGGGGAAAAGCGCTGGGGTCCCACACACACACACACACACAAACACACAGTCACACACATACACATATATTGTGCATACACGACTGCTGAGAAGGCAGAATCACAGCAAACCTCCAGCAATCAATAACACATTTTTCTCAGCCAGCCGCTTTAACTGTGTGTCTGTCACCGCCCCTATCACTGCATCAATCCCTCGCTTCATCCGTCATATTTACTTAATTGCTCTTTACTCTTTAGTCAAATTCATCTTTAATTGGTCTCCATGTTGTACTTCTTTGGTAATGATTTAATAAGTGTCATTGCTTAGCTAACACATTCTGGAAAGGAGGGAGGGATCTGACATGCTGACACTGGATTTTAATTTCCTCTTTCTTCTTATTTCACCAAGATATAGATTATTGAGGCCTCACAGCTTGAATCTCCCTTAACAACTCGATCATTGCCATGTTTCATTATTTCATTACCACATAGTCTCTTAGAGGGCTGCTTAGTCAGGAAAAAAAAGAAGCTGGACTGGCTGCTATGGCCGTACTGGGCCACCTGTTCTCACTTTTCAGGATGATAGCCATTTACCAGAGACTGTGATGCGTTGACCTGTCGTGTCGTGTTCGTGGGAAAGCGCACGCACTCCTGTTACTTTGATAACAGCGTATTTCAACTTTGCCAGCGGCAAGGCTCTCAGAGAGCACAACAGTGGTGCATATTGGGTGGGGGGGTGTAATGTGCTTTAGGATGAATATAAGTGCTTTTATTAGCTTCCACTGGATGACACCATCCAACTCCCCGCTCGTCTCCTCTCATGTGGGAAATGGTTGGGCCTGGAATTGAATTCTGTATACTCTGAGGTGACTTTATAAGGGAATCATACAGAATGGTTATTGCGCCATCAGGAATGTAATGAAACTGGCACAAAGGTGACAACTGTACAAAGGAAGGTCACTGTTAATATATGGTGATCTCGCGCGGTACAATATAGGAGTCTGCCAGCCATGGAGGAGAGCGGAGACTTGTCAAGTCGAGCTTAGCCGTCTTCAGAGACTCTGTGTTTGCTCAGGTCTCCATCCTTGTATGTTTTTCCTTTCTTTGCCGGTTCGACTGCTTGCTGCCTTCATTGGTCAAATTACTAAAAATCTCGGGGAGCTTATTTCCTGAGACCAAGGGACAGTGGAGGGCTGTGTGTGTGTGTGTGTGTGAATGTCAATCATTGTGACTGCCACGTATACCGAGTGCAGCTGTAATTTATACATTTGATTTTTTCCCATTTTCACATTTGTCACCAATTTGCAAACAACGTATCTCGGTCTTGCAAATCCCTACCTATGGGACTACTAACAGTAAAAAAAAAAAAAAAAAAAAGCCGGTGATGCAAGTATCTCAGTTCCATCCTTAATTCATTAATTTGCTGTTTCCCTATAGTCACTCACCCAGAATAATCCATCTGGAAAGTCCAGTGAGTTTTTCCGCCACCAAGCAGAAATGGCATTTTGGATGACTGATCACAAAGCTTATATATTCACAGAGCCCCACTCTGTGTTAATATATCTGCATGTAGGCGGCCTGCACACACACTCAGACACACAAAGCTTGATTTATCCTCTCCTCAGTAGCACTTTAAACATACTCACAGTGAAGCAGGGATTTCATACCGAGTATCGTGTGTCAAAGCTTTACTGGGCTTCGGTGAGAAAAAAACACAATTTCTTCATGCATTACATACTGTGCTGCATTTTTCACATAATTAAAAAGCATGAGCAGAGGTTCCGTTAGCATTTTCCACTTCATTTATTACAACTTCCTTTGCTTTACCTATACCATACTGTAGCATTACTCCCAAGTCAAGAGTCTCAGCCCAACTGTTACATGGACAAAGAGTTTACAGAGACACTTGTGTCACCTTCTCAAATGAATTCAGCCAGACCTGCTGCAGAGAATACACAAAGCCCCCGAGGATGCAGACTTCAATGTTTTATTCGGAACTATTGATCTCATTGAGCATAAAACTTGCACAAGCATACCAGCCTGGACATTCCAATCCCCTAAAGACACATATTCACACAGCAGACTTTGTTGACTCTGCTCTGCATAGTGATTGATAGCTGCACACTGTCAGCTGACAGCTTTTTTTTTTTTTTCAAAATTAAGCTATTTCTCTATCTAGCTGAGCAGCAGATTTTCCGGCATTGTACCTCTACCTATTATATGCATTGTCCTACAGACACACAACAGAAGGTAGATTTTCCTTCACTCAATGATATATATTTCACTGAAATTTAGCCAACCAAATTTACAGGTGTGCAAGGGGGTGTCAGAGGATGCAATTTCACCTGAAGATAGAGAAACTGTGGCAGTATAAATGATCACTATGCCATTAGCTGCAGAGACAAATACATGCTTAGGTATGTCATGTGATGTTGGTGTGCTCACATACAGTAATTGCAGTGTAAAAGCAAACCTGATTGATCAGATGTGTGGAGTTTAACAAAAACATGAGCTTTGGTTCGAACCTTGGTCTGGACTTTCAGGTGTGAAAACACCCATCCCTAAAGTAGCAGATGGACAATAATTAGAGGAGATGAAAACCTGATTCTAACATTGAAACACATAAAATATGCATTTTTTTACCTCATGCTGTCTCAAACTTGCACAAACAGGTTACCGGGTGTGTTTGTGATGTATTCATGTCCACCTTTGCTTTAATCCAGACTTCCCAACGTAGGACACCAAGCATTAAAGTCCTTCCTGCGTTAGGAGCCGCATCCACTTCCCCAATTTTAAAATGGCACCCCTTCTGCTCCATGATATTCAATGTATTTCTCATAAAGGAACAGTAATTAAGATAATGAGATTTTCAGAGGCAAGCGAAGCATCCCAAAATGGGGGAGAAGCGTGTTTCTAGAGTGGTTCATTTTATCGTTATCAATTTTCCTTTCCCATCGTCTCCTCTTGTGTTTTATTATCTTCATTTCACTCACTCTACTTCCCTCTCCAACGCTTCCTATCTGTGCTCTCACATGTGCTCCCCTCTCTCCTCCCATACACAGCTTGTCCTCGTTTGTTTGCCCAATG
This sequence comes from Eupleurogrammus muticus, assembly GCA_036785175.1. Taxonomy (NCBI): domain Eukaryota; kingdom Metazoa; phylum Chordata; class Actinopteri; order Scombriformes; family Trichiuridae; genus Eupleurogrammus; species Eupleurogrammus muticus. The sequence continues at coordinate 19,265,827 of JAYKQN010000001.1, forward strand.
CATAATTAGCTATAGGATCACCCATTGTGTAATTATGTATAGCAGTTTGATATGTAATTAAAATTGTATCAGTATCCTGTGTAATTTGTGCTGTGTGATTACCTATTAACAGTGCAAACAGTTGTGCCTAAAAGCCCGTGACCGCCCCTCTCATAGATGTCACTGAGCTTCTCTGTCACTATTTACATACCGGCAGGTGCTTTGTCTCAGCAAAAAGCTCTTTTCAGACCAACAAATAATAAACATCAACACTCCTAATGTGAACACGTGTTTCTGGCGTGTGATTGCTTTACTCCACATCATATGCAATATGACTTTGGAATTATTATTAAGGTTATAGGGGAGTGCTTGTGACACACCTTAGGAAACATTTCAAAAGATTCACAACCCTACAAACTGGCCTAAAAAAACACCTTTCCACATTCATCACTTAATAATTAGATGTGCTTGTGACGATAGTTTGTGTTTTCAATGAGGTAAATGTTTTCCATACCTGCTTGAATATGGACAAAAAACCATACCATGATAACTTGTTTAATACTGAAATCACAATTATCAAAGGATTGTGTTTCAGTTACACAATGCATTTGTTCATCTTGAGTGACTTTGTGCTATTGTGTCAGACGATAAACAGATCTGTTGTGTTGCCAAGAGTTACAGATATCACCTTGTTTCTGCTCCTTGATGAATTCTTGGAACCCAAAGTGATCCAATATAAGAGGAAATTATTTTCAAGACTGAACACTTATGACACCTCCCTCTCTTTTCAGCCTAGTGAATGTAACCTATGAAGCTGGAACTAATGTGTGGGCCTGACAGGCCTAGGCACCCTGTAGCCTTTTTATTGAAAAAATTGAAATCATACATTTATTTTTCCGGGGTTGGTTCATACTCATTCTTGAACAAGTCAATTCATACTCTTCTTATACATACTTCATTTTCATAATTTCCAATTTATTCTACTACAATAAATGTCTTAATACTGTACACCAAACCTGTTATTCTAATACACACAGAACAATGTGATAATATCAATGATGTCATGTTTGCAAGTAGAGAAATGTACTTTTTAAAGAGCCCACATGAACAAAACATGGCATCAAAAGCCAATAGCATAAAAGTAAACTAAAAGTACACACACACACACTCTCATTGCCAGCGTGCTATGTAGTTTGACACAGTGGGACAAAAAGGCACAGTTTGCCTGTGACCAGCGCCTTGCACCTTGGCACGAGAGGTGCGACTTCCAGAGTAGAGGCACTGATCCAAGTGTTTATTGGTCAAGCAGCTGCTGTTATCGCATCGGGTTCAGCTCTGCAGTGTGAGGGGAGCGGTGCACACTTCTCTTTTGAAATCATTTATTTTTATCGATTTTCCTTGTGTCTTCAAACTTTTTCGAACTCTTACTGCAAGGCCCCAAGAAATGAAAATTGTATTTTCTCAATGTTAATCCTGTGTCATTGTATTCATTGTCCATGTGTTTCTTGGTATATGACAAATATAGGTAAAACAATTTCATTATGGAGTATTTTTGCAACAAAAACATTAAAAATACCATTTTTTATCTTTCTAAAACAGTTTCAAATGATTGATGACTCATCCTATATTCCAAATCTTTATGTATATATACATATTTTATTGGATAGTGACAGATGGGGATTGATGTGCCCAAATGATCCACGGCCAGAATCAAACCATGAATCTTGTGGTTATGTCGTGTGCATTTTTCACCAGAGAGCACCTCCCAGCAGTCTTTTTTGTATAAGTGTTTTTGAGCAATGCTCAAAAAGCACGCTTTGTTTGTGTGTGACAATGTGGGCGTGAGGGAAGAATTCCTGGAAAAAAAAAAAGAGCGCTCATGCTCTGCAAAACCCACCGCTGCATAAAATCATTTTTTTTTGTCTGTTTTCCATCTTCCGGAGCAGGAGAGCACCTCATGATCGAAACATCTCGGCTAAATGTAGACACAGCCGCTCTCTCCATTCCTCTCCGCGCACCCGTGTGCATACAACACCCCTTCTCTGTTCTCTTAACCCCGCGACCCTGACGAGCGCAGCCCTCCCTTCAGAACACACAAATGCTTTTAACAACAATAAAACCGCCGCGTGTTCCTGCTCTCCCCAGAGGCAGGACTTCGGCAGCAGGTTCTGACATCCAGCGTTTGCATGATTAGAGTCATTAGAGCATCGTCTGGTTCCTTTCACTCAGACACACAGACACTCGGCGATGGCTCTTCACATGCTGAACGCTCATGCAGATTAAATGGCGGCTTGTTCTTGGCAAAGCAGTGATTCATTTATGATCAGAAGTAGGTCAGATGACTCTGAGGTCTATAAGCACCAGAACGATGTGTCTTCATAGAGCGGGTTAGGCGAGTGTGAGGAATGAGGATGGACAGAAAGGGGATGAGCATTTAATCATTCTTTTAAAAAAAGGAAAATAGGAGATAGGAGCTGACTTCAGCTTGTGCTGTGTGAGATGTTCACAGATGTCTGGAAGGCGGGGGGGGGTCAAAGTCAGAGATCCTTTTCCAATAAGCATTTTCCTGTCTCTCCGGTTTGTCACATCCGTCATACTGAAATTGTTTCTTCTCCATCTTTCAGCTCCTTTGACCGACAAGCCGCCGAAGATCCTGTTCCCTTCGGAAAACAAGATTAGCAACATGGAGCTGCAGCTAGGTAAGAGCGTCACGGGGTTTCCAACCTGCAGCCGCCGCTGTCTGTGTCACTTCCAGACGACGCCAAACGGATGACTTTACAAATCCTCTCCAACACGCCGCAGGCACTGACGGCAGATTGATGATGGCACTTTTATTTGCTGGAGACAACAGCTAGAAAAAAAAAATTGCTAAAGTGTTTTCCATACATGCAAATGGTGCATGGTAATGTCCCTAGGCTGTTTTGTCAACAATGGAGAGCCCATATGTTGCCAGGGTTCCATACGCCGATTCGCCACATGGAGAGGTGGCCGCTTCCACTCCCCGTTGTTTGTCTTATTTGACGTGGGGTCACGATGGGCCTAGCTTTTGTTTGATTTGCATGCATGTGATCGTGTTTGTTTTTGTTCAGTGACAGCATATTCTGGGCACCGTCGGCTGTTCACGCGGCGCTACATGAATGGCTAATGTGTCTGTCACGAAGAAGCTGATTGGACGGGACTGGGAGGCCTGGAAAGCAGAAAGGGATTGAATGAGTATGTGACAGGAAGGGTGGGGACATATGGGCAGGCACATGTGCCACGAGAAACTCCTTTTGAAACGTCTGCATTTGAATTTGAATCAATTAACTTGAATAAATGCATTCAAAAAACTTAAATGACAATTTGAAATATCTTGAGAAAATAATTATAAGCCTACATCTGATTATGATCTTTTTTTCAGACAAGCAACATCCAGATTAGGGCCGTACCTAAAGATTATTTTGATAGTAATTTAATTTATTCATTAATGAAATGAATATGTGAAATTGTTGTTTGGTTCATAAAATGATAAAATGTTGATCACTGTCTTCAAAAGCAAAACATGTAACCTAAAATGTCTTTTTGTGTCCAGACCAACAGTCTACAACCAAAACATTAACTATTATGGACCAGAAAATAATCAGATTTTAAAAGATGGAATAAGATAAGTTTTTTAATCCACAGTCATATATGATATGCTAACAAGCTAATGAGTATCCCACTATCAAGTAAACTGATCTTTATGTGTAAATCCAGTAGTATATGAAGGCTCGACACCAGCATCACTAAAAACTAGAGAAGGAGAGAAAGTGTGAGGTGAACAGTGAGGCCCAACAGACCCCAGCAGAGAAACCAAGGTAAATGTTTCACAGCCGGACTCCATTTTGTGTGCAGAGAAGTTGTCTCTCTCTCTCTAGATGAGGGTTTCTCTTTTATTTAGCTTTATTTATTTATGCTCCCTCTTCCTTAATATTTGTTGAGTCATGCCCTAAGCAGCTTTATGGAGCAACATGGCAGATTTATGGTGGCCAGAATGTGCACAGAAAGAGGCTGGTCCCTTATGGCAAGTTAGAGAGAGAGAGAGAGATGGGATCCAGTGGAGGCCAGTGGATGGACAGTAAAATTAGAGCCGTAAGCAGGGAGATAAATCTGCAACACTGCCAGGAAACACAGCCTCACTTTATCTCCTCTGCTGCCACAACCAGCGTAGGTCTCAGCGCTCACCATCACACACTCAGCCATGAATAAAATATACATATGTTACAGAGAATCTTAAGGCTGTGCCATATGATGATATATGTCAAGAGAAAAACGTTTATTGTTTTCAGTATTTTACTGAGCTCTATTGTTTCAGCTCTCTCTCTCATACACACATCTGACATTACTTATTCTTTGACTAGAATTTTCAACTTGCCATCAGCAAACCCATATATGAGGACATGTATTATTATCATGATATAAATTACCTATATTGGGATATGAGACTTTGCTCATATCCCACAGCCCTAGAGACTCTCACAGTAGAAAGCGTAAGAGGATGAGGAAGAGGCACCCTCTGTTTGTTTTAAGAGAGGAGGCTCCTGTCAAAACGTCCTATAAAGCTGCAGTAGCGATATATTGAAATATAAATCAATATCTGATACATACAGGTCCTTGCCAAAAGGGGTTCACACAATGCTGATTAGGCCTATCGCCACCAGGTAAATCTCTCTGCATTTCACAGTGGACTGGATTATGGATAAAATAATCTAATCTCACAGACTCTCCACATGTTATCAGACCAAATGGATCATCGTCTGTTAGTGAAACGAGTCATTTCATGGGGGGTTGTGTGACCCTCATACGTTTATTCACTCTTTTACAGCCGTAAACGGCCACAAGATCAGCTGCATTTTAGAATGTTTTTTTTCCCCCAGTGTCTGTGTAATTACACTACTGCCATTAGCAGAGCGTTTAAGAACTATACTACAGCTTTAAAGGGACCCTGACCATTTTGCTGTTTGCTCCTTTATTTTCATGGTGTATTTATAAAAATTTGCATACTTTTACAGTCCAAAATTACCAAAAGCGCCATCGGAAGTGTCTGACAGTGCTAGGCCGGGGATGGTCAGAGAAACAGAAGTCAACTTCAAGCACTCCATAAGGAGGGGGCGCATCCATGGATCCAAGGGCAGCTACTATTCACTTCCCGTTGTGACATCACAACGGGAGACATTTTTTAATGGGTTGAGTTCAGCCAGATTTCGGCTGCAACACTGCAGAGGAGGCCAGACCACAATAGAATGATTTTGTGTGTGTGTGTCACACACACACACAGGCAGAGTTAGGTTCAGAGTGAGCATAATGCAGACATAGCTGCCCCCACGCACACATTGTTGATGGTGACTGTTCATCATGGTTTCAGTTTCTAGCTTCTGAATTCAAGGACCATCTCCTTATCGAGTTAAGTATTTTCTTCTCTTACCATCCCTTTTTTTCAACACTCCTCTCCGCCTATGTTCATCCTTCACATCTGTCCCTCTCCACCCACTCATAAAGCAAACAGACACAGTACATGCACTACAATGCCACTTCTTCTTTCACTGTTTAAACTTTAAATTATATGAGAGCCACGCACACACTCTCATGCTCTGTTTTTTATGTTTCTGCACAAGCATGTTACAAATATTATTTTCTGTCACCTTGAAGACAATATTCATTAGGCTACATTCTATGAAATGCATTTATTTTTTCGATAGTTAACAGTGTTATGGAGGAATAATGCATGTTTTTAACCTGTGAATTAACATTGTCATCATAATCGGCTTATTGCAGAAAATAAGATGTTGCTGTGCAGAATTCTAGACACGCCACGCAGCCTGGGCTTGGGGAGTTAAGAGTGCTTTATTTATTATTTTGTGTCATCTTTTATAGTCCGGGCCCACACAAGTTATGACACAGGTTTGTGTATGTGTGAGAGTTCAATCTGCAACAACAGGATGTCAGAGTTCACTCTGGGCTGTCTGCAGCACAGGATGTACTGTGGTCCCAGGGCGCAGCTTTGTTTTAAGTCCAGTGCTGGTCTAGTCTGGCCTACGTTCACATAACTTACATTGTCACATTCACATTCCAGTCTCATATATAGCCCGAACCACTATATTTACTGTATAAGAACTCTTCTCTGGGTTTTTAATAGTCCTACAATCAAACTAGCCCACACTACATGTATGTTAAAGCAAATATTTCCCACTTTACAGGGTGTCTCGAAAACTCTCTCTCAAACTATTCATTTAGTACATTGATCCTTGCTTACAATATGTGGTTGTATATTGTAACAGTGACAGTGGTGAATACTGTATTTGTATCTATTGTTGCGGTTTGTGACAGGAAGCTGTGCAGGAATACACTCATTTTCAGCATGTGTGTCATGTTACACGTATAGTATGAGATTCAAAGCACACACGTTCCCACGTTGACACGCTGACTTGATTTGTCATGTGTTTGCTGTCTCAGAGAGTGTGGTGGAGGGATTCAGCTCACCCAGCACTCCACTTTCAGCATCTCCTTCTCTCACTTGCACTCGGTCTCCCTCACACACACACACACACACACACACATGCACAGCTATTCGCGCACGCCTCTGCACCACTCGGTGCAGGTTGCACACATGCTTGCAGCGCAGCCCTCAGTAACTGTGGGATAATTGTAACTGATAGAGGATTTTACTGCCCCCCAAAGCCAGTGGATGGGTGCACTCTAGTGGAAAGGAATTAGAGTCCATTATTTTAAAGAGCAGGACCCAATAGCATGGGATGGGTGGCAGAAGGGAGACAACTCTTATAGCCGCTTCATTTCAACACTGACACACTGCGCCGTGTAGAGTCACACACGCTTAGACACAAACATTCTCACGCTGCACACAGCCAATAGTAGCCATCTGTAATAGAACTGATGCTCAGAGTTGCTGTTCCCAATTCCCCCTTGTGTTTTAGCAATGTGTTTTAACAAGCTCAGAGAAATAGACAGTGCAGCTACATGTTGCATTGAATAATTTTGCTCCTTCCTGTTTTCCCGTATTACCGCTATCTTCTTCCTTTTTTTTTTTTTTTAATTTTACTGAAGTAATTCCTGGCAGTGATTTAGCATATCAGCTTTGCACAAATTTGCACATATATATATATATATGTGCAAATATATATATATATATATATATATATATATATATATATATATATATATATATATATATATATATATATATATATATATATATATATATATATATATATATATATAGATGTGCAAATTTGTATGTGAGGGTGTCTCAAATGTCAGATGATTTGTAATTGGTAAGTGGGGAAACTTACCAACTGCCTGACCTTTGAGGCTCCTGAGAGACACAGAGAGTCCATAATGCAGGAGGATATCAGGTTGCACCATCAGTTCCAAATGTGCTCCGCCATATACTGCTCTGCACAAAAAAAAAAAAAAAACATAATGCCACAGGGTTTTCAGTTAGTAATGAGATGTCAATGGAAGGAAAGAGTCCTTCTAATAAACCAATATTAAATGGGAAATTCCAGAATTCCTTCTTATGCTAGTTTCTGTTCTGAGGGGGAAGTAAGACTGAAAAAATGATAATTGAATGGCTTTTTTTTACTTACCACAACTCACAGTAACTTGTACTTTTACTCCATTTTTCCACAAATTGATACATTTACATGCTGAGTATCAATATGTTTTGCATACCAAGGGGTCTTGGTAAAATAGCTTGTTAGATTGGTGCAATTGTGGCACATATACACACACACACAAACACTTGGGTAGGTTTGGGGAAAGATAATGATTTGGGTTACAATGCGCTAAAAGTTTTTGCCTCATTCTATAGTAAAAATTTTTACATCTCATTATCTAACCACCGCCCACCTCCAAATACAGACAGTCCTACAGGCCTTATATACAGAAGAGAGCATTGGTTTTATTTCAAAGGATATAGGAATTAGGAGTGTCGTATGAAAACATTAGTGAAGGAGAACAGCCTGCGCTCCGAGACTCCGTCTTTATATATTTGTTGTTTCCATAAAAGCCTGTTGTAACTTGTCACTTCATCATAAGCTGTGCATCCAACTAACACCTCCTACAAATCCCCCTCCTTCATTCCCAACCCACATTCGCATTCTAGCTCTTTCCCTCTCCCTTTCTCTCCATCTCTTTATCCCTAATCTTGCTTACCTCCTCACCGCCTCTATTGACCCCTGTTTGCTGGAGGATTTTAGGATTCATCACGATCACATGATTTACCAAATCTGTTGAATGGTTAAGACCCTGTTTTGGTCCCCTCCTTTCCTCTTCTCCTCCAGTCTGTTCTCCTCTTCTCTTGCAATAGTCTACAATACTGAAGATAATATATCTGTGACATCTGCCACGTAACCTTCTCATGGAGAGGGAAATTGAAATTGAAACTGACATTGCGCTGCAAAGTTACTAAAGGTCGACACAAAATTACCCTGTCTCTCTCTGTCACACACACACATCAACTCGGTCCCTCACATATTGATCCCTCTCACCCCAATTCTTATAATATTATGCTTTTTTCAGCTCAGATGTGCATGAATGCAGGATATCTGTGAAAGTATTTGTGTGCTGTGAGAAGGTGATCACCCCTCCCCTTCTCACCAGCTTATTAGGATGGACGCCGTGTTCATCGGGGGGAACTGAACGGCAGTAGAAGAGTTTCCCGGGGAACATGTTTGCGTGCGACACAGGGAACGCGGCATGTGGAACTGTCTGTTTGGTCCGCCTGCTGAGTGGTTCATAAGGCTGGTGTGAACATGTACTGTTTTGTTTTAAAGTGTACCACCGACAATAAATAGCGTTTTTGTTGGCAAAATTGAGCTCCGCTGCCTCCTAACTTCTCTTCGCCTGATTGCCCTGATCCCTTGTGTTGGGAGGCCACTCCGGTCGCCCACATGTGCTTATATGTTTGTATATGAGATGTATGACTCTGGCCCTGTAGGGGAATGGATGCTGGTAATAGTGGTGTCGGCAGTACTGGTGATAGAAAGGATGCTGATCTTATAGGGAAACCTTGAAAAAAAAAACCTGCACAGTCAGTGCTTTGTGTTTTTGATTAACCAAGTATGCATATCTATATCTTTTTGTGATAAATGACATATTTACATTATAACAGAGGGGAAAAAATCACCAGCCTTAAAGGTCACCCTGCAGATATGGGGAACCATTCTTTTTTTGTGTGTGTGTCTTCATTCAATTTTGCCTGCAGTCCCTCAGTGACCCAGCATTAAGTAACCCATGGTGACTGGAATAGTAACTAGTGTGTCAGCGAAACAAAGCTACATGTTTAAGTGTGTGAACGGTCGTCATTAATCACCAAGTCTGGGGCTGAGAGCAGGGGCCTGCAGTATGATAAATTAACTAACAGCGCCTCTACTCTTGCCTAACAGGAAAGGGAGAGGGCGGAAGGCAGGGAATGCGAAAACACACATAGGGAGAGACAGAAACAGCAGCACATAGCAGGCAATAAAGACAGACACAACTCCCCACTGTGCACCACATACAGCTGCTTGTTTATTGCTGCCTTGACATTACTCGCCACAGACAGTGAGGCCAGTAAGAAGATGCAGTAGAGGTATGAACCCACCTTTCATTCCGACAGTACCAGGCTGTTGTTTATACTCCCTCAGGCATCAGACTGTCGCCGGACTGTCAGCCTCTGTCTTTTAGCTGTGTTTTGCCTTTTCTTCTTTCTCCGGCTGAGAACAGCATGCAGGGAGAAGCAAAGCAAAAAAAACTGTTTATCGGGCGTATTCTCAATTCACTACCAACAATTTGACAGTAGAGTGGCATTTTTTTTAACTTATTTTGGAGGCATCGCTACTTCCTGAAAACGCAGATGCAAAGCTCACCCATTTGTTGGCAGTCAGCTGATTGTCTGCCGTGGTCTTTGTTGTGCGTGTTGAAGCGCAACTAAAGCCATGTTCACGCAGGATCAGCCAATCCTGCACCCTGCAGGGACTTCAGGGATCACTAAAATGCATTGTTTTCATAAGTGAGGTTCTACATCAAATTCAAAACTTCAGTACTGTATTTTTTATAATATGAATTGATTGATCATCTGCAGTAAGATTTAGAATCTATCTATAAAGCATATGGCTCTCATATCTGTCTGACTGTTTGTCGGCTCAAGCTCAACTTTTAGATATAGCTTTCACATGGCACAATAAAGTGTGTCCTCTTTGGAGAAATTGTTTGGATGGAACTTTAAGACATCATTATTATCATTATACCTTCAACTCATACAGGTGTGCTGTTGTAATGTAGGGGGTAGTGTTTTCACCTCCTGAGCAGCAGGTCCAGGTTCAAGTCCTAGCTGAACCTTTTCATTTTTATTACCTTTCAAACTTTCATTGTATTCCTGTGCTGAATATGTGGCCAATAGAATGAAAGCAAGTTTCCTGGTTCTTATTCCTGATGCTAACACAGGCTACTGTGACCAAACAACAAACTTCTTCTTTTCTTCTTTCAGAAGACAACAACTCTCTACACACTAGCTGCAGAATCTTATAGATAGACTAAAAGTAGTATTTTGAAACTTATTGGAAACTCGAAACTTGTTCACAGACAATCAGGAAATCCTGACACTATCAGTTTAGGGATGGATGGATGAACAGATAGATAAGTTGTTGAACATCAGTGCTCGAACCAATTGAATCGTGACCCAGTTGTGGGATGCATTCAGTGCAACATTATAAACAAAATAAATACAAGCCATCATAGCCACGCCTACTGGTGAACAAAACTTATATAATGCATTGGACTTAAAATTTAATCATAAAACGAATTTCAATCCAAAAGAAAGAATGGTCAAAAGAAATACAGAGTAATAGGTAAGAAAAATATATTTGATAAAAGAAACATTTCATATCTTTTAAGCAGCAATATTTATTTAACCCTTTCAATACATACATCCCACAAGTCTCTATATCTCTCTCTCTTTAACTCTTAGCTCTGTTTAAACGAATCAAGAATCCAACAGCAAAGCCTAATAACTTTACTTTTACCTTCATGAAATAAAGTACTTCCTCCTAACTGGGTTGTACCATCCAGATCATGTGATTGGTCACTGGAGTGTGATGTCTGCTCCTGTTTTTCTGGTCCTCTGTCCTGCTGCCCAACGCGTTACCCCGTTCAAATGGAGGTAGGACGTTTGGGCTCATTCAAAAGGATTCAAAAAATTGGCCTATGGTGTTTGGGCAGCGGGAGGTAGTGCGTTCTGTTGTTCCCGCATTGCCTGATCCTTTGTAAATCCAGCCTAAGATGTGAGATGACGCAGCAGTCTGTTCTTATTCAGTTTGTATTCAGCAGTTTGGTGTATCACAGCCATAAGATCTCTGCCCCCAGAGGAGGCGACAGATCAGATTCGTCTACCCTTGGCCTGAGCTCAACTTTATGCTCTCTATCACTGTCAGAGTGTGTGTATGTGTGTGTGTGTGTGCGCCTGTGTATGTGTCAGTATTCAGACCAGAAAAATTATACAGACTGGGCACTCGTGTTAAATCAGTCACTGATAAGAGTTTCTACCCTGTAAGATCTTCTTGGGCCTAGATGTCTTTAAAGAGAGATGATTTAGGTAATGGTAGCTTTAAGGTTGTCTACGTCTGATGCTAAGGCTCACAAAGAGGTAATCAGAGAGGAGGAGCACCCCACTCATCCCCGCATCACTCTGTATTTGATACAACAAGGATAGACAGGCAGAGGCCACCATAATGAGATCTGTCTCCTCCAGTCACCGCCACCTTGGTCAAGAGTGCAATCATAAGGTCAATATCTTACACAAAAAGCAACTTTACATACAGACTACCTTGTGGGAAATGCATTGAAAATTGAATACTTGACCCAATAGGCAGAAAAGAGATGGACGTCCGTATTAAGAAGGGATGGATGAGTGAGAAAAGAACAGGGAGGATAGGGAGAGATGGAGGGAAAAGGGGGGAGGGTGTTGGCACTGGAATGACATGCATGAACAGCAAAGCGAGCAGGGGAAAAGGCGGCTTTGCCATTCACTTTGAAGCTTGCTCCACTTCTGTCTGTCTTACGTAACAGAAAAATGAAGAAAAACAAGTGCCCAAAAAAATCGAGGCAGGGTGGAGAGGAGAAAAAACAGGAGGCAAATCATAACTTCCTAAAAAAACTTTAGGGTCTGTGCTCACAAAGCATCCTAAGGCTAAAAGTAGCTCCCACCTTGCTGATTTAGTAGTAAAGCTCTAAACAAAACAAGTCTGTGTTAGGTCATAAATGTAGATTTTATTACATAAATCTGTAGAACGTCAAACAAAAAAAGTCAAACAAAAAAAAATCAGTTTATTGATTTTAGTTCTAGTTACATTTTCCTTTTTCTTCTTTTTTATTTTAAAGTTTAAAGTAAATGTTTTATTTTACCCCTTTCAATCAACTGTTTAAATTGTATCTTGATGCTTTTAATGTTTTATGTAAAGTACTTTAAATTACCTTGCTGAAATGTGCCATACAAATAAACCTGCCTTGCCTGAGAGGAAACCACAAACAATCCGTAATAGGCTGCTACCTGCATTGCCAACATTTTAGAAACTTTTAAGGATCTTCAGGATATCAACTCTCAGATGTACTCTGCTTTGGATAAAAGCATCAGCTGCAAAAAAATCATGAAATTGTAATGATACTGAGCTATAGAATAGCATCTTAATCAGGGAGCATTGGCATGATTGGGAACTGTAGAAGCACTTCTGTTAAGTACAGTATTATTACTTTATTACTATTAATAGTTGTACTAGTAGTACTATTTTGAAAGGCCTTATTTTAATACTTTGATTAAAGTGAGAATTATTAATGATTGCATTTTTGTGTGGGTTTTGCATCATTAGCTCAGACAAATTATCACTTAGAAAACAACATTCTGATCACGTTCATTTAGTGATTGCATTATAGGCTCAAAGCTCCACTCCAGCCCTGTGATGTGTTCACTGACAGATCCAAAACAGCCAATCACAGTTTCATGAAATGTGACATCATCTGTAGCTATGGGGTCAACCTGCCTTTTCTCTTAGGTTAAATTCCTTAGTAAAAGTAATTTAATGCTATAAAAGAGTCTTCCTAGTACTACAATAAAATAAAATATAAATACAGGCCCAGGGCTCTTATGATTCTGAGGGAGTGTCCTTACCTGGTGTTAAGTGAGGGGTACAAGTTTTGGAAAAAGTGATGTTCAGTGGTGTGAAGAGAGACAGCACTGAGGGTCCAGAGGAGGTTTTTGGACAGAAATAACAAGAAAACAGAGCAGAGAATTAGGGCTAGCTTTGCTCAGGGCCCCTTTGTTGCCAGTGTTACTTTAAATACAGTGAAGAATTACTGTAACTGTTAGCTCACTTATATATAGGTGATAATGTTAAAACACAAGATGTGAAATAGTGACAGCTGTAGATGCATGCTCACACCTAATTTAAGAAATGTATTGTAATGTAATGTACTAAAAGCTAATAAAATTCACAAGTGTATAGCATTTAAAGAAGTACAGGAATTATCAAAATATTTTAGGTATTAATAGTCCTGGCAGCAGTCGGGGGCCCTTTCAGGACCATATAAAGGCTTGGGCCGGCCCTGACTGTGTTTCTCTTCCTCTTTCTCCAAGTTACATAAGCTGATCCCTCCATCCAGACCCAGAGCTCCATCCTGCAGCAAGAAGAAGTGATGCAGGATGAGCTAACAGCTATATTACCGTTGCCCTCTCTCTCTGCAGTACTGTTACTTTTTCATGACAATCAATCATCGTGATGCCACCGTCGCCCACGGCAGCGAATGTTGCTATGGAGATCAGTAGATCTGCACCAGAACTGCTGCCTTAGGGAGACTGTGCAAGCTTACGTTGGCGCATGTGTTTGTGTGTGTGTGTGTGTGTGTGCATCTTTCTGTGTGTGACGGTTCATCTTTAATTGCCATCTGCAATCTGCATCCTGAGCACAGTCAGTAATCCGAGAGGCTCAGCGTGGGGTAAATAGGCAAGACTCATTTACAAGTGTGTTAATGGACTTTCTATCTTTGTCTTTCTCCATCCCCTTTCTCTCCCCCGCTCTGTTTCTCTGTCAGCCTTTCTTTATCCCCTCGCTCTCTCTCTCTCTCTCTCTCTCTCTCTCTCTCTCTCTCTCTCTCTCTCTCTCTCTCTCTCTCTCTCTCTCTCTCTCTCTCTCTCTCCACATTGCATAGCCATAGATAAAAACTTACTGCAGAGCGAGAGCCCTATAGAATCAGTTTGTGCATAATTTACATAATGTTATGAATAAACACAGTTTCAGGCAGTTAATTATCTACAATTTGGTCATTATCATAAACATCATTGGATTGGCTCTGATTGGCTGCTGCCGACTTTATTCTGAAGAGTAGATGTTAACTGGGCCAAAGACAGTCGGGGGTGATACTTAAGGGAATCTCTACACAGCTGGAATAAGATGATGATTTCTTGTTTGACATTGGTTGTTAGAATAATTACTATAAACAAAGACTGATGACGGATAGATTGTGTTAATCTTTTAAGGTCCGATATCAAAGGAAATTTGATTTAATTGCTTTTTGACTTGGTGTTAACTGTATGTAAAATAGTGTCCCATGTTTCAAAATGCTCAGTCCCCAGAGAATCGCACAGAATACTTTCAGAAACCACCAGATTTGTGTCTGACTAACGTTATCACCCAGTAGAGAGACACAGCTGCATATACTGCAGCTGAATTGTGGCCTATGTGACAAAAAAGTAAAGTTTTTATTAAATTCTGGCAAGTGGAGGACTCGAGCCTTTAAATATATCAGGATCCTTTCAAGATTGCATAGCTCATCGATAGCTTCTAAAGAAAACAAAAATTCCAGTGAATGCTGGTTGCAGCACAAGTGAACAATGCATGGATAACAGTTCTTTTTTTTTTTGGTTGTTGCTCTAAGATTTACCCAGACACAGTAGTGCTTCTGTTTCTGATTGACTACTGTGCAGCTTTGTTTTTCAAACTAAAGATTTTTTTTCAGAGTGAGAAATAAAATATGTGGAAAGAGTGCATGAAAAAAAGAACCAAAAGGTGCGATTAGACCTAAAATAAAAATGGATGGCGGTCAGGTGCGGTTTTTTAAAGTTAGTCAGAGATGGACGGTGGCCGATGATGTGTTTTGTGATGCAGTTGCAGATGAATCAGCCAATCAGAGAAGAGGCTCATTAACTCAATACTCATGCTGCCAGTTATGTTCAGAGCAGAGATCTCCATACTGCCAGAGGTTTTCAGCATTTTCACAGAATTTAAAGACCTTGAGTTTTTGGGCTACATAAATATTGAAGAGAACAGCCAACAAAACTTTTGGCTCTTTGATTTCATCAAAAAAAATTCTAGGCTTTCTGAGTGTTTACGAATCAGCTGTAGAACATAAGTTGGTTTCAGCATGAACACCTAATTGATGATTGATGATTTTTCAGATTTCGTGACAACTCAAATATCTGAACAATTGTTTACCTCTATCAAACAATAAAAAAAGACAGGAAAAAGGCTTTTGATGACAAAAGAACTACATTTGTTTATACAATCGGGACATTTGGAACATCTCGTCTGGAACTACATTATGCTATCCCTCATTTTATAAATTAACTGTACATAAGAAGATGATCAGTAATGGTTCAGCATGACGTCACCTGAGCCACGCTCGTCCTCACTAATCATGACACTCTTCCAGATCCACTGCCAGACACACTCTGTGCTAGTGTTGTACTTTTTTTCTCCACCCCCTTTTGAAATTCTCTTGGCTATTTTCTTCTCACAGTCCAATATTCACCAACCTTGGTCTTCTCCATTGCAGCTGATCTGGCTGCATGTAGGAGGAAAGTAGAACTCTTGCCCCCTACTGGGACAGAAATACTTTGCATCCAAGTTTGAAATTCATACACAAGATGTGTAAGACTTTGCTCCATCGAATATGCAAAAAAAAAAAAAAATCAAAAGACGTCTATAGTCATCTTTGGCTGTCAATGAGGTAATATTAATAAGACAGATACAAACCACCTGTTCTTATTGTGTCACAGAGAACCTTGAAAGATGTAACTATATTAAGATGATTTTTGATTCCTAAAATAACAAATACACCTTGTTAAAAATATCACATCTTTAAATGGAATCCACGAAAAGTATAACAGACCTTAAGTAGAAAACAATAAAAGGACAGACCTTATTTTACTGTAATATATCCAGTGGAAGGATGAACACAACCATCAGCTATTTTAGCCTCTCTGTGTAATTTCTCCCTCCTTTTCTGCTCTCCTCTCCCCCTACGTCTTTCCTTCCTCCTTTAACTACCTTCTTCAACCCCTGAAATGTGTTATTAGCATAAAACAATGGAGGCACAGGCATGTTAAGTAGCAGCTTTACTTTCCTTAATAACTACCCTGAGTGATCATAATTACCCCCTTTGAAACAAAAGAAAAACCCTTCTTTGGTTACTAGGCAATAAGCGTGCAGCTGGTATTGAGTGTTGTCTATGTGGGCACGATTTCTGTTGTCAGTACAGATTACAGACATTTTCTCATGATTTACAGCTTACATCTTGCATTTGGTTTATCGGGGCAAATGATCAAAATTAAACCAAAACAATCAACTTGCTATATGTTTAGACAATAATAATGCACTGTAGTTTGATTTCTCAATCCCTCATAGTGAGTTTTTGGAGATGTAAAGGTTTAAATCACTACGGTAGTTTGATGTGTATGTGTGGGGTGGTTCAGTGGGTAGCGCTGTTGCCTCACAGCAAGAAGCTGGGACCTTTTCTTTGCGGAGCTTGCATGCTCTCCCTGTGTCTGCATGTGTTTTCTTTGGGTTCTCCAGCTTCTTCAATAGGTATAACACTGCAGGGATTGGCTCCAACAGACCCCCATGACCCTAGTGACGAATAAGGGAAATAAATTAAAATGCATGGGTGCACCTCTGCATGTGTGTGTGTTTCCATGTCACCACACAACACCACGGAGCACACTCCTAAATTTCACCATCAAATTGTCAGTAAAGTATTTGCATGTGCACTATAACTGCCTTTCTGGATGTTTTAGTCTTTCCTCTTATACATAATTGCTGTGATTTTGGAATGTGTTTTTGCACAGAACAAGAACTGTGGATTGAGTGTGTTATCTTTTACACAGCAGCTGCATTAGGAGGAGATTGAGAGGAGGAACGATTACAGTGAGGGAAGCAACGATCCAACTGTTTCTGGTACTAATATTATTCCAATACATCAACTCAGGGTATCTGCTTAGACTGAATAATGGCAACTGACAGTCTAAATTCAATAGCAGAAAAATATATGCAGGGTTAGGACATTTCTTCTGCATTTTTGCCTTTACTTCGCAGCTGACAATGACAGGAAATAGATTCAACAGGCAAGAAAATTCCCTGACTTAAATCTAATTGGCCTTACATTTATATCTTTTAAATGGTATGTGTCTTAACCACTAGGCCAGTGACACTGTCTATAATACAGATTGGTTAGATACCTCATCCACTTAATGAGGCCAATATTGGTGCTGATTGAGATCTGGCAAATCCAGGGAGCAATCATCCATGCAGGGATGTGAGCACTATACTATTAAAATCACAATCTATCCTTCTCTAAGTCATCCCCTTCCAGCAAATGACTAACGCTGGGCAACTGTTAATATGAAAAATGGTTAATTAACCATAACATATCCCAACTGTCATTAATAACCACTTAACTGGACTGACTCATGTTGAGGTAACACTGATGTTGGCAGCTCATATTTGGAATCATAGACTGTGAGGGGTAAGTTCTTAACTATTTTTTCACCAAGATCTCTCATTTTCATTGTCTCTTTTCACCGAAATTCATTCAGTCCAATGTACGACTTTTGTAAGTTGTTGTTAGCATTCTCCACTGCAGACCTGACCCATAACTACCAAGTAATATTATCAAGAACCACTGATAAACTAAAGTCTGTTTAAAACATAATGAGTGCTGCAGATCACATATTGTTTATCGAAGGGGCTGACATCTTTCTACATCATGGGTGGTTACTACAATTTTTCACAATTGCTTACACAAAACTGGAATTTATGAAACAATGGCCACAACCTGTTACTCATGTGCCAACTCCCTAAACCAATTCTGCCGAACACATTCCCCGCTTTAGACCCAGATTTAATTTCTAAATCACAATGTCTTCACAAAACCACACACAATTCTCTCTAGTTTGCACACTCTTCATCAATGCCAAATGTCCCCGTGTTCAAACAGAACACACTGGCAGCATGTTCAAATGGGAAAAAAAACTTCCATTTCCAAGGCTGTTGTGCCTATGATGTCGATGAGGTCCAGTGGCCAAACAGGAACTGACGACAGGATGCAGCCTAGTTTTTGTGGACATTTTTTTGGGCTGTACTGGCCTAGTTTCTATTGTTTGTTCTGTGCAATTTGTTCATTTTCTCAATTGTTTACATGCAAATACTGGTACTTGAGACACAGTGACCACGACACATAAATGATGCACCAACCCCCTAAACCAGTGTGTGCACTGTTTATGTGGGGAAAGTAAAATATATTTGTTACAGTGTATTTGTTCATTATGAGTATGAAAACATTTTACATTTTTGCACTGCCTGTGCTAAGTGTAACACTGAACAAAAAAGGCCTGAGTCATTATGATGAATAGAGAAGACGTGTTTTCCATTCTTCAGAACGTTTTACACTGAGCTCATCAGTGTTCAACTGATTCCTAAAAAAGTCTATTCATAAGATGGCTTGTGTGTGCCATACTGAGAAGAAATAACGTTGTTTTGAATATGGAGTTTAATTTTCCGGGAGAATTGAAGGGTTTTGCCCATTGTGTGTGTTCTGAAAGTGTGAGGCATCCTTTCAGAAAATGTGTGCAAACAATCAAGAAAGACTGTAACACATCAGTCGTGTTTGCTTAGATGCACTCACAGGAAAAATAAGGACAGTTTTTTTTTTTTTATTTTATATTTTGTTTTTTTTAAAGGATTAAACAGAAGCCCACGTACAGTAACCCTGAACTTAAATAGGAATAGTAGTCTAAATAAGGCCTTTATGGTGTTGTCCATTCTGCACATTAGTATTCAGATAAACCTGATGGTCTGTGGGTGTCACTCAAACACAGTGCTACTCAATTATTTTCCATCGCGCCCTCCCCCTATGGAAGAAGAAAACATCTCGCACCCCCCACGCACTATAAATAGTATCATTTGTCTATAAAACTGTTATAAGTACCTCTGCATAACACTGTATCCTTATCAATGTATAAGAGAATAAAAAAGAAAGAAATGTGGACCAACTTACAACAAAGAAGAGCTTTATTAACTGTAGCAGAAAAGATTTAAAGTGCATCTGAAATTAAATCCTTATAAAACTATAAAAGAAAAAAATTGACTGACCATGTCAAACCATATGATACTGAAAAATAAAATAACATAAAATGGGCTTATCACCGTGATTGTGGTGTAATTTAATTTCTCTGTTTTCATGCTGCCCGCTGCCAACATTTTAGACACAGTAACACACTTTCACAGTGAACCAAGTGCTACATACGCTTTGTCATATTTCCTCGTCTTAGCTTTAGTTCATCTCCATCTCTCTCCGCCTGTCTTCTCATCCCTGTTTATAATATTTAATAGTGTAAAATTTTTCATGGTGTCACTTGAGGGTCTGCTACACTTCGTGTCTACACTTCATACTCTGTGCTGTATGCTCACTGTGTGCACTCTGACAATGAGAGCACCACTGCCCTCTAAGGTAGTGGAGGTGCAATTGCACTTTATTCTAGAAAAAAAAAAGAAATTAAAAAAAATGAAAAAGCCTGTTCCCCGAGGTCAAACGTGCCCCCCTTGGTGGTCCCCACTATTTGAGAACTACTGTTCGACCACAACAGTCATTTTGAGGAGAAATAACTTTGTTGTGAAGGTAAAGTAGCATTTTGCACAAGATGTGTAAGGTTTTATCTTTTGTTTGTGGTTTTTTGATCCGTGTTTAAGGTTTTGAGAAAATGAGGTGTGCTTTCAAAAGAATATGTGAACACAATTGAGAAAAACTGTAACTTCCACACCTTTTGTGACTTCACAGCAGGAGCCTTTTCTGTTTCAGACCTCCATATGTATACAGAAAGTGTTGTTTTTTTCACAATTGGGCCCCTTTAAATTTCTCCAGAGCAGCCACCATCTGTCTAGTGCTGCCTGCTGGCACCAGAACCTGTCTGTGGAGAGGAATATGGTGTGTGTCTCCAACAGCCAGCAGAGTTGTTTGAATTTGTCTTTTTCAATTTATTCCTCCACATCTTCATCTGTCAGCTGACAGTTTAAATACTTTTTTAGAAAATCTTGTTATTGGTCTATACAGAAATCTGGATGGAAGCCAGAATCCTAAAATCCTAAATTCTCAGTTTTTTTCAATTCAGTCTTTATTTTAAATTTTCTTTCTTTTTTCCTTTTTTTTTTTTTTTTTTTACAAACAACACTCATACGAATTACCATTAATATGTACACATATGGACACACAAATGTAAAAACGTCATGTGACCCCATCATGTGTAATTAATAAATAAAAAATGGAATTTTTTAGTATAGATTTTTTTACTTGTTTTTAAGATATAATTTGCCATGCCCTCTATCTGTATAGCCTTAGTAGAATCAACCAAAAAAAGGATAAATTATTCAAAAACTATCAAAAGTAAATGAAACAGGCCATGGACACTAAATACAAAGATGTATAAATACTATAAATTTATGCAGCCGTAGTCAACAAACTCATTAAAGCAAACACACACACACACACACACACACACACACACACACACTGCTACGTTGCTATGCAACAGCACTTGTGGACATTCCCCTCTGGAGACTGAGTTAGAACTATGTGGCTGTGCTTGTGTTTGTTTGTGGTGCCTTATATCAGTGATTAAAAAAGACAGATGCAACCTTTTGTACCTATGCTGTGCTACATGCAGCGTGCACTCAAACCCTAACCCATTATGACATTGTGTTTTTTTGGAATGTTCACACACACTGCTATGAATGGCCCATGTGCAAAGCACACACCTGCTGACACTCACTTCTCACACATTGTTCTGTGTGAGAATACGTGATATGTAGCATTGTTTCTGCAATGTCATCGCATTGCGTGCACGTGCAGCAGTCACATGACAAGACGTGCAATGTCAAGAAGGCAAATTAACTCCTTGTGTTACAATTCTTCTTTTTCTTGCAGGCGTAGAAGAGTGAGTAACAGGTGGATTCAGCATGCACAGCAAACCTGTATTTGACAGCAACTAGCCAGCGGAGACAGTGTAGTAGTGTCCTGTAAAATAGTAATGGGACTGCTGTAGCAACAAGCACTAATACATTAGTGCACAGCTGTAGATGTAGTTATCGCAGAAATGGTCTCAATAAGAGTCTTACGGTGGAAAAAAACTATTCACTGTCTCCATGACGGGATTTGGCAGAAGATCAATTCAACAACTTGTTTTGCTAATTAGCTGAAGGGTCTGCCCATCAAGGCAAGTAGTCCTGCCCATTGGAAAGCATTTACAATGGAGAGAAGTCCAGACCTCAAATAAAACATAGTTAAATGAGAGTGAGGTCACTTCAGTAAAAACATTCTTACAACATTACTTCCATCCTTGTACCTAGCTGCTATATTAATCTCCTTTCTCTCCCCTTCTTAATTTTTCCTCTTCTCAGTGGCTTTTCTAATCACATGCGCTCCCCCATTAGAGATAACGTGACCTTTTGTGTGTTGGCAGTTTCCTGCATGACCTTTAAGAGTGAGGCAGACAGTGAACAGCTGTGTATTGAGTGGAGCATAATGTGGGGCTAAAGTGGACTCCATCATTGACTTCAATCTTTTTGTCCTCAACTGGAAAATGAGAAAATTAGTCACCTTTACGTACTGTATGCACAAGTGTAGTCATGCTTACAAGAACTTGGGTGACCCGGCGTTGTTGTGGAACAGACCCTGCAAATCACGCTGTGTTTCACAAGTAATCTGTCACTTTCACTCCTTGGTGGTGTTCCTCCTCATCACGCCCTTCGCCGCTCATTGGTTTAGCTCTCCTGCCTCCATTTTCTATCTCCAACTCCATCCCTCAGTCAATTTGTCTCTCTCTCTCCTGAGATTCCCTTCCCCAAAGTAAATATGTAAAGTTTTGCCTTTTTTTATCACCAAAAGCTAAGTCTCAAATGAATGGTCATTATTTATGTTTTCGTTTACAATCCTCACCTCAGGCAAACATGTCAAAGGTAATATTTAAAGCACTTGAACACTGTAAGGTTCACTTTATTTGTACCGCAGCAGTAAAATTAACTTCAACTCCCACTATGTCCTTTGAATATTGAAACTAAATTGTGTTTTATCGTCTCCGGGCATCCTACTCACTGGTGAGTGATTCCTATTCTGAAAGTGCTCTAAAAGTAAGGCTGGCTACATTTAAGATTGATTGGTTGGTCAGTGATAGCGATGGAAAACAATGCTTTTTACTTATGCTTTTTATAACAACATTGTACAGACTGCATGCTGTCTGTTCATCTATCATACTTTCTTTGTGTGTTAGTGTGTGTGTGTGTGTGTGTGTAGCTCAGACATGTACTCATGCTATTTCCACCAAAGCAATACTATTCCCTGTGGGCTTTAACTCTATTTGTGAAAACTAATAAAACTCCCATTACTGAGATTCCCCATGCCCTGCAGGATGCTCGGCTCTTCACCCACAATACATGGATTGAATCGTTATTAATGTTCGATGGATTGTCCATGTATTCACTTTCTTTTCCGTGCATCCCTCTTCACACAAACCTCTGCCAGGTGCTCCTGCAGGATCCCTGGGAATTCCCCATCCCATTCCCAGAAGTTATACTAATATGCAGCTAAATTACAAAAGCAAGTGCATGTGACTAGAAACGTAATGCTGGCCGAGCTGTTGTGATGTCACAACCATACAGTAAGCACCCCCCGCCGAAAATAAGGAGAAGTTTCATTATTTAATGAGACAGACACAAAGTACCCTGTTCTTTTCTAGAGCCCCAGAGAGAAGATTGAAAGGAGAGATGTAAAACTATATCGAGATGGTTTTTGGTTCTTAAAATTACTAATATATCTTCTTAGGGACATCAAAATTTCAAATAAAAGCCAGGGAAAGTGTAAAATATGGGTTATTTAACATTTATAGCCCCAATATGTAACTTTTCTGTGTTAAAATGTCTAAAAATGACTAGATCTCTGTCATATATTTTGTCGGGTGTCCTCAAACCTACAGAAATCTATCATTATAATCAAGGTAATGGTCCGTTTCACCAAAGAGTGCATGTACACAAGATGATGATTATTTGGGCCTGCCAGAAGCTCTGACATGAACTGACTAGTTAAAACAGCTATAAGCCACAGATTTAACATCACACCTTTTTAGATCTTTTTTTAACTATATATTTTACTGGGTCCTCGCAAGAAGCTGGCCTCGTGATCAGAGGTCTGAACCACCTCACAACAACAAGTGTTGTTTCCCAAGAGTTATGTATTTGTAAGCTTGTTATGGTGTTTCATGATCGAGGGAGAGTGAGACTACTACTCATGACCATGGGTGAGCTTTGAGTTTGGTTTGATGTGGATTGAATAGAAAACAAAGCTTTGCCTTCAGGCTACAACGCCTGCATCATAAACTTTACTTCAATATTATTCTTATTCACGGACAGAGAAATACACTAATTATTGATTATCAAGATAAATATGCAATCATCTTCACATGACAACTTCACTTTAATTGACAAAGTCTGTCTCCATCTTTTTCCAATGAGTTAGAGTCATGACAGCCTTTATCAGCGGGGGGGAAATCAAGAGTACGGGGGACATTCAACATACAATAAATGTAATTTAGCGATCAAACGTGTAGACACACTTTCTCATTCAAATGAATGAGAGGCTACGGAGTTGGATAAGTGTGCATGTGTTGCTACTTACACAGTTTGTCCATGAATAGGGAAACATAAAGGGAATAAATATCTCACAGTGGGGTGCTACGATATAACATTTTCATTTTGATTGGTCCTGTTTCTCTGGAGTGATGAGGTTTTCTTGATAGTGCAGCACAGTGGAAAAGTACAGAATGGCAATGATATCCTACAGGAGGAGTTCCAGTCTTGCGGGGATAATCATTTCTACAGGATTAAATCCTGACCCACATCAGCCGAGCATATTAGCATTCTGAGAGTACTGCTGCAAGATTCCACACACACTAAATGCCTATATTGATAGGATGGGAAAGAGCAAGGGAAATAGTAGTGGGAGACAGAGAGGGTGAGTGTGAGAAGCAAAAAAAAAGAATGAATAATGTGGGAAATAGAGTCTGCTCTTTGCACATCAGACATCGTACTGTATGTTTTGGGTGTTTTTTGTGCTTTGCCGGTGTGATTTTGAAGCTGAGCATGGTGTTTGGAGCTATGAGCTGTGGGTTCACTCACATCTTAAATCCTGCATGGAACAACAGAGGTATCTATGAAATTTCTGCACCACAGTAAAATTGGATGGCTGGTTTGACATGTAAGAGAAGCTATATTTGAATTCATTTGATGTCCATGCAACCAGTTTGAGGACCACAGGGTTATTTTAGCCAGACCGAGATCAATCAAAGTATCTGAAAAAAATACAAAGGTTTTTATGAAGCCATGAACTTGCTTCAGTGAACTTTTCACCTGTTTTTATTGTCATTGATGGCACATTGTTTGGTCCTTGATATGGTTCCAGCTTAACGCCTGAACACCTCCTGTCATTTATGTGACAGGAGATTTAATAGTGCAACATCTTGTAGTGTAATTACAAAGTTTACTGCATGTGTGTGTATGTGTGTGTGAGATAGCAGCAGATGGTGAGTTGGAAGTAATGGAAAGACTCCAGGTACTGTATATTCAGTCTGAATCTGACATTTGTCTACAGGCATCATTTAAGTCATCATCAAACATTGCAATAATACCAAATGCATTTACGTTAATTGAGGTTTAAACAGAGCAGTAATTTCAGGGAGAAGATTTTTTTTTAACTTAATATTCACCAGCCGATGAAAGTTGAAGTATCAGCTGAAATTAAATGGCTGAAATGAGTCAAAAATGCAGTTAAGTGAAAAAAGGAGCTGGAGAGTCAGGCTGTGCTATGGTAGTGAATTGGAGATGTCAGTTAAAGTAATTCCATGGGAAGAAGTTAATGCAAGTTCAAGTGTGTAAACTAAAATACAGTGTCAGCTGAAATGTTGGCACTGATACGCAAGTGGTACAAGTAAAAGCCGTTGAAGTGGAGTGAAATTCTTTTTTGAAGTGTAAGTTAGACAGCTGCAACTCCTCTTATGTTTGAAGAGCATTTAAGACACTGTTTTTCAATTCCTTGATGAAATATTAAACCAAAAGTTTTCACAAAAAGGAATATAGATAGGTCAGGGGGGATACTATCCCAGTCTGGTGATTTGCCACTACTCATTATTATTAGGTGCATCATGTAGTTCATTAAGAGTTCAATTACTGCAATTCAGAGTGAACCATATGCAATGATGACACTACATTAGGCACCAATGACTGGACCAAAGTGTGAATAAAGGGTGTCCTCGCTAGTCAAACTATTGCTGGTTGATCCCCAGATGAGAATAAAGCAATTTGCTCAGCCAATTCAACCGATCACACATAATGCGCTTGTTCATCTTTAGCAGGTTTCAGGTGTATCATTTGTTTCCGAGTCCTGTGTGGCTGGCTGATTTTTTTCTTTTTTGTATATATATATATATATAAACATATATATATGTATGTATAAAATTTTTTTTTTATATTAAAGTTTTTACTTTAATAGGACAGAAAAGAAAGTCTTTCAACTTTAAAATGTGTCTATATAAAGAAAGATTTCACTCACAAACATGCCCTGCCAGGATCTTTATATATCATAGTCATTTGTTGAATGTGACTTTTTGTTTTCACTCCATTTATTTACACATTCTAACGAACCACAAATCAATTATAGCTTCAGATTTTATTTTTTGTGTCCTATTTAAGTAAAAACTGAAGTGAAATACTAATTCGTAAGTGAAAAAGTAAAGAAATCCCTTGTATTTGACATGGGTATGAATAATTTTGGGCTTAAGTGTATATACAATTAGACATTGAGGGCACTCACTGGACACAACATTGTTTTTTCTCTTTTTAACCAAAACCGACTGTCTTCCTCCCCTTAAGACCACTCAGGATATTGTTGTTCGTCGACATTGCTGCTACTTTAAAGGGGCCCTTACTTTGCCATTTTCCTAAGTTTAATATTTAATTTTCATTGTCTATTCCTAAAAATTTGCATGCTTTTATCGTCCCGGAGCCCAGAGTTAGAGCAGTCTGCCTTCTCATACACTCGCTGTAAAAACCCTCCCCTCCCTCTGCCTCGTGCTGGTGGAGACGTCCAAACCCCTCAGAGCTGGGGTCGGCCAATCAGAAGTCAAGTACACACTGGAAGGGGGGAAGCAGCTCCATGGATCTATTCACTTACATTCCATTTGTGACATCACAACAAGAGCCATTTCTAAATGTATGTTTGGCCAGGTTTCAGAGGAGGCCAAACCACAATAGAATGAGTGGGTGGTCTCATTCACAGTTTGTGTGTCAGCAGGAACACTAGAGACCTAGATGTTTACACACAAGCACTGTTGTTTTTTGTGTTTTTTCACAATAGGACTCCTTTAAATATCTTTTTCTTTTTATTCAGACATAAATTACAGGCTAATGAGAATCAACCTTTTTTATCTTCATTAATATACTTATACAGTAGAATCATACCTGTCTAAAGGTCATTCCAAGTTGTCGATTCATCACATGTCCAACAACCAGTCCCACAACCAGTTCCTTTTTTTCTAACTTGTAAACCCCATCAAAGGACTGTACACGCTTAATGAAATAAAACATAAATAGGATAACACTGATGCCCTGTCCCGATTGACGTACTTCTGCACTTGCACTTGATATTTTAAGCACATATATGCATTCACACTAAGCAGTGTGTGAAACAATAGTGCACTGTGGGGTCTTACTTGGTGCACTCTTGACTGTGGATCGTAGTGACGTATTGGTACCCACGTAGCATGACGGAGCCAGATGAAGCGAGGGAGGCGTCTACAGAGCTGAGATTGTCTCTAAAAAGCATTTCCAGTTAAGTGCACAGCGGCAGTGTTTGAGAACAATTTCCCCTCCACTATGGTGTAAAACTGAGGGAAACTGATCAGCTCGGCCACTCGCGAAGATAAAAGTGGGATTTGCTCGCCATCGCCAGCCACTGCCTGTAGCGACATGAAATCACAGTGGGTGTGTGACAGAAAACAAAATGATCGCGTGTGCATATGCAAATACTCCGCCACCAGCAGGAGGTGTGGAAAAAATGTATGGGTTTTGTGCAAGAATTGTGAGACATATTAGGAAATATGCAGCATCATAAAAATTACTCATGCAATGATAAAATTGCAAAAAAAAAGAAATGTTTAAAAACGGGAGGGACTGAACAAGTACAAGAAACCTAGTCTGTCCCTTTTAATATTCATAGTAAAACCATCTCCAAAAAGCACTTGATGCATAGCACATGCCTCATTGAAAAGATAACATTAAAAATATCAACCTTTTGCCAAGTATGCACACATTTGAATGCAAACAGGAGGCAGCCTGACCCCGGGGGTGATTGGTTACTCCAGATAGCATTAGGCTATCTACATTAGGAGCACAGCCAACCTCTCGTTCTTCTTCGGTGTCCGATGAAAGATTTCACCCCGTGTTGAATATGCATGCACGCTCAAGTAAATGGAACATACCATGATTGTTGGCAGTGTATATTTCTGAGTGTATCTCAGGGCCACTTATCTCTGAAATGAATTACCATGCTGCCTCCCTGGTAATACCTGTCTCTTTATAGAATCAAGTAGAGTGCACCGTGAGGGCCTGTGTCCACATAGCCTTTTTTCTCCGGCAGACAGAGAGCACTGGGATGAAGCACTTGTGTGATGAGGGGTGGGCTGGGGTGGGGTGGGCTTGGAAGCTGTGTGATGGTTTTGTTTCTATGTCAACAATATCTTGACAATTTCTTCCAATTTGCTCCCGCAAGTGGGCTTTTCTGTCTTTGTTGTGATAGTTTCTGTCTGACATGTCAGCATCGGCACAGCCAGGAGAAGCTTCTCCATTTTCTTGGTTACCGGAGTGACGGGTCCCGAGAGCGACAGCGATGACACAAGCGCCTCTTCTGAGAAGAGATTTTCAATGAGAAAAGACGCCGGGTGCTGTCGTTTCCATGCACCCTTCTCATTGGGAACAATTGGAAAAAAGACACTGGTGCTCAGAAGAAAAAAAAAAAAAAGTTATGTGGACAAACCCCTCAGGGCTCAATGTATGAAAGGTTCCTGTTGGTGGCAGGCCCCGTTGAGTTGAACTCAAAGATGCTCTCTTAATTCAAGTAATTTTCTTCAGTGTTGAATGTTATTCAATGATTGCACAGACAGTACTTGCATCACTTCTGATGGTGTCGAGTCCCGACATGTGTCCACATCCAGGAAGCACGGGTCCGTGAGCCAATGGTTTTAATTGATTTGATTGAAAAAACAGACATATTTCTTGGCTCAAGCAAGTTCTCATAATGGTATGTTATTCATTTACTTGATACTTGTTATATGACAAGTTGTCTAAGGTTGAGCATAAATGAAGAAGCTTCTCTGAAGAAAGCGCCTGAGCCCTTGTTTTCACAATGGGTGATATAAAGATGAAAGGAGGATGAGGACCTTACGGGAGTGAAGGTCACCTGGTATTAAACAACACTGTGGTATGTAACACACATTTTTGGTTCAAGGCACTGTAGACACTGTGTGTTATTGGCTGAATGATGCATAAGGACCAATCAGAGATGTCTCCTGGCTGTGAGGCAGGATAGCTGAACACAAAGTGAAGTGTCCGCTTGTGTAAGTTTGCTGCTTTCTTTAATGTCTGTGTCCACTAACTTTTTTATTTTCACATTAGTTTCTGTTTTGCATTCCCATCTGCCCAGTAACACCTGAACAGCCAATCTGTTTGTCAATCTTAGATTTTTCATAAAAAGATAATATTGTCTCCTCATTCTGAGCACAACATTAGTAGATCTTGAGATCATCTGACATTACAGCATTACATTCTATACTTCCTTTTTATCACCCAAAGAATGGAGGAAAATCTGCTGTAAAAATCTAAAAATGAATTAATCATAAAAGGAAATTTGCTATTAGATAATTTTCTATTATAATTAATAGAAAAAGAATTCTTATATTATTATATTCTGTAATATATTCAACTACTGAAAATGTTAGCGCCGCTAGCTACTTATATGCTAGGTCTGCCAAATATTCTAAATAGTCCAACTTATACAGAGTAGAAATATATGGCATATATAGGGTTACATATCTGTGCTGAAACAGAGCTAATAATGTGTAACACTCAACTAATTATCAAACAATACGTTAATTACTCCAAAGGTACCGAGCCATTAGACATAAAGCAATATGAATGAATATTGTTTGTAACAATAGATTTGTGAGAACAAAGCAAACGTGTAGGGTGGCTGCTGCAGGCAGCTGTGATGTGATATGTAAGTCAATATATTCTACAACGAGAAAACTCCACAGGGGTGTTATCTTTTCTGTAAAGAAGAGATGTGCAACTTAAAAGTAACTATCGAACCTTAGAATGACATCGATCCAAAAGTAACACTGTGGGTGTTAATATTACGTAATATGAAATACCCCTTACACAAGCATCAAGCATGTGCATAAACAGTAGGTACATACGGTTCTTAGCTGGCTTGCAGCTCAGTGTACAGTTAAACACGTGTTTGCATGCGTGTGTGCTCATATACACGCACACGCACGCAACGTCTTCATTTTCTGGAGATAAGCCGTTCTCTGTTTGCTCATAGATAAGCTGGGAAGTGAACTCCTCTGTTACTATAGAAACCGGATCCCAGCCGTTTTCTTTCAAAATAATGATCCTTTGGGACCAAAAGGAGAGAAGTGTAAATAGGATATGATGTGTTGCATTTTGATGTCTTTGAAATTTAAGGCCTTGGTAACGATCCATCATGTGAATTACCATGGGAATGCCCCCTTGGATTTTTAGAGAATATCTGAAATCGTTACAGTAACAGGACATTAGATTCTAAAGGTTATGGTCAAAGTCATAGAAACGGGGGGAAAATGAGTGATGAGTCATCACGTTAAGCGATTGTGCGGTGCAGCTTACTTAATCTCTTTTGGAGACAAGGAGACACTGATTGATGCCGTGCTCTACCCTGGCACTAACGTAGATATTCAGGAGAAACATACACACACAAATCAAGATGAGTCTACTTCTCGCAGGAAATCATTGCAGTAATTATCATCCCGGCATGCTCCCTCGTCGCCCCTCTGATTGGCTGCTGGTCCTCCTAAGAAGCAGCGCCGCGCAGCTCCCACCGCTGTTTGGGAGAGTGAAATCATCCCAGTGCTTTTTCAGGTACCAGGGGACATCATCAGCCTGTGTTAGTGTGTAAACATTTCTGTTTTCCCCAGTGCCCCTGTCCCAACGTCTCCAGCCCACACGGCACAAGTCATTTGTCAGCCTTGATTTAGATTTATCAACACATAGGCCTCCTGCGGCAGCAGCTCAATCCCTGCTGCCGCTCAAAAAAAAAAAAACGCTGAATTTATCGGACATACTGTTGGTGGATTGTTGGTGGTGGGGTTCTAGCGTTATGTGACGGAGGGGGGGAGATTCAAAAATTGGAAGAGAGAGAAAAAGAGAAAGAGAAGACAGACAGGAAGCCCAAGTGTCTGAAGCTGTATGTTAAGATTTGGAGGTCCGAGGTGGAGAAGAAGTACAGTGTGTCAGAGCTGTGATAAGAGGCTGAGGCGAAGGAGGTGAAGAGAGGTGAGCATCGGCTAGCTATAAAAAAAAAGGATAGGGGGGGTTGGCTGAAAAGTGTGTGTGCACGCACCAGTCTGTGTGTGTGTGTGTGTGTGTGTGTGTGTGTGTGTGTGTGTGTGTGTGTGTACGGCAAAAAAAGGACATGGTAGGTTGAGGTGATGATGAATGCCAGAAGCTCTGGTTAGAGGAAATAGCTCGATTGAGGACACTGAAAAGAATGTGAGCTGCAAAGCTGAGGGGCGACATATCTGGAAGATAAAAAAAAAACACTGAGGGTCTCTCTTTCCAGAAGTGAAGATAAATATGATCTCTTTTTTTGCATAGAGAAACCAGATGAAAGAGAAATAGTGAATTAATTCTTTAGATCTGTTATTCTAAAGACAGCCTATGTGTGTAAAGGAAGGGGTATGTGTATGTGTAAAGCTCCAGAGGGGGTGCAAAACAAGAAGAACAATCACAATCACAATTCGTGCATTAAAGGTATAGTCTGTGATTCTGATCTAATACACTTTAACAGGATCGAAAAAATATCTCCTCGCCGTCTGCAAGCTGTTCAAATTGGTCTGAATGCATCAACTTATTGCATCTAAAAAGAGATTCAAAGAGATCTCTACACTAACAAGGTTCACAAGTGTTGAGACAACCTGTCAAATTAGGAACATTGTGTCTCAGTAAATAACAACACTAAAAAGGAAGCGACACTCAGTAAATCATCTCAGAAACATTTCACAGAGAAATTAACATCAACAGTAAATTAACAGTTACCTACTCTATAGTTACAGTTGTGAAGGAAGCAGAGTTATTTCAGATGTCCCTGCCCCTGGAAGTAAATATAGGGAAAAGAAAGCAAACCAAAAGCTGAATTTAACATTTCTCCCAATCTAACTGGAGAAAACGGCCATTGTGCAGTAAGGGACACAGCAGAGGAAACAATAGAAGGAGCAGAAAAGAAAGAAACAGTTTCTGCAGCAGCAGCACACATGACATATTAAGGGATCGAACATCTCCCGTTGCCAGGCCGTATCTACGGTGCAAAGGGTAATGGCTGTTCCAGGTATTAGTCACATCCCCAAGCGTTACCAGGGAAACTGAGTCATGGGTTGTGAGAAACTTAAAATTTTGATTGTGAAACATATTCACACGGTATTTCACCTCCGATCATTATTTATATAGAACATTCGGTTGCTCCTGGCAACAGAATGTTCTCTTCCCAGCTTCTTCAACACTTCCCTCTAAATCTCAGCTAAGAACATGTTTTTTTTTTCAGATCTGTGCTTCACATCTAATGTGATTTAATGTTCTTGACCTTTTCCTTGTTTTTCTGCTAGTCTGCCATTAATTAATTTAGTATTACTTTGTATAACTCTCCTACCCTGTATTTGTATTCCGTAGACAGCAGCAGGCGTTGTTAGATGCCTCTCCTCATTACATTAATAACTCATTACTTTACTCAGACACTGATCATTTTTTCATCGAAAGCTATGAAGGTCTTTAGATAAAGGATTACTCATAAATTGTATATTTGTCAACATATTCCAACTAACAAAGCTTCCAAACATTCCAACCTGCATTTCTCACAGACAACATGATTCATTTTAGTTTTGCTAATATGAGGAAAGATGATGTGTGTGTCAAGTGTGCGACAGGGCTGTGATTAAAGCCACTAACGTGCTCGTGTTGGTAGTGGGTGGCCAAGGTCCGTGAGCTTTGGATTTGATTGAGTCAGTCTGGTCTCGGTTGGTATTCTGGTCAGTGGGCCAGCGCCTGCAACCAGGCAACTCTCGGGTCATTCCTCGTCAAGTGTTCAAATCACACCATTTAATTGGCCTCCAGCCCCCTGGACAGGGGCCAGTTCCTGCCCCCCCCCCCCCCCCCCCCCTCTAATCCTCTGCATGCCTGCACTCATCTTCTGGCTGCAGCCATCTCACTGTTCTTTCCTCCCCTCCATTTTATTTCTTTATCTCATTTTTTTAAATCATGGATATCGGCATAAATTTTCATTTTTAATATATTTTCTTCTATTTATTGGCAACTCTCTTCGGGTAGGTGTGGTAGGTCGTAGGAACACAACAACACACCCAGGGTCATTTTGACCATGAAAAAAGATTTCACAAGTGGTTGAACTCTGGTGTTAAAGTGAAAGAAGCATAAAAGTCAATACACTTTGTAACAAAAAGGACAGATATGTTTGAAAACATCTGAATTAGAGTATTGCCAGAGTATAGAAAAAGTTAGAGAGGCATGTGTGAGCTGGTGTGGTTCCTCTTCCCACGGTGCAGCATTACACTGTCATGGGATATGGGACGATGGCATCTGGATCCTTTAGTCGGTATGAAATCGCTAGCAAAATAAAAGAGTATTATTTAGTTCATCATCACATCATTACATAATCCCCCACAGTTTCTGCTCTGGTATAATGGGCCTGTGTCCTCCGCCGCTACGGACAGAGCACCTATTATGTCATCAAAAGGGGACGATTAGCAGACGAAAGGGGAGATGAAAGTGAGGGCACCAACTACCTGTTCACAAAGGCTGTAATTTTTACCGGTAATTAAAGGCTTACATTTCCCTGATGGATCATCAGGGGCCACAGAACAAATGGGGAGAAGGAGCGGCAGAGAGGGAAAAAGAAGCAGGATTCTCCTCTGTTAAAAGCTCTCAGGCTTGTAATGGTAATTAAGGGGTTGTCTCAGGAGAGGGGGACGATATTAGAACAGAAGAGAGGCTGAGGTGGTTGGGGGGGTGATGGGGAGGAGGGGGGGGGGACGGGCCCCAACTCTTTCATGTTCTCTTCGCCCCTTACTTATTCCTCCACTTATTCTTCCCAAATCCTGCAATCCGCTCTTCCGCTGCACTCCGTCTCCCATCCAATCCCCCTCCCCTCTCACCGACCTGCACTTCTCTGCAATGCAGAGTGAAAATTAATCAGTTCAGGCCATCGCCATCGGTTCCAAGGCGGCAAAAGAAAAGAAGCCACATGCCCACATAGGGCTGATTTGCAGGTACTGTGACATGTTTTCAAAACACGGCTAACGTGCGCTGGCTTTGTTCACCAGGAGTTTGGCCTCCCTCCAAATCAGTGGCGACTTTGATTGCTGGCAGGGATCCACAGGCGGTGGAGGACTGGCGGCGTGGCGGGGGTGGGGGTGGTGCCGCGTTGGCGGGCCAGCGGACCGTCCACAAATCCATAAAGTTTTTACCAGCCTGTCAGTCAGGGTGTGTGTACTACCCCCCGGCTCTGCTCCTACCACACACAGCAGACGTGGTCGGTGGTTTACTTGGACGCCACCCGATACAAACAGCGAACACCTACCTGGTAACTGCTCTCTGGAGACGCCCCCTCCCCGCCCACATCCAGAGATGAGCCTGGGTGAAGAAGCGGGATCAGATATTTCTAGTGACGGGCGTTAGAATGAGAATTTTCAAGGAATCTCCAGTGAGCTCCTGTTGATGCTTGTCTAGCTGTCGTTCACCATCTTTTTCTCTTCTCTTCTTTTTTTATCACATCTCATCCACCCCCCCCTCGATCCCCCTCCCTTGCCCTTAACCAGAGAGAGTGCCAATATTGTCAAATTGTGCTGCTGAATTGTGGGGTGAATCTGAGGCCTCATGTGGTTTACACGAGAGAGCAGGCTGAAAATATTTGTATTATCATATGCACCGGGGAGGCTCTTCTCTGCCACTTCCAACAGTGATCCATCCATTTTTAACCACACAGATGGATGGTGTACCTCCCTCTGCTACACTCAGCACACACCGTGTATATAGGCTTACTGGAAGTGAATCTCAAATGTACCACAAAGTACGAGTCCATCTAAAGACCTTCTGAAGAATATCGTGATTTTGTTCAAAGCTGCGTGGGTCTATTTATCGCCGGGCTTGTTCTTGCTCTTGTATCCATTCTGTGGGCAGAAAAAAAGGATTACACAGTACCATGTGTATGTTCTCATGCTTGTTTCACACCTTGTGGGGGAAGAATCATGACTGACAGGGCTTGTATCAGATTCTCCTGCAGCAAAATCCACAGGATATCTTCACCAACACCCTCTCTCTCTCTCTTTCTCTCAGACACACACACATTATTAGAAACACACACTGCCTTCTTGGTAATTTTAACTAATGCCTAAAATACAATTCCATAACTATACTCTGAAGTGTCACTGAAATCCTTGTGCAGTCACTTTCTGTGATATTTTTTTGCTCCACATACAACATCATATGACCTTCAACGAGTATAGTTTTATGAACTCCAGTTAGTTCCTAATAAGCTGGCATCTGAGGACATTCCCCTGAAAGTGTCAATATGTTGTTGCCAGCATAATCTGACAGGTTGCTCAAAGTTGCACCATCTTGGTTTTTCCATCCAAGCCGCAGCCAAAGTTAAAATAGGGCTGCCAAGTTTCGACTTCAGCTTGGAGGGAGATTGTGTGCAAACACATTGGACAGCGGCCGCCGCACCAACACACAACTTCTCTTCAGTGCATTTTAAAGGAAGTGTATGTTATAATAGTAGAGATCACATATTCATTTTGAAACATTGACTGAGAATCCACCTTGTATCTAGCAACCTTTACCCGCAACTTTGACAACAATACAGAGTTTTTGTGCGTGCGTGTGTGTGTGTGTGTGTGTGTGTGTGTTTGTGTTTGTGTGCTTCATGAAATGCAATGCCCTAGCATATAAAATAGTTTTTAAGGGAGGCTTTTTTCTAGCTGGAGCTAATGTAGATCCACTAGCCCTTAGCAACACTTTGCATTAGTCAGGTTAAATGTATAGAAACTCAAAAGTTTTTTAACATTCACATTCAATAACTCAAAGGTTCAGTAACAAGAATCAATGTTCTATAAAACAGCAATTTCCACGTTGTCAGATAGGATAGTGAATACGAGTGTGATCGATGTACAGTGTGCCGAGTCAGCTGTTTTTTGTTTTTGTCCGCTTTGAGATAGATGAGCAAATATTTGTAACATCACAGCCAGGGTAGGGCCCAATAATCATGGCTCGAATCTGGAATCGAAGTTGGGTGTCATTTGCATTGAGTTCATCAAAATTTCAATGGGAAAGCACAGGTAGGCCTATTCAAAGTAAAACATCCTACTGCAAATAAAAATGAAATGGAACAGTGCTACTACTTACAGGAAGTGAGGCTGCTCTCAGCTGCTTCCCCTGGTAACCTCTAGTTTGGAAGGGATGTTGAGAACAGGCGGTCTGAGGATGTGTGTCTTTTTAATTGTCATATTATTGTTGACAGTTGACACTTTTGCATCCAGAACTGCATCCTGGCTTGGATGCTTTGCAGGGTTGTGATAAGCGAAATCACGGCGGCAGATGTAATATGTGAGCAGGGTGCATTCCAGGGGCATGTGGAATCACTTCTTTCTCTAGGCTCTGCCCCGCCTTGAAAGAATAGAGCACTACGAGAACACGGGGTCGTGCCGGAGACCAAAGTGTGTTATGAAACATCAAACACACTCTGGTTATGACTTATTCAAAAAGCACTCGGAATAATAAAACATGTTGGTGGCTGTCACACACAAAATCAGCTCCACTCCAAAACAGTGGCATGTGGAAGACAAAGGGGCCCATTCAGTAGGTTTTAAAAGGAAGAGATGAGGCAGAATAGACAGTAAATGGCATTGACATGCATGTGTGTGTCTGTTGGTTTATAATGATGTTTGTATGCACATGGCTTTTTGGATATTTTCCGGCTGTCTGTTCGTTCCTCTCCCCTTCTGTCTGCGTGTCTGTCAATCTCACTGTGTGCTGCGGTGCATCTGTGCTGAATTTGGACAGCATCTGCACAGTGTTTTCTGTGCAGCGTTTGTTCTCCTCTGGCATGAAAAGTATTATTCTGTCTATATTGGAGTGCTTGTTCTGTGAAGCCTTATTAAACCAAAGACTGTAAAATTAGCTCACCATGCACCGCCAGCCGAGGCCAATCAAAGCGCAGGGTAACGGCAGACAAAGACCTGTCCCCCATCAGAGATGGCGTGGCTTCCACTAGCTGTTATTACTCTGTACACTTCCTAATACTGTAATACTTCTGTATGATTATTTTTTGAAAGGCATGATGTCAAATTCTGCTCCTGAGTGCACTGAAGCTTCAATAAGTGCATCAGTGAATGCACCTATTATAACCTAATTTACACATAAGCGACTGCTAAATGAATGTAATGTGGTGTAATGGGTATATAGTAGTAATAATAATAATACAGACCAGCTGATGATCATGCTATTTCAGTGTCTCTATTTTTTGTGTAAACATAACTCATGAAAGATGAGAAATGAAAGATTGTTTATTTATTTATTTTAATCCTTACAAAACAGGGCTGTCAAGCAATTAAAAAAAATATTTCAATTAATTACATGCTTTGTGATTAATTAATCTAGAGGAATGAATCAATATTTTGCATGATAAGTATTTAATAAAATGGATTTTAGTGGATATGTGAATCAATAGACATAAACGTTAAAGGTCAACGTCTATTTTATTTCCCCTACTTTCAGAATATTTTTTTTTCACTGCTCATGTGCGTTGATGGCTTAATGAGACTCGCGGAAGATTCCGGCACTAACTTTAATCTAGCGCCAACCCCTGACCTCTGCTACGTGCTTTACGTTGAGGTGATATTTCAAGGTTGAGCTACTAGAACGGTGTAAAAGTTCATTATACTGCAGAATTTGCAAAAAGAAAATAGAAAAGAGCTTTTTTGCAGTATAACTAATGATTTATCATCTGCTTTATGTTGCTTCTACTTCTTCTCCTTCTTCTTCTCCTCCTGCATGTCCAGCCGTCCAGATGCTTTGCAGACGTTTACAAAGCTGCTGTGGATGGATTCTTTTGATGCATTATGTTTTCTATAATTAATTCATCAAAATGAATGCTTTATTTAATGGAAGCCCTAAGCAGTTGTGGTTGCAGTTATTATTTTATTGCTGTTGTCTCAAGATCACAGATGAATTATTTAATTATCTCAAGATAATTAAACCTATTGTCTCTTAATAACAAGTTTATTTTATCAACAGTCAACGCTGAACATGGCTCTAGTGTTGTTGTTGTTGTTTTTTTAGTTTTTTAAATAAAGCACTTCCATGTTTCACATTTGTGGAACCTTTATGGTATTTGTGAAAATGCAATAAAGGGACATTCCACAAGGTGCTGTTCACATATCAAAAGATACTGTATATGGTTCTATTGCAAATATGGTTGAGTTTTTTTAGAGATTTAGTAGAATTTGGCCATTTCTTATATGTGTAATATATTATTGCACTTACCCACAACCTAAAAATATTTTGACACCAGAACTGCAGGTTTCATGTGTGTAATGTTTGCATTATGCATGATACAATATACATGAGAAAGCAAACTTAAAATAATAAAAAAAATTTTGCACACTTATTTTGAATAGCCTTAAAAATAATTTGTTCAAATGGTAATGTTCAGGCTACTAGCTAAAAATAGGAAGGATACAGACAAACAGGCTGGAGACAATGGTCTCGTAGGGGAATTTTAGTTTTGTCTAGCAGAGACTCGGGGGAACAGAGGCCAGCTCACAACACTCTGTTCCACATGACCCATCAACGCCACTGCTCACGCAGCTATAATTAGGTTCACGACTTATTCTGTCCAAGTTCCACTGTCATCTACCAACAATGCATCTGTAGCTTGGAGTACTAATAAGTGTGTGTGGAAGTCTCTAAGACTTGGAGCTGGGCAGAAATAAAAGAGCGGGATGATCTTAAGTCTCATTCCCATCAGGCACCGTGACCAACTCTCAGCCGTGGGGGGGGTGTCAATCACCCAGATTACATGGATTTGTTCCACACCCACGCATGTGTGAAGGCAAAAACAACACACAAAGATCCCCTTCAAATAAAGAAGCACACACTCATGAAAACACTTAATCATGCTCTGGTGTTGTACAAGGCATTCCAGTCAGTGGGGGATATTTTTCACACTGAATCTTGCCAATTCCTGCAATACCATATTTACTTATGAACTTTAAAAAAAAAAAAAATGGCAGAGCAGTGGAGTCTTCTGTGATTCAAAGATTTTGGAAGAAGAAATGAGGTTAATTTAAAAAAAAAAATGTTTAATTTAGGTTTGATGAATACATATTTTTAGTTAAAGTTGCATTTTATTGTGTGCATATTAGTCATGGAATAAAATGTGGTCAAACTTGTAAACTCACAGTGATGGGATGGGCCCATGTCCCAGCCTGGTCTGAGGCCTGCACAAAAGTTCCCACCTCGCCCATTTCCAGCTGATAATGTGTCAGTGAGGACTAGCTGAAGTGGAATCAGACGTTATTCCTGTGAGTCACCGCAGCTTACTGACACAAGGCGGGGCCGGAGGCTGAACCCAAATGCACGACTCTTCACGGATCGATCAAAGAAAAGGTCTTTATTATGGCTCCGTACAAAAGATTCACTCTGACGAGGAATAAACAAAAAATCACTCTTACGAGGAATAAACAAAAAATCACTCTTACGAGGAATAAACAAAAAATCACTCTTACGAGGAATAAACAAAAAATCACTCTTACGAGGAATAAACAAAAAGTCACTCTTACGAGGAAAAATAACGAGGCAAAGGCCGACAAAACAAGACTGGGAACTTGAGCATGAGAGAACAAAACCTGGTAGTACTTGGAGCTGGGCGCTGGCTCTGACACATGGGACGTGGCGAACTGGCACAGGACAAGGGGAGACACAGACAATATATAGGAGAGGTAACAGGGCACAGGTGGAAACAATCAGGGCAGGGGAAGGCAATCACTGTGGCGGGAAACACACAAGGGCAGGAAGCAAAGGTGCCTGAAACAAGAGGGAAGGGTCATTTCACAATAAAACAGGAAGTGCAGGACAAGACAACACGAGTGACAACTTAACATTTACGACGAGACATGACAGTACCCCCCCTTCTAGGGACGGCACCAGACGGCCCAGGCTCCTGAGGATGGCGGCGGTAAAAGTCATCTATGAGGCCCGGGTCCTCAATAAATCTGGAGGGTATCCAGGAGCGCTCCTCCGGACCGTAGCCCTCCCAGTCAACCAGGAACTGGCGTCCTCTGCCTCTGTTCCGGACTGCCAGTAGCTGCTTAACTGTGTATACTGGACCGCCGTCAATCATTCGGGGGGGTGGTGGGGGCTTGGCAGGAGGGACCATGGGGCTATCCTTAACTGGTTTCAGTCTCCCCACGTGGAAAGTGGGATGGACCCTGAGGGATCTGGGGAGACGAAGACGAACAGCAGCAGGGTTAATCATTTTTTCAACAGGGAAAGGACCAACAAACCTGGGAGCCAGCTTCCTGGACTCTACGTGGAGGGGCAGATCCCTGGTGGATAGCCAGACTTTCTGGCCAGGCTTGTAGACGGGCGCTGGGCAGCGCCTCCGATCAGCAGCCCTCTTCATCCGGGCCGAGGTTCGCAGGAGGGCCCTGCGGGCTGCTGCCCAGACCCGCCGGCAACGACGAACTAGGGCATGCGCCGACGGCACCGCTACCTCCTTCTCTGTGTCAGGAAACAGAGGAGGTTGGTAGCCGTAGGCGCCTTGGAATGGTGTCAGACCGGTGGCTGCGGTGGGGAGGGAGTTGTGGGCATACTCGACCCAAGCCAGGTGCTTACTCCAGGTTGCAGGGTTCTGGGAGATGAGGCAGCGGAGGCAAGTCTCCAACTCCTGGTTGAGGCGTTCAGTCTGTCCATTGGACTCGGGGTGGTACCCCGACGTGAGGCTAACTGTGGCCCCAATCAGCGCACAGAACTCAGACCAGAACCGTGATACAAACTGCGGGCCCCGGTCGGACACTATGTCTCTAGGGAGGCCATGTAGGCGAAAAACATGAGTTAGCATTATCTCCGCCGTCTCCTTGGCTGACGGCAACTTAGGCAAGGCAATGAAATGCACCAACTTGGAAAAACGGTCCACCACTGTCAATACAGTGGTGTTACCTTCAGATGAGGGAAGTCCCGTAACAAAGTCCAGTGAAATGTCCGACCAGGGCCGACTGGGAACTGGGAGAGGATGGAGCAATCCCATCTGAGGTCTCGAGGATGTCTTGTTCTGGGCGCAGACTCGACAGGCCTCCACATACTCCCGGACATCCTGTTCCATCGCAGGCCACCAGAAGCGTTGC
The DNA here is from genome assembly GCA_036785175.1 of Eupleurogrammus muticus. NCBI lineage: Eukaryota > Metazoa > Chordata > Actinopteri > Scombriformes > Trichiuridae > Eupleurogrammus > Eupleurogrammus muticus. Next base: position 19,306,904 of record JAYKQN010000001.1, read on the forward strand.
CTGACGACAAACATAGTACGACTCACCCCTGGGTGGCAGGTAAGCAGGGAGGTGTGAGCCCAGTGAATCACCTGAGGTCGCAGGGGCGCTGGGACAAACAGCCGATTGGCTGGGCAACCACTAGGTGGCGGGCTCTCACCGTTGGCCTGCTTCACCTCAGCTTCTATCTGCCAATTCACCGCCCCTACCACACGTTTCAGTGGCAGGATGGGCTCGGGGACCTTGGCAACAGGCTCGGGGTCATAAAGGCGAGAGAGGGCGTCTGGCTTGGTGTTCTTGGACCCCGGCCTGTAGGACAAGACAAAATCAAAACGGTTAAAAAACAATGTCCATCTAGCTTGACGTGCGTTTAAGCGTTTAGCCTTCCTAATATACTCTAAATTTTTGTGGTCCGTCCAGACGAGGAATGGTTGTTGAGCTCCCTCCAGCCAATGTCGCCACTCCTCCAGGGCCACCTTCACCGCCAGTAGCTCCCGATTCCCGACGTCGTAGTTGCGCTCCGCTGATGAGAGCCGCCTGGAAAGATAGGCGCAGGGGTGCATCTTCTGGTCCTTCTCTGACCGCTGCGATAAAACAGCCCCCACTCCTTCACTGGAGGCATCCACCTCCACCACAAACTGACGATTTGGGTCAGGCATTGTGAGAATGGGTGCTGTCGTGAACATGGCAATCAACCTCCTGAATGCCTGGTCAGCCTCAGGGGACCACTGGAAGGGTGTCAGAGGAGATGTTAATGCATGGAGTGGTGCCGCTATTGCGCTGAAGTTTCTGATGAACCGCCTATAGAAGTTGGCAAACCCCAGAAATTGCTGAACCTTCTTGCGGCTATCAGGAGTTGGCCATTGAGCCACAGCGCTAACTTTAGCCGGGTCCATCTGTATCTGTCCCGAGGCTACAATAAAGCCAAGGAACGATACTGTATCGGCATGGAAATCGCATTTTTCTGCTTTAACATATAGCTGGTTCTCCAGCAGGCGCTGGAGAACCAGTCTGACATGATGGACATGAGTATGCTGATCAGGGGAAAAGATCAAAATGTCGTCCAAGTACACAAACACAAACAAATTCAAAAATTCACGGAGGACATCATTAATAAAAGCCTGAAATACTGCAGGGGCGTTGGCAAGTCCAAATGGCATGACTAGGTATTCATAGTGCCCTGATGGTGTGTTAAACCCAGTCTTCCACTCATCCCCCTCTCTAATCCGAACCAGGTGGTAAGCGTTTCTTAAGTCTAGCTTCGTGAATATCTTTGCTGACTGAAGCTGTTCAAACGCGGAGGCCATAAGGGGCAGAGGGTAGCGGTTCTTAACCGTAATGGCATTAAGGGGGCTATAGTCTATGCAGGGACGGAGCGAGCCGTCTTTCTTCCCCACAAAAAAGAAACCGGCTCCCGCAGGAGATGACGAGGGACGAATAAGGCCCGCCTTGAGTGAGGTGTCAATATACTCCTTCATGGCCTTTTTCTCGGGACCCGAAATGGCATAAAGTCTCCCCTTAGGAATCGGAGCACCTGGAATTAAGTCAATGGCACAGTCATACGGTCTGTGGGGAGGCAAGGACGCAGCCTTGCTTTTGCTGAATACCTCCCCCAAGTCATGGTAGTCCACGGGTACAGTTGCTAGGTCTGGTTCTTCCCCAGGAGATGGGTCTGCCCCTCTAGTATAGACCTGACCTATTGCCCGTCTCTGACCCGCGGCTAAACAGTTCTCCACACAATTCTCTCCCCAGGCTGTGATAATTCCGGTCTCCCACTTAACATGGGGGTTGTGCCTAGACAGCCATGGGTATCCGAGAACCATTGGGTGCCGAGCAGAGTTAAAAAGGTAAAAAGACATCTGTTCATGGTGGTCGCCAACCTGAACATGGAGTGGTTCAGTCTTATGGGTTATTCTAGAAATAAAACGGCCATCAAGGGCAGTGGCTTCCAGAGGCTGGGATAGCAATTCAGTCTTGACTTGCCACTTGCGGGCCAAATCCCAGTCTAACAGGCTTTCGTCAGCCCCTGAATCAATTAGAGCCCCTACTGAATTAGTGCGACCCGTCAGGGTTACCTGGACAGTCGTCAGTGCGCGAGGGGGAGTTTCTGGCGTAGACAGCTGTCGCCCCCGAGTGCCTCCTCTCCCTGCTGGGCGCCCTCCTTTCACCGGACATGCAGCCAGCAGATGTCCAGTCTCTCCACAGTAAAAACATCTGCCCTCCAGTAACCGGCGCCGTCGCTCCTCTCTGGACAGCCTTGCCCGCCCCAACTGCATCGGCTCCTCCCTGGGCTCTGGGGGTGCTGCAACCTGTGGAGAAAAATGTGACAGCGTGGCGGGTTGAGCAGCTATCCGGTGGTGAGAAGGTGTCCCGGTCTCCCTCTCCCAGTCCCTCAGCCGATTGCCCGTCCGGATGGCTAGGGCGATGAGGGAGTCCAGGTCTGTGGGTAAATCCAGGGGGATTAGTAGGCTCCGAACGGAGGCAGCGAGCCCCGTCAAAAACGTGTCCCGTAGGGCCGCTTCGTTCCACTCGCTGTCGGCAGCTATGGTGCGAAAGCGGATGGCGTAGTCGGCCACCGTGCGACTGCCTTGCTTTATCGTACTGAGCTCTCTTGCCGCCTCCCTCCCTGGTACTGTACGGTCGAAGACCTTCCTTAAGGAGTCTTTAAAAGAATCTATGGAGGAGCAAATCGACGCTCCTCGAGCCCACTCTGCGGTCGCCCATGCCGCCGCTCGTCCCGTAAGGTGGGAAATCATAAAAGCCACCTTGGCTGAGTCTGTCGGGAAAGCTGAGTGCTGGAGTTCATAGTGTAGCTCACATTGCACGATAAACGATCTACAGGTGTCACCTTCTCCGGAGAACTTCTCTGGCGGGGCTAGCCGGAGCGAGGCTGAAGGTGATCCAGGTGAAGCAGGAGTAGCGGAAGAGTTCGGGGGTGGAGAAGGTTCAGGCTGTGATCGAGGAAGGGCCTGCTTGATCTGCAGGGCTAACTCCCTCATCTCCGTGGTCATGGCTGCCTGAAAACTGTCCTGGCTGTGGGCCAACCCTTGCAACCCTCGGGCAAGGGAGGTCAGGTGTTCCTCCTGCCTCGTTAGTCGTGCTTCCTGGGAGTGGACCGCTGTGGTCAGCTGGTTGGAGTCGGCTGGGTTCATGGCTGGCCAGTTCGTACTGACACAAGGCGGGGCCGGAGGCTGAACCCAAATGCACGACTCTTCACGGATCGATCAAAGAAAAGGTCTTTATTATGGCTCCGTACAAAAGATTCACTCTGACGAGGAATAAACAAAAAATCACTCTTACGAGGAATAAACAAAAAATCACTCTTACGAGGAATAAACAAAAAATCACTCTTACGAGGAATAAACAAAAAATCACTCTTACGAGGAATAAACAAAAAGTCACTCTTACGAGGAAAAATAACGAGGCAAAGGCCGACAAAACAAGACTGGGAACTTGAGCATGAGAGAACAAAACCTGGTAGTACTTGGAGCTGGGCGCTGGCTCTGACACATGGGACGTGGCGAACTGGCACAGGACAAGGGGAGACACAGACAATATATAGGAGAGGTAACAGGGCACAGGTGGAAACAATCAGGGCAGGGGAAGGCAATCACTGTGGCGGGAAACACACAAGGGCAGGAAGCAAAGGTGCCTGAAACAAGAGGGAAGGGTCATTTCACAATAAAACAGGAAGTGCAGGACAAGACAACACGAGTGACAACTTAACATTTACGACGAGACATGACACTTACAAACTGCTCCACGAGTAGAATAGATTAGAACAATAATGAAACTGTGACTTTGACCACAGGGGAGAACAGAGAGATTCCCAAAGCCGCTCTTCCTATTCAGTAACATGATAGTATGCAAATTATTCACCTCATTGTTCAAGTCCTGGTTAATAGTCTTCCTACCATCTGCTCAAATTTGTCGTGGTGCTGGCTCAGAGACTAATGACGGAGCCACGCAGGCTGCAGGTAAAACCGTTTTGTCTTCATGCCTGGCTAATATTTGTACATCTTTTCCAAAAGCTTTGCAAGTCTTTGCACAGTCGTTCGGCTGCTCTTCACCCTGCCAATTGAAACAGCAGCTGTAGTTACACGCTGTACGTGAAGCACCAATACAGGATGAGTGGTGTTATAAATGGTGTTATTTCACCTGTACTCTGGAATGTGGTGGAATTAAAGGAAGGGTATTAGTGGGAGTGGCAGAGAACGTGCTTTGACCATGAATGTATTAATACACGTATTAATAATGTAAGGACGCGTAGCAGAGTCAGCCTTGCTGCCGATGGATTCCCGAAGCCAAATGCGGTACAGGGAGAGGAAAAAAAACAAAAAAAACAAAAAGAAAACCTCCTGCAGCTCAGAACATGTTTTCCCCATAGACTGCTGCAATAAAAGATGTTGCTAGGACATCTTTAATAACACCCAATGATAGTTATTGAATTCTTTTTTAATCCTTTTGCATACGGCTTAAAATAATACAAATACGTATGTGATATCAAAGATGAGTGTCTCATTAAGCATCCACTAAAATCTGAGTACACATAAGCATTGAAAACTTTTAAAAATCCTAGTTTAAAAAAAAATGTCCATTCCACTTTCAGACTCGCTGTGTGGGCGGGGCCGATCATGTTTGATTGACACATGCATCAGGGATTGGGTTTCCATGTTTTTTTAATTCACAAAACATCACCCCCAACAGTAAATATACTATATACTATATTTATTTGGTGCATTACTATTAAAGGAGGCTGAAAAGTAATTTTTTAAAAATAAGACACAGCGAGGAAAAAAAAACAGGAGAGTGACAGAAAGAAGGCATTGTTACTGGTAAATTAGCAGCTGATCTGAATAACATTTAAACAGCTGTGAGTATAGAGGGAAAGGGGGTTAAAAGCACAGATGGTAATTAGCTGGTAAAGAATATAACAAGATGAACCAGGTTGAGATGCTACACTGCCAATGCTACCAATAACACAGAAGTTCTGGCAGCTGAAAATGAGACAAGTGATGTCATTCATGATTTAGAGAATTAACTATTTAATAAATGCACAGCCATTCAAACTCCAAACCAGGAACATTTACAAAAGGACAAAATTCTGATTTGGATTTAAACCTAATTGAAATACTTTTTAGATCCTAGCTATGATGTAAGTCTCTAATACTACATAGATAGCTATAGTGAATGTGGGTTTCCACAGGTTCTAAATAACCTAGAGCAGTTGTAGGCAACCCTGGTCCTGGAGGGCCGGTGTGAGTGCAGGTTTTTGTTCCAACTAAGCAGTTAAACACCTGATTCTACTAATCAACCACTAGAGCTCTTACTAAGGACCTTCATCAGCAGAATCAGGTGTGTTACTGCTTGGTTGTAACAAAAAACCTGCACCCACAGGGTTGGACACCCCTGGCCTAGAGGATCTTCTTTGTTAACACATGTAACACCTCAATGTAAAGTGTATATAATGAGCAGTCAGGGCTATGGGGGGAAAAAAAACAATTCACCCGTGTAACCAAGAAGACAAAGAAACTTTTTTATTCTTTTGTTGTCTTGTTGCAACACAATTCAGGCTCTCACACAGTTTATGATACGGGTGTAACACCACCAACTGGTGTTTGGCAATGGTGGCAGCCGTGAGGTGGCTGTGAGAGCATTCAGGCTGACTGCTGAACTTGGATTAGAACAGCATGAGGCCCTCTACAATTTCCTGTTATTCCCTGGGAGCTCAGTGGATACTTCCTCTCCAGGCAGCGGCTGCCGGCAGCATGACATTCCTGATTCGCAACAGAGCTATGGGATAAGCTAAAAGCACAGAGGAGACGGGGGGATGCGGCATCCGTGTCACACAAAGAGATACATACTCGTAGGGCACGCGGTTTGCACAGCGCAGTTACCTGTTTGCTCTGCAAATTGCAAAGTCTGTTTGTACATGTAAGTACTGCGCCCAAACCTGTGCGTGTATGTGCATATGTGTGTAATCACGCATGGGGGGGCTTCTACCTCGTAGGTTCAGCCTGTAGCCTTTGTAGAGCTCGGCTGTGCACAAATACCAAGCTGAGAGTGGCTGTTGAACTTTGTAAAATGTCAGCCACTGCTCCTCGCAGATACTACTATCAGCTGGTTCCTGGGTGTCCTCCCAATCCTCCTGGCCCGCACGCCTTAAAACTTTTCTGTGCCGAGAGTGACCTAATGAAATCTTTTGAAGCAGCGCGGTGTGTGCAGCGCACTGTGTGCAGCTCACTGTGTGCAGCACGGTGTGGGCAGCGGGAGCACAGAGGATGCGTGCCCTCAGTTCAAACACAAACATAGTTTTTTTTCTTGAAGAAAAAAGCTTGCAGTTTTGTTCTTGGAGGAATGCGTTCCGCCGGTCGCAGCCGGAGGGCATTTTTAGACAAAAAGGTGCAGTGCTGTTAGTGGTGTGTGATGGGTTCACACCGAGGGGCCAAAAAATGTAGTTAAGCCCCACAAGTGTAACTCAGTCCCATAAAACATATTGTTGTGGCTGAGACAGAGAGTACATAGGGCTGACCCCTCATAGTGGAGTAGTCAATTAATCCATTTAGTTGACTAAGGATTTGTTATTTTTCCATTCTGAATTAATTATATCCTGAAAAATTATGAGCACAACTCACTTTGCATGTGGAATAACTCAAATTTAACCTATTCTTAATCAAAGGAAATAATAAATGAATAGTTAATTAGTCAAATGACTATAGACGACTAGGAACTTCTTAAGTTCTAGTATACTGTATATAGAGTGAATATGGTTAAATATGCTGTAGTTCTATAATTTCCTCCTCCATATCCCATATGCTGCATCACACAGCGGGGTGCTGTCCATGGTACTGTAACATGCAGGCATTAATGAATCCATGCCTCACATCAGTGCAGTTTAGTTTGCACCCTTGCACGCGCGGTACATCCCGCTGTGAATTGGGGGGGGGGGGACGCGTTTCTTTCCCCCCGTGTGTTTCTCCCAGTGTTTCCACAGTTACATGCCTGGGAGCCAGGCACGGCTCGAGCTCTCCAGAGAGAGCAGCGTCCTCTAATGTATTGCTGCATTATGAGCCTTCCTCAGCCGTGTTGTTTACATGTTGCCGTGTGGTTCACTGCGAGGCAGCGGCATGTGATTACTGCTCCCCGAGCCTTTTGAGAACGCCACTTCAGAGGAAGGCAGAATAAACATGTGCACAGTACGTGCCAGCAGTTCTCTGTCTTTATGATACGTGCACAGTTCAAGTGCACTCTTTATGTCAACTTCAATAATATAACACCAATCCTGCATGTGCCATTCAGTCAACAATTTATCCACCTTATCAGTTATTTAAAATCTGTAATCTCTCTCCAATACCGCCTATAAAAAACCCAATTGGTGCATGAAGTAAACCTGCAGTTGTTTAAAATAAATGAACATTGATATCACCCTCTTCTCACTTCCTTTTGCTCCTCTGGATACACAGTCTCGAGGGGGGTTGTAAGAAGCTCTTGAGTGCCCTCGTGTGTTCAATGCAGTCCATTCACTTGATATTATATGTGTGCCACTGACATGAGAGAAGCTTCTGTGTGTGTGCTTCAATGGTTGCTGTGTATCCCTCAAGGTGAGCGAACATGCAAGTGTTCAACCTCCTGCTCATGGGACCACTTTTGTGCAGTGTGTGTGTGAGTGTATGAATGGGTTCAAGTGTGTGCACAAGCGTAATGCACAAAAGAAATGTAAATCCTTAATATTTCCTACGAATGTGGTAGTTTCTGTTGCTGTCTCTGACTTTGAAGGCGCCGCTATGAAATGATGCAACATTTCATAGGCCATGCACATGAAACACGCACCTTTAATGAGCCGGCGGGGCTATCAAAAGCATGACAGCATGTCGTCTCCTGTCTTCGCAGGAAGCGCTTTGAACCTGACTTGCCGGGCGTTTTTCGGCTACAGCGGCGACGCCAGCCCGCTCATCTACTGGATGAAGGGAGAGAAGTTCATAGAGGATCTGGATGAAGAGAGAGTCCAAGAGAGCGACATCAAGTAAGAAATATGCAGCTGTTGTGAATTTGAAATCATTTCATCAGACGTGGCAGCAATAAGGAATTAATAGCTGATAGCTAGATAAATTCACTTGAAAATATCAAAGCACCGACACTTTTGGAAGTTTCGCCCATTAACTTCAAATTGCATGCACTAAACCAACAATTTTATGGCGATGTATTCCCTCCCTTCTTAGCAGCTGCTGGTTTCCATTTATACTTCTACAGCATGAACATCATATATACATTTTTTTGTTTAAATGCCATTACTGTCCTGGGAGCAGGTGCAAAACCAAGCATATATATTACACAGTGAGAATAGAATCACACATATTACAAATAATAATTGCTATGATGTTGTGTTGCTCCATGGATCCTTCCTTCGGAGTCAACCTAGTTTCTAGCCTCTGTATAATGACTACAGAAGCCCTAAGCAGCCATGGTTGCAATCATTTTCTCCAGATCATAAATAAATGATCTTGTTTTCTCATAGTAACAGATTAATTTATCAAATGAAGTCAAGTCAACAACGCTGCACCAAGCTCTAGTGTCTTTTCAAAATAAAGCACTTCCAAAGGTGCAACTAGGTATATGTTTTATATATTGTTTCACCCACCCACAACATAAAAAATACTTATAAATCAAAAATTCCTTAATTCCTTGCCTTCATGCCTCATGTAGTAGCTCCCTCTGCCTGTAGAGGCTCCCAGCACGGCCCACCTGCCCCAACGTTACACCAATCGTTACCAAAGTTGCAGCAGGGTTTCCCACAGAATTTTATATCATATTTTAACATATGCCCTCCACCTCACCTATGTCCCTCAGGATCCCTGCATGCATAGTGTTGTAATGTAAGTTCAAAAGTGCTGCCATCTATTGTTCTTTCAGAAAAGAATCACTCGCTAGCTCGCTGCAGTGTCTCCAAGACGCATTCAAAGACACTCAGGAAATCCCAGTACTATCACCTCACCACTTCACAAAACAGAATTGGAACATGAACTTTTGTATAAGCACATATAACTGTGGCATATGCCCAAGTCATTACTTTATCTCAATGACCACCACCTCACATATTCTGTGGGAAACCTTGTTAAGTCTTATAAGTGAAAATCAGCCAATCAGAAGAGAGGCTGATGAATATCTATGAAAACAGATCAAAAACAACCTGTGTTTTACAGAGCACCAGGAAGGTGCTTGAGACAGCATTGTAAAACTATACTGAGTTGAATTTTTGCACTTTAACTTGTAAATATATCACATAGTGGCATCAAAACTTCCAATAAAACCCCAAAGTGCAAGATATGGGACCTTTAACTAAACTGTTTATCTGCTGCAGAACAGGCTGCACATCGGTTGATTTACTCAAAACCACATTATGAAAACGGTTTCACAAAAAAAGTGCATGCCCTGCTTTCTTTCCTTGTACACATTAATCTTTCCTGCTCTGCGCATTTTAAACCTTTTAAAAAGGTAGTTTATGTACCTTGCACTGCACTCCCCGTCTCCTTCCAGCGTAACATTGTAAAAGTCGGCTCAACAAGCCTCCCTTGCAGGCCTCGAAGACATTTAAAACAAGCTCATTTCCGTGGCTCTCCCTCCTCGTGGTGTAACACATTTAAACAAGTCCATTTCCTAGTCCATGTGCATGTTTCCCATTAGGGCTGTTTGGAGAGGCTGCAGCTCTGGGGAGACAGCCCTGTCAGATGGTTAACAACCGCAATTTTTCACACCACCGCCACTATCGCTATCTCCCTCGCTGCACCCACCTATAGCAGCATGCAGATGGGCCGCTGGGAGCCGGGAGGGGGGGTGGGGCGGCGAAAAAAGAGTAACGAAGACGCATGCTATGTAATTGTGACTTTTGTTTGTGCAACAGAAGCAGGTTTCATGTTATGCGCTGCTCTACCCTCTTTCTCTCCCTCCATCACTCCTCGACACCAGGATCCCTCCACTCGGCAGCTGAAGTGATATATTCTCAATAATTCATACCAATATTTCATGCAGAAGATCAATAATGTATTTGATCATACACTTTCTGTTGCTGATGCCACTACCTTTTTTACATCCAGCCGACGCTTTGGATTCACATACATAAAATCAGGCAGGAATCCGTTGAGCAACAGAGAGGAGGGATAGGTGAAACTGAACTAACGAACTGAGCTGTCTTCCTTCTACACGATACAGCGGCATGTTACTAAGGGTTACCTCTCTCCTTCCGGCTGCCACTCGTGCATTTACTAATGCATGAGCAGCCAAAACTGAGCTTATAGAATAGAAAACATACCTTGGGCTCCGAGTTTCTGCAGGCATTTCTTTACCCAACTCTGAACCTATTGATTCGGGGCAGCTCATTTCTATGGTAACCCAGCCCCATAAATTCTCATTTGTGCAAAATGGGACAAGGCTATTGTTGTTATCATAGCACGGATGACTGGACATTAGCATAGCATGCAGAGATTAATACATTAGCAAAACAAATCTGGCTCAGCATAATAACGGACCTGATCAATAACGTTATTGACCCAATTCAGTTGGTGTTTTGCAGATGTGCATTGAATTGAATGAATAAATGGAATGAATTAGGTGGAAATTGATCACTAAATGAGCAACTGCAGAGGTTTTGCTAATGAGGAAGGAAGAGAAAATTGAAAAGAAAAAAAAAGTGCAATTGCCATAGTTTTAGAATGCATTCACAATTTACTCATCCGGCTAACTATCGATGAACTCACTGACCTAAAAGGAGAGGAGAGGATTTTACATTTACACGAGTTCTCAGTACACAAGTGCTCAGCTCAGTTTATTTGTGTGTGTGTGTGTGTGTGTGTGTGTGTGTGTGTGTGTGTGTGTGTGTGTGTGTGTGTGTGTGTGTGTGTGTGTGTGTGTGTGTGTGTGTGTGTGTGTGTCTTATGAGCTGCCATCCTGGTCTCATGTGTCCCACTGTGCTTCACATGGACCTTGTTATCCACCTTTACCTTTAATACCTTTACCTATAACTTTATAGGGTCTCATGATCTCCGTCTGAGGCTCAGATTGAACAATGGTGGTCTTTATCCATGGGGTTGTGTGGGTTCGTGTTAGTGTGCTGGCTCCTGCAGTGTGAAACAGGAGGCTTCAAAGAAACCCACCACTCCCTGGAGAGACATGAATTATTCCTGTGCCTCCTTCTCCCAGCGCTCCAGCCCCCAATCATTGCACAACAAACTCATCTGAAAGTACAAATATCATCAGCAATGCCTCAGTCTCTCCATGCAAAGCCCATGATACACTTCCAATTACCGATGCCAAATCTCCCCAACGCGCCGTCCTTATGTGCAGTTTATTGGCTTGAAGGTGTGAGAGGAGAGCGATGCTTGAGAGTCATTATCCCCCCTACACACACACGCACACACACACACACACACTTCCCTCGTTTCTCTTCCTACTCCTCCTTCTCAACCTCACGCATAGCCTTTATTAACACATGATGACACAACGCCCCGTGCACACAGGCACACATGCTCACATGCGCACACAGACTGAGAAAATCTCTTTCTCATTTGCACTCTGTTTCCCCCAAAGTGCCATTTGTGCCGAGGGTGCTGTAAAAAGTGGGCTAAGTAGCGTCTGAGGTGCAAGGGAGCATTATCTCCCCGTTCTGTCTTCCATCAGGCTCAACCAGCCCAGCCAGGGATACTCATTTACTTTATGGAATATTACTTTCTCACCTCTCTCCGTTACCATGGCAGCCGCTATAAAAAGACTTTCTTCTCATCACCATTATTTGATCCCTCCCCTCCCTGGCTGAGGGAGAGCCCTTATTGATTTTCATTTCTCATATGTTTTGAATGCAGAGAGAGAAATTAACATACCCCATGATGTAGTTACTGTACAGTGAGATGCAGAGAACCGAAACACTTTTGCAGGTATTTTTTTCTGCTGAACCCGTGTGTGTGTGTAGTATCTTGAGAAATCAAGATACTACACACACATCCGATCCACCTCACACCTGATGGGTGTATTGCTGGGGACCCGAGTGAGTCTGTGTTGGATTTGGTGTCATTTCTGTAGTTTGGACATGTGCTGCAGAATTTGTTTTTGATCCATTACCAAATTATACAGGGCTCGAATTGCTTATACTGATAGTTTAGAGATTAGGGGAACCGGATTATGTAATTTTATGCAGGAATGGGAACTGCCATAGTTCTATTTCCAACTCTTCACATGCAATGTGAACAACATAGTCTGTAAATTCACACTTCACTTTGTCTCAGGCATGTGTCGTAGGGCCCTGCATTTCACCCAATCAACCTCAACAAGTTCTTGTATGTAGGGAACATTGGTAAATTGTAAAGCCACCTCAAATCCTGTTGTGTCAAAAATATAAGTGTCTTACAGTTAAAGTTACCTCCTTACATTGCTTTATTTGCGTATAGAAGATGCTTTTATTATACAAAATGAATAAATACAACAAGTGTCAGAATATATAACATTATCAATATCACTACGAAAAAACTGTTTTAAACATTCTTTGGAGTCACAGTCCTTTCTTCTTAAAAACATGAAATGAGAAGTGATTTTCTATTACAATACTTAACAGCTGTGGATAATATGCATCATTCACACCTTCACATCCACAGGAATTCATTATTGTATGCATTGAAGCAGCAATACCAGAGGCCAAGCCATCGGCCCGTTCTGAACAGGCACATTTCGTACAGACACTGCACCAGTGAATCTAAAACTCCGTCATCACATTCACTGAGTACACTCACATAAAGGACCAACGTCTACTGTTTTCAAAAACTGGTGTTACAGAGAAGCATTACTTAATATATTTTTTTAATCATCTGTCTTCCAGGGTCGTCAAGGAGCATCTTGGCGAGCAGGAAGTGGCCATTTCGTTGACCATTGACTCACTGGAGGAGGAGGATCTAGGAAATTATTCGTGTTACGTGGAAAACGCTCACGGCCGTCGCCAAGCTACCATCCAGCTCTTCAGGCGAGGTAAGGCTTCTTTGACATTTTCCCATGGCCACCTTGATGACATGTCATAACACCTCCTTACTGCACTTCATCAAATCCACTGTCAACCTAGCAAACATGACAAAGTACAGAATAACAAACATTATGTCACACACAAGCTGCAGAACCCTAACATAAATATGGACGATGAACATGAAACATGAATAAAAACCTTGCTAGCTGCACATAAGGCCTTAAGCAAAATATACAATCTTCAAAAGCCTAACACTGAAATGTCACTCCCTGCACAACACAGAATGTAAAACAATTACATAAATACTAATGAGCAGGAACTCCACCTCCATGGTACCGTTGCTCTGTATCTGCTGCTGTGTAAATAGGCCTGCAAATTCAACTTATTTCCCTTATTTTGTGAACAGCTGGTTTCTGCTGCCCCTGGTGGCAAATCATAATTACAGGTTTTAAGTGTACACACAACAAACATTTGTGTTTCATAAAGCTGGCCGCGGATAATAGAAAGGCCTTTGAACAAAGAACTCTTTATATACTTCTCACAGAATCATTTACTCCCCCTTTCTGATCCATCTGATCTTTTTATTTTTCCTTAGTTCTTCTTCCATCCGTGTTTACTCAGTGTGTGTTTGGGCTGCGTTTGGTTATGTTGTTTCCTCCTTGGTGTGGGCCAGCAGCTGTGCTGTATTTTGGCTCTCTATCATGAATGTCTGAAGCTCTTTTCATGCGCTGGTTGTCACCCTACGAAGAGAGGTAATTTGATGGCTGTTTAAAAAACAAATCGGTCTTCGGCTTTCCCCCACAGGCCAGTAAATTCAGCATACAATTACATTTTAAGTCTGTTAAATCTGTCTGTCTCCTCACTTTAATCTCTGTCTCTGAAACCGTTTCTCGTAGACGGCCCAATTCCATTTGAGTGGGCTTTGTAGGTTTGTAGACGGCTCAAATTAACCTCCGCAGTTCGGCAGCATTTTATAGGGAAGGGATGCTAGCAGAGACTTAAAATCGAGTCACACACACATACACACACCTCTCTCTCCTTCTCCTCACTTGCCCTCTCTGTCGGTCTTTTTCAACCACATTATATATGTTTATTTGGTGTATTGCAGCAGGTCTGTGCATGTGTCTGCAGGCTGCAGGTAGAAACTTTAAAGTCAAGAAATCACATGTTAGAGGGACATAAAATGTGATAACTTTCTGAGATAGTCATAAATAAATAAAGTGATACCATATACATTTGTCTTCACAAGTTATTAGTCAGTATTTAGTCATAATTATAACTTAAATTAAACCTGTTTGGAGGAAAATACACATGTGACCTTTTCACTTTTTTAAAAGTCAAATCACATATATGTTATGACTTCATATTAATGCTGCAATGACTTGTAAAGATAACACTACCTTAGCAGCGTACATAATCTGTCATGATGTAGAGAGTGCATCGTGGTTGCCAGGTTGCAGCCGTGGCGCTTTTCAGCCCAAGGTGACAGATATATACTGTAAGTTGAATCTGTTCTTGCTGGGCCAACCAGTTAAATGCTGCTTTAATACACAGCATCACTCATCCTTTGCTGAGCCATTGTTAGTCTCTGTGGAGATGGAGAGGAGATAATAGGGAAGACTGCATGGATAGGTGGGGGGGGAAAAGTAAAGGGAAGACTGTTTTGAAAAGGCCTCCACCCATGTAAAGACGTTACGGGTCAGGCAGATAAAGTGCAGATTTGTGTCATCGCTGTGCTGCTCTGAAGAAATGATCACAATTTCTCATCATCTCTTTTTTTCTTCTCTCGCGTCCCTCTGAACTATGCCCTCTCATTTCTGCCAAACTCATTATGAGCCTCGTGTTTCTTCCCCCTAAAGATTAATGCCGCTCTCTCAAATTAAACGTGAATAAAAACGAAATAATGAATAGAATTCGTAAATACAATGCCCCTCATTAATGCACTTTTTTAATATATTTTTTACCATATCAATTTTTCTTATATCTAAAGACATAAAACACCTATCCACACTCATTTTGCACAAAAAGTTCCACCTTTTGACATGGCAAAAATTGCACAAAATAAAAAAAAAAAATTACACAGATATTTAAATGATAAGAAACCGACACAATGTTGAGAGACCTAACAAATGCTTCTAAAATTTATTTGACTTTCCCATCTTGCCAACAATGATTTGTCATTGACATATATATACATATATATATATATATATATATATATATATATATATATATATATATATATATATATATATATATATATATATATATATATATAAAATAAATAATGAAGAAAGATATAACTTTCAATGTTGAACTATGATCATCTGACTTCTGTGTGTTTGTTTGTGTGTGTGTGTGTGTGTGTGTGTCCATCTCAGCAGAGCTCATGTACACCGTGGAGCTGGCAGGAGGCCTCGGAGCCATCCTGCTGCTACTCATCTTCCTCATCTCCCTTTACAAATGCTACAAGATCGAGCTGATGCTATTCTATAGGAGGCACTTCGGCAGCGAGGATGTGGACGGAGGTAAAAAAAAAAAAAATTTGTTTTACTTTTTGTCTCTGCCAGAATGTGTGTGTGTGTGTATTCTGCCAGAGCCCCTATCTATAACACACTCCCTGATAGATACAGATGTCTTCTCCATTCAGATGTCACTCCCTCTCCTCCTCTGGGCTGGTGTGGCGTTGTGTGTGATTGTGTGTACACAGCGCTGCAACAGCTGAATATGAAAGGAAGAGATTTTCAATTTGTTGCCCATTTAAAAAGCGATCAGTCTCAATATATCACGTGGTGATGGCCGCTCACCCCATGATATATAGACGTATTCCTCCTGCTGCAGGAGGCCAGACAGGACGACATGGGGCCTGTGAAGCTCTCAGCTCTTTCCCCAGAGCAACAAATAGGAGCATAAACAGCCTGGAGATTGGAGGCCAACGTTCTGCTTTCTCCAATATAGATTAGTTAACTTTCATTCGGTTAAGGTTTGTCTGTGTCCCACTCTGTTCCCTTCTTGCACTGTGTTTTTTTGCCCCAAACATTCTGGAAAGACTGAACTCATTTCCGAATCACTGGGTTGTTCCTACAGTAGTATGAATTATCTATTACACGCTGTTTTGTTGACTCAAACTATCGCATGATTAAGTCATACCGTCAGGGACCACTGATTCAAGCTGTTTTTGATTTTTCCGTGTTCGCTAGGTGGTTAATTCGCGATGTTGGTTGCTAATTTGAACGCGTAGTTTGATGCAGGGATCCTATTGAGCGCAGCACTGGCCTTTTCCAGTGAATTTCAAAGCTGCGCATGCTCCTCAAAGAGTTTGCGAAAAAAAAACCCTCTTTCTTTTTTGGCTGGCCCAGAATTCCAGTTTCTACAAAGAGTAATGACTAGGACTTTCTGAACATGTCACCAGTATTGCCCCCCGCCCCCTCTCCTCTATTTCCTGCCTTTACAGTTGTTCCCACTGTCATATGGGAAATCATTTTGAAGTGGCGAAAAGGGTGTTGGATCACGATTTGGGTATTTTTTTATTTCCCCCAGTTTATTTCTCATACACACTTCATGAACACTTCCCGTCCACATGATGATTTGAAATTTCATCCCGGCCTGTATTACCTGGTCTGGGCTCGGCTGTGTACTGTAGTTCCAATTAAGGATGCTGACGCGTACAGTGGTGCTGTAGACAACAGTGTGCTCCCAGCATCGCTGCAGCACTTTGGTGAAGGCCCTTTTACTTTTTCCCTTTCATATATAAAGAAAAGCTTTTCTTCGGTTCATATGAAAGACCTTGATTTCGGCCACGTCCGGCACCTCTGAGATGAATTGGATGTCAGATTGAGAGCCGGGCCTCATCACCCAACACCAGCCTGACATCGCTGCTGCAACTTTGTGCTGAGTGAAAGAAAACACCCTGCAGAAACACATCTGACAGAAATCTGCCTCTCCTGGACCACTTCCTATAGCAATACAATACAATATTATAGTGAACATTAAACCGGTAATGGTTTATAAAGCATAAACAATATTATAAAATTGCAACTGGTATTTACAGTAGTTTTTATTGCTTAGTAAGTGTTTAAAGCATTGCTACACTTTAAATGTTTAATAGGTTTTATGATAATGGCCATACAAATAAAAAATTGTTTGTAGCTGCACTCAGCAGTATTTAATAATCATTCACAAAATATAATGAACATAAGTTTTAACTTTACAATGACATCCAAATAATGATTATAGATAGTTTGGTATCTTGATGAGTGTTTGATTCTTGATTTATGGCCAACTGAAGCAATGATGGATATAATACCACAAAACAGCAGCTAAACATGTTACCTAAACACTAATTTACTCAAGTATTATATTTAAACTCAGGTAAGGTACTTCTACTTTACTTGAGTATTTCCATTTGATGCTACAGCTTTAGCTACTTTTCAGATGCAGATTTTAATGTTAAAAAAATAAACTTCAATATTAAATTGATACTATTAAAAACTTAATTTGCTATACACTATGTAAAAGGTGCCAAACATTATGAGGCAGTGCTATTGCTATTATTCTACCTAAAGTATAGTCATAAAAATAGAAATACAAGGTTTTGTGTTTTTTAACCTAAGCACTTGTGACACACTGTAGTGTCCATGATTTATGGGATGAGATGCTCAGTCAAAAATATGTTTTTGTGGCTTTATGTTTTTTTTGTGAGTTTTTAAATTGTGCCACAAGGAGTCAAGGATCCGCCTCAGCACCAACTCCTTCCTGCTGTTTGTCTCCTCTGCAGAAAACAAAGACTACGACGCGTACCTGTCCTACACCAAAGTGGACCCGGACCAGTGGAGCCAGGAAACCCGGGAGGAGGAGCGCTTCGCCCTGGAGATCCTCCCCGATGTGCTGGAGAAGCATTACGGCTACAAACTCTTCATCCCAGACCGGGACCTCATTCCGACAGGAAGTAAGCTCCGCGTTGTGTAGCCTTGCTGCTGTCCTGGAAATATTCCCTCATAGTTCTGAAGAGTTTGTTGCTTGTCGTTCTGTCTTCTGTCTTGTTTTTTCACTGTCACCGTCTTGTGTTTGAATGTTTTTGTGCTGTTAGGGATAGTTAAAGCAGAGATTATCCTCACTCAGGAGTGACATATGGATGATAACTCTAATTTCTCAAATTAGGGAAGAGGGAAAAATCTCTGAGAACCTGATGAAAACAGACCACTCTTTGCTAGCTCTGTTCTACAGGAGTGGTAATATATCGTAATATCTGATATAATGAACAAATGTATACTATCCTTATGGTTTTCAGCCATGCATTAATAAATCCATGAGAATTCTGTCTGAACATATTCTCATGTGTGCTAACTCTGCTCTGCAGTCCCTGTGAGGAGCTCACACAGTGGTGGTGAGGCAGTGTGTTTTTACTGTAGATAAAACCAAACACATCCTCGTTGGTCCAGACAGAATTAAACATCAGCAGGAAACGTGTGAAGGCTCTGAGCCCTGCCTTCTGAGCTCTTCCCTTTAATCAAAAGAAAAATTACAGACGGCATCATTGCCAAAGCAGGATCATTGTGAGTGAATGTTGAATCAGGGAAACGTGCTATGTGATTACTCATATGTGATGTCAACTATTCCACTTTTATACGGCTGTTGTTGAGAATATTTCTGTGTCTGTTACTGTCTTCTTCCTGTGACCTGAATGTTAAAATGTTTATGTTTAGGTCTCACCAATGAGCATTACCAGGATGACACACGACTGTTTGGAGGTACTCGCCCTCAGTCTTTTCCTCTTGTTTTTTTCCTGCTCGTAGGAACTTTCAAAGTGGTGCTTGGAGTGCTGCTGTTGTGTTATCAGAAAACAGCAGGCCCAGTTCAATAGGCAGCATCTTATCTTATAATAATCTTTGTCAGTCCTCTAGAGTATTGATCGCAATACAGACAATAGTCCTTCACATTGTACACATTCAAACACACACACAGGCTGTGTTTGTAGGTGTATGGATCTGCACACGCACTTAGTTACTATGTGATTCTGTACACGCCACACATTTAAATCACACATGCAGGTTAGCAGCAAAAATTGCCACCTGTCACTGTCTTTTGTTTTGTGTCTGATGCTGTGCGTCCAACCATTGTTGAGTGTTGTGTCTTTTTCCTATTAAATCTTGTGTGCTGTTTGTACTTAGAGCAGCTTTTTCACCACTCTTATGCTTTTTTATTTTGCTCTTTTCTCCCCCCCCCCCCTGCAGCCTACATAGAGGACGTGGCACGTTGTGTGGATCAGAGCAAGCGCCTCATTATCGTCATGACGCCCAACTACGTGGTGCGGCGCGGCTGGAGCATCTTCGAGCTCGAGACGCGGCTGCGCAACATGCTGGTGACCGGCGAGATCAAGGTGATCCTGATCGAGTGCGCCGAGCTGCGCGGCATCATGAACTACCAGGAAGTGGAGGCACTCAAGCACACCATTAAGACCCTCACCGTCATCAAGTGGCGTGGCCCCAAGAGCAACAAGCTTAGCTCCAAGTTCTGGAAGCAGCTGCAGTACGAGATGCCGTTCAGACGCACCGAGCCCATGCTCAGCCACGAGCCGGCACTGGATGTCAGCGAGCAGGGCCCCTTCGGCGAGTTGCAGACCGTGTCCGCCATCTCCATGGCGGCGGCCACCTCCACCGCCATGGCCACCGCCCACCCCGAGCTGCGCTCCACCTTCCACAACACCTACCACACCACCATGCGACAGAAACACTACTACCGCAGCTACGAGTACGACATCCCTCCGGGAGGGACCCTGCCTCCCCTCTCATCGCTAGGCAACCAGCACACCTACTGCAACATCCCACTGACACTGCTGAACGGACAGAGGCCGCCCGGGAAGAGCCGCGAGCACAGCCTGGAGGAGGCGCACGCCAACAACGCCATGCTGCCCCTACTGCCCCGAGAAACCAGCATCTCCAGTGTCATCTGGTAGTAGTGAGTCTGGGGTCAGCCGTCAGGGTCGGACACGGCGGGGGCCAGCGGCGGCTCCTGGGAACAAAGGTCAAAGGTCAAACTATGGCGAGAAGCATTTTGGATCTGCTCGGTTGCCCGTTAACTGGCGGCGAGTCACAAAGCTGCAGCAGATTTGTTGGACTCTGTCTTTTTTTTAGGTTTTGTTTTGTTTTCCCCAAGCGGACAGCTCCTCTTGTTACAAGGGATGTTTCCAACGTGGAACTACAGGAGATTTATGAAAAAAAAACTGAGAACGCACTGTTTCACCACCAAGTGAGAGACGGACTCGCAAGAACTCCACATTAAAGAACCACCATTGTGCACACACACACTCTCACACACACACATACAAACACACACACGCAAATGTGCATACATACAAAAGGAAAACAGGGTCTTGTACATATATTTCAATTTATTTGTAGCATCAGTGTTTTCCTGTTTTGTTCTTTTGTTTTATTCACTCATGTTTTTTGCCTTCAACTACTTTCTCCTTTGAGTTATTTTTTTTTTCTCCTATTCATATTTCGACACGCTTGTTTGGGAAGCCAGTATGTCACGTACCTGCGCTGTTGTGTTTATTTATTTATTTTTTTCCCTATATTTGTCTTGTCCGTTTTGAAATCTTTGTGTAGATTCAATTTTTTAACACTTTTGGAATTGCCTGGACATTTCAGGAGCTTCGAGGAGCCGAAACCTCTTTTTGTTTACCCGTAAAAAGGTGTATCTAGTTTAAAAAGGAAACGCTCGTTTTAAAAAAAAAAAAAATTATAGAATATGCAAAAAGAAGGAGAAGCTGGCAAAAACGTACCATCCTGTGGGACCTGAAGGCTGAGCGGTCGGAGGGCAGTGCTAGTCCTCTCCAATCAGATAGACTGGCAGATCTCTCTCTAAAGCTTCATATTTTCTATTGAAATAAACAGCCTTGCTGTTTTAGAGTGATAGTGAAATGCCTCACCTTAAAAAGAAAATCTGTAGATTATTTTAAAAAGAATTCTATTTTTATAACAGAAAAAGAGTTTGCTTGAGAAGTCATTCTATTTGCATTTCATCCACCATGGAAAGGGATTTGTGTATAAGTGTTATGCTGGTTTTGTACACTTGCAACGTGGTTCCTGGTTTGTTAAGAGGTTCAGGTGGCTTTTGAATCCCACATTAAAAAATACCTACTGTTCTTGATTCAGAAGTAAAGCATTTTCAATGTTTTGTTTTTTAAAAAACATACTATTATTCCCATTCTGATAGTTACTTTGGCTCATACGGATAGTTCATGTTTAAGGAAAGAAAAGAATACATTTGTGTTTTGAAAGACTTTTTAAATATATTTGAAGGTGTGATTTTTGAGTATGCATAGCAAATAGATATGTATTCTATATATAATATAGATATTTATATAAATATATAAACACGATTTTCACTTGGAAAGAAATGTCTATCTTTATAGAAAACACAATCATTATCAGTTGCCCATACTTTCTCACTGCACATTAAAACATTGATTTCCTTTTGATGGTTTCATTTTGTGCATTTTGTGTAACCCTCCCACAGCAGTTTAAAGGGATTAAGCAAATTAGAGATCAATTCCCCAATCATGCCAACATGAAGCGATGTTAAGGGTGGCTAATATTTGAAACTATTTCTTTTATTCAGAACCTTCCCAGAACCACATGGGTGAAAGTTGCAGCAAAAAAAATAAGGAATCAAACTCAGATCGGCATATTTAATGGGCTGACATGTTGAACCAGAGCATCTTCATCAGAGCATCAAGAACAGTGATACCAGAATAATTTTTTTCACTCAGCAGCAGCTGTGAAGGAGTGGTGATATCAGTCAAATCATCCACACCTCCACTTCCACTAGGCTGACGTAGACGTACTAAATAAAAGAATCGATAGAGAATCACAAAAAACATTCACAAGTCATAATGATTTTTTGGGCTGTGCTAGAAGAACCTCAGGTTCCACAACTCAACTACTTTTAAAACAATCTTCAAATGTGATCTTTACTGAAATATCAAGGATACACAGCAAAAATCCAGAGGCCGCCCTAGGAACAGACTAAAGATCCCAACATATGCAGCAGTTTTTATAGCTGATGAAATCGTAACTATTGTCAAATGTAGTTTTTCCCATGTTTTATTTGAAACTGTCAAGGTCGGACACCTGCATTAGGGGGTTTTGGGAGTCATGCCTTTCCTACCAGTGGAAACCATTGTTTTCAATCCCTCCTACTTCCCTCCCTTCATTCTTTTTGCCTAAGTTGCATAACTTATTTAATTCAAAATATTTTTGCCAGCACTCACTGTTCCTCTATCTCTATCCATGTGGGTGGCATCAAGAATTCCCCTTGACCTTGAACTGTGCGTGTGCACTAACATTTGAAGGAAACATTAGTTATATTTGAAGAACATTCCGCTATAAAAACAATTATCAATTATCAAAAACATGGGAACATTAACAAGACTGTCACCACTAGACAATATGAGAAGTAGTACAACAATATAAGAGTATTAAAGTTCACCACAAGTCCTCCAATATCAGAGCGATATCAAGTAAAAAAACACGGCTTAGAGCTCTGTACACTATCAAGTGTACATTTTATGATTATTTTTCATTTTATATATTGTTACCATAATGTAATCTTCGTGAGTGACTCCCTCCGTAGAGGTATGGATATTTTGTTGTTGATGCACTGATAGACACTGTGCAGAAACACGTCAGCTGAGCCTGAATAAAAATATGCTGATCTGAGCTTTAACATCTTGCATTCTTATTTTATCTTTTGGAGTGTAGCTACTTCCACTCATGTGCTGTGTTTTTTCACTCAGCCATGGAGGCACCCAGAGAAAGGCGCCTGTCCTGTATCGCCTTTTAATGCCGGTTTTCTATCTGAAAAACGACTTGTAACATTTTACAGGTTCCCATTCAGGGAATCCATCACTCCTTATGAGTTTGGTGGCAGCACTTGGTCTAGCAAAGTAAGTTTGAATCCCTCTGAAAGCTGTGTCCTTCTCTCCAGCCGCTGATGGAAGACGCGTAAACATCACAAAATGTCCCTTCAAATGCCAACTGCTCCTGCAGTAGAGACAAAACTATTTTGGTACGAGACGGCCTGTGTGTACAACATGTTTGTCTTCATCTGCTCTCTGGGATTCTCGCTAAAAATAGGAACAAGTTGAATTCATTTTAATTCCCAAACAACAAACAACCTCTAGGACATAATGAAATATGACAAACAATCCAACATGGGAGGTATAACCGTCTTATGATCAGATGTATTCCACCCATTTGCATCTTTGTGAATGATTCTCTGCCTTTCAAGAAAGAAATTATTAAATTATCCATAACAGCTGAGCATCAGTGCAGACTGGTTTTAGAAAGCGTCTAATAGCAGAGCTCATGAAGGGAATCTGACAGTTTAAAATGTGCTGATAGGGGGTCTCTGTGGCCTAATGGTCTAGAACTCCCACCATGTGATCACAATTTCCCTGCTTTGATACTGGCTGGGGACATTTATTGCATGGCAGCTCCTGTCACTCTCTCCCCGTGTTTCCTGTCTATCTCTGCTATCAGACAGGAGCAGAAATGCCAAACAAAGATAAACCTTTACAAAAAAAAAAAAATGTGTTGAGCTCTAAGCCATGGAACCTCATTTGATGCCTTACCTTCAGCTGCAGCGCTGCCAAACAGTGCCATCTCCTGGGGATTCACACAGCATACAAAGGGTTTGTGTGACTGGTAAAAACAGAAACACAGGTTTACTGATTCTCTGTCGATCCCAAGAGACACCAGAAAGAGAAACTGGGGCAGGAGAAAAATGCGAAGATGGGCTGAGCTAGAGCCAGAGAAAAGGGACTGAAAGACAGAGGTTGTCACAATAAAATGTGTCATTTTACCAGGCTGTAATAAGGGCTGTAAAGTTCAGGGTGTTCTAAACGACGTGAACACACAAAACCAAAAGACAGTTATACCAGCATCAATAAGAACATAAATGAACCACGACCACTGGAGTGTTCATTGTCTGCAGTTCTTTTCATAACGATTACACTGGAGGTGCACACAAACACACACACACACACACACACACGGCCACACAACCTGTTGTCAATAAGAAGAAGAGCTCAAGCACTATGTTGATTTCTGCTGGAGATTGATCGTTTTAATATACACACCAGGAGCAGTCAACAGCCATGGTACCATTCTTTTGCCAGTATTAAACCTGATTTTTGTGCCTGGGATTGAAAAAAATGTGGTGGGATGAAACTGGAACACTGGGCAGAACAAGCCATCACAGCACAGGCTGAGGATGGGACTTTCTTGCTGTGAGGTAGCAGCTCTAACCACAGAGCCACCCTGGCCCCCAGGTGACTGGTGTGTGCTGGCAGCCTCCTGCCAGACAGCTGTAGTTTTATTAGCAGACACAGGATTAATAGAGTCTTTATTACCCAGAGCAATTAAGGACTTAATTGGAGAGAAAATAGGCCCCATCAAGAGGGAACGGGTAGAGGAGATAGTCAAGAATAAGCATATCTTCAGAGAAAAGCCCACAGTGGCATATGTGCGTGTGCGTGCATGTGTGCGTGCACGCGTGTGTGGGAGCCTCCCCTTTTCTCCTGCAACGCCTCGTCAGACCACCAGGAGGTATGTGAGAGTTGTCACTGATGTGTTCACCTGTGCCGTCCAGCTGCTTTCCTTGCAGATGATGATTATTGTCTTCCCCTCCGTCCTCCAGAGTGTTGTTTATTCTAATCATAGCGTGAATAAAAAAAACGCACAGACACAACAGGCGTTTCACAACAATGATATTTTTGTTGGGAATCTAGAGTGCAAAGTGATAACATTTGCTGGAAACGCAATTGTGTCTACTTTTAGTATTGTGTTTGTTATAGCAGATAAAGGCACCAAGCTGCTGGGTGGGCTGTCAGTGGTGAAGGGAGAGCTCGGTGACAGGCTTTGCTTGCAGGCATTTTTTTCTATCACCCCGGGCTCTGAAATGTGCAATCCTTTCCTTTTTTTGTGCTTGTGTAGGCTACCACCTCCCACCCTGCTCTCAGCCTCCACACTGCTGCTCCTGACACTCGGCTCACAGACACACAGTCAGCTTCCATATGCTGCTGCACACTGATGCCAATACTCCCAATTTCCCAAAAGTCTAGCCAGGAACAGGAGGTCATTTCAAGGTCCAGTGGCTCTCGCACTGGGAATTTTTATTTTTCTTCTCCTTTTGTCTGTCTATCTCTGGCCCCCTCTGTCTTTCTCATTTCCACTTCCTCTTTTTGATTAGTGTCTAATCCAAAAAATCAGCAGAGTGGAGTAAACTCCTGCCCGGGTGATAGTGGGGCTTGTGTCAGACTGCTAAAAGTGCAATTTTGACCTTAGACAAAAGATACAAGTCCAACATGATTTCAGTCTCACAAATTCAAGAATATAGCGGTTTTAGTCTGTTGCTGATGTTTTATTTTAAATGCAATCATCCCCCTTGTCCACATTTGGCCGAAATTTGATTCATTTTCCTATTAGACTATTGTTCATTACATGTGTTATTTATTCACCCAGAGTATTTCTTTGAAGTTACACTGGTTTACACTTTTCCTAGGTTTTATTTGAAGTTTTGATATATGTAACTGGTTATGCTTGTGGTGTTAAGAACCATAAATCACCTATATACTTACTGTGTTTATTAGTCGTCTCTGAAGCTTCTCTCTGAAGCTCTAGAAAAAACAGCTCGTTTTTTGTATTTTTCCATTTGAATGTAGGGGTCAGTGATGACTTTACAACTATGACATCACAACTTCACACAGGTCTTGATATCTTATTTTAAGGTAGTTTATGGACACTGACTGTATGCATTTCTCTATCGATTGAGCATATTGATACCTGCGATTGTATTTAAACACCTAGACCTTCCTTATAGTAAAAACTCATTTATATCACTACAAGATGAGACCTTTAAATCTCACAAATAAAATTAACTTTAACATGTTATGTATAGGGGCGGCATGGTGGGAAGTGGGTAGCACTGATGCCTCACAGCAAGAAGGTCGCAGGTTCAAGACCTCCTTGGGGCCTGGGTCTGGGACCTTTCTGTGTGGAGTTTGCATGTTCTCCCCGTGTCTGCGTGGGTTTTCACCGGGTACTCCGGCTTCCTCCCACAGTTCAAAACATGCTCAGGTTAATTGGCAACTCTAAATTGCCCGTAGGTGTGAGTGTGTGAGTGAATGATGTGTGTGCCCCACGATTGGCTGGCGACCATCTGGGGTGTATCCCTGCCTCTCGCCATAATGCGCTGGGATAGGCTCCAGCAGACCCCTGCGACCCTGATAAGGAATAAGCGGGTATAGAAAATGGATGGATGGATGTTATGTATATGTTTCCTAACAACATAGCACATATCCAGGGACATCATAAACTTTTCTTTCTAGTCTTTACCCCGCTGTCCGAGGCAAAAACCCGTTGCAGAGTATTTCGTCAGATCAGTCTCCACAGAACCGACAGAAACAAATTCTTTTAGTTGCCAAGTGCCTCCAATCCCTGTTTTTTCCCCGTCTCTCTGCTACTATATTCTAAGAAGTTTTTAAGCCTATCAAAATTCCACACAGCACACTCCACCATTTCTTCACTCCTATGCGTGTGTGTGTGTGTGTGTCATGAATGATGAGTTATGCACAGCCCAAACTACTAGGAGTGTGTAGTCCTTTCACCCTGCTGGTCTACCATGGAGTTTTACCTGTGGTTAAAAGTCAGTGGCCTGTCTTATCTCCCCTCTATCACCTGTGGTGTGACCAGACAGGACAAACCAGGCCCCCACAGACTCAGCTGCATCTCTCCATGATGTAATAAAGCTTTATCTAGAAGTTCTGTAAACAGTAGTTATGAATCAGCAGGACTGGGATTCTTCAAGGTAACGGATGTCAGATGGAGCTATCACCACTGACGTCCTGAGACATGCTAATGTTTCCTCATGCTGATTTCAGGCTGGAAAAGTGTGTCAGTAACCACTGAGCTGATATCACACACACACTCACAGGCAATAAGGAGGTTAAACAATTAATTGAGTACTTTTTTATTATAGAAAAATAGTTTTTATAAAAACAAATAAGTTATGAATTCCAGCAGCTGCTTTGTATTTTTCCTCTGTTGTGACAATTTTCACAATTATTTTTTCGCTCAACATCTTACTCTTTCATTCGCTCGCGCGCGCGCACACACACACATTCTTGCAAGAATTGATCATTTCACAGTCCTTGGAGTTCTCCCACACAAAGTAGTAGTAACTGCAGCCCCCCGCAGGCAGCGGAACCTGCTGAACTCACTTCCCGTAGAACATCTCCATGAGCACCTCCTCGATGTTCACGGCCCCTATGATGGGCTTGAAGAAGAGCTGCGCCACCACGGGGGGGCTGATGGCCCTCAGCATGGACAGGGCCACCAGCAGCTTGGCGAAGCGCGTGGCGTCCTCGCGGTGGATCAGCCTCACGTGCTCGTTGAGAGCCTGGTGCGCCTCCCTGCGCAGGGACTGGATGTAGTGGAGGCAGTGCAGACCCTCCAGATCTGAAGAGAGACAAGTTCAGCAGGGTTTAAGAGGCATGTGGCGCATTTTAGCACGAGCCAAAGCGTGTTACATAAAGCTGCGAAAGCATCATTATCGGTTACAAATTACATTATAAGAAGACAAAGGCAGCTGCCGGTGACAACACGTAATAAACCTATTTATACCCAAACAGTCACTAACAGACCTCTATAACACGTTATTACACACTAGTTGCTACTTTCTACACCGACTCGTGCTTGTGTTTATTTGACGCTTCCTGTCCAACAACTTGTGCCTCACGGACGCACCCGGGTTGAAGAGCACGGCTCCCTTCAGGTACGCGTACTCCTTGGTGCTGATATCCACGCTCCAGCACTTCTTCAGGAAGGCGCTGATCGCCTCGATGTCCGCCACCGAGACGCCGGCGGCCGCCCGGCTGCCGGCGGACGGCGCCTCTCCGTCCGGCCGGTCCGGTGCGCCCGTGAGGATGCGCTGCAGCATGCTGGGCTCCACGGTCTCAGTGGTCTCAAAGTCCACGCGGTCCTGCGCGAGTCCCAGCACTAGCAGCGGCGCCCAGCCGCTGCGGATCAGCGTCAGCTGGTCGTCCTCCGGCAACTCGCGGAAGCACGGCACGTTTTTCACGAAGCGCAGCGTCTTCACCAGCACCGCCGACGCCGCTTTGCACGTCACCTGCGGCGAGCGCAGGACGCCGCGGCGCCGCGTCGCCTCGCAGGAGCACGCCTGCTGCCGCAGCTCCTGCTGGGAGGCTGCTGCTGCTGCAGCTGCTGCGGCGGAGGAGGAGGAGGAGGTGGAGGACGTCCTGCGGGACGGGTGCTGCGGTGCCTGGGCTTGTTGCGGCGGCTGCTCGCCTCTCGCCAGGCAGTCGCTCTTCAGGATGCTGTAGAGGATGCTGTTGCTGTTGCTGCGGCCGCCGGCGCCGCGGCAGCGGCAGCCCTCCAGCGTGGCCATGGCCGCCGGCCGCTCTGCTCTGCATGGGCCGGAGCTCAGCGACCCGCCGCGGGCAAAGCTGCGGGGGTCAGTGCGTGGGCAGCGGCGCGTGGTGCCCTGGTAGCCCAGAGAGGAGGGCGGCGCGTTTATATCAGCTCCCGTCTTTCCCCGCGCTTTCACGGCCGCCTTAGACTCCGCACGACCCGCCTCCCGCCGCACAGGCGCCTCCTCTGTCTCCACCTCCTTTCTCCACAAACACACTCACACACACGCGCGCACACACGTACACTCACGTACAATATCCATTCCCTCTAAAACGTAGGCCTACTGTTTTCAAAAAAAAAAAAAAAAACTCCATCAGACAATACTGCAGGTCTTTCATCTCTGTTGCTCAACGCTCCTCCACCAAGTTCAAACCAGATGTGACTCTGCAAAAAATGTCAGCCTGATGCCACAAAAACAAAAACAAAAAAAATCAAAGCAGTAGTTCATGGATGATTAATTGTGTTATTAATCATGAGAGAGAGAATTAAAAGAAGAAAAGGCCAAGAGGGAGGGAAACACAGACAAGAAACCAGAGCCCAGTTCTATTCTCAGCATTACCTTGACTCCCTGGCAGAGCTGTTTATCAGGCAGGAAAAATATAGGCCAGCGACGGATCTGAAGGCTTAATTATTTTAGGGACAATTTATATGATTTTCTATGAGAAAGAAGTAGGAAGAGCTGAGCTGTGAAGGCCAGTCTCCAACCTTGACTCGGACACGCTGATATTGATTTAACCGTGAAAACAGGAGCCAGTGAATTATGATGTCATGACTCAATGCTCTCCTTGCTTCTGTCACTGAAGGAGGAGAGGAGAGGGAGGGGGGGTGTGGAGGTCAGTGAATGAGAGCCTGAGAAAGACAGGTCTGGATAAAGCAGATTAATTGGAGGTTTATCTTAATTGCTCCTAAGAGGGATCACGGGTTCGGCTGCTACCTGGGGGTGGGGGGTGGCGGTGGGGGGGTCTAGGGGAATAAGAAGTGAATACAGAGGAGTTTATCCGGAAAATAATGGAAGCAAAGAAGAATTAATACAGTTTTGAATTGAGTACCTGACTTCGGTATGTAGGGCAGAGTATGTATAAGTACATGTAGTGGTGAATACCCACATGCTCTCTGTCACACAAGGATCCTCACGGAAGGTCGACTTGGCTTGGAGAAAGGAATAAGGAGGACCTCAGTGCCCCGCTTGTTCTGCTGCGTCCAAGGCCGTGTCCTTCCACGCGGCTGCTATGAATGGAGGCAGGATGAAAAACTTTTTGCTGTACTGCCACAACATTGTTCAGAGGGTGAATGTCTTTGTATTGATTTAGCCGGGAGAGCAAACAGAGAGATTTTTCACATGTTTATATCAAGGACACCGCGGGATAAACAGCCTTCACTCAGACTGTCTCTTCTGCAGCTCAAGGCCCAGCCAGCGCAGGTTATAAAAATCCTTCCGTCTCAAGGAGAGCTTAATAATACATTTAATTTGTACCACACTTTTCATTCATAGTGAAGCTCAAAGTGCTACAGCATGAAACTCTTAGTTACTGTTCATATTTTGACCAGAAGCAGTATAAGAATTATCTCATTATTATCAGTCCATATGCTGAATTCTGAAATACAAATTTATTTTGCATCTACCAGTCATTAATGAATACTTAGTTAATAGTGCATGTTTTAGAGAGCAGATTTAGGTTTTAGGTGTAGGTTTTACACAGAGGATGTAACATTAGACTTCAACTCACGTTTCTGTGTTAACAATATTTTTCACTTTTTTTTTAAACAAAATTAGATTGAAAACAGGAATTTCTACAAAACAGTATTATTTGTCTTATCTCTTCTGTGTTTACATTTTTTAAGGCAGTTTATGCTTCACAATATGGTGTCGTATTTTATCATTGTGATGGCAATACGGTTTTTGCAACATTATCACAAGTAATTGACTTGAATTGAATTGTGTCTGGTTGAAATTTAGTTAAATAGTTAAATTAGAAGTAATATTATAATTATGCTAACAATACACTGGATTTATCCAAATCCTCTGAAAATAGTGTTTTACATGAGGAAAAACATCTCAGCATTACAATAACATCAAACTGGAAAATGGAAAAAAAAATGTGTAGAATTAACTAAAATAGGCTAACTAGAGATATAAACCTCAACTTGCTTTAGAAGAAGAAGAGGGTTGGGTAAAAAAATGTTTCCAACTACCCCTTCACTCAAAAATATGTTTTTTCTTCTTGTTCCTTCAGGTGGATGATTGAACTGAACTGTACTGTGCAGAATGATGTATCTGCAGAGTTTGGCACTTGAAGGCTGTTTTCACATTCACCTGCTGCAAGTTTATCTATGTTCACCTTAAATCTGAGTTCAAGACCTGTTCTTTGTACCATGAATTGTGTCATCACAGACGGAATTAGGAGCCAATCACTGACCATTAACCAACAAGTGCAAACAGGGACTGGATTTTACTGTGAGGGAGGAGTCATCTTTTAATGTGAGTATTTAAGGATTTGATGAGATTTCTGAATCTTTAACGCTACTGAAGGGAAAATGAAATAGGAGCTACAAGAGAAAGTTAAACCTATAATAATTCATTTGTTGTTTGTTTTTGGATCACTTGGGTGTGTGTGAGCAGGAGAAAGGGACGCAGTTTGCTGAAAATCACATCACCTGCAACAGTTATGCGAGGTGAACAATAGGGTGCAATTCACTTAATGGCTACTGCCAAGGATATTCCTTTCATAATAGTTGATAAAGGTAATATTAACTTCATTTTTATTGCTTAAGATGCTATATATGTGCTGTATACTGGACTCATTGCAAAAAAAAGTCTTTCTAGAAATGCGTCATCAAATGAAGTATTCAGAGTGAGCAGCTTTATAGACCCAGTGTTCTGTTGTAGGGAGCAGACTTTGTCTCTGGCCCAGTGCCTGTTGGTCCTGAGCCTTGCTACCTACCATCGCATACCTGTAACAATGTGAGTATACAAACTCTCATATACTATTTGAAGGTCTCTATTTTTGTGATTTTAAGTGCCAAAATAATCTCATTAAAGTTTTATATATCCTCTCTGAAGCTTCTCTCTGGACAGAACAGTTTGTTTTACAGATTTCTTGGCTTGTTTCAAGGCACAGTTGTGTGCATTTCTCTGTGGATTCAGCATTTTAAAACATGGAATGATATTCATGAAGTAAAAAAAATATTTAAATCCCACTTTCTACGATATGTGGCCTTTAACAGGGAAAATCCATTGTTCTATGCTTGTCTGTCTGTGATCTGCACGTCCTACCTCTTTCAGAGACAAAAAAACATTTCCATCAATAACTGCAAATCCTCCACCGCCCCAGTCACTCACGGTATCCCCCATGGTTCAGTGCTAGGTCCCCTCCTCTTCATTCTGTACACACTGCACCCTGAACAAATCCTTCATCAGCACCCAGCTCTACCTCTCCTCCAAGACCATCATCCCAACAATCCATTCCCTCCTCACTGCCTGCCTTGCTGATATAAAAACATAGATGCAGCAAAACTTTCTACAACTCAAGTATAATAAATCCAAAATCTCATCATTGGCCCAAATTCTACAGTAGAACTTGGCTGGATGAAAATAGCTCCATCATCACCCCTCCACCCATGTCGGTAGAAGGATGTTTGGCATCCTTCTATCCCTCTCCTGCCACACATCAACCACATCATTAAACTACTTTCTTTAACCTCAGCAACATTAACCCCCCCCCAAAACTTCAATATTTTCTGAATTCCACTCTGTCTTCACCTCCACCTGCCTCTGAGAACACACCACCTCCGTCCTTCACAACCTCCACTGGCTCCCAGTTAAATACTGGATAGACTTCAAAATACCTCTCCACACATACAAAGCCCTGACCAACCTTGCCCCCTTCTACCTCTCTGACCATCACCACACCCCCACTCCTCACCTCAGGTCCACTGACACTAACCACTTGTCAATCAAACATTCTACTACCCTCCTTCAAACAGGCACTCAACAGTCACCTCTTCAAATTTTTTTTTAATTTAACAGCTTTTAGTGCCCAGAAAGGCACTATACAAATAAAATGTATTATTATTACTATTATTAAACAATTGCTATATGACACCCAGTCAGATAGATAGATAGATAGATAGATAGATAGATAGATTGATTGATTGATTGATTGATTGATTGATTGATTGATTGATTGATTGATTGATTGATTGATTGATTTTGCTGCTCAGTGTCTAACAGTGAAAATTAGAACAAGGTGAAAATTAGAACAAGGTCAGCAGTGAGGCAGCTACTCACTCAGACAAGCAGCATGGGAAAGTGAGAGTGACATGCAGGAATTAAAGGGGGGAGGAAGGAGTCATTGAAAGTAAGTTTCAAGTTCAAAGTGGGTGATGTGTTTTTTATGGAAGTTTTAAAATGGTTAACCACAAATGAAAAAATTCTCCTTTGAAACTAGAAATTGCAAGTATATCCACTGTATCTATACTTTGAAGCTGAACTTCATTAATATGTGCTTATTGCCCAATGCACAAAGTGCTTTCAACAAGTGAGTCATGTGCTTTTACAGCAGTATGCATGAAGGCTAATCACACAAATTAAATTCTGAGGTTGCTGTAACCCAAGACGACAGCTATTTGGCACATTCAACTGCGTCAGCCTTGAAACACAGGTGTGGAAAAGAACACAAGGTTTTTTACCAAACACATGGGCCTTAGACACCCACAGACACTCAAAAACAGGTCTAAGAAACGTAAGAGGACAACTTTGTATGATTCAAGGCTTTGCATTAAATGTCTCCCCTGGAAAAGTCTTGTACTGCATTGTTTGTTGATTTGTTGGGTGCTCTTCTGGCGGTTGCTATAGTAACTGCCTCAATTTTCTCTCTGTGGCTGCTCACATAAAGGACTGTCCTTGTCTCCATAATAGGTACAAATTGAATACTTCACTTTTCAAGGATTCATGTCACTAACTTACAGCAGAGTGAAAGTGCGTGTTTGTGTGTTAGAGAGGAAGAAAGAAGACAAGTTTGCTTTAGATATGCTGAATACATCTGGGTAGGGTATTAGATGGGTTATTTCATGGATTAAAACATGTAAAAGAAATGATGTAAATCTATTCTAAAATAAAAGCAGAAAGACACAACTTATATTGAAGGAAAAAAAAAACATTGAAAAAACAAAGGATTAAGAACTGTGACAGCACAAACAATCCACAGTTTAAGAGCAGCACAATAACTGTTAGGAATAACTGTTATGGTGCGCCTCCACTTTCAGCTAGCAAAATGTAGCTGATGTACAAAATATGTGAAGGAACAGTGGTGGTAGAATGCTTTATTCAGATAAGCCATTACTGACAGTCTAAAGGGGTCACGCTTCCCTCACTTGACTATTGCATTGCACTTTACTCTGGTAGCAGTAGGTGAAACATCTGAAGACTGTGGCTGATACAAAACACTGCTGCTGGGCTTTTAACACACATGACAGCAAGTTGAGAGTTTTAGAATTGAATCTAGGCTTTTACTGCTTGTGTATAAAGCCTTGAATTGGGCTCCTGTGTGTATCTGCTGACCTTATTACCTTGATTGCTGCCCCAGATCTTCCAGTGGTCCAGTCTTAACCAACTTATTTATCTTTACTTTTTAGTCACATCTAGTAGACTACAACCAATGGATCAATAAATCAACTACCACTCATTAGCTCCTTCCAGAGCTTTCAACTGCATCTCACAGTCATCATAGATATAAACAGCTAGTAATATCTAGTAGTAGCTAACATAACAGGTAGTCATATATGGGGTGAGGGTGTAATGACCCTCTCTTTTTGAAGATGGTCTCATCTTGATATCAGATTTAAAGATTTTATGTTTTCAGTGCACCAGCATTGTATGCGTATGGCATGTTGGGGTGTCCAGGGGCAGGTAGGTTTCGGAGCAGGGCACCTCAGGCAGGTGGCATGAGGAAAGAGCAGGGTCAGAGCAAAGGTAAAGCCCAGCTAGAGGTGGGTGGTGGAGTCAAAACTCTTCCTGAGGCCAGTGGCAAAGGGCAGCCCACCAGACGATCGAGCTGGAGGCCGGAGCAGAGCGCAGAGGGGAAACAGGCAGGCAGAACCACGGGGGACTGAAGCAGTCACTAAGCACAAGGACACAGGGGACAGAAGCAGCTTAGGCAGAGGAAATGGCTGCTGCTCAGGGACAGGGGACAGCATCAGCTGAACTGCCACCAGGGAATGTGGAGCAGGTGGCAACGCCCACACTGCAACCAGGGACTGCCGTGGCCCAGTGGTGGGGATGGGGGACTACAGCGGTCCAGTGGCAAAAGAACAGCATATGGACTAAAGACTGCTGCAGCAGAGGCACAGGAACTGGCTATGAGACTATATGGTTGCCAAGGAACCCTGAGGTCAGGACCTCTGACTCAAAGGCTTCCCACCGCACAGCCGTCAGCCACTCAGCCAGAGCGGGGTCATCCTTGTGAAGGGAGCAACACAACTTGATGATTAGTTCACCCTCAGTAGCTGCATTCTGTTCCACAGTGAACACAAACAGAGCTCGCTGCTCCTGCTCCCTGCTCAGGGAATGTCCCTTGACAAAATCCTCCACTTGAAACAGTGCAGTGCAACTAATGCAGACCACAGAAATACCTTGGATGCTGTTGCTGCTAATGTAATCAATAAAAAAATGAATATATATATTGAACCAGAAAATGCATAATACTTGTGAATGTGAATTTATTCATTTACAAGTTGTACAGTATGATTCCTTAAGAGACTGTAAATATAATATAATATAATAGATTAAAATGCAAAAAGATTCATCTTAGATATAAGTCCCTGCTCAATCTTTATTTGTTGTTTAGCCACTTTTGGTGGTGCAGGATGGGCAGTTATTCATTGGGATTCTACTTCTCAACTATGCAAGTGGACTATACAGACAACAACATTAGCAACAGTCATAACAAAGGCTATAGAACAGAAAGGTATTTGTAGAAACATTTCTATATAAGTTCACCTCAAGCTTTGAAACTGTTGTTTAACTTCTGACATCATAATCAAGGTTGAAAATCTGTAAGTACAAACTCCATACTAGTTCCAGGACTAGGGAACATCCATCATGATCTCATTTATTTATGTTAGACTATGTGGATTCTGGAAAGGGTGTTTACTGTTTGTACTATACAGTTCTTTCCTAATTAGAGCATATCTGCATTTTTTTGTGGTGTCTAAAGCACAGGTCTCTGCTGTTACTGGGTTGCTCATGTTACATTATACTTGGTGAAATGGCTGCACTCCAGCTGTATTCTCTACAAAAGACTCATTCTAAGGTTCATGCAGTAATGAGACAGGCCACTTACAATTGCTACTTCTGTTTTTTGGGGGGGTTTTTGTAGTCTTACTGGTCATATGATATGATAATCCTTTATTAGTCCCATAAAAGGGAACCCGCAGTATTACAGCATCAAAGGGAATAGCCATAATAGAAAAAAGCATCAATAAAAACAAATTGATAAAATAAGTGAGCAGGCAACAAAATTTAAATGAAATAAACAAAGGATTTGATTTCATAATACTACCTGTATTTTACTATACTATTATGCTATACTACTATATATATATATATATTTATATATATTATATCTATACCGATAAACATGCTATAGCAAAGAGAAAGTGAGCGAGAGGCAACGCAGAGGCAGGACGCTGCAGATGTATCGTCCTTGTTGTGAATAAATTGTGTGTTGAACATACCGTGTGCCACGGGGACGTGAGCTAATTAACCAAGGTTGAGTGGGACCCTGGGGGTTGGGGGGTTGGGTGTGTGTATGTATGTGTCTGTGTGTGTGTGTGTGTGTGTGTATGTATGAGTGTTGGGTTAACATGTAGTGGTGGAGAAGGAAGAAGAGGGAGAAGAGGCTGCCAAGGTCAAACCTATGAGTGTGCTACTGAATCCACACAGCATTATAGTCCCCCGGTGCCACTGTGATGGGTCCACTTCATTCAGTCTCTTCATGACTTAAAACCATCGTCACTTCAGCAACAGACACACACACACACTCATTCTTTACTTCACCCTGCCTGCATCACCTCAGTAAGTCATGAAGGATTTATTTAACAGAGGCGTCATAAAAGCACGTTTAGACAAAACAGCGATTAAAATGCAGATAAGCCTATCCCATTTACCTGCCTTCAGCCCTGTTTCCTTTACTTACATTTTCTTTCAGTCTCTGCTTGTCCTTGTTGATCTGTTCATCTCATCTAAATATATGTGACACGATGAAATAATGTTCCTTTTTTAAGATGTAGACTACAGCCATTACCCAAAACACATGTAAGACGTGCATGCATCAGTGTGTGTGTGTGTGTGTGTGTGTGTGTGTGTGCGTGTGTGTGTGTGTGTGTGACATGATGTGCTGAAAGACTACTGAGTGAAATATGAAATAGAGCAAGGTAATAATTTATGTCCCTGCTATCTCGTTCTTTATTGGTCTCACTGTGACTATTGTATGAATATTTTTGCCTCACAGCATATCGAGGACAGGGTCATGTTTGCATAAGGAGGTAAATTATGACACTAATAACAATGTCGGTGTGCGTGTCGGTGTGGGAGGTGGTGAGGAGCAGAGAGGAAAGCAGGGAGGAGCTTAAATATGGTAGGATGTGTATTAAATGACCATAGTGAGGGGGAGAAGACACAGTGTGATGATAAACATAAAAGAATTTTCTTTTTTTGTGGTAAATTGCAGCAAGATCAATGACTTGTTTTCATTCACATTGTTCTATTCTCATTAAAAAGTAAGGTGTTCTTCATTTAAGACTTAAGCACCTTAGGCAACAATGAACCCATTTTCAGACTCCCAAAAGATTTGTCATCAACCTAAAAGTATTTAACTGTCTTACATTTGAAGGGTTGTGAAATCACACAATAATCGCTTTCAGTCAATTATTTTGTAAAATACAAGACATCAAATTGACGACATGCCAGGGGGCAATATGTGTTATATGTGCTTGGTGGTGTGCCAGACCTGCTATGCAGCAGAGGTTGGAGACTCTAACTTGTACAAAATTCAGAATCAGAGAACAATAAAAAAAACTCAAAGCACTGGGAAAACAGAAAGGTGCTTAAGCAGGATGCTCTATCAAGGTGCAACTGAGTGTATTATTCTGGGTTGGGAAAATGCCACAGGAACCCTTAAGAAGAGCACTGATTACCAGTGAACTAGCCACCTTGCACCCTACCTGGAATGTCAATGTGGGAATTTTGTATAAAAGTCAAACAGTAATTGTGGGCCAAGAAGCAGTGTTCAGCACTCTTCAGGGTGTCAATACCAAGTATTGGTGGCCCTCTGCCTTTTCTGTGGACATCCAGGACTTCCTTTAAATCCTTTAGTCCTTAAAGGCAAGTGGCTGTCAATGATGCAGGGGGTAGGGAGTGGAGGGGGAGCAGCCGGAGAATGGAGGGAATTGTCCACCAACCAGTTTCAGAACTGATATATGGAACACTGATTGTGTTATAAGGGCTGTGGGAAATTTTAGTCAGACATACCGGCATTAATGCTTTTCTTCACCAGGTAAAGACCAATTCAGCATGGAGCAAGCTTCCTGGAGGGCACCTGAAGAGAGAGGTCCCTAGAACTATACTTCTTGCCCTTCTAGGTATTCAGGTGCCGGGGTGCAGTGTCTATTGGGCATTCTGCAGTTCCTCTTGGTGGTGCATTCCAGGGTGGCACAAGTGTCCTGCCAGATGCAGCGGGTTCAGCAGAATTTGGTTTGGGCCAAGGACATCACCACCACAACCAACCTGTGTAGAACAGGAGGCTGTCGAAAGGACAGTCATGCAGTGCAGGGTGTCCTCTATATTCTGGTTAGCTCTTTTCATCTGTCTGTTGGAGCAGGTTGTAACCAGATGTGAGGCTACAGGTAAAGCCCAGGGACTGGCAAAAGACTTTCCATACCTGGAAAGAGAATTGTAGACCCTGGTCAGAAACCACACAATTGGGGATGCCATGGAGTCAGATACATATTTGATCATGATTGGACAGCATGATTGGACAGCTGTCCAGGTGGACAGATCTCAAGGTAAGGATGGGTTCTGGCAGGATTTGAGCCAACAAGCACAGCAGAGATGGGTCAAATTCCTGTGGATGGTCCAGACCCCAAAGGGATGTGGGGAGCCCTTCAGTGAGCGCCACCATTCTTGGAGGGCCAGGACC
This sequence comes from Eupleurogrammus muticus, assembly GCA_036785175.1. Taxonomy (NCBI): domain Eukaryota; kingdom Metazoa; phylum Chordata; class Actinopteri; order Scombriformes; family Trichiuridae; genus Eupleurogrammus; species Eupleurogrammus muticus. Next base: position 19,345,573 of record JAYKQN010000001.1, read on the forward strand.
ATAGGCAAGAGTTCGATGACACTACCAATCCAAGGCAGATGAGGAATTGGCAATTGTAGCATGAGGCTGGCTGGTGAGCAATGAGATGCCTTGTTAATGAAGCAAGCAGTGGTGAATTACCGAGAGTTGTTAGAAGACACAACTCAAAAAAGCCATCAAAAACAAATGGAGCAATGATCATTGAGAGGGCAGGCAATATTGGAGGAATGGCTCCAATGTACAGGTAGCACCAAGCTTTTGGCCAACAGAGGAATGAACAGGCATCCAGATGGACAGAGGAAGGGTGGTGCTGGGCCTGGCAGGAGAAACAAAGCAGAGAAAGGTCAGTTCCTCTGCTCGGTCCAGACCACAAAAAGATGTGTGGAGCCCTCCATCCAGTGCCACCATTTTTGAAGGGCCAGGACAAAAGCCAACAGTTCCCAATTTCCCATGTTACACAGGGGTAAAGACTGTCATCTGCAAGAAGGCATTGAGAGGATGGTCCCTGCCCTTGAGATGGATGCATCATCCTCAACAATAAATTGCCTCTTGGGGTCGGAGTGAAAAAGCACAGATGCATTAGTAAAAAGTGGTTAAATGAGATTGAGCCTCCATACCCCTAGTAAAGGAGGTAAGTTTGTGAGAGGAGCAGTGACTCTGCTTTAGTTTCTAATGAATGGCCAGTAGATATTTGCATAGCCTAGTTTTTTGGATAACTGAAAAAACAGGGGAAACACATCCACTATGTGTAAAATAGCCACCTTCACTTTCAGCTGACATGTTCTCAAACACCACTACATAAGTGGCCTTTTTGTTCCATATGGTTATGTGACAAAAAAACATATCCATTAATCCAAATCAAAACATTGTTTTTGTCTGTGCAGAACAAGTAAAGAGAATATCCATGTTTTCTCCTCTTATATTCAAACTTATCTAACATGTTCATGGGGTTAAGAACAGTGTTAGGGATACTTTGCATTTATGTAGAAGATGTAAATTTAGAAGTGAGTTGCGAATGCATTTGCGAATGCATTTGTGTAAGCCGCTCAATCTTTTTAATGACTAGGCACACTATTTTGTAACAAACATTGTGCAACATTGAGATTTGTATATAGTTAATAACTGTAGCTTTAGCTACACATAAAAATACTTTCTTTAATAAAAAAATATAGAGTAGCATCATGACCCATTCTTACCAGAGTAAATAATGAAAAAAATGTAAATAACATTAAACTTTATGTTAGTTTCAAATATTCTCTCCCAGAAATGTAATATGTATTTTTTAATTCTTTTAAATGACATCTTTGGTCATATTGTTCAAGAATGTTGTGCCTACAGAGTTGATGTATAAACTATGTGACCTGGCCTGTGTTCCTCCTCTTTCTGGAGGACTCTCAGTGGCTCTTCAACACTTCACAGCTCCATTCTTCTGCTGCTCACAGCAGCAGAAGCCTTCAGCAGCTTCTCTACTCTCAAGGCATACTTCAAACACTCTAACTTTAGCCTCTCGAAGGCCCAAAGACTCTTTGATCTCATCTGGCAAACCCCTCTCAGGGAACTCAGGTCTGGTTCATCCAACCGGCAACAAGGAGCAACGTGGCCTGCATGACCAATCTTCTCCACCACTTGATAGATAGATAGATTATTTTTATATTTAACTGAATCAGAAAATTTTGATCTTTTCCTCTCATCTGAGTGATGGTTCCCCAAATCGAGAACTTAATAATTAAGCTCTATTTTCAATAAATAAATGATTGTTTATGCTAATTGATTATATTTGATGGCCAATGTCATCTAAACAATTAGTGCAAGGCTCTACATTTTATCAATGCCACGAGCGAGGCAGGCAAAACAATAATTTATTTATATTTGCCAAAAAGAGTGACAAACATTTTTTGTATTCCTATAATCAAAATCAGACCATCATATTGCCCAGAGCAATTTCAACCAACAGTATTATCAACCAACAGTATTATCACAAATTCTCTACGATAGTTTGTAACAAATGCATATACTGCTTAATCCCAGAAGAGGAGTAAGATACCCTCATAATATTCTGAATTTTGATAGGCATTTTGCTAAAGTAGACTGAAGTGGCCACTGAAGACCACTATCTTGGTAGCTGCATCATTACTCACTAAATTAATTCATATTTTGCTGCCATCGATAGAACTACATGTTTTCAACTCTAGTAGTTCGCATACAAAACAGACTATGGTGAAGTGATGGACTAGAATGTCAAATGTTAACAATGGTTCGTGTGATGCATATATCTGTGTATATTAACCCTTCTTGACTCAATATGTTACGATAATTGTTTGCCTAGCATGCAGGCTCTTAACCTGACGCAACTGGTTGAGGTATTGAAGCATGTCAAATTTCACCCAATCTCATCCTTCCTTTGCTATACTTTTATAGCAAGATTTTCTCTCCAATTACACTGCTTTATTCACTTTCAAGTTCATCCACTGGCCTTGCTTATCAGGATAAATTGCTTCAATGCATTTGTTCTGCCTCCTCTTTAGTTTATTTGTACCAGTTTGATTTCCATCTCTTTTCAGTTTCTCTTTCTATACATGTTTTCTTTCACCAAGGCCAAGGCCTCTGCCAGTTGGAATTGCTGAATTTCCTGTTTATTCGGTGCATTTCTTGTGTGTGTGTGTTTCTTTACATGCTATGAATCTCTAAGCCTGCTACATGTTTAAGTCAAATTAATTAATTTAATATTATGTAACTGTCTCCCTGTTTATTTTGAGCATTACAATGGTACTTATTTAGCTTTATCTCTCTTTAATAGCTTTTGTATAAAAAAATCAAAGTGAACTAATTGAATTCCAGATGCAAACCTCCTTGGGTCTGTTTATGTCCCTCCTCATACAGCCTATATAGATGAACTCCTAGTGAGTCCTTTTTACTTTCATTGCTTTTTGGATTTCTAAAACTGTAAAGACTCAACATTTGCCTCAAAAAGTTATTTCTTGAACCTTTTCCAATTTCAATGACGACCATTGAGCTTATTTAATATGTAGTTTAATGGCAGTAAAAAGAACTAAAATTCCTTTTGTATTATTATTATCAGTGTTGGGGGTAATGGATTTAATGCATTGTTTTTTGCTGTAACACAGTAAGGTAAGGTTGTTACAGAAACAAAGGTAATGGTATGGGACCCTATCTCAATATATAGTTGAAATGCAAGTGGAACATAAAAAAAGTGATCCTGACTGAAATGAGGCTAGTTGAAGGTAAAGATGTAAAAAAAAAATATGTCTGGAGATAGGATTTAAAAGCCTTTATTCTAAAATTCTACAGTATAATATACAATAGACAGGTTTGACCAGCTGCCTGACGTCTTCTTGAATGTTTCTGAAGTGCAATTAAAAGTTGGAAACATTCATTTTTCATACCTTATTAATCTGTAGAAGAGATGTCAAGGTCCTGTATATTCAAGTCTAACCTCCTTGGCGAGCCGGTGAAATTGGTTTGGCATTTAGAACAATAAATCTTGTGTTTTTCATTTCACTTTTTGAATAAAGCCCTAATATTATTAGTCAACTGTAAAGTTAATGAAAGAGACGGCTAACATTGTTTGTCGATGGATCATTCAGTTCTTCATGGTGAAAAACATCATTACTGTAGTGAGTGTATGTGCAGAAAAAAAGTCTGGATTGACTGTTTTGACCACAGCACATCTAAGAGGCCTCTTTGGACAGCAAGGAGTTAAAAGTTCACTCATCTACTCTGGCGCCCAGCCATATGAAGCCTTGTAAATGATGAGTAACATTTTTAAAAGGATTCTAAAAGAAATTTGTAACCGCTGCAAAGAGTACACTGGGGTGATGTAAGAACAGCTACTGACAGAGGACAAATAATACATTACAATAGACCAGGTGTGAGAAAATAAAAAAACATCTTTGCTCTGATCTTAGAAATATTCCTGAGTTGGTAGTTCATTTTTACGCGTGTGTGTGTGTGTGTGTGTGTGTGTGTGTGTGTGTGTGTGTGTGTGTGTGTGTGTGTGTGTGTGTGTGTGTGTGTGTGTGTGTGTGTTGTGCGTGTATTGTCCTTAGCTCACTGTCACAGATAACACCCGGCTGTCTTTAATATTGGGCCAAACACATCCACTTATGCAACCAACATGATTGTAACAATATGATATGTAAAAGCGTACAAAGCCAGATACGAACAAGATACATAACAGGGATAAAAGAACAAGTATGTCACGAACTCCAGAGAATTGGGTCAGACTGTGTGTGTGTGTGTGTGTGTGTGTGTGTGTGTGTGTGTGTGTGTGTGTGTGTATGTGTGTGTGTGTGTGTGTGTGTGGACCTGTTATCAGTGATAATCTCTTTTTGGTTCCAAACAAAAACACAATGACAACAAAGCATTTCCTAGAAAAATAGAACTTATACCAGCAATTATTCAAAGTCATCTCTTAAGTAGAAATATTGTCACAACTTTAATGAAAATGTCACATACACTCACTGTGCAAAATCATGTCTGTGGTCAATATATGAATAGTGTTAAAAGCAGTATATGCAGTATAAGCTACTAAGTAAAAAAGAATAAACATGTGAGTGGATAAAATTCATTTTTTCCACCCAGTTACCGTCCACATTCACATGGGCACTGTGCGCTGTGATATATAGTCATGCATTATCACATTATGTTCCCCCGGCCCTTTGAGAGCCAGATCCTGCCGCCCGCTGTCTCTCAAGGTCTCCCTCTGTCTGCTTAGCCAAGGTCACCCGCCCGCCGCTGCAGGCTCGCTGCAACCTTGAGCAGCTAACTGACCGGGAAATGTGTGTTCTCCCGTTCAACCCTCTACATGGCCCTGTGACAATCAGCCAGATACATAGCAGGGCTGTCATTAAGTGTTCCAGGATGCTGCGAGTCGGACGTTAGGCCACCGAAGAATATATAATCTGAAAGACTCACGGTCTCCCAAGGCCGGTAAAAAAAAGGGCTCAGCTTCTGAACAAGTGTTAATTGAATGAAGTGCTTTGACCACCTCACTGTAGTCTGAAATTATTCCACCTGTGCATGTGTGTGAGAGGGAGAGAGGGTGCATACATAATCCTGTGTGCTTAAAGTATCTTGACTTTTTTCAGCCTTGAACCTGCGATAGACATTTCAAAGCCATATAGTCGCAAAGGAGGTACAACATATGTGGAGTATAAATTGTTCCAATGAGCAAGGCAACATCCTTAAAGCGTTTTAAGTAAACGCAAACCACTGAGTGCTTCAGAGAATTTAAGTCACAATGATGAGAGTCTATCTAGGACCTTGGGTTTGATATGAAATCATGTGGCCTTGCTTCTGCCGCCCTCTATGTTAAATGCTCTTTGTGATGAGGAAATTACTTTATGAACCACTGAAAGACTTCAAACTCCCTCTTAGTTTCATTCCAAGACCATGAGAGAAGTGTTTCTTGCAGTTTTTTTTGTAAATCACTGCAGCTTGCCATTCGTTATCAGTCTCTTTCCCTGCTCCTGCTTGCATTAATCTTTCTTTCTAGCAGGCTACTAATTACAGGGATGTCTTTGCACCAAAATGATATAAAAACAGAGTGAGTGATTTGTCAAACTGTTGAAAAGGAAAGGTAAATAAAAGGCATATTTAGTGTAATTTGGTGAATGCGGGGGGTTTGTGAATAAATATTTACACCCTGTGTGTGTGTGTGTGTGAGTGTGTCTGCAGCCTTACCTTCAGTCTTTTAAACAATTCTTAACCTCTGCTGAAAGGTCTGTTTTTCCATTTTTTCCCAAGGTCTGTGGAAATATGTTTGTTTAAATATGCTCACACTGCTGCATCTGGCATTGGGTGAATCACATTTATATGTGAGTATATATACATATATATATATATATATATATATATATATATATATATATATATATATATATATATATATATATATATAATTTTGTTTTGTTTTGCCTATAAGGATTCGGCTCCTTTAACATTTACCTGGAATGTTCAATCTGGATAGAGGAAGAAATATCAAACATGTGTCTCTGCAGCCTTGAGACTTCACAGGCTCCGACTGCGGTGCTCAGCACGGTAAACACACAGTTTCCTCCTGTGGCTCTCTGTTTGGACAGGAAACAAGGAAGCTGATCAAACACCGGCTCAGAAGGCCATGGCTGCACTGAGCTGGATTGCCGGTCTTTTCAAAGCACTTTAAATAGGGGGAAGTGTTGAATATAACATCATCACTTTTAGAGAGCAAATCCACTGATTTGCACCCTACTGGGTGTCTGATTGTGTAATATTTTCCCAAAATAAATCATGCGGTGTAGATATCCTTATCACACGCACACCATATTTTGTTTACACAGTAGAGGAATCGGTATCACAAACACAACATTTGGTGTTTTAGTGCTCAACTGCCTGCGTGCTTCAGATTTACAACCCACACTTGTTGACATCATAGATTAGGAGAAGCAGGGCACAGATGATAGGAAGCATTAGCTGGATGGATAAAAGCTGGGTGAGAGAATGGGGTGGACAGAAAATAGAAGAGTGGATGATCCGTGGCAAAGTCACTGGGGTTAAGAAATCAGGTGATGATGCTTCCCTCTTGTGACTATTGATTAAAGTGAAGGAATTCATTAGGAGCTCTAAATGGGAGCAGGAGCGTAAAATAAAAATCACTGAGATGTGCCTCGAATTAAATACTGATGAAAGGCAATTGGAGTGGTAAAAAAAGAAAAGTTCGGCTTCAATCTTCAGATGTTGACTTTATTATCTTTTACAATATAAAACAACAGCTTGAGACATCTTCACTTAAGCCCCATGCAGCATGTCAAAATTATAATACACAAATGGAGTACATTCTCCTTGTATTTAATACACTTAGCTTTCAACATCTAGTCTACTGCTGATAAAAGAAAAAACAATTATCAGTTTCATCTTATTGTTTTGGCAGTGAAACCAAGATTAAAGATGTGAGAACTGGGTGAGAGAGTTCCTTGACCCTGTTACTCGTCTTTAGATGCCTCATTTGAAATCTGCAGAAAGGGAGTGCTGATCTCGCTGGACTGCATGTCCCCAGCCACTCGCAGCAGGCAGCTCAGCACTATGTCCTTGGCCAGGCCCGCCTCCAGGTTCCCTTCCCGGCTCAGCTGCAGAGTTATCTGGTCCAGGCTGGTCAGGACCAGCTCTGAGCCCAGTAAAGGGCAAATAGGGCCTGAATCCGACCCAGGCGCCCCGTCTCTGGCCATGTTCTCCATCATGTACTGTTGGTATAAGTCCAAGAGCTTCTGCTCCAGGTAGTGATTGAGGAGGGAGTTGGAGAACGGTCCTTCACGCCCCTGGAGCAGAAAACTCCGATCCCGGCCGCTCCCCAGCCTCCAGCGGTTTGAACCCCCCCTCGGCGGATGCGGGGGCCCGCCCTGAGATGCCTGCCCTGGAATAGAGTCCTCCACGGCTGGGAGCACGTCACAGGACTGGAGGAAGGGGCCAACGGCCTGGGCATCGGCACAGACCCGCAGCTCCCCGGCGTTGGAAGAAACAGGCAGCACCTGGCCACCGCCAATGTGAAGGTCGCTGTAGTTCTGGCAGATGCTCTGACAGAAGGAGGGAACCAGAAATGGGGCATCGCCGCCTGAGCGAGCCTGGGCCGGGATCTCTATCTCCGGGGAGATCTGGCCGCCTGGCTGAGCTCTCAGGAAACCCAAGGACTGCAGTGGAGAGATGTGCAGCTCCACTGAAGCAGCCCCACACCTGTCTGCGACGCCTGTCTGCCCCAGGGAGCCGTGATGGACGAGGCCAGGGCGTCCGGCGGAGCCCGGCAGAAGGGCAGCAGCTGCTCTCTGAGGAGGCTTCTCAGGAGGAAGGGGATCCAGCTCCTGCAGCTCACAGTAGGCCATGCTCCACAGTCTACCTTCACAAAGCATCACTGCAACAGAGAGCACGGCTCAGGCTACAGTCTCCCAGAGGCTGGGAGCATGTCACCATGTGATAAGATGCAACTTCTGCATGAAAAAAATTACTTCAGAAAAAAACTCATTCCTACCTTGTAGCACAATCTCTCAGTCAGCTGAGTTATCTGAAAACTGGTTTTCAGATTTAAAAAAATGTCCAACTCTTTTTCACAGCACAGGAATCACTAAAGACAAATGTTTTGCTGTGTGTGGGTATGTGTGAGTATTTCTGTGAGAGGGTTGTTTTTATACCACCTCAAGAGGAAGTGGAAGAATTTTTTTTTGTCTTTTTCTTCCCATTTCTACAAACTTAACATTGCACCTGTGCTAGCCGTAAATACATATTCCATATCATTTATATTAGAAAATATATTTTATCTTACATAACCTAAAGATACTGTATAACATTCTCAGTATTGATTTATCTATTTAATGCTAAAGCAAGCTATATCATTAAGCGACTCATGTTTTGTCCCTTTGTAAGTAAAACAGGTGTGTGACTCTAGTTGGGTTGAAAGTAGAAAGACAGATTTATAGGATATCATCAAATTGCCAGGAGACTTTCTGCAGATGCCGTGTGCATGTGTGTGTGTGTGTGCGTGTGTGTGTGTGTGTGTGTGTGTGTGTGTGTGTGTGTGTGTGTGTGTGTGTGTGTGTGTGTGTGTGTGTGTGTGTTGGCAGATTTAGGATCCTGTTTTCACTTTCTATCTCCTGTGGAGCAAACATCTGCAGGTTATTACTGTAAAGCAGAAGTGTGACTTCACCCTGTTATGTGGCCACGATGAAACGTACAACTGTATGTGCCCCTCCAGAATATTCAAGTAAATGCTGAGATACATGTGGAGCAGTTCACTAAACTGCTGTACTTTTCTAGAATACTTCACGGTACTCACTCTTTGTGAATTATCTGAAAGGTGACAAATATTATGTTACAGTACTTTTACTATTATAGCTCCACATTGACACTAAAATATTGAATCTATTGTTAATAAATCAATGATATAATTCATTAAATGTCCTTATTGTAACATAGTTATATAGCACATGTAATGTAACATATAATAAAACAGTAATGAAAAATAGCAATGAAGTAAATAAACACAAAACCAAAAAAATGATATTCAAACCAAATAAGTTGAATCCTATACAACATGTACACATTTGTTCCTACCCCACACACACATACATATATTAGTTTAAGTACATTTTGCTGATAATAATTTGAGGACTTTTGAGTATTTTATGACGATAGTATTTTTACTTTTACTCCAGTAAAGGATCTGAATACTTCGTTCCCCACTGCTCATAAGTGAGGTTAGAATCTGTATTCTAGTGTACTATATTCTAGTGTGTAGTAAATATAGTAAAAACTATATTTATAGCTGGGATTTTCCAGAGTTAAAAGCACCTGGTGTGTCTCGCTTTAGCTAAGACAGGAAAGCCCAACATCAGAAGCACATGAAACATGAGACGACATGTTTTATTAATGACTGGGTGAGTAAACCGAGACAGATGTTACTCAGCTTCATTCAACTTCACTTTGGTGTTATCTCCTGCTCCTTCAGACAGCTGAATTAACAGTTCGGATCTTTGTGATCTATTAAACTTCAAAACTGGAACAGATATGCCCAACCATCTGTATTTTATCAATCACATGTCTTCTCCTAAAAAATGCCATCCACTCTAACACGCTTCTTTTCTAAACAGGTGTATTTACAGGTTGTTTTATAACTGTTGATATTTGTGCCTCAAAGCCTCCATGAGTCTGACACAGGACTTGCTGCTCGGCAGCAATGACAGTGCAAAGTGTAGAGTTACCGGCCTGTTACTACGGCAGTGTTGCTAGGCAACATGAGATAACATTAAAGACACGTTGGGATCGGGTTAGACAACTGTCTGATGCCAATGACCAGCAGGGAGGCGGTTTCAGCACCACAGACAGAGACTGGTCCCAGAGAGCAGCTCCAGTCAGGTTGAAGAGCTGTTGATTTTTGTTTGTTTGTTTGTTTGTTTGTCCTGAGCAATACTAGATTGGCATGAAGCTAAACATGCATAGATGCTTCAGTGACACCACGGAATCTCAAGCCAGGTCTGTAACAGTGAGACGTTGGGTTTAGAGGGATGTTCAGGAAGATCAACAATGTGTTCCGTCCCAACCAGCCCGGACAGCGCGGGCGGGATGGTGGTGCCAGGTTCTGGTCTGAGCAGGACTACCACAGCGCCTGCACCGTCAGGCTGGTCCGCAGCACCTCCATGCTGGTGGTAGGAGAGAAAACCCAGGCAACAGCGAGCTCCACTTTAAAACGGAGCAAAAGCACGGTGAGCATCGAGTCGACCTTGTACTATTATCAGAGACAAGAGGACAGGATCTGGCTGTACTCTCAGAACCAGAACTGCCTAGAGTACCTGGAAGCACTTGTGGCTTTGAGGCGGCAGTACACACAGAGCGTCAGCGACCTGAAAAGAGACGAGATGAAGGCCAGGGTGTCCTCCAAGAAGAAGCCTGCACCTTCGCCACCTAAAAAAGAACCGGTGAGCTTAAAGATCCCTTCAGACATGCTTTAAGATCTTCTTAAAGAAGATTAAAGATTCTTTATTTTTCAATAATATTGTGTGTCTGATGTGTTTTTTCCAGAAAACAAAGTTAAATTATCCCATGGTTTGGCTTCCAAGAAATTTTTGATGTTACGAATCACATGTGTAGGTCAAATGTTAAAGCTCAAACGTCCATCTGTAGGAACAAATATAAAACCATATTTTTGTGTAGAGGAGAGACTTTAAATAATCCATTCAAAAGCATAGGTCACGGCTAATATCTGAGACCAATGTTGTCACCTTTCTTCAGACAACCAAAGCCACCCCTTCCGCCCCTCCGGTCCCCACCGAGGATGACACGTTGCAGTTCTTTGATGAGATCATCGCGAGCTGCGACAGCGAACCTCTGCGCAAACCTTACATAGATGATGGACACGCTGATGTGGATTTCATTGGTGAGTTTTAATGGTGAAAATGTAATTCTCTGCTTATTAGTTGCATTCCAATTTGTTCTTGAACATTTGTTCTCAATCGATTGGGGTCAATAATAGTAAAAAAAAAATGTTATAGACCCTCCCAGATCTGTAAGGCATACAACATCTTAAAATTCCAGCATCTGTGAATGTGTGAAAAATATATTTCATCTCAGAGGTTTAACTGCTACAAGTCTGTTCTCAGTTGTATGTGCACTATAGGATTCATGTTTCCACATCACACTTGAGTACGTTGAAAATTGGAGAACGATTGGTCACAAGAGTTGTGGTGATGTCACAAATCCTCCTCGTTGGCCTACCCCTGAGCTGATCAATGATCACAGAGCAACTTCCCAACACCGCATACAATTCCTGCTGCTCACCATTAACAAACCATGCAAGAAGAGCATATTAAATATCCAGTAGTTTAATGGGCGGTTCTTTGACTCAATCTGGTCAAGTACAACATTTTGTGTTTCTAGTTGTAACGGTGGCACAAAGAACATCAGGTCATGCAGCAATCCATCAGTTTAAGTTTTAACTAATCATTTCAAGTCTTGATTTGAAAACGTGTTAATAGTGAGCAGCAGGAATTCATTCTACATCCTGGTTTAATTCATGTATGAAATCTTCATGGCTCATGCTTTAGTTACATGAACATTATGTAATAATATTTAAATTTACTATATAAATGTACAAGTACTACAAGATCTTTGTAAACATTTTTCTCACCAAGTTCATTTTAATTTGAGTACGAGGTGTTCTTTTTAAACAATAGACAGTGTTTAATATTGATCTGCATAAGTCCAATGATGGATAAAACATTACTATGACAAGTACTTGCTTCTTAACCTTTCAGAACATTTTAATACTTTCAATATATTTTGTAGAAGAGCATATTAAATATCCAGCAATAGCTGGAATCACAGAAACAAAAAAACGTTTTCACTATAATACTGTTTAAATATATCATGATGTATTCTTGAACTCATGGCTGCGTCCTGTCCTATCTCAGACCTCCTGTCTTATCTTGAGAAGTCCTAACTAGTATTGTAAACCTGATTCCTCAGTCATCCTGTCTTACTGGTATCTGTGTTTATAATGTATATGAGACTGCCTGTATCCTTGATTATATAATATCAACAGTTGCCTCACTTCACTAGAAAACTTGAACATCAAATTTTATCTACAGTGCCGGATGTAGCATGTTGATCAAATATGTAAAAGGTATTATTTTGGTAGTTGATATATAACTATATATATGTGGTCTGAGAAATTTAGAGCCCTGATTATACAGTAGTGTTTCAGTGTTGTTCCCTGTCTTTATTGTCAATGTGATACAGACCTAATAACACTAGCGTTGCCAGTTTTGCCAATTATTTGATATCAGGATTACTTATTTAGAAAATACTTTAGTTAGGATTTCTGAAATAAATTCCTTAAAACCTAAAATGGTATTCTTCTGTTACATCAAAAGTCCTGAATGTCTTTCAAAACTGAGATAAGACAGGATCTGAGACGAGGTAAGATTCAGTAATGAGGCAGTGCCTTCCCTGCAGTGGGAAGCTGCTGGTTTTGAGCTGCAGCTCAGGTCGTTGCTCTCTGCCCTTTCCTCCCAGTGGCCTCCAGCTCTGCAGAACATGACCTCCACTCCAATTGGGTTTTGCGGGTTCCCCGGGTCACGGATGACTCCAAGCAGCAAGAAGCTCCTGTCTGTGCCAATGAAAGCTTCCTGAACAAGAATAAACCGAGTGGGTCCACAAGCAGCAAACTGCGGCTGCAACGGAACCCAATCCATCTGCCCAAAGTGGTGGAGAGTGCATTCCAGACTCTGCGCTTCAAGCCCAAATTAAAAAAGAAGCAGTGAAGCTTGATAGACATTTGAAACCACCACCTGTCCTCTGCCAGGCTGCTGAGGCAGAGCTCAACCTACTGGCTTGGACGGACATGCTCTTCATGTGTGGACAAGTCTTACATCTAAACTTTTTAGTGTAATTACAATAAAGCAACTTTTTTCCTAAACTGTCAGAGACAAACTTAATTCTCTTGATTTCCAATAGACCATTTCCACAGCTGACATTTTGACTTGTTATAGTAGCACAGGTATTACTAATAACATGAACAATGTTTTATTCAAAGGTGCCCATTTAGTGAGCAAACACAATACAAGGGTCCCTGACACTGGGGCACCTAAAAAATTTATGAAATGTATAAATGTTTGCTGTGGAAGCAACCTTTCTAGTGTTATTTGTTTGAGATTTTCTGAAAAGTAGCAGAAAGATATCAGTGATGAAAATTCTTTCATTCCCTGACATTTCAAGATTAGTCTGACCCTTCTGTTGCTAGAATTTCTTAAAAGACCGACTGTATTTAACAATATAAATAATTCATAGTGATAGGTATGGCATTTTTTAGTTGACTAGAGTTTATGATTCAGATGTGCAGAGAAACAGTATTTTGAAGAGATCAAGGTCAACTATAACAATGCCTTGTTAACCTCTGAGGTGGCAAAACTAATATGGATAAAATGCTTTTTTGTGGTGCTGAAAACTGCATGCTTAGGTAAAAATGGTCTTTGTGGATATATTATTGCATCCTAGATCTTTGCCAAACACAATGTCAATGTCATAACATCATATATATATATATATATATATATATATATATATATATATATATATATATATATATATATATATATATATTCAAGACTGTGTCCAGTTCATTACTGACGTATAACTTTTTTTTTTGGGAGGGGGTATTTTATGTCTTCATTTACACTAGAAAGTAGTGAGACAGCAAAGGAGTAAAGAGTAGAGGAATGATGTGTAGTAAAGGTCCAGCCAGCAATACTATCAAATACATTTTCACATTTTTTTTTTTTTTATTACAAAGGTGTAGTATACATAACCATAGACTATACAACTTTTATTTCTTTTCTGCTTTGACCTTGGGGCTGAAGAAGGATGACATAGTCTTCATGCCAGTCTTGTCCACCTTAGCCAGACTTTTTTGAGCAGCAGTCATCTTCTTGGGAGGCTGGAGTCAGGGGTAAAAACAAAATTAATCAATATGACTCACCGACTTTGCACAGAGACAGCAGGGAATTCATTACATGTCTTGGCCTTCAATTCAAAGATGAAAAAACATGTTTCCTCAAGGTAGCCTATTTGACAAATGTATATACTGTATACTGTATAGACAAGGCATATAGAAAGTGGTGAACAAAAAAAAACTTCTTCAGCTGCAGGTCTTACAGAAATGAGTCTGGTAATGAAAAAACAAATACAAAAGCTAATATGATATAATCACAACAGATGATGATATAAGCCAGATACCTCCTACAACGGTTTGGTCTATTCTCTGCGACTGCTCTGTATATACTCACTTTTCGCGCGAAGTCTGCCGTGTTGAATTTCGTGTAGTCGTCTCCGGCCTCCACTGGAGTGTCTGAAAGTTTCCGCTTCTGCCAAATGAGGAAGTAAGAAATGCTTTTCATGAGAAAGAGTGGCAAACTTTTATTTTACCACCAAAACACATGCTACTACTGGTTATGATGATCTCACATCATAAATGAAAAAGCTCTTAAATCATAACCAATGTTAGAAATACACAAGCAGTGAGAGAGGATTTTTTTTTTTTTTTTTAAACCGTGATCAGAACACATGCGACTGCAACAATGACAGAGGTGAAGTGCAACAGAAAGGGTACCAGGCCAACTTCACTCATGGTGAGGATAGACACCTACTGTACAGACCTTAGAAGGTGGCTCCGTCTCCTTTGGGCTTGTGAGCTCTGGTAACCTGAGGAGTAGAATAAGAAGTAGTAATGAAATGCATCCTCACCAGAACTTAGAACTTATGATGCTTATAATATCAAAGTGATGAATATGTGAACATACTGCAAGTGTTTGAGGAGAGCTTTCCCCAGGTCTTCATTGATGTACTCTGATATTAGGCCATGGGCATAGCGTAGGTAGTCCTCTGAATCATGGAGAAGAGAAAATGACAGTGATCATCAATATATTTCTTTTATAGTTTGACACTGAGTGATGTGAGAATCAATGTGGGAATTTAGTATCAGCTCTTTATGGTGGAAACTATGCACTATTACTGCCATCTATTGGTTAACATCTTGAATGCTATGAGGACTGAGCTGAAAAAAAAAAAAAGAAATGGGACTAAAATAAAATGTTTTCTATTTTCATAGAATGGTGACACTAAAATATAAGACAAGAAGAAACTGTGAATCTGCCTTAAACAACATACCCTCACAGGAGTCTGACTCCAACTTCACTCTGACATACGTTGAGGATTTCACTCCATCTCCTACGGAGATTTTTCTCTTCTTTAGGGCAACGACTGTCCGCTCCACCTACACCAAAACATAAAAATCTGTATGAAACTCAACTGTGCAAAAGGAAGGATTGCTTTGATATGGGAGGATAAAATCCACATAGCTTTATAGCATAGCAAGTATTTTTGTAATGTAATGTAAAGATTTGAATTTTAATTCAATTCTGGTGAGGAATACTTTAGAGCACCTTTTTTTTTAACCAATCCATCGTCTTCTCTTGACTGTATCGATGAAACTGCAGGCTTCCCATCTCTGGATGTATGACACAAAGCATTTAAACACAGCATTCAGCATAACTGTTCATGTAGTGTGATATTAGCTTCATGAATGAAAAACACATTAACACTGTGACCACTGACCTTTTGCCTCAGCAATGTGGTGCATGGAGGCCAGCGAACGTGTGCAGCTCAGCAGTCTTGAGCAAGCTGGGAACTCTTCATCCATCACCACTTGATCCAAAGGCTGGAACTTCCCCTGAGCAGCACAGGACATCAAAATAAATAAAGAAAGAATAAAGCTAAAACACAACACAATGAACAATAAAAACAAATCCTTAACCAAGCAATGGGCAAAAACAAACACTGAGAATATAGCCTGATATAAGAGAATTGATAGGTAAAGTGAATATGGTGTGGAAATATTGCAGCATAAATGACAATGATATATAAATAGAATAATAGAATATACATAAGTAACACTACTACTGCAGTTGTGCAGGAGATAACACTGATGAAAAGTGACCATTATATTATAGATATAATGATGTTGTACTCCTGATTATTTTGTCATAGATTCATTAGATTTCCATCTATCCGAATGTGGGCAACATGTGAACAATATATGCCAAGATGTTGAACTGTTCCATGAAATATTTAAAAAAAATTGGGCTGATACGATTAAAGACACGTTTAACAGACCAGGCAAACAGAACCCACCACAACTAACACTATCCAACTAGAAACACCCTGCACATATTAGCTCCCCAGCTAATGAGACAGTTGACTGCCTCTGTCGACCACCACAAATTTCACTACCATGCACACAGTTTTTTCTCAACCAAAGAACCAGATCTAGTCTGATAGTATTTTAACCCTTTTTGTTTCTGCTGATAATACTGTTAGCCTAAAAGTGATAATAAACATATTTCATGATAAAACCACAGACGCTGCTCCCCGGGCATGAGCCTGTCTGGTTTAGTAAACAGGGCTGGTAAACAAAGTTGGCGGTCTGTTGGTCCGTTCCGGGAGATTGATCAACACATATATTTGAGGGTTGGGTGGTTTTGGTTTACACCAGCCACGGGACAGCAGCAGCCTGTGTGTGTACAGCAGGAACATGCTTTGTTGATGTAATGTGAAAAAAGCAGGCACTGTGAGATGAACAAATTTGTCTTTTCTTACCTCTTTGCCAGATTTTACCAAATAAGGCAAAATTAGAAATAGTGGATCCATTGGTGTGACAAAGAGAAGCCTCCCATCTGTTAAAAAAATAGTTGATTAACATGTTATAATTCTTTACACTAGATCACAATTTTAATAACATCATCACCCATATAATCTTACCCATCTTGGGTAAGACTATATGCACTGTGTGTGTGTGTGTGTATATATATATATATATATATATATATATATATATATATATATCATTTTGAAATTGATTTAAAACCCCTCTGTGTACATTTAGGTTATGCATGTTATATTTGGATCAGTGTGGCATGACAAAAAAGTCTAGCTTTGACTGCTTATAAGAAAATCTGAATAAGTAATAGTACCAACCTCTCTGTACAGTCTGGCCAACAAACCAGGAATGGAAATCTTCTTCAAATGCTTTGACCTCATAAAGCTGCATATCACCACTTCCCAGCATGTACAGAGATGCTGCATCTACAGTAACAAAATGAGGGACAGTGTTACTTTCACTAACACATCTGCAAAGGCAGCTCTCAAGATATACAGATTTATGTGAATAATCAAAACATAAAAAAGGATCTTCTGGAAAAGTTCACTTTTTTTATTCTGACTGTTGGTGGAAAAAAAAACAAGGAAGCTGGTAACCTCTGAGCCTCTGGGACATTTTGCACTACTCTCTGACAGTTAATAGAACAAATAAAGAAAAGAAGTGTTAACTGCTGCCATACATAAAATATATTTTAAAAGTTAGACCTGTGGAGGGATTCCTTAGTCTCACAAAAGCTGGATCACTGTCATGCTTCTGCTGTGTGTCAATGACGGAGTCTGTGGAAACCAAAAAAGAAGTAACAACCATGAACATCTGTAGGTGCAAATCTGACAAGCCACCACAGTATCAAGATTCTTATGTCATTTCTGCATACAAAAAAAGGTGTTGCTCTCTAGTTCAAAACGGTGCAAGAGTAGACAGAATATCTGAAGTGAAAATAAACAGTCACCAATCAACTAACAACAAAATACAAATATTTTTAGTATAATATCCATTGCCGGGTTGTACAGCCTCACTGGGGGGCCATGGCTAGGAAATAGCTGATAAATAGATACGGTTAGTGCTATAAACATGGCTAACATGGCACAATGAAGGTTGCACAGGCAAAAACAAACAACTTGCATGTCCAACTCAGAACAAAGTAAATAACTTGTAGTAACATGTTGACAGGCAGCGAATACATGTGTCGTGCGACTATGAAAGCAAAGGCTTCAAGTCATAGTCGGTGCTGATCAACGTAAAACAATAAGACGCTTTGCTTCCGTTTCCTACGCAAAACAAAAAAATAAACTAGCAAGCTAGCTTAGCTCAGCATGTTTCATGACGTACCTGCAGCTATGACAACCCAACTGTCATTTTGTACGTTAGGCGTTCGCTTCTTTTTAGCAGCCATGTTGTGTTGTTGAATTTTAAAAACTGAAGTTATGTTGTCACGCTATGTTATTGGTTTAAATTAACACCTACATGAGGCTACAAACAGCACCGGCTGACTGTAGCTGCTGCCTCTGCCTGACAACATGAGCGGAGCTCAGAAAAGGCGCCATTCGAACTCTGGACTTCCGGTGTTTTTCCCCCATAGGTGCTCGGGCAGCTCATTCCCGTCCAATTTTTTTTAACTATCAACACCACGGGTGTTTCTGTGAACAGCTTATTATTTTAGCATCGAAAAAAAACTATTTCAAATGCGAAAGAACACACCTTGTTTGACTTGTGCGTCACCCTGTTTACACCGTTTAATGGTACGTCCCGATATGACGTCATGGCCACATGCAGTTTCTCAGCACGGCCACGAGAGGTCAACAAAGCACTTCAGTCAAAAATGAGTGTGCACGGTGACATTCGGGTTTGTACTGCACATTTTTTCACCCAGTTGCTTAGCTGATGTTTGTTAATTATGGTTTATTCTTCACAGAGGGCCAAAAGGTCCTCTCTCAGGTGCAGGATATGTTGTGACCAGTAATCATTTGGCAAACTGGCTCACAACAGATTGGGGGATCCATCTGTCTTTCTAAGGGGAGGGCATCTCTCACACTCTCTCAGGATATGACACTGTGAGTCTCAGTTGGTTTTCAGTGAGTCACTTGTTTTTTTCCTCTGTGAATGTGTGTGTGTGTGTGTGTGTGTGTGTGTGTGTGTGTGTGTGTGTGTGTGTGTGTGTGTGTGTGTGTGTGTGTGTTTCATTAGATATCTAGATATCTATAGCTGTGTCATCAATTTGAGCCATACAGTGGCTGTAGGGAGCAGCATAGTGTAAAGTAAAATTAAGGTCTACATAGGGTGACTTAAAGCTTTGTGTCTCTCTGACATGCTCATTTTCATGTCACCTCTCCCTCTGACTTTCTTTGTGCCTTTTTTTAAACCAGTCTAAAGATATTGTTGCCATACAGTCCTGCTTTCCGATTTGAGCAACACATGCTATGAACACTGTCTCGATTCCTCCTTGAAATCAGTAAGATTTATGTTACTGTAGTCTGTGGCAAAGAGAGCGTGGGTGCAATATTGTCTGTGAATTACTTGTTTTATGGGTCCCGGGAGTATCATACACAACAGTCTGTGCAGCTAAACAGAATATTCCATGAAAGCTTTCTTTCTTTTTGGGCTGCTTGAGGGAACGTCTGTGTGTCTGACTGCCAGGGAGAACAACAGCAGCCTTTCTGATACACTGGACCACAGACAACCCTAGAGAGCCAGGTCTTGTGTCACCAGCATGCAGACGAGAACAAAGTGGATCTAAATTTAGGCCTCAGTATGGCTTCGTAGACCTGGAGTTTGAGACCCCTCTATGCTCTCCGAATCCCAACTCGACAATTTGCATCAATCATACGCCGAAAAAAGAGAATTTCAACACAACTAAAGCCATGGCTGTTATTTCTTTCTTCCCCTCAAGCGCTACTTCCTTCTTCCCTTTGTAATTTGCTTCAGAGCTTGCTATTTCTTGTTAAAAAAATTCCAATAAACTTCTCTGTGGAGGTAAAGGAGTTTATTGCAGCCAGCAGGCTGTAGACCATTGGTCACACTCTGCTGAACACATTGAGCAGGCCATGGTTCTATCCATCTCTGTGGCCTCATTTGTAGTGGTCCAATGCAGGGTGACTGGTTACAGCTTGCATATCGACTCAGCCCCGAGCTGTCATGTCACCACCATGTGCTGTACATTATCAAGGGTGTATTTTTACCCTCTTCATTGCCTATCATCAGGATTTATGTAGTAGGAGGTGAAAAGAGCTGATATCAAGAGCATATTCATCACTGTGCATGTTTTACTGTCATTGTTGCCAAGAGAAGTGGGTTATAAATAGAAAGACAACGTCACTTAGGGTGCCACTTTTTCTGTGCAGACACAGACACAGGCTGTTATTTCACACAGCTGCACAAAGCCACATTACCATTTGGAATTCCCGACTGACGTAAACTCCATCTTCAGTTCAAGGAGATAATGTACACATTGATTCACTCATAATAGACACGCACACACACGTACACACACAGGCACACATGCGCAAACAGATGTGGAGAGAATTCCCCTTGGCAGCAGAAGCCTTTGAGTCATCATCTGGGATTCCCTTCCTCTCACTTCCAAATATGGGTGGGATTGTGAGCAGGGGAGGCAGAATGTGGAAGGCAGAGTGGAACCCCCTTGTGATGTCAGAGCTTGGAACAGTGAGGCTCACTGACTGGAAACTCACAGCAAGCAATGTCAGGAATGCAAAAATCACCGAAAAGCTATTCCCTTGTGCATGTTTGCAAAATCAGAGTTGGAATAGACATACCTCTTGCATGCATGCATGGTGTGAGCGCACACACACACACAAACACACATTTTTCGCCAGTCCTCTCACTGGGGAGATATGCCTTCCCGTAAAGTCTAATTCCTCTCCCACTCCACCCCACAAGATGGTGACTCCTTATTCCCAGCATCAGTTGCTCTGTGTGAGGCCTCTGGTTGAATGGTATTTCCCCTCTACGTGAGTGGAGCGAATGATGTGAGTGCTTCAACTCCTGTCTGCTTGATGTGGACCTTCGTATTGTATTGAAAAAGTGTATGAATTTATGCATTTTTACAAAAAGAAAAAAAACACTTGTGTTTTGATGCGGTTGTACTTAAATTTGTAAGACATATTTGGTTGTCCAGAACAAAAACTACATTGATCTAATTAACAGATACTGTATGTTCACTGAAGGCCTATATTCTTGCACACACGTATCAACACTGTTAAGATAAAGTACCATGAGGGGACATCAGCACAATGGAGCAATGTTCAACTCAAGTCAATTATCAAGTCAACTTAAGTCAATTATATCAGTATAGCCCGAAATCACAAATCACAGGCTTTATGGTTTGTAAAATAGCAACACAGTGTACAAGGAAAACTACCTAAAAACCCTTTAACAGGGAAAAAAGAAAGAAACCTCAGGAAGAGAAACAGAGAAGGATCCCTCTCCCAGGACAGACAGGCTGCAATAGATGATGTGGCACAGGATGGAAACAATACATTTGAACAGGAAAAGTTGAATATGACACTAAATAGAATAACAGAAGCATATTAAATTGTAGTGTATGTGGAGGATGAGGTGACGTCATCCATTCAGCTTCCAGGTGAACCAGGACAGTAACAGACCCTCAAACAACTGAATATCCTTCAGTAAAACACAGGGCAGGACTCCAGGAACACAATAGATTTAAAAGGTACATCAGTGTGTCATGAGTGTTACAGATGGAAGAAAGAAAGAGAAGCTCAGAGCATCTCATGAGCTCCCAACAGTTTAAACCTAAAGCAGCATAACAATGTTCTAGACCAGCCAGCACCAGAACTAACTATAAGCTTCTTAAAAAAAGTAAAGTTTTTAACTTGTTCTTAAATGTTGGAAGGGTGACTGAAACAGGAGGATGATTCCACAGGAAAGAAGCCTCATAGTTGAAGGCTCTGCTTTCCCATTTTAATTTTAGAAATTCTGGGAACCTCCTAAGGCTACATTTGGGAGCACAGTGTTCTTGATACAGAACTAAAGTTGCCTTCCTATTGTTCTTGTTCTTATTTCGATGCAATGTGATACAATACAATGCAGAATGATACATATTTTTGCCAATGGTTCGAAACTATACCACTGATCACCACACGCACACACAGAGGCTGCTCCTCTTACTGTCTTACTGTCCAACCTGCAAATATACGCATTAATTAACAGCCAGTAACAATCTGACCAATTTGTTGTGAAATGTGTGAACGTAGGCGGCTTGCTGTCTTATTATCTGGCAAGATAATATTTGCAAGATGTTACCAATCAGACAGCATCGTGTTTGTTGTGGTGGATGACAGTCATTTGTTGGGATGCAAGACACTCTGGACCACACTTTTTTTTTTCTGGAAAAAGTGATGCAAGACATAAAATTCAGTCCACATATACAGTCAAAGGAAGTCAAAAAAGTTGGATTAAAAGTCCTGTTAGGGGATTGTTAACAGTTATATTATTTGCCAAATATTTCTCGAACAAAAAAAGCCAACACATATTCACTAGTTATAGCATTTCCAATGTGAGGATTTGCACCATTTTCTGTGGGACTTGTACCATTGGCTGGACAAAACAAAACAATTTGATGAGTCACCTTGAACTCTAGGAGGTCAGATATGGAGTCTGATAGGGGGTCTGATGAAAAAAAATCTAAACTTTCAGCCAGTTCGGGGGGGGGGGGGGGCTGCCTGTTGCAGAAGCTTTCATCTGCCCATGATCCTTGCCTGTCTCCTCTCTTCTCTTTACTTCTGTCTCTTTCCTCTGTCCCGCAGAGTAGACGAGTAGACCCACAATACACCATCCCCAACCCTAATTATTGTTTACTAGGATCAATCTCTCTCTCTCCCCGTCCCTCTCCCCATCTCTCTCCCTCTCCCTCACTGTCTCCCGCTCTCTCAGTGTACCAGGGACCAGAGATGATGTGGTAATTACATCTGCCGACTGCTGGTCTGCCGCAGACGGCTCCGCAAGTCTTTCTGCTCAGGGAGAAATTAGAGACTGCTCAGCACATGTCCAGGGCTGTAATTAGAATAAGTACTCTGTGTATGAAATGTGTTTATTTGTTTATTTATGAGACCCCAGAATTCCAGCGCGCTTCACTTTGCTTCTACTCTATAAAGTTGGGATAGAACAGGCGATATGCACCAGAACCCCTGTGAGGGAGTTGGCATGACTCCTGATTATGTGGCTGGAGATTTCTCATAAGAACTGGCATGCTGTTTTCAGTTTAATATTATTTTGGTTTGATTGTAATTTTAACAAAACCATAATTTATAAACTCCAAGTAGTGTTGATGTGGTTGTGTGATCCAGGACACAGTGGTTGGAGAAATATTTAGATCCTAAACACTAGTAAAAGTAACAGTACAAGAAGCTTCAAAATTAAATCAAAATGAAATGTCCCTGTGGCTGATATACTGTGAATATGTACTGTATGTGTATTTATAAAAATATATGGGGCAAGGCCAAAATTGCCATGTGGTGTAACTCCAAAAACTGCTGAAATGCTATTAACTAGTTTAACATTCTAGCTGGATTAAATATTTGAAATGTATCTTTCTTTTTCAGTTACATTTAACATTGCGTGTCAAAAATAGATAGATCTGATGCATCAATAAGTAGCTTTTCACTTGTTCCTTAGACAAGGATTCATCCACCTCCAAAGGATTACAAGAGAAATTTGTGAGTCATGAGATGATTAAGAGTGTAGGAAAGCGTTGGTGTATGCTGACTGTTTGAATGATCCATATGAGAAGGGAGAGTCAATCTCTGGTGGAGCTGTTACAACTCAGACATCTGGCACACGATGAGGAGACCCATCCCCACATTGTTTTAGGTTGTATTTCCACAAACTTATTAGACTAGAAGTAGCATAAAATAAGAATTCTCATGACAAGTACTTCAAGAATAGTACTTATATGTTTTCCACCTCTGGTTCTATCAGCTCTAGAGGTTGCTTGATATTGTCTCAGATCTGCAACCTTCCATCCAAACACCCTCACATGTTCTCTTAAGTTTAATATTAACTCTATGCATCTATTAAAAGAAGAAATAAGAAATCTACCTTTATACAAATGAAAAGTTCAACTCACAACAAGTAAAAAAAAACTGTTCAATTTGATTAGCTCAGCCTTAATACCAGATCTAGTGAGACCACAAACTCATGGTGGCTACTGGTTTTATAGTCAGTTTTCTAACTTAAAGGCTCTTCTCCATTTGTGCTACACTGCATTCAGGTTTTACCATTATGATGTTAATATCTCTTGTGCCTAGACCATCTTATTTTATTAAAATAATATGTTGTCTAAGTTATTCACTCTGTGTTGTCACTTTTTTTCTTCATATTATAAATCTACTATGACTAATGTATTCCAATTCCTCGAAGATTTTTGGTTGATTTTTGTTTCTTGTCATTTTATGTGCAGAGATTGTTAAAATTTTAAAAATTCAGCTATGGTATATGTAATTAACTTGACTACACTCTAATAAAGTGGACACTAAAAAGTTGATTTTTTTACAAAGCTCACATATTGAAAATTGAAGAAAGATTTGTCTGGCTTTCAGTATCTTTGTGAGCGACTGTTTTTAACCTGGCTACCAGTCTGCCACTTGAACCTTCAGAAATCAGTGACTCGCATGCACAAAATAAAAGCCTGCAGCATTCTGTGCTTCCCGCAGACCAGCATGTATCCCATTTTGATTTGAAGGCATTCAGTTTTAAGACACAATATAGTCAAGGGGACCCGGAGTTGCTGAGGGGCCCTTTCTCCACTCACAGATTTATGAGCTGTGCAATGAGACAGTCGACAAGTCGGGCCATTAAAAGATTATCTGGATCCTTCACAAGCATACTGGGATCATTTGGGAGCAAAGTCATTATGTTCTTTCCTTATAAATCTGCAAGGTGGAGGATGACACACAGGGGAAACCAGCAGTCCATTACAATGTGTGTTCATGTCAATGCATGTTACACTATGTAATTTGACAAGTGCGGTTATATTTTATTTCCCTTTCAGACATATACATTTTCCTCTATATAGGGAAATCCCATACTTGTGCTTCTCAGATTTATAGGCAGTTTTCTTTCTGATTGCAAACCACCGTCATGTACTGTATATCATCTCTTATAAAGGTTATGTGTTTATAAGCAGCTTTGCATTTGAATCACATTCCGTAATCTGAGAATCACAACTCAGGAGAAAAGCAGATGCCAAATAAGAGGCAAACACATAAAGGTGTTCGTGTTGAGGCAAAGTGACTACACAGCAGTGACACACCAGATGGCAGAGAGCCCAACGTGTAGCCTTTAACTTACCTCAGAAGATGGATTGATCTAGCTGCTTTGTAAAATAACTAGTCAGTCTTTTAGTGAAATTGTTCCTCATGATGGATCTATCCTTTTATGTCAAAACTGTCATTTTTCCACTAAATCTAAAAGACTCTTGTCAAGATTTCATGTGCTTTGAGGGACTTCACATTAGAGCGATGCTGAATTTCTTGACCCAATGCACACAATCAATAAACCCATTGGCATTTTAAACACAATCATTTTTAAGTAATGCATGAAATGATGTATGTCAGCAAATATTTATATATGAACAAGAATGGATAGACAGTGTGTAAGACCACTGACTTCACCATTCGTGACTGGAAAGACAAAAATCTTACTCATCTTACTTGACTTTTGTCAAGTTTTGGCAAATGTCCATCATACAGGCATGCTTCCTCTACTTGCCAACAAGTTATCTCAGAGTGTGAATCATTAACTTTATTTCCACCAGTGAGCTCTTCTGACTGGACAATACAAGCTGAATGAGATGATTAAATCTCAATAGAAAAAACTGGTAATTACTCTTCTGACTGGACCCAGGCTCCCAGTCTGCGTTTTGTCCTTGGCTTTTCAGGGATAAGGGTCTTGGCTCAAACCGGCCGTGTGTAATGTAATCGAACGAGGCAAGACTGTGAATCTGGTGATGTGATGTCATCACTATGAGAAACTTCTGTGATATCATAATTATGAGGTAATGGCAGGAGGGGTGTGCAAGTTTATGACTTTGGCACATGCTCAGTTTTACCATCAGCAGACTGCAACAGGGTACTAATGAGAATAGATGGCCTGCCTCGAGCTATCCATGTATGCGTGTGTGAGTGTGTGCGAGCATTCAAGAGACAGAGTGCTCATGTTTCTGCTATGATAGATTAGTGGTTATTGGCTGAGTGATGTTGTCAAGAAAGAGTTGATGTTAATGACCTATAGGTTGACCTGGAGAACACCAGAACAAAAGAGTGTGTGTGTGTGTGTGTGTGTGTGTTTCTGTGTGTGTGTCTGTATCACTATTGATAAGACACTGACTTTCGACCAACATGCTCCAAGTGTTTCTGTTTTTATTTCCAGCTCGGAAACATTGCAAACCTCAGGCCCATTGTGTCTCCAGCTGAGAAGCTGATTCTCGACTATTGTAACTCCTTCTTCATCACCTGCCTCAGCAAAATATCTGTGGCCCACTTACAAGCAGATCAAAATTCTGCTGCTAAACTATTGACCTAAAACTAAATTACATGAAAAGAAAAGCAGAAACTTCAGGGGCCCTACGTTTTTGCTGTGTGAGTGATTCACAAACATTTTAAGGCTAAAAACAGCCCCTATATGGGGTTAGTTATCCTGGCGATAAGATAATATCTTTTGTGAATACAGCCCAAAAAAAGGACTCACCGTTCTTTTTTTACACTTTCCCATCAATTTTTTCACTTCTAGACCTCATTAGAGATATATGTAGTGTTCGAACTGGGCCGGTTCCTCAGCGGTATGCAGTACTGGCACTACTACATTTTACTCTTTGGCGTATTGCGACTTTTTCTTGCACATTGGCACTTCCCATAAGCTACCTCTGCTCTTTTCTGCCCTCTCTATATCAGGTTCTTTACGCAATTCATAATGTCCCTAAATAAACTGCATTATCAAGGGGGCTCTATGTGACACTTACCTGCCTGCTTTTCTCTGTCTGCGTTAGTCTAAGTTAAGATACATTAACCTTATAATAATGTAGGCTTGGCTCCACGAGGGCACACATAGGACATGAACAGAGTTAGACAATGACACAACAGAGCTTTGAATATCAACTCCTGCCCAACCAGTACAAAATGCAAGCTGGGAGTTGTGTGTTTTCTCCCAGAACAACTGGTTCGTCATAGACAAAAAGCTTGGGTGCAAAAGTGTTTGGTGAAGTTACATCACATGCTGCTCAGAAATAACAGGACTGAGTCTATCAAGTGAGTGGAGTTGGTGTTTAATTTCTGCATTTGGTACTGACAAGGCACGGCAACAACATTCATTGAATCAAGAAAAACAGATTCAAGGTCCTACTTACAGTAGAACACACGTGTCAAAGTCAGGTCCTGGAGGGCCAGTGTGGCTGCAGGTTTTTGTTCCAACCAGGCAGTAACACACCTGATTCTACTAATGAAGAAGGGTTCTAGTGCTTAATTAGTAGAATCAGGTGTGTTACTGCCTGGTTGGAACAAAAACCTGCACCGACTCAGCCCTCCTTTGACACCCCTGCAGTAGAAGATGACATCAAGTGATGAAATTCCCAGGAAAATTCAAGACATGCACAGGGCTGAAGATGATAAAAGTTCCGAACAGCCTAATCAGTCAACACATGCATATAGATATAAATATATGTCAGCTGATGTGCAAGAGATAAATGGAACGAACGTGGGCTGAGTTTTGCACTCAAAGATTCATGCTGATATCACTGACCATATTGCAACAGAGAATATCGTCAATGACATAATCAAAACCAGACGAAAATTGTGTGTTGATTGGCGAGTCGACCACAATCAGTGGCTAGTCAGTGCTGGTGGTCTGCTTGTGGGCAGCTATTACTGACACTCAGCCAGACACAATATTTTTTGAGCTGCTCAAGTTGGATGGATTTGGACAGCAAATAATATCACACAGAAATTGTTGGCACTTCTTCACAAATATGGTTTCGATGACCACTTTTTCGGTGGGTTTTGTGGCCTTTGCATGTGTTGGAGCATCAGTAATACTTGGCAGAAGAGCAGGGGTTGCTACACAGTTTTGTGCTAGATTCCCAGACCTGTTTGTATGGCACTGTTCAAATTATCATTTAGAATTGGCAGCCGTGGATGTTCTCGAGGAGGTCAGTGGACTTAATCATTTTAAGATTTTCTTCGATAAGCTGTGCAGTTTATTTCATGCCTTGGAATTGGTTCAGTGTGCACTGAGCACTCTGCAGCATCTCCTTGTCATATGACATGTTTTGTCAAACCACCGAGCAGCTTCAAGTGAGCAAACTGTCAGAGCTGTTTGGGAGAGCTTCAGATGCACTATTCTAGTGTTGCCAATTATGTTACCAGGGATTCGGCAGAGAGGGTAAAATACAAGGGACTTCATGATGTTCTCAACTCTATGCCATTTGTTTTTAATCTAGAAGTTATGTACGATGCCCTGACAAATCTCGATAAGCTGTCAAGAATGCTCCGAAATAGAGGCACGAGGCTGCCTGAAGCAGTCAAGCTGCTGGCTTGACAGATTCTGGTTTTTAAATCCATGGTTTCAACACCTGGCCCCCACACAAAAACTGTTGTTCAAGCTGAAACAGAGAAGTGTTTCAAGAATGTGGCCCGATAATGCATGATAATCAAAAGATTGTGGAAATCAGTGCAGGACAGTTCTTTTGCAGCATTGCTGAAATTATGAAATGCTGGATGGTTCCAATGACTTCCAAGAAAGCTGCTCACATTGACGTGGCAACCAGCTGATGACAGACAGAAGGTTCTTCATCCAGACACTTGGCCTAAAGGAAAAACGGACTGTTTTTTTGTTTGTGTGACCCACTAAAAGTAGAGAAGAAAGAACGTATCCAGGGATTCATGGAATAGAAGGAACTAAGGGCATCCCAGACCCCAGCTACCCCGGAGTGAGCCTTCAGAAACACGAATGGCATATTTATTGTCAAGAGGAACTCCCCTGCTATGAGCAGGTTGTCCTACCTGTGTTTTTTTATAAATTCAACCATTGGAGCAGGTCCATCTGTAAAGTTAAGCTAATGGCCGGCCGAAGGCCTGAAGATCTGCAGATGAAATGACATGTTAAGCTCCTTGGTCAAAGTCTTATTTCTGATGTACACCATCACTTTTTTCTCATAATATCTGGTGCATGCTTGAATATCTATGCTTCATTTCTTGCTCCCTATTCTAACTGCTTCTGTTTCTGTTGTGTGTATCTATAGGAAACATGGAATCCCAGTTTGATAGTAAGGGACCTCCTCTAATAGACGTGTCACCTTGTTTTCATTAACCCCCCAATGGAGTTCTCCATTGCAGGCCTGGTAACGTTCCTTTCCATTGCAACACAAACCAAAGCTGGCGTGGACACCCTGGACATACAGCATGGCGATACAGCCTGGTGATACAGCATGGTGATACAACTAAGGGCATTCCAGTCTGATGAATTCATACACACAATGGCCTTGAACACTGTTCTCATGCTGCTTGTGTAACTCAACTTGAAAATCTGCAAAGTGATCCTTTAAGATCTACGGACAACTTTAACAAAATTCAAGACCTTCCTTTTCAGATTTGGTTTAAGACTTTCTTTCTCTTTCATTTATTTTTACTTGTTAAGTCTATTTTTTTTTACTTTTTTTGTGTGTGTCAACCACATCTTCTCTTGAAAGTTACTTTTTAAATAATTACTCACTCTTGCATCAGTCGGATTCATTTTCCATTATGCTAGTGACACACACTCGTAAGATTAGTTTTATTGTAAACTCTTAGAATGAGCAAAGGTTTTGTTTATTACCAAATTGAGTATTATGTGATCTGAGAAACCCACAAAGACCGTAAAGATGCTGTAAAGCTAATCCCAGAGCTTTAGTGTACACATGGAGCTGAATTATTGGTTGCTAGTTGGTGCTAGCATCATCTATTATTGGACTCACTGTCATTCTGAATGAGGATGTGAGCAAGGAAGAGCTGTCTGGGAAAACTCACCACTGTAAAGCACATTACTTCTTTGAAAGTGTTTAATGAAAGTAACAATAAGTTTCAGTTTTCAAATTATACTGTATGTTAATCTCAAAAAGATACAATTGGATCTTTGTTTCATCCTTTACTTGGCCTCTTTATCGAGTGTGAGGGTCAGCCCATACACAACGTCAGAGCCATGTCAAGAATCAGAGGCTTATGTTTCTTAATTCAATAACTTCTTAACTTCTCAACCATCCAATGTGAAAGTTATTGGCATGCTACAGTATAAGCTCATAGTAAAAAGTGGCAAGCTAGTACAATAATTCTTCTTCCTTTCTGTTATATGAGTGCACATATGGAGGAAATTTTGACTTCAGAGTTACACTTGCATGCAATAACTGAGCATGCAAGCAGTAGGGTGTGTGAAGCTCAAAGCACGCTGTAAATCAGCAGAAACAGTACAAATTTTATGGTATAATCAATAATGATATACCATATCAACTCCAGATCTTTTTTTATTATTTGATGGAGAAAGTTGTTTTTTTTTATCTATCCTGTGTTTTTGTATGTCAAATACATAAATAAAATAATAATACATTTGATAAAAAAAAATGTTCTAACTACCTAATTGGCTGCTAAATTTGACATTGCTCAATCTCCAATGGTGACCTGCTGTTTCGCTGTCAATTACACTGAGTTAGAAGTGAAAGTGTGACCTCACCCAAACGATCACATGTGCCAAAGTCACCCTGCAGAAATGACATCATGGATAATGATGTCATCCCAGGATTCCAGACCCTCTCCCGTTCCTGCTTAAATGCTTTTAGGCTTGGCTGCAGACACACACACACATACACCATACACACACACACACAAACACACACACACACAAACACTGCATGCTCACATGCTTTCCCTCGCAAACACAGACGGGCGGGCGCGCACACACATGCACGCACATAAAACCCACTCGATGAGCCTCACCCAAGACTGAGTCGTGATATGAGCAAGACAAACACACAACAGATGCGATAAGGATGTCATTTGGCCTCAGAACAAATAGAGCAGGTCTCCAGAACTAAAATGCCTAATAATAAGCTTGTAAACCTGCTATAAACCTTTCTGACAGAAGCCAGGCGGCAGCTTCTCAAATTGTGCCGTGCCAGGAAAGAAACGACTTTACATCAGACTCAAAAGTATAATCACATTGAACCTAATTTCAAGTGGCCAGGAATAGTGTTGGAGGCCACTGTGTTATTTTTTCTGTGGTTTATATACAGGGTTCCACACCAAGTAAAAAAAATAAAAACACCTAACCCAGAGATTGGATAAAGATGTCTGCATTATCTGGATTTATAATAAACTTCTAGAGTGTTCAGATGACAATTTGTTAAAATGGTCATGCTTCTCTGCATTGGTTTAGATTGGCTAAGCGAAAATTTTGTGGTATTATGGTGGCAGCAGTGGATTGCAATTAACCCCCCCCCCCACCCCCCCACCCACCCACACACACACACACACACACAGGAATACCACCCCCCCAAACCCAAACGCAGGCTCCCCCACGGGCTCTGTGCCCAGTGCCTGACCTTAGTAAATACGTGGCTAATTTGAAGCATGTGGCGGCAAATTGGAAACACTGAGCTTTTAAAACTGTGGACTTTTCTTTTGCACATGCTAATTCCTCCCAGGAGATCCCATCAGATGAAATGACCCAAAACATGTCAAATGTTGGGGCGACATTTGGGCCTAGGGGTGGAGAGGGGGGGCAGCCTGAACAGTGGACAAAGAGGTGCTGAAGGGCAGAGGAGTGAGCGAGAGAAGCTGGGTTTAAAAGGGGGGATTCATTCAAGTCATCCCTTAATAAAACACCAGTGTCGCTCTCCTCCCTCTTTTTTATGGCCTCCCTTTTTATCTGTCACATTCCCGCATGCACACATACACACCTCCCACACACAGGTGGACATTCTTAGTGCTCTACCTCCTGTTCAGGGGAGAGCTGCCTGCTCCATGTAGGACAACAGGTGCATGCAAGGCAGGAGTGCACACAGGCCGGTTCACGTGTGTCTGCATGAGTGTGTGCGTGCGTGCACGTGTTCACAATCCGACTCTTTATTTTGAGAAGTGCAGGGAAGCAGAGAGCGTGTGAGCTTTTGGCCGGAGTCCACATCTCACTCTGGGTGGACTCCTTGTCCAGCCCTTCCAACACTGCAAAAAATGTTTACCTCACCTTCTTAAAGAGTATCACAATCCTGTTTCCTCACAAAATATGTTTTTCTTTATATGTATATTTATTTCTTAAAATATTGTGTAGAAGAGGACTGCTTCAAGATACTTTAAATTTGTAGTGTTTATCAAAACAAACTGAATTGAATAAAGTTGGATTATATCTACTTATTGAAAAAATCGTCCTTTTTTCAAAACAAAAATGAACAGAAAATGATTAAATGAAATAGCAACTTTGCTTTGCACTGCATTTTGTTTCATCATTTCAGCGCAAAATACCAGGGATAACAATTTCTAGCATGGTAGATGGTGAAGCTATAAAAAAAAATTGTCATGCTCAGTAGTAATACAGTAAGACCAACTTATATTATTTTTAAATGGTACACTTAATGCCTTTAAAGGGGCATATTTTTTGCAGTAAATTCTCTCCCTCTATGCTTGGCACAGAGACGAGGGCTCCAGTTTTCCAACAATCTGGAGGATTTCTACCCCGCTTCGTGTCCACAGACGAGCTTCCTTCTAGGTCTAAATTTATCCCTGGTCCCCTCCATAGGCCCGAGCAGGTGGAGGTGACAGGGGCCCTGGCCTGGACTCATGGGACAGACGGGTGAACTCCATGACCAAAGCTGCGGACCTCACAATCTAGTTATAGAGCTGATAATGACATCTTCACTTCTTAGCGCACACACACACACACACACACACACACACACACACCTCTAAAAAGTGAGTCTGTTATTGCCTCAAACTGATGGTTATAATCTGCGTCAAACTATCGTACAATCTCAGGCTGAAAACAACAGATTTCACTCGCAAACCACTTATCAAAACTCTTCAGTAGCACCACATGAAAACCTCCAACCATGCCTCAATATTTTGAGACTTGCAACCTGTAATTTGAGACCAGTTTTTGTGGGCACACATTCTCCAAAGCACACCATTGTCCACTCTGCAGGAGGATGACAGAGAAAAACACACCACAACGCTGCGACTTCACCTTTTCAGCAGACGACTGGATGACTGCTGCTACACATGTCTACCCCTACCCTGCCGTTTCTCATTTCAGAAAGTTGCTGATCCCCATATTGCTGGCCCATTCACTAGGATGACATCATTGGCTCAGACTGTGCCAACTGTGCTCAATAAAGCCCAAGCGTGTTTCAGTGTGGGAGTGCCTCTGCTGCACTGAGACCTGTATGAAAGAAATGAGCGAGAAGATCTTTGTACTAAATCAGTCATGTCAAAAATTTGATAGGATTGCTTGCCACTGTTTTTTTTCCCAGCAAGTAACTGTGAAGACATCCCTGCAAGGATGACAAAATCCACCTGCCAGCACCTCTAAAGCCCACTAATTAATTCTACAGAGGCTATATATTTTTTTTATCTCTACAATCAAACTGGAAAAATACAGTGGTGAAGTCCCAAGAAATAGTCCCACTCAAACCGCCATAAAATCACAACTTTCCGTTTTTAACTTTTTCTTTGTTATGGGCCTTGGTAGAACTAGGGGGAACGGAGATAATAATATGACAACCTAAGAAATGTGTAAAAAAAACATTGCTAAACAATTATGAGACTTATGTCCTCAATATTTAGGAAATGATGGAAAGTGGAGGTTGTGTCAAACAAATGGAACACAGTAAAACCAAAGTAGGCATGATTTATCCCTGTTAGAATATGTGTGTAAAAAGTAAGGGACCTTTATGAATAATAGAACAGTGAACATGGTGGGAGGATGGGGCCATAAGTGACATGGAGTACCCTTTGCCCCCTGTGATGTAGCATTATGCAAGTCGTCATCAGCATCATCACCATCATTGGGAGTGCTCACCTTGGAAATAGCAGCCATAGGTGAGACAGCAGCTCTCACTTTAGGGTTAGAGGATGGATGCCCTGTTTAGATTTTTTGTTAGGACCGGTGCAGACAGCACAAGGACCAGAGCAGACTAGAGAATCTTTCTGTTTTCATTTATGGCCGACAACATGTCAGTCAGTCATTTTCGATACCCACTTAAGCCTCATTAGTATGTCTGGGGTTAGGGTTAGGGTTATGCAAACTCCACACAGAAAGGTCAAGGCCCTGGCGCCTGCCGATAACATGGATGTGTATAATATATACAGGGTGTTGCAAATTGTTTGTCAGGAATCAAAATCTATAAATAGCAGCGGAGAGTATTGCTGAGGTTTCACTTCTGTAAGAAACATCTAAATGCATGCCTGTTAAAATGTTATTGCAAAAACAAGATTACAACGAGAAAGCTCTGTTGCACTGACACAAACCACAAATGCAACACTATACTCAAAACAAGCAGTTGTTATACACTATGAAGAACTATGAAAAACGTTAAAGTAGCCACTGTTTATCTTGATGACAGCTTTGTACACGATTGGCATTCTCACCTTAGTCATTAGTCCCCGAATTGCTTTAAATTATCAGGTGAGCCCTGTCAAAACTTAATTGGTGTAAGTTTTTGCCTTTATAATGTGTTTGAGACCATCAGTTGTGTTGTGCAAAGGTCAGTAAGTTGTCCTAGTGCACTACACTAATATATACTAGAAAAACTCAACTAAGCAGTGAGGAAACAGTCCACTTAAGACATGAGGGAAAGTCAAGCAAGACATTTTCAACTGCTTTTAACATCTTTTTTAAATGTAGTCACAAAAGACATTAAACACTATGATGAAACTGTCTCTCATGACGAGCACCACAGGAAAGGAGAGGAGAAGTTCATGCGACTCACGGCCTCACAAACTGCCAATTAACAGAACCTCAAGTCGGAGCCCACATCAGTGCTTCCCGGTGTTTGTGTAGCAGACACATCTCAACATCAACAGTTGGCCTTCATGGTTGAGTGGCTGCAAAAAGACACTGCTGAGGGAGATCAATAAGAAGAAGAGAGTTGTTTGGGCCAAGAAACATGAGGACTGGACATTAGACCGGTGCAAATCTGTGCTTTGGTCTGATGAGTCCAAATCAGCGATCTTTGGTTCCTACTGGGGAGTCTTTGTGAGACGCAGAGAAGGTGAACAGATGGTATCTGCATGTGTGGAGTGGGGGGGCTTTACTGGTGACACTGATGGTGACTTATTCAGAACTGAGTTGGGTTTGAGTTGAGTGTATTTTTATCACAAACAATCAACAACCATGAAAGATCGCAATATATAAAAGAGAAAAGGCGCAAAATGTAAACAAAATATATATATATATAAAATATTCATTATCAGAAAAGATGATGATGATTTCTCCATCTTTCTTTACATTCCCATAATATATAAAATAAAACCAAAATAGAACAATTTAAATTAAATTGTTATTTTATAGTTTTGAAGTTATCACTATTGATATACGATGTACAAAAAATATGAAAAAAAAGAAAAAAAGAAAGAAAGAAAGATGTCTTAGAAGGCCTTTTACTAAAACTATAAAACACAGTTTTCTTAATGCAACATTGACTTGTGCAGACACCATGCATGTGCCAGCACAAAGGTAAAACCTTACCAAAGTTTTCTAATGATTTTCTTTATTATGAGGAAATCGGGATGAAGGGTCCACCTGAGTGCCTCTATATGACAGTCTAGAATGAAATGCTCTCGTGGGCTCCCCTTCAGTTGAAGAAAGTGTTATAGTGTACTGTAAAGAACCCCTAAAAGTGAGAAAACATGATGTGCTCTGTAAAATATAGGATGTAATGCAGTACCCAATTTAGGTTTCCCCTGGGTCTAACATACTGAATGACCTTTCAATGAAAAAAGTGCCCAATAGAGTGCACTGTGCAGGAGAAAAACACTGTAAAGTGCCCTTCCAAGAGCATGAGATACTTGGCCCTATAAGATGTCTTTATGATGGAGTACACCGGCCATTATGGCAGAAATTAATGTGTCCTTTATATAGGCTGACTGTTAGGAAAATAATGCCTCCTTTTATAGTTGTATTCCATTCTGCTGATTTTGGTTTAAAATACGACTCACTAGTTTGCTCACTCACACCCCCTTTAGATTGTTTGGGTCAGTGAGAAAAAGGTGTAGACAGGGAGAATGGCATTGGTTTAGCTATGATTAAAGAGAGAAACAAATGAGCTGAAAAATGTTTGATTTTAAGATTTTTGATCCTGGAGGCTTGATAAATCCATAAGAGAACCTTTTGAGAAAACCAAGAGGAGTGACAGTGCTTTACTTGGTATGAGTAAAAACATACAGTAATTGAGGTTTCCCACTCTTCACTCTCCCTGTCACTAATAAACAAGTAATGTTTATGTGCCTTAAAGAAAATTATATACACACATCTTCCCAAAGCTGACAAAACTCCTCAAAATAAATGTTACATTGCCAGTGACAACTGCATTGGTCAAGTGATCGCTCTCCAAACTGGAACTGTCGAGACCCATGTGGAGATGGGAGACTGTCAGACTGCTGTTATCCACTGAGATGAACAAGGCTGGTAATGTTAACAAACCCGTGGACAAAATTATTCTCCATTAACTTCACCAACTTGTTTCTTTCTACCTCGACAAGCCTGCTTACACCAGTGGATTTACCAAATTGCAAATAGTTTTTTATTACAGATGTGTTTTCAGGATCAGGCTCTGTCTTCAGGATAAGAATTAAACATTTTAAAAAGTAAATCCTAATCAAAATGTACGGTAAGTGTCCCATATACTGTATGTTCTGAATCAGCCTATAAAATATTCATTTTAATTGGTAATGTAACCTTATCAGTGAACATAATGTTGTTCTCTGCTGACAAGGGCCCATTAAATGCATTCTGTGTGGTTTGTTTATATATTTTTTATTCACACCCCCATGATTGATACTAAATATGGCAGGATGTAACCTCTGCAACACTGATGACCGATGGAGAATTGAATGAAAATTGGACCAGTGTATACTTTTGTAGGGAGGAGTTGATGATAAGTTAAAAAAAAAAAAGTAATTATAGTTAGAGGGTAAATTTCATGATCTGTTACTGTCCTGTCTGGTTTTCTTGTGTTTGGGGTTTTTGGTTGTGCTCTGTGTTTTTCCTCCCATGTCTTATTATCCCTCCTTGAATTTTCTCCACACCTGCCCTGACTCACCTCATATAGCCGTGCCCTGCTCCGTGTTTCTCTCACCTGTTTTCATCCCCTGATTAGATCTCTGTGTATTTAATGGAGTTTCTGCATGTGCCTTTTGGCTATTTCTTATGCTTTTGATTTCATCTGTCTGCATGCATGTTTCAATTATATGGTTAAAACTTCCCTTTCATAAAAAGTTAAAATGATAGAGACAAAGTTTGTGTTTTAACCAAAAACTAAAGCTTTCAATTGCAATAGAACCATTTCACAGGCCTATACAAAAACCCCATATTCCTCCACAGTATTTCAGAATTTAAATAAACTGTTAAAACCCAGGAGAGACATAATGTAAACCAATTCAACCTCTTAATGAACCATCTAGATGTCAGTCTGACAGGCAGATGAGTTACCCTAAAGTATTGGGGCTTTATTTACCCATTTAATCAGTCCCTTGTCTGTGAAAAACATAAGAACAAACCTGAGCCCATTGCAGTCACTTATAATGAAAAATTGACCCCGCTGCCCATTCAGACAAACAGCAGACTACTGCTTGTAAGTTAGATCAATTCATTGCTTAGCCTCAGCTGTTAAATACGCTATATATGGAGTAATTTATACAATTAATGAAATTTGAGATACTGGCTGATTGATTTTCTTGTATAACTCTTGACAAGGATCACACAACTATTCCTTTAAACTCATTTGTTTATCAGAATCTTGCACCAGCCAACCTGTGGTACTCCACCATGTACTGGTTGTAATCTTAATGGCAGTGCATGCCTGGCCTTTGTGGTGTTATGGTGGCATTAATGTTGTGTAATTAAACTAACTTGGCCCTCAGCACCTATACCCATCCCTTCCAAGAGACATCACCACACCTCCACTCGTCTTCCGCTGCCCTCACATCACACCACTACAGCTGTGGAGACTAGCTTGCCTCTTCCTTTGTCTCTGTCTCCCTGGCGGTCTGTGTCTATCTCCCTCGTTCTCCTCGCCTCACTCTCTGCGAGTGCTTGTGCTAGCACGGCAGTTTGGCCAATGGTCTGGATATAGCGGGTGTGTGTCAAACGGCACCTTCCCTCTGAGGAAAAATGCACAAGGAGCGCTGCAGGAGGGGGGGGGAGAGAGTGTGTGTGTGTGTGTGTGTGTGTGTGTGTGTGTGTGTGTGTGTGTGTGTGTGTGTGTTGGGGGGGAGGCACACTCACACACATAGCACAAACACACATACACTGCATGGTGATGTCATCTAGAATGACATCATCCCATGGAGGGGAGCCAAGGGACCTGATGGGTTAGCATCCTCCAGTGAGTAAAAGGGAGAGAGAGTGAGAAGGAGATGGAGAGAGAGGAAGACTTAAAGAAAGAGAAAGGAGGAAAAATGGGGAAAGGATCATGTAAGAGAGACAATGGCTGATCTGGATTTCCATTCTTTGTTTTCTAATCTAAATGACTGCTTCTTGCTCTTATAATCTTTGCTGCAGCCACGCGTCTCTTTTATAAATACTTGCTTCATTTCCATTTGCAGGTGTTATCGTCCTAAGGGAAGTATGCATGAGTGCAGCTAAAGTGCAG
The DNA here is from genome assembly GCA_036785175.1 of Eupleurogrammus muticus. Taxonomy (NCBI): domain Eukaryota; kingdom Metazoa; phylum Chordata; class Actinopteri; order Scombriformes; family Trichiuridae; genus Eupleurogrammus; species Eupleurogrammus muticus. The sequence goes on from JAYKQN010000001.1 coordinate 19,384,158, forward strand.
CTAGAGTGCAAGTGAATCAATACAAGTGAGCTAATACTCACACACACACACACACACACGTGCACATACCATACGCGTAACAAGCGTATTACCTGCCGACCATCACGTCACATGCAAGTGCATGTGGAGTGTATGAACTTCGACACAGTATGCTTTATGCACAGCAACACATATACACACACAGGGACACGTGGACATGCATGGGCTCACAAATAAACACACTCTCACACACACTGAGTGCTTAGCAGGGACACCTGTGTCTCTGCGTGTTTCCATTGTTGTCCACTTGGCTGTGCTGTGCTCCACACTGTGCTCCCTGCATGCCTGCCATCTGAAACCAGACACCTATGGACCAGCATCCTGCCGGAGCATACTCCTTCTCTGGAGCCACCGCCGATGCTGAGGACATTCCACTTGGCACACACTAATGCATTCTTTCTATAAAAAAAGAAAGAAAAAGAAAAAAATGTATTTATTGCTGTGTGATTGTGCCCACTTTTCTTTGCAGGTCATAGGCTGTCTTTCAAATACTTTGACAAACTGTCCGTAACGTGTTTCCTTTTCAAGACAGTGTCTTTATAGTGGTCTTTCTAATACACGATGATTCAATCTTTCTTATCGCTCACTGCTGTCAGTGGCAAACTGACTCAACAGTATAAATAGAGAGGCATGCGGTGTGGAACAGAGAGGAGCAGGGATGAGAGATAGGAAGGGAATGAGGGAGGGCTGGTCGTGATGTGAGGGTGTGAGTCCACACAATGGAGGAAAAATTTGGTCATTCACAATCAAACAAAATAACCAGCAAAGATGAAGATTGGGGTGTTATCTGTTCAGCATCTATTCTTCACAGGATTTCTTTTCAGTGCCTAGCTGTGATGTAAAGCCTGGACTACACAAATTTGACAGCCTTCTACTTTTTCACAGTCCCGCCAAGTCCATGGACGTCTTTGTAACTTTTCATTTGCTGCAATAACTTGGTTCATTTGGAGCAGAGAAGAGGAAGCAGGTGATTTTAATGTTTACTTCCTCTTTATCTTCCCTTCACTTTGTGTTTTGTTGGAATGATAGCTTGCATGCTATCTCATGACCTAAAATATATGGCGCGTGTCACGCAGACTATCTGATGAACAGAGTCAGTTCATAATTCACATCCACCGACATGCATTTACACACATAGTGTACATAATGCATGGAAACACTCCGGTCTCTGTCACACACATCAGGTTTTAATCTAATTTAAGCTTTTGGGGTTTAAGTGATCATCAACATTTTATTATTTCTTGTGTATCAATCAGGGTAAATTGCACTCCCATCCCCACTAACACACACACACACACAGGCTATTTTTGATCATATTAGATATATCTGTACTCGGTCCAATCTCCATTCTCTCATTCCTACATTCTTTCTTTCCTCTGTATATTGTATCGGTATGGCAACAATGGTAAAAGAGGCCCACTCCTACTCTCTTCCCATCTTAGTCATAGGCCTCACATGAAGCACCAGCTGAAGGCCTTCAACGGTGGACGATGTGTGTTTCCTCTCACCACCTTCCTACGTGCAAAAAACCTTAGCCCAGACCCACCTCTCAAGTGGGAGTAAAGAGGAAGGGAGGTGTGGAGGGAATCCAAGATTCAATTTGTCTCCTTGTATTAGCCAGTTCTTCAGGTATGTTTGCATGCATCTGAATAATGCCTTTGTAGGTCAAGAGAAAGGAAACATATACAGTACATTGTCTTCGGGTGTTTGTCTAAGGTCGCTAAGTTACCTGTTGATTTCCATTGTGCTGAGCGGGAAGGGACGTGTAACTTATCACAGGTATACTGACTGTCCCTATGGACAGCAACCCAACTCAGCTGTGAATATGGGACATGTTTTGTGCACATAATCGTGTTGCAGTGGGAGTGTACATATGTGAATTCCTGTCAGCTTGTGTCCTGTCAGGTTGTGCTGTCTACATTATATAATCCTACACAAGACACAGATAACACGCAAACGTTGACAATTCAAACTGAGGAATGTGCTTCCAGTTCAATACAACTGCCTCTATACGTTAACCAACCTCCTTACTGTTACACATTTCAGACACTTCCATCTTCATGAAGAAGAACAATTAACCAGTTGACCTCTGCTTTAGAGGCTACAAGATTGCATGAGAGCTGTTCTGTTAAGATTATGCTGATGGATTTTAAAAGTTCCATATTGTAGAAAATATAATTTTAATAATTTTTTTTAATTATAAGAAGGTCTAGGTGTTTTATACATATTGTCTCATGTTTCTGAGCTCTCAATCCACACAAATGCACACAGCTTATTCGGTTCTTAAAAAATAAATTCGTCAGAAGATCCTTGAAGTTGTGATGTCACAACTATAGAGTCACTATCCATCAACCCCCATTCATAGAGATTCAAATCAGGCACTCAGCGAACTCGCTCATTAATATTAATGAGACAGACACAAAACCTGATCTTTCTAGAGCTCCACAGAGAAAAGCTTGAAAGAGGAGATGTAAAACTATACTGAAATGATTTTTGGTACCTAAAACCACAAATATATCTTGTTAGGGATATTAAAAGCTCAAGTAAAACCCAGCTTAAGTGTACAGTATGGGATCTTTAGGGCCTGAGGATCTCTGTCAGAGCTCTACTGGTTGTTTCAAGGATGAACGATTGCAGCAACTTACTATATATACATATGGGTATGCTAGTATTGCTTTATGACAGACTTGGGAAAAAAGCTGGTATAAAGGCCAGACAGATGTGTATTATTTTTGTTTTATGGTTTCTTATATCACTGTACATATTCCTGACAATTTTCTCTATTCTTGTTTCAACACCTTTTCTATGAACTTCCATTACAATATACTGTACTTTATTTACTGTACTTCATTTGTTCTGTTAAGCACTTTAGAAAAATGCTTATTAAATCTAGTTTGTCATGTATCTTACTGAAGCTGTACCGTTAAATGCACCCTACTGCTTTATATTATGGCAAGACTGTAACTAAATACCTCTGAATGTGAGTTGTGACAGAGGCAAAGATGGGAAGAGAATAGAATGACCTTTGAACTTAGGCAGGCAATTTGCCATTAAAAAGCATAATTGGAGGGGTCCAGCGAAGGACTCAATGTGCTCTCAGCCCACTCCCAACTAAATGGCTGACGGTTTATGTAAGGGGACAAATAGGTCAAACAATTATCCCTCAATCGAAGGCAATCCTTTTCTTTGCTGCGTGTGAGCATCGTTCCATCTCACCAACCAGCGGCCTCTGTTGACTCAGTTCTGCTCTGGACACAGGGCGCTTCACAAGGGCCAGGACTTCACCCACTGTTCCCTATCCAGGGTCCACAGACACGCAGGCCAGCGTGAACTTATTAACTCACAGAGAAGCTATACGCACTCACATCTATAACCTTTCTGACATTTTATCCATCAGGTTAATTGAGTGAACAACATTGATCTTGGATGCGTCCCCCAGCTAAAGGATAACATTGACAGTGACAGCGATGATGTGTGCATGCTGGTAGAGCATTTTCTGTCCATAGCATGCAGCAAACACAGCACAGCTGTCACGTGAAGTGTTCTGCAATTGTCAAGACGTTTGAGATTTAAAGGTCCCATATCATACACATTCCCTGGGTTTTATTTGAGGTTTTGATGTCCATAGCAAGATATATTTGTGGTTTGAGCAAAAAATCATTTTTAATATAGTTGTATATCTTGTCTCAAATTTCTTCTTGGAGTTTTACAAAGAAAAAAAGAACAGGTTGTTGTGTGTCTATATACATATATATTCTTATATAATAAATATTCTCCTCTGATTGGCTGATTTGAATGGAATGAAAAAAAAATGGGCAGTAACTGTATAGTTGTGCCATCAAAACTTCACAGAAGTCTCGCCTGCTTGTTTTATGCATTGATGTATTATAGGAACTGGATACAGGATGAGCTGTTGTTCATTTCAATGTTTGTTACACGCCTGGTGCATACGCCAAAAAAGTTCATGACTTCCAGGTTTACTTCAGTGGTATGTGACCCATAGATACTGTCATCAGTACCATAATGCTCTGGGGCATCTCATCATGCCCTGGGGTGATGAGAAAGTGCAAATCACAAAATAACTCATCTTTGAGTTGCCGACCACATTAAAAACTGTGGTCGGCAATTAATAACAAATGATACCATTTAAAAAGACATATTTCTGATACATTTTGATAGATAAATGATGGATAATATTTTGGTCAATATAAAAAAATGCTTTTTGGGTGGCATAGGATTTTTCTGTTGCAATTCCACGAGTTGCCACTGGTAATAATCCGTGTGCCTGCAGAGAGGCGGCGCCATATCCAGGTTTTATAATACATCCATGGTTTTATGGCACAATTTCTGAATAGGGGCTGTGTGCCACGCTCCCAGAAACAGCACAAAGTTTACTAGCGGCCAAACAGTAGAATTATAAGTATGGCATCCATCATGTGACGCTACTGGGCCCAAAAAGCATTTTCCCATCCGCTATCATGAGGAAAGGAGTGGCTGTAAAGTGATGGCTACTTTTTTCTGAGCACCACAACCAGCGCGAAATGACTTGTTTCAGTATCCGCACTTAACACATTCAATTTTATAACATTTGGAAAATCTAGAAGAGCCACATGATTGAATTATTTAAACCCCATTCCAGTTACTGGAGGACTAAACTGAAAGTAGCTGGCAGAAGACGGTGGTGCCAGTGGGCCCATGCACAGTATAAGCTACATTCAGCTAATACATTCCTCTCATAGGAATGAACATTGCTCTATCCAGGTATCATTATTATATCCATTATGTGTGTATTTCTATGTGAAAGTTTTGAATCACAGGAACACATACACCTTCTTATAATCATAAAGCTATTCAAATCTCACTTCACACACAATATGAGACCTGTAAATCTAAAAGGAAATCACAGTCGCTCTAAGGGCAGTATCACTTTGACTTAAATGATGATTAAATTGCAGCTCGAACTAATACTGGGCTTCTTTTAAGTTAGTTCTACATTTATTATTACATGAATTCTGTGTTGTGGGCCTTAAGTCTGCAAATATATAAATAGATGGTTCAAGTAAAGGATGAAAGGATAAGAGAAATATACTATTTATCATGTTTTCACTTCACATATCACTGCAGTAGGCTAGTAATCTCAAACAAAATGTAGAATGCAGATTTCTTGAGAAGCTGAAATGATGTGTATCAGTCATGTGCACGTGTTGTTGCACATGCACCACACAAACGTATTTTTTCGTTTTGAGTCATGTAGATTCCTCCCACATAATATGATCTTTCAGTTACTCCTCTTTGTTCTCGTAGGCCTGTTCTAAATATCTCAACTGGGGTTTGTTTTGTTAAGGTGTGACATTTTAAAAACTGTCCTCTTAGGCATGTGACTGTGCTCCTGGTTTGTTGAAAACGCTTCAGATAGATAATCGATTACAAACTCGAATCAAGACATTTTTTGTAAACGGCTGTGTTAGAGCGCAGGGGAGGGGTGGGCTCAGGTTGCATTTAATATCCACTCCATATTAAGAAGTGAAAATATTTCTCTTCCTTATTGACCTACCCGGTCTCCAAAATTGAAATGTATGTTAATTTGTATTATAGGATATTAAGTAAGCCTACCGATTGCAAAAGCATGTGAAACAGGCCGGAGTGGAGCTAATATCAACCTTCCAGCGCTTCATCTCCTTTTTTCTTGATAAGATTTTCAGCAGGGGAGGTCTGGCCTGGTGCGTGCGCAACTCCAGTTAATCAAACAAGTTCATAAAAGAGTTCAGAACAGTTCATAAAGGACGCCTTTTATGCGCATCGGTTTTATATTGTCAATTAGTCTGCAGTCATGTTTGAAAGCAGAGTGCGCAGCAGACTTACACAAACTTCCTGAATACCGTCTGCTGTAGGATAAGAGGAACCTGCGAGTTTCAAAGTATGAACGATTAAATATACTGTCCTCGGTTACTTTTGGCGCCCTAGTTGCATTCATATTCTTCATCGGTGACCTTAAAGGGGAACCGCAGCCCATCAGATTATTGCGCTTGATTACTGTTTCTTCTTTGCATTCTGGCTGTGCATCAGCCCACACATCGTGCAGATATTCAAATGCTGCTGCATAACACGGAGTGTGACACTCCCAAAACACATAAACACACACTCAGAAAGAGAGTGTGAGAGGTTACCAGCTTAATTCACGCACGGAACACAGGAACCTAAGTGTAGATTACCAGTTACACAACCAGTGAGTGAAAATAAAAAACTAATAGGCAATTTTTAAAATGTTCCACTCTGGTTTTCGAAGTAAACCAGTCCTCGGTGTTTTACGCATTTAACTTAATGGTAAACAGTGTGTTAGTTTTGTCAAAATCAACTAAAACAATATGTTTAAAATGTGCTTATGGCAATTCATGTTTACTTATAGTTGGCGATACTGATCGAATCAAAGTTTTTGTTTTATCATCAGAAAAAAAAAATGTTATTCCATGAGATTTTTCGTAGGACAAACCGGAGATAGTTTAAATATTCCATCAAATGATCAACATGAATATTTACGCGTCCTCACGCACAGTAAACATTGCAAACATTTTCCTTGATAAATCCAAACAGATTTCTTATTGAACACTGCAACCTGGCTCTGAAAAAAAAAAAGATCCACAAAAAAACGAGTAGCAGAATTTGGTGCAAGTGACAGTGAATTTGTTTTTCCTGTTTCGTGTTGGGTCCTGTTTTATGACTTCACATATATTTTACTTTAATTATCAGCGTAGCACACACCAGAAATGTCCAGGCCGTGCCTTATAGCAGACTGGCCGGTGACGCATGAGTTCTGAGAGAGCATTAGATCGTTTAAAATACCAGCTTTTAATTTAAGACGTGGTGGTGCAGTGCTCGCTGGAAGACGAGGACGATGACAGTGAGGTAACCTTTTAAAATCAAGCTTCTGATTACAAGCAGCACTTTTACGCACTGACTATCGACCATACAGACTTTTTACTTGGATGGTAGTTAATTCCTATTCACTTTGAGGGAGAGATGCCATAATTAGACAAACTACTTTTTCCACATATAACGAACTATACTACTTAAAGTAAATTGAAATCCAATTTACTTAATGTAGCCTCTAAAGAGTTTTACATGTGTGTTCACTGTTATTTGCGTATGGAGACTGCCTGTTTTTTGTATCCAAGCTACTTAATTATACTCTGCGCACACAGGCTGCGGGGATATGCTAAACAGTTAATTTCACAAAGCTTTAAAGGGGTTTTATATAGGCCTGAAACTGTACCGGCCTACTATATACGTGAATATTATCTTATATGGCATCGTTTTATGGGTGATCTTTGTTCATCTGATGTGATGAACCACGCACACTTATCAGACGTGTATTTTTTTCAGTTAATCTGCAGTCTTTGAAATGCACTTCCTGCAGCCTTCTCTTACAATCGCGCCAAACATGTTGTCACAACCCCCCGCGAGGTCAAAAAACTGTTTCAAGGGCATTTAGGAGATGAAGGCGTTCGCTGATTGTCATCTGTTACGAAACGCACAAATCTAGGCGGTTTCTGTGAAGCAGCGCGTCGCCACATCGTCCGGGCTGCCTGGAGTAGAGGGGCTTCTTGATGGTGACTTCACTGACACCAACAACTTCCTGACGCAACGCTACTGTAAGAGCGGCGGGAGAACGGGGAGCTCACCTTTTTTTTAAACCGATGAACCAACATGATCCTACTTTCTACATAACAAGTTGTCCCAGCCCCCCCTTTCTCCTCCTCCTCCTCCTGGACTCCAACAGCATGTGGCAGTCTCCTCGCATCAAAGTGTAGCAGGCGTATGTCCATGCTTCACTTTGTACAACATTTAAAAAAACACTCTCCATGACAAACTAGCCTACTTGTTGCGTTGCTCCACGGTCCTGTCGTTGCCACCAGGAAGCAAATATAACCTGCAGTGTGAGTGATGTCCAAAATTTCCTTTCCATATGTTTTGTTCCACAACTTCCACCCAGAGAAACGCAACTCATTTTTGACGCCACATATAACCTGTGACGGACTGCGTAACCGGTCAAGAGGAACAATGGACAGAGAGAATAATAAGCCCACTTCAGTCAGGTTAGGTGAAATCTGTTAAATTATGAGTATAAGGGACGTCTAAGTGTCTATATAACACCACAAGAGTCGTTGGGGAAGCGGTAGTAACGCGTTACTGCGCATCTCGTTACCGCCCTGCGCTGTCCGGGAACTAGCAGTTTGAAGTCGAAAGGCGTGTGTAGGGGCTGGATCCGTTCTGAAGGCGACCGGCTCGGTGAAGTAACAGGGAGAAGGCGTATGAGCGCAACTGAAAGGCAACGGAGGGAGCTTTGTGTGCGAGCCGTGATCTGTATATTCTAGTTCTGTAAAGATATCCAAGTTACCGAGCCGGGCTATAAGCAAGTGTCTCCGTTCCGATGCGCGCACGCTGGGCGCACCGACTCGTAGCCTGATCTCGGCGTATCCGATCGGACCCGGACACCGTGTGTAGCTGTTCCACTTCACACTGAAGGGATGCTGGTCGTCCCAGACACGTGAGCCGGGCTGATGACATGACTTTATCGGGGATTTGGATGAGGGGTTTTCTGCGCGTTGTAATGGCACGGCATGCGAACTGGGTTTGTGTGCGCTCGGATATGCGTATGTGTGTGTGTGTGTGTGTGTGTATTAATGTGTATGCGTTCGTGTGTCTGTATATATGTGTGTGTGTGCGTGTGTGTGTTTTTCTTTCTCTCTCTCGGTCGCTCTGTGTATCCACCGCTCCGCCTCCCCCTTTTCGCAACATTGACGCAACCAAAAAATACTGGAACAAAAGACACAACTTCCTTGAAGCTTTGCTGAAACTGCACTTAGTCGGAGAATGGAAGCTTGTTGTCAAGTTGCCTTGGATGGAAATGTCGAGGTGAGGGTGTCACCAGCGGCCGGCTGGCAGCGAGGGAGATGCAGTCGGTCGCTCCGGAACGCATCCAGGCGATCGAGTAAGTGCCATTAAACATTCAGTGGAGTAATTTCAACTTTTGTTGTGTGACCTCCTGACTAGTTGAGTTTTGCCGTCCAGTGTCACTCACTACAAAAAAAAAACAAAAAAAACAACAAAGTCGTGTTGGTGGATTCTCTGCGACACCGCACACAAAGTAAAGTCTCCTGGAGGTAATGCTGTCGAACTGACGAGGGGAATATAACTTATGGGCCTGGCACGTTCATTGTGGGGGATGTCGAGGTGCACGGTGTCTCCAAAATGACAAGTTTCTTCTCTTTTTTTGTTTCCAACAATTTGACATTTGGCAGTCGCTGGCGACGAGGCTTTACCTACACTGCTGTCAACCTGAAATACTCCGCTTGTAGGTTTAATCCCGCGTAATGTGGAGAATAAATCAGTGTATGGGGCGAATGTAGACAACCACTAACCGAGTAAACATGGGCCTAAATGTGCTGTGCACTGACAAGTCTCCAACATGGACAGGCAGTTTATTATTTGTTATTCATGCAGCACCCTTGAGCAGTCGCCGGTTGCGTGAAGATCCCGGCTGATCGACAAACATGTCCACAACGGAGCTGAGCGCGATATATAAATGTATATATTTTTTTCGTATTCAAAAAGCCCGAATGTGGTGTCGTCGTTTCAGGTTTAGTGTGTTCCAACTTTGCCGTGAGGTTCAAATCCGCAGTTTGGGCGGACGAGCCCTCCGCTTTGTCGCGTCGGTGTTTTCACTGCATGAACAAAGGACTGGATGGAGTAGTCGGCTCGGCACAGAGCGTCGGTGGAGCAGGCGGGCTGTTTACAATAATAACACGAATCGGCGGGGTGACGTCACGTGACTGACAGCCGCCGCGGCCAATGGGGAGGCCGCTCAGCCATCAGCAACACGCTATATTTGGAAAGTGGTTACATCATCCAGGTACAAGAGGACCGTGGAGGGAGGGACTTCCGCAGAGATTCTCAATTTGTAGTCCAGAAACAAGACAATGAACACAATAATGTATTCTTCTGGAGCTTTAATTAGGTTTTCTTCTTCTTTTTTAAGTTTAGCATCATTAAGCTAAAGAACTTAGGCTATGTCACCTCTTATAAAGCATAGATACTAGTCAACACTATGAAGCTTATGACTAATGTGTCATTGCAATGCATTTTGAGGGACAAATAACATACAATTTAATATAATCTCACTTTTAGAGTGTCAGTGGAGAATGTGTATTTTTTTCACAAGGCTAACCTAAAACAAGCTACTTGGGAGAGGCTTAATTTACATACATCCATAAAATTTCTCTTTAACAGCCTACTCAGTAAATGTTTACGCATCCCCAAGAAAGGTCTATCTAGAAACTAATGATGTGAGATTCACTAATACAGTGATGCTTCTATAGTTCAGTGGTATCAGGAGTGAAAAGCTGCTCATTTCTCTTTCCATTCACTGCTAATTTGCAGCCATACAGCAGCCTTATTCGAACTTCCACCAACTTTCAAAAGCTGGAGCTCAACCGTCCCCGTGTCTCTAGGCCCACATCCCAAACAAAGGCTGAGTGAAAATTGGCGTGATTGATTTGGCTGTTTATCATAAGAATTCCTGCTAAAGCGTTTTTTTCCGATTTGCAGGTAGTCCCACATTCATCGCTGAAAGTGTCTTCACACACATGCGAGTTATCTTGAGAGAAAGAGAGAGAGAGAGCGCACACAGGCCTCGACAAAAGAGAACATGTGTTCAAAATGATTTCTACTGATAGATGCTGTTCAGGAAGTCTCCAGGTGGCCTGCATACAGATTAGTCAGGAACTATTATAACCACCTGCCAGCTGCCTTTTACTGGTTTCCTATTGTGATTGTTTTTTTAGTGCATTATAATTATTATTGACTGTGATATAATAATTGTAAGACTGTAGCCTGAAATGTCCTAAATTGTCTAAATTGTACTATCAACTGAAATATTTTTCTAGGGCTTGTATGAAAATCTTCTGTCTTACATAAACTTGCATTCAAAGTTATGAGCTTATCAATGCACATTATCTGATCTATTTGCTCTGATATTACTTGGTTGAGTTGAAACCAGAATTTAAAGCACTGCTCACCATGAAGACTAAAATAATTGAGTCACTTTCCATTCCTAACTCTAATTTTCATGACAGCATTAGATCATTAAATACAAGCGGAGTGCCTGAAACAAGCAGCCTAACCTCATTATGAGAATCAAGAAGAAGAAGAAAACCTCAGGGGGCAATATGGGTTTCTTTTTCATCTGCACCTTGTCACTTCAACAATCACTTTGCATCGCCACGTCTAGGATAGAACTAATTGAAGTCCTCTCGGAGTTTCAAATGTGCATTGGAAAATGCAGGGCAGAGATGTAAGACTTTGTTTGTATTGTTTGTAAGTGTTACAGTCGTGTGTTAGTCAAACATATAAAAGCTGTAAACAGTATGAGCATTCAGGTTAGTGTACACGACTTCTCAATAAAATTTAGGCAATATGTGTGAGGCTTCAATGGTTTTTAGATGCTTCCTGAGCTGGAAAATATGTGTGAGCTATTACAGAAAAGGAACAATTGAGAAAAAGTTATAGAGCTGGCATAATCCTGTAAGAAGAAAATAATTGTCCTCTGAAGTCACAGAATACTCTCGTCCTGTATTTCTCCTCCTGTTGCAATTGCACCATTTGATAGTTGATGTTAGAATAATACGGCTGTGCAGGTGGCTTTTACAGTATGTATTTGGATATAGGACAATTAATGTTTCCTTTCTAGACTTTCTGATTAGTCTAGAAATACACATGTCCCTGACTGCAATAAGATTTTCTTTTTAATTTAGCATTTTGATTAAATTGCATATTATCTTGTTGTTATTGTCTATTTATATCAGTTTCATCAGGGGTCTCAGTGGAGAAATAGCCTGTGGTGTAGATGCTGTTTGCTGCATGACTGGATTCTTAAAAAAACAAAAAACAAAAAAAAAAAAAAACTGGATACTTGTCATCTATTTGTATTTAACTTTTTATTTATTACATTTGACATTTGGAGAAAATGTAGTTGTTTTTGATTAATATTTAGAATGTAATACCATCAATCACCAGTGTCGGTAAAAAAAAAAATAATGCTGTTAACATTAGCCTTCCAAAACGTATCCCTCAAGGCCTTTTGGTAACTCTGCTTGCCTAGGATTAGATCTTGCTTGTGTTTAGCCGTCTCTGTAATCCCTCTCAGCAGTCTGCCTAAGTAAAGAAAAAAAATATTGAAGGGTGTAGACAATCTAGTCAAGATTAAAAGAAAAACAAAAAAAAATGCTTTGACCAGGAAGCATTGTGATAATATTTGTGTGGGTAATTTATACATGTGTCAGTAGTAATGATGAGGTTTGTTTTAAACGGAAAACACCTCCGTCTTCTGTTGCTCTTCCCGAAGTTTTTTCTATTTTTTTTTATATTGCCGTTTAAGCTTGTTGTAGGTATTTATTTTTGTATTTGAATCATCTATAGACAGTGGTTGTTGTATTACTGTATAGACAATGACGCTCCCTGAGGGACATCTGCGATTTGTGATTTTGGGCTATATAGGTAAAATTGATTTGTTTCTGTCAGGTTGAAATAGCCCAAAACAGGGAACTAGATGTTTAATAACTTGTCATTTCAATGACTCTTGAGGCAGTCTTGACGTGTCTTTGAGGTTATTGGTTACATTTTATTGCTCCAAGGGTTTAGGCACTTTGACATTATTTATTCTGTAAACCTGTTTTTAACACATATGAAAATATCAAGAGTTCAAAAATGCAATTTAGAAAACATGGCGCAGTTCTGTGCTAACATCTCTGGAGTGGCTTTAGCAAAAATCAATTTTTTAAGGGTACCTTACTTTATTCCAAACATTTGAACATGCAACATTAGTACATTTCAAACCAAAGGGTTAGTTGAAGAAGGTTTAGTGCTCCTCAGCCTACCCTCTGTTCCTCTTACTAAACACTTTCTTTACCGCTCTGTTCCTGTTACTAACGCATCCTACTAGTTTTTTCCCTAATTGCCCCATGTTTGTAATGTAATTTTAGACTACTCTATGAATTTTACCCACTTGATTTGATTGCTATGTGTGAGAATGTCTGTAAGATTATACAGACTAAATAAAAAGGGCTTGTTGTGCTGTAATATCTGAACATGCTGGCCAAGCATGTGATAGTGTTTAGTAGCACTCTGACTTTAATTTATTTGTCATGGGATTAAGTAAAGGCAACGTTTGTTTGAAAAAAAAAAATAGGAACAATATTTTACCTTGATTTCTGACAGAAAATTTAAATGCAGAAAACTGTGTGTGTGTGTGTGTGTGTGTGTGTGTGTGTGTGTGTGTGTGTGTGTGGAGACGCACACTCTTATAGCACCTAGCAGCTATTGTGACCACCTCGCAGTGTTAGTGCTAAAAAGAGGTCAGAGGTCCCTGTTGTGTTTTCAGGGTGACCTGCTAGTGACTATTAGCCATTGATAAATGTGATGTCCCACAAGTGTGCGGGCCGGACCCCTCCAAAGGGGGAGGTGTCACAACACGCCCCACACTAACCTCCCAGCCAACCCCACCTCAACTATAATGCATACACACACTCTGCCCTGCTGACAGGAGCACAAGGGGGCAGCTGCTACAGATGTCTCATAGAGGGAGGGGGAGGGGAACCAAGGAGACATCAATGGAGAGTCTCTCTGGAGTATGGAGTTCTCAGCGGGGCTCATTGTGTTCTCTAAAGACCAAGACGAGGGAATAGGCCACGTTAATATAGTAAGCCTCTAGTCTCTTATACTTTGTTTCATGCATTTGCTCATTTTCACTGTTGGCTATTACATGTTTGTATTGTCTCAGAAGGACTTTTCCTTTTGTATACGCTAAAAACATATTGCTAAATATATAAACATTTTTTTTCTCGGCCTGTTTTCTGAATCAAATGAAAATCTCTTTTTTTTAGTTTAGTAGTTTAGTTTCAGAAATTCAATGAGAAAAGTAGGAATGGGTTTCACACTGTTTATTTATGAGTTCATTCAGGGATAGCCACAGTATTCAGTGGAAAACTGATGATCTGTGCATGCTTTCATTTCAGGTGATTTCACCATATAGCACGTTTCACCAAGAGTGAAGTAAAATTTCCTGCTGGAGTCTTTTGTTGCCACGAAAACTGCAGCCTGTCACACATGAGTGCCTATTATAATTATTCTTTCACCTCTGACCTATAATCTTTTAAGGTAGGTGTTATTCTGTTCTCTTCATTTCAATGATATAAAAGGATTTACTGAAAGCGCTTCAATGATTGTGAACTAAGCTATCTATTTCCCTAACATTTGATGGGATGCAGTCCCATGTCTGGTGATGGTGTGAAGGGCCATCTTTTGAGTCACATGAGTGAAGAGAAAGAAAAAAAATCAGCAAAACTCCTCCTTGAATGAGAAGCAGCTGAGTGTAACAGCCAACCATGCACGCAAGTCATCTAACATGAAATCAAATTACATTGAACTAAAACTGCCCCAGCATGGCAACTTTGCAGCCGGGCCGGCCTGCTGTGGCCAAGCACTACGATACATGACACTGTGGCTCTTGTTCAGCTCGTCTACCAGAATACAAGGGAGAGCTCCACTCTGTCTCAACCCTCCTAATGAAGAGATGCATTATGATGTGATTTCATTTGGGCCTGTAAAAAAGCTGCCATGGATAACAGAGCAGTCTGAGTAGCATGGTTCATTTGTGTAGTGACATGTGACTTGTGTTTTCGTGAGTCATAAGGATCTCCTGCCTAATGGAAGGCAGTGTGTGCTCATGTGATGGTGACACAATGCAGGATGAACTGTATAGTATTCACAGAGCTCAGCTTGGCTACTGTTGGCACTGCTAATAGAGACCCATGAGGGTCTTTTTATCTTGTTAATTTTTGTCGTAGTGAAACTAAACAAACCACAATTTCTGCTCAAGTTCGCTGAAGATTTTTGGCTGCAGTGGTCACAATGTAATCTTTTAAACTGATACTTCCACAGTATACTTATCTGCACGACTGTAAGAACTGCATATGTGCATTTGAAGACATGAAAGCATGTGTGTGTGTGTGTGTGTGTGTGTGTGATATGTCTTTGAGTACTGCATCATGACCTCCCCTATGGTCACGGTGGTGTTTTTGCTGGCTCATCCCTGCCTCTCCACATGCCTGTTTAACAACACAGAGCTCCTCCTTACTGGCTTCCTGTCCAAACCAGTTTATCTGTAAACAAGTGTGTTTTTTTCCTCTCCGTCCCATTGTCCACACTACACCAGAATACATACACAATGGGCACCCTCTCTCTCTCCTAGTCAGCTTTTGTACTCCAATAAATAAAAAAAGATGTTTTTACTGCCATTTACCAGCCATAAAAAAAATAAATTATGTGTCTGACACAGACTGAAGAAATATGAAGCTTGAATTAGTATGTTATTAGTATGAATTTAAAAGGTAATAAGCGTAACCATTTTCAAACAAAAAAAGTAAAAAAAATAAAAATTAAAAAAAAGCAACCCGGCACTCAAACACACTTTAAAACTAATAGCAGGTTGTAGCAACAATAATTCTTTTTTCTAAAAGCCAACTGAAACAGCAGGTGAATATAGTGTTGTGTTATTATGTGTGCATTGGGATGAGATGGCTGTCTGTTTATCTTGCCTGGGGTACGCTATGCTACAGTAGATATGATAACAGCAGGGTTATTGTGGATGAACCAAACCCGTCTGCTTTGGTGTTGCATGTTCACTAGAGTGATGTGTGTGTGTTCTCATGTGGTGTTGCAAAGCTAATCTTAGGTCAAGAAGAAGCAGTTGTGCCATATAATTTAGTTATGGAATGTTTCTTTTCAGTGAGATACGTCCCTTTGAAAGGTGTGGAAAACAAATCACCATTACAAATTTAAAAATGGGGCAAATGAAAAGGAGACTTAGGCCTAATTAAACATTAAAAAGAGGGAAATATGATGTCACAGCAATTTAAGACAAGAGAGCAATGTCTTTATGCCAACTGTAAAATATAAACTAAGTTACAGTGTCGTTGAAACCCTACACCACATTATGATTGAGAGGAGCATAGTAGGAGATTATGACTGTGGACTGAGCCTCTTTAGTTTACCACCCCTTCACCTCAAGTTGAAGCTTTTTGCTTTTTGTTCCTTGACATCCTCTGTGATTTGGTTTGCATCTCCTTGGCCTTAGACATAATCTCACATATCTTTACTGCTTAACCTAATAATCCACATAGACCAGATGTTACATTCCATTCATCTATGGCTGCAATAATGTGTTTTATTTGTTTTTATAGGCCTGTCACTCCTGTTATCCCTGCTACTCACTATTGCGCAAACTCCAGATAACCCGAAATACTACACTCCGCTGCGTGTATACTGTATGTTTGCACTTTTTAAAATGTCTTTTTTCACCTCAGTATTAAAAGTCAAATAATAGGTCTCACATTTTTATAGCCATAGGATGTCCATAGTAAGCAGTAATGAGTCTAAAGTGCGATAGCAGACAGCTGAAACTTCTGAATCTGGGTCATCTGTGTGAAGAACAGTATTTTAACCACAAGGCTAATTGCAACCCTCAGATCACCATTGCTGTTATGCTGTGGGTAACTATAGAGTGAGTGGATACCGTGGACACAAATTTGAACCAAAAAGCTTATATTTCCAAGAAATTCATTCACCAGTGGCAAAAAACTTTATGAATGAGCATAGTTGGCATAACACTAAGACAGGGAATCTGATGCTGAATGTAAAATTTCTAAAATTCATATAACATTCGTTTTGCCTTTAAAAGCAATGTTTCTAAGTATAAAATATGGCATACGTTTTCATTTTTTGCACTTCTGCTGGTTTCATATCAAGTTTTCTTTTAACCTATAAAATCGTTAAGATGTTTTTAATCGTGCATAGCCATCAACAGGGATCGTGACATTGATTTCAGTCCCTCAACAAACGTGTTTTTGAAAAAGTTTGCACGTAAAGGTTAATCACTAATGTGAAACCCTAAAGGGTTAAACTCTCTGCTGAACACTGCGTGGGTTGCGAGATCATTTGAGAGTGCATCTTCAGCGTCCAATCAGCTGCGCGGAGTCCACTCCGCAGCCAGCCAATAGGAAGAATGCGAGGCTCTATCGAATTTGAATGAGGAGTGCGCCATTTTCGAGTGAGCAGCGATTTCCTCAGCAGCTGCAGAGAGAGGATGCTGCGAATGGAGAGCTGTCGCTGAGACGGGGGAGAAAGCCAGCGCTCACAATTAAACTGCGCTTTTAGAGAGGGAAACGCATTATTTCAACGCAGATGCAGGTAATTGCACCAACCAAAAAATATTTGAATTTATTTTATTTTTTTATCGGACATTTAGGCGGACTGGACGACAGGGAAGAACGTTACGTGGAAAGGAGACAGACCGACCGTGGCGGGGAGACGTTAGCCGTTTGGCCAGCTTGTACTACTGGCAGCAGCTAACATGTTAGCTTAGCCTGCTAGCTCCCAGAGAGGGGTTTCTGACTTTGCTGCGCTGTAACGTTAACGGTACAGAAAAAAAGCGCTCAGACTGCCGTCCGTTTTATCCGAGAGGAGAAGGGGGGGTATAAGAGGGAAACCCCGAATACATGGGCATTTATTCTGTAAGGAGCAGACGCAAAACTTAGGGGTTATGAATCAAAGTTGGACTATAATGGACATTTTTTTTCGCATTGGAGCCCGGTTTTGAGCGGGAGGTGCAAAAGCTGCCAGGCTCGAGCAGTGGAGAGGCAGTCGGCAGTGTCAACAAATGCAACGCGGAGCCACACTGGCTTAGGAGGGAAAAAACCTAAACCAGCGACCTGGATAGACACAGTGCCTTTTGTGGTAACTTAATTTCACTAAGCTTTTAACGTTAGGCTGATGTCGGCTTGTTGTGTGGGCTGATGAATTACTTTTTTTTCTTTTCTTTTTTTTTTGAGAGGGGGGTGGTTGTTACACAGAAAGTACCCTGTAAATTCGTTATTATATCGCTGTTAAACCTTAGAGTCAGCGATGTCCTTAATAATATTTACAGGATTGGTTTCATTTCCCAGCCTCTCTCAGTCTGACCAGTGACAGCTCTTCTGTCAATTCCGTTGGTCAAAACCAAATTATGAACTTATCCGACGTCACAGGCTTCGTGTCCGTTAAATGTGAAGAATATCTCAATGTTACGTTACCGTTTGATGGTCACCGTGGCTCTCAGCCAAGTGACAACAATCCTGTGTCGCAATCTGATTATTTAATCTTTTATAGCTGTCATAACCGCTAACGATGCAACGTAATTAATTAATTACCGATAGTTTTTTTATTTTACTTTTTTTGGATTATAGGAGAGAATTGTATTACTTTGTTGTGGTACTTTTCCCCCCATACGCTCTACGCCGTGTGCCCTGTACCATGATAAAATTCAAGTAGACTGAAGGAAAAAAAGGATCTAATCATTAATAAGTGGAAAGGGGGTTCTATTAAATGTATGCTGCTCACCGTGAACATGACTAACGTTACTTAACTAAAAAAGCATAAGAGAGGCTTTCTATAATTGTGCGTCTAAACCCGCCCCTTCTACTTCCTTCTAAGGGGAGATCGGTTTGATGTGTTACATAATATGAAGCAGTCCTATCTTTTACAATGTTACATTCATTTTAACGAATACTTGTCCACATCGTCAAGTTTCCTATTTAAATTTATTTATTTATTTTTATCCTAATTGAAATGAACTGTGTTGAGAGCAGGAGACCGAGTGTGTGCACCTCTGTCCATTTCCCCTGCAATGCCTTTTTCCCCTAGGCCCGTCACATCTGACTGTGTGCTTACTAATATCCTTTTTCCAGGATTTGTATTTAGTCATACATATTCTGCAGCAGAAATGATAAGAGTTGTGCTTCCTCTTCAATTAGATATGCATGACTGGAATGAATATGTAAGTAAATGATAAAGTCCTAAGCATATTTGTCTTTTCTAAAATTGCATATACTACCCATAGTATTACTCAAATAACATTTTCAGGTCCCCACACGCATCGTATAGTAAGATTTTGTTTGTTTTCTTTTTTTGAAGGGGGGTATTTAGTTGAACGAAACTTGGTGGGATTGATATGAGTGGAAATACTTTTAACAGCCACATAGCACAGTAAAGAGAGGGGTGGAGGAGGAAATTACTGTATTATAAGATCTGATGTTTCTGACTGACGAGAAAACAATGTACACTACATCATGCACTTAAAACAGATGGGTAGACAAAGTTCATATTTTATTTTATACATGCTGCCTTGTGAGCTGTCAATATGACATGCATGACAATTTCTGGCTAAATAAATGAGCTAATATCAAAAGTGATTTACAAAGAAATTAAAAATATATATATATATATTAGGGTCATTGCTGTTGGAAAGTATTTTTCACACTACCAGATTGAATGGATGTGGAAATAGTGTATGGGCATTATAATTATTCAAAGCTTGTCTATATTGAAAGCATTTAAAAAATATTTACTACTCTGAAATTATAATATTTCATATTGACAAAATTTGTAAATCTATCTGCATATTTTGTGCTTTATTTGAAATGGTCTGTCTGATGGCCTGGCATCATTTAAATTCAGCCAAATAGCTCTTAGCAGCTCACATAAGAGGTCAAATTGCTCTAATATGATAAATGGATATAAATATAACTGAACGCTGTGCCGAGGTGTAAATTTGGAAGAAGAAAAAAATCCCAGGGAAAGTGTAATGATTCAGCATCAGTCTATTAGTGAACGGGTGAAAAAAAAAAAAAACTTTTAAAAAATAGATAGCTATAGACTGTGCTTAATATTTCAGCTGAGGCTGCTTAAGTGGTTATAAAAGTACAATTTCATTCAATTTAGTTGTTTGGAAACATTCTTTTTGTATTCAGTTTAACAATATTAGCTGCAATGTGTGTACACATCGTGATATTAAGTTTTATTTCAAAAAATCTACAGCTATGAGTTTGGGACATGTAATATCTGGAAGGGAGGCAGTAGCACTTTGTCAAATGGAAATTGATGATCAACAAACTTAGTAATATAAAAACTTATAC
Organism: Eupleurogrammus muticus; assembly: GCA_036785175.1. Taxonomy (NCBI): domain Eukaryota; kingdom Metazoa; phylum Chordata; class Actinopteri; order Scombriformes; family Trichiuridae; genus Eupleurogrammus; species Eupleurogrammus muticus. The sequence continues at coordinate 19,404,260 of JAYKQN010000001.1, forward strand.
TCATCAGTTACTTAGTCTTAGAATGTGTATCTAATGTGCTGATATGACCGACTAGATCTGAATGTTTTGCTCATATTCTTTTCAAGAGGGATTACAGGAGTGTTGACACTGTCCCTTTGTGCTGTTTCCTAATTAATACTGGTGTGTTTAGCATTTTTTTAATGTCACAGTTAAGCTTCATTAAATGTTACAGGTCTTTGTCTCCTGTGCGTTTTCTGGTATTTGCCTTTTTTACTCCCATTGTAGAACACCATTGTGTTGCTTCAGACTGTTAGCATGACATTCTGTGACTCATCATTCTGTCTTCTCAGACCCCTTTGGCAAAATGGGCTTCCACCCCCATTTCCTGGTAACGGTGCCTCTTCTTATACTTGCTCACATGTGTTGTAGCCGGGCTGCAGAGAACCCCCACTCTTCTCTTCCTCCTTTCTGCACCACTCAGCACAAACTTTATAGTATTTAAATTCACTGTGATGGGAACAGGTTTTCACAGGTCTTGTTAGTAATTTTCTAGAAGTTGGATCTGGTTTCTGTTTTATGTCTGGGTAGAATTAAATAGAAGCTGTCAGATGTGACTTTTATGAGCATCAGTTGCCTCGTCATTCTAGGTAACCTTTAACATTTTGGAGATGTGACCTATGGTCTTATCTGTTTTGCATGATGCCTTTGGTAATGAAGTTAAAGCTGATACACTAGTGGCAGCATGTGAGTCTGCCAGGTCTTGCATGCCTCTTAAAAGCATATGTTTTGCATTGGCTTTGATTTTTGCATACAGTAGGTACTGCATAGAGCTTTACACCTGTTTCTCTAAGATATGATTTTTACAATTTTTTTTTTAAAATTTCATTAGGTGAATTGAGTTCATAGAGGTGTGTAACACTTTTTTTTAAAACCTTATGTGTTTAACTGCTGTTTTGAATTTTATCACATTTTGAATTAGTTGAAAAAAATCTGTAGAAATTTGCGGTTTGCTAAAATAAGATCATGTGTTGTGAACTTTGTATTTATGGTGACCCATTAGCAGCTTTAAATTTACTGGTAATTTTTCCAATACTTATCTCCAAAAATTTAGAAGTATCGAGGTTCTGCAGTTGCACTAAAATGTTGAAGTTGTGCAATCTGTTATTTTTTTCTTGTTTATTGATGGGAGTGCTTTCAGAAAGAATAGTTCAGCTGTTACAGTGCAGGTGTGAATCCACTGCCTGATAATTACATTTTAGGTATATATAATAATATCATGACATTAAACAGCTCTGACAGTAAGGTTTAACATAACAAGAGTATGCCTTGGCTGAATAGACACATGGTGTTCGCATTTCTGCTGCACCAGCCCTTTCCCCCCCTTTTTTTTTACCCAAGTGTGCCAGATTAGCCCACAGTATTAATTTGTAAACCGTTAGATCGGAACATTTTATATTGACCTTAAATTATTGGTTTGAGTTTCTTTGTGCATTTTTACTTTATTTTGTTTAGCTTGGTAAGCAGGTGACATCTCACCCACTCCTCCCAGTCAGTGTGCCTGGGTGTAGTGATACTAGATACACACACACACACACACACACACACGCACACACGGTATGAACACTGTTTTTGGTCAGGCTCAAAAGTTTGCTCAAAACACCAGAATTGCAACAGTGTATTGCCAAAAGTGATATAGGCACACTCATCATTTTTATATTTCGTAAGTAATGTTGATAATATGCTAGTGTGTAATTGTGACTGCCTGTACAATTGTCAGTGGATGGGTAGAATCTAGCTAGAAATGTAAATCAACAGACCCTTTATCATTGCCTATATTTACATCAATATTTGTATTTATTTTTTATGTTTAGTTTTTAAATTGAACACACATACAAGCTGTTATACACTTTCATTTAGTTTATTATTTATTTATTTTTGTCAACTTGTAAACTCGGTGAACAGACTTACTTCCTTCAATTATTTTTAGTAGGGACACATTAGTTTGTAATGGGTGTTTAACAAGCATGTTTTTATATTGTGCATGTCAGTATCTAAATTTAGACATGGAATTTATTTTAGAACATGTAACTAAAAAACCCAGTTTAGTCTGTTTGAGTGTTTGGGCGTGCCATTCAACTCACTCTTCCTCTTTTCCCCCCCTTTGCTCACATGTACATTATGCACATACAGCCTGCACATAAACATGGATCCTTCTGTCAGTCTCACTAATCTGGTGGTACTAGAAGTGGTAGATTCACTGTAATTTAAAAAAAAAAAAAAAAAAAAAAAAAAGTTGGCTACATTAAATGTTGGTAGTCAAAACTTAATTAGCTTAGGCAGTTTGTCAGCTTTTTAAAAATAGTTTCATGCTATTGGTCAAGTGTAAATCAAGTCCTGGTCGGACTTTTGAAATTGCATCACAGTGTGCTGCTTTGTCTGCATCCTGTTTATGGCTGCTCTGCCTTTGTGGCAGTAGGAGGAAGCTTGAGATGGCTCAAACGAAGTAGTAAATAACTGCATGGATTAAAATGGGGTTTTCTGGGGAATACATAATATTTAGATGGAGTACACTGTTGATAAAGATAGAGTAATTGTGTGTTCAGATTAAGTATTTCAGCAGACACTTTGGGGGTACTGGTGTATTTAGATGGCAGGCATGGCTGGTGATCATAATGTAACCTTATAATGTGGCCACACCTTCTCTTTAAGTGATTAAAAAAAAAAAAGCCTTTATTAATCCTAACAGACATGCACAGCCTTATTTTTTTAAAGACAATTAATACATTCAAGCGGCATACACACTTGAAATTTCATAAGTGATAACTGTACTCTCACCAATCGAGTTTAATTGTCCTTTTTATGTATAATTTACTCTAGTCACGGATTAATTTCTAATCAAAGGTTTCAGAGGATTTTATTCATTATATATTGTGTACCTTTAATGTGAGGAGTCTCACACTCAGACCTGGCAGCACATGGAGGGGTCAGTATATACCTGTGGAGCAAGAAAATGACTGGGAGGCCACTCGAATATCTTTAGTGTTGTCCTCTGAAATAGATTTAGTCTGTTGTCAATCCCAGGTATGTGTTTTCACATGTTTTTTTTTTTTTGTTTGTTTTTTTAAATCATCTGACATTACACAGTGTGTGGCCAAATCATACTGCTTGTGCTGTGTTGGACACAACATAGCACAAGCAGTGCTATGTTTAAAAAATATTTTAATTAAAAAAAAAACATTTTTTTTTAGGATTAATGCATACTATTACAGCACTGATGTTCATTTGGAGCAAAGTAGCATCTCTGGGCTTCAGTGAACCATAAAATAAGTGACACTGTCTTGTTTTTTGTAAATGTGATTCCCCCCTCCCCCTCCTCCCATTGTGAATATATCATCACAATCTCTTACTTTGTTGTTATAAATTAATTATTTTTGTGTTTGATTTTATTACTGTGGATGTCTCAGGCTGTGTCCATGCTGCCCCAGTAGCTGATCAAACATTGTATTGCACCTTTTTTCAAGTTGTAGCACAGTGAATATAGTGTATTTGTACGGTGTGTATTGCCTTGCCAAAAGACACCAATGTTTTGGCTAGCTGGCTGCGATGTGGTGTTTATCTTGCTTAACTGCTTAAATCTGTAATTGTGTGGGGATATATTTTGATTGCATGCAGGAGAAAAGCAAAAAAAAGTGTCTAATCTTACCTTCATTGTATTTGGGCTGAATATATTCTGTAACTTTGATTAGTTAGTGATGATTTTTATTGTTTGGCTCTCAAACTAGGTGGGTTTGTCTGGAGATATTTAAGTTGGAGTAGTTTCCTTCTATATTCTAATGGGTACAAATAGATTAACACAATAAATCACAGAATGTGTGAGAATTTTAAAATAGGACTGAATGTGAAATTGCCATACAGCTTATTTTCTCCACAGCTAATGTCATTGTAGGTTTTCCTTTATTTTGTGAAGGCAGAGGACTGTATCGCAGACCAGTCCAGACTACTTGTTCCAGGGAGGTGATGGGTTGTCCTGTCCATGTCCCTGTACCTGATGGGAGTTCAGGAGGATCCTTGACCTTCAACCCCCGGTCAGGTGACTCTTTGAGCCCGTTGTATGGGGAGCATGTCATAGGAATGGGTTAAAAAAGGCTGAGCATCAAAGGTGACATGTCCGGGCATGCTTCCTTAAAGGAGAGTGAGAAAAATTGGGAGAGGTTAGTCACTGATATGAACACTTTACCTGGACTAAAGAAATTGTAATCTCAAAAGGAAAATACAAAGTTGAGAGAGTATGTTTCTTTTTGTATTTTTGTTAATTTATTTATAAGAGAGTAGGATAGAGAATAACTGTTTCATGACCATTACTTCAATTAAATTCACCACAATAAGTACAATTTGTCCTTACCTCTGACCAAATGAGCTTAAAATACAGCAAACAAATGACATAAGATAAATAAATGGATGTGTAATATTTGGTTATTAAAATTTTGTTGGCAAATGTTTGGTATTTCCCCCTTCACATTGTGTAGATGTACAATATGTGCTCCTACATGTATCAGGAGCTGGGGGTGTACGTATAGGCTGTTTTCTTAGCTGTAACGATTTCGGCTGTAACTACCAATCTTTTTATTACCAATTTAATCATAATTTATCCCACTTTTTTAAATTAATCATTTAGTCCTTAAAATTTTAGAAATTGTTATGAATGCAACACACCAGAGACCAGTCATATCTTCAAATTTTCTGAACAGCTTAACAGGCAAATAAACAGTAGCAAACTGTCGTGTTCGAGAAGCTTGAACCAAAAAAATATTCTGTCATTTTTTAATGATTATAACAATATTTGATACATTTTTTGCAGCACTACTTTCAATAGTAGTCATTGCACCCTCTTTTGACTGATATTTGAACCCAAATGGCTCAGAACTTATACAAGGAGATTTAGTCATGCTCCACAGATCTGACGATTGCACACCTTTGATGTTAAGTTGTAAATTAACCATTTTATACATGTGGATACATGTGGTGGATGATGTGTCAACCAATGTTTGTTCCGAAGATATTTTTGAAATGTTTAAAAACAATTGTAAAAGTTTAAATTTGTTGAATGAGGAAGTGATTCATTTTCATGCTGTTAGGTGACATTTATTTCCCTGTTATGATGGTAAGACATTTTTTATGTTATACCATACATGTCATGGTGTATGATTTGAAAGAACCAGGCAGGCTTCTACTCATCAATTTTATTTAAAAAAAAAAACATAAAAAAAAAAAAAAAAAAAAACTGCATTCACTAGTCCTCTCTCTTTTTCCACTCTCCTACCACTGTCAGATGTGGCTGAGTCTGGACACCATTATTGCTCTGGTGTTCTCCACCTTTACTTACTTAACAAAATCCAGCTGTAGAAATTAATGTCAATCAATAATAATTATATAAATAGAACTAAAATTTGCTATGTGCATCTTCAAATTTCTGCAAAAGCTTGCATTTTTTACCACCCAGATTTTCTGCTTGTATAGAGTATTAATTGACATTACAAAGCTTATTTTATCACTTACAAAGCCAGAGAGCAGATTTCAGTCAGGCTTTTAGAAAATGAGGTATACACACATTGATACTTGTATGTAATGAAACCGATAGTGGAGAATTTAAAGGTAAATTAAGGATTTCACCATAATGAATTTTAAAACCTCTGACGATTAACTATACATATTTTTATTGAGGAAGGTGAACAGTGTTAAGCGTTGCTTTTTTTGGTGGGGAATTGAGTTGTGTGTGTGTGTGTGTGTGTGTGTGTGTGTGTGTATATATATATATATATATATATATAGTGTGTGATTGATTGATAGCAATACATATCTCAGTATTGATGTTAAAAAATGTTTTATTTACAAGAGGTGAAATGCTGCCCTCCTACTAGTTGGGTGCTGTGCCAAGAGTGTTGCACATTGCTCCTTTAATGAAAATTCAAGGCAGCATCAAGTATAAATAACTAACATACCTCAAGCTTTTAGATTGGCTATTAACTGTTCTGTCACCTTTTGCTTAGGAGCTGTACTGCATTACAGTGAATAATAGTATGGGTCTACAATTTATGTTTATTAAATATTTACACCCTTCAGCTACTCGTCATTCACTTTTTTTGCCAGCATTTAGCTGGCGACTAGTGCCAATTTCCAAGCCCGGTAGGGATCAATTTTATTTTGGTTTTTGCAGCATACTGACACCCAAAGTTTTAAAGTTAGTTGGGTACAAAAAGACATTTAAATCTAATAATCCTTCCATAGTGTTTTCTTCAGGGTTTCATGTTGTCCTGCTCGCAGCTTCATTACATGTGACTTTTTTTTTTTTAACCACAACAAAGTCTGTTTTGTTACCTTTCTCCAAGATGTTCTATTAATTCTGTGTGTGTGTGTGTGTGTCTGTGTGTGTCTTTAGAAGGATAGTGTATTAGATGTTATTAGACTCAGGCCATCAGATCCATTTCAGACCAAGGTCATAATTACAGGTCCATTGAGACCTCTAGTGGCAAAATAATCATTTGACCCAATCTTAAACAGGAGTACTGTCAGGATACAACAGTAATAATAATAATTACAAAGTTTTATTAGATTCTAATGCAATTTAGGTTTAAGATTCTAATACATGTATTTATGACAGCCTAAATGTCTCAATAAAAGTCACATTTTTGTAACCAGTAAAAAAGCTACAAGACTGATAATTCGTAAAATAGGCCAATTCTGTTTTTCACTAGTTCTTTTCCCTAACTTTAGTTAAAGAAGGTCAACTACTTAACACTACCTCTGATGCTGGTATGGATTTAATTATTTTAATGACACATAAACAGTAAAGGCAACTATTGCTATAAACTTGGGATTTGTGGTCTTATCCAATAACCTTAAACATGTGTCATTAAGAGTGCATTTATTTATTTTTTTAATCTTTATAAAAAATGCTTGCTTCTCCAGAGGGATTTTTTTTGTGTGCATGTTTTTTTTTTTTTTTTCTTCCAGGGTTAAGTACAGATTTTACTTGGGCACACACTTGGGTTACAAAGATAATTTCTGCACCATTGTACTTGACTAAGAGTGCTCAACTGCTGAATCAGAAACCATCTTTGTAGCTTAGACAAAAATGTTCACTTCACACTTAGCTGTCTATAAAGCCCTTGTCAATAGCACTATGTTACTAGGCAGGTCACAGTATATTGAGTGACACAATGACTCCTTCGATAATTTGGTTTAATCTCAGTCATACAAAGTACAGACTGCAACGCTAACTACCCATTCTCATGGTACTTATCTATCACAAACCAGTGAGAATTATTTCACCATATTAGTGTTGTAAAACTAAGTTTGTCAAGAATGCAAGTTGCAAAGATGCAAAGTATATGGTTAGTGGCACACACATACACACATATATATATATACACACACACAATATTTTGGGGAAGAACCTTGGTTTGATGAGTTTGATGTGGAAGAACTTAACCAGTCTGCAGCAATTGGAAGCTGACCATGAGCCAGGTCTTATCGCCCAATATCAGTGTCTTGACTCAAATTGTGGTTTATTTAGTGCAAATCTCTGCAATGAGGTTCCAATGTCTATTTTTAGAAGAGTAGAGACTATTTCATCAGCATATAAATGCTCATAGTTTTGGAGTGACACAAGTGTAATATTGTAGTACACATGTTTTTGGTCTGTAGCACACTTTGATGCTTAATATTGCAACTTAACAGGTTCTGTCAAGATCCCATAAAATTTAATTCTGTATTTCTTGTTTGTGTGTTTCAGATGGAGAGGCTGCTCGCCTGCCTCAGAGAAAGAAGGCCTAAATCTTCAAAAGATTCTGACGATCATCTGAACATCTTTAGGTAGATAATGTTAAATAATAGGAGTAACCATTTGTGTACATGTGCTGTGGACTGGAAGCTGGAGGATGAAGAGGGTGTAAATCACACAGAAGATGAGAGAAGTTTATACAAAGAGGGATGGAGGCTCTTGTTCTTGCGATGCTGTAGCAGCACGGAATGGTTTGTGAGTTACACAGAGATGCAGGCCATGCTGTGCTGCCGCAGTAAAGCTTGACTAAACAACCTGGTGGCCTACAAGTTCTTCACCCTGTTGCACTTTTTCCTCCGACTTGCCTGTTTCATTTGCTGGTCGCCTTACTGTAGCAGCACGTAAATATTGGAGTTAAGACTCTAGCTGAAGCCTCCAGTATTGATCGTGCTGCTGAAGCAAAGCTGACCACTCACAACCAGTGCAACTAACCACTGTGTGTAATCAGTGGAGATACTTACAGGTACATTGTTTTGATTTGAACTCCCTGTTTGTTTTTTTGTTTTTTAATTTATTTATATATATATATATTTATATATAATGACAAACACTTGAATGAGTTTCGCTGTTATGTCTGCATTAATGGAGAAATAAAAATTTGAAGTGACTTTCGTGTGCAATATATTTTTAACATGAAATGCTTAACCTCCTCTTTAACAAAATACTGCCCGTTAAATATATAGTGCTCATATTTATTTTCAGCTCAAATCGCGAGTTTTGCGGGCTGTGAGAGGCGTTTGAGGCAGCGTGAAGCCGTGTCGGTGATGCTGCTGCTGGCCTGCGTGGCCCCGCTTGGAGCTGCTCTGGGACGTTCGGCCTATTCAGCATTAGCCATGACGGAGACAGATTTGCTGCGGATTAAACCTGTTACAGCCATTAGTCTACACCGTAGTTTGTATACACCAGAATTCCTTTTGAAATATCGAAAGGAATTCTGTTTAGAGAAAAAAGGATTTTTTTTTGTTCCTTTTGAAACCTTTTTTTTTATAAGACTGATTTAAGGCTCGGCCTGATTGTCTTTATTATCGACGCTCATTTATAACGACCCGGTCGTTTTAGATTATTGTATTATATTATGACTTCCTCATGCCTCTAAACGTCTGTTTATGTATTTTAATATTCAGTGCGTTTGCCGCTAGGAATTGTATGGTGTCGGGTAAAATGGCTTCAAACGTAAATATGAAGCGATACTGCAGTGAACATTATTAAGACCTCTTCATCACACCTAAACGTACGGCCATCGTCGTCCAAAATCACAATTTCTTAACGGAAATGAACAAATTCATCTTATCTTGCAGGGCTTTCGAAAAATTAGCATCCGTTGGAAAATGCCCGTCTTTCCACATTTTTTTCATCTTAAATTCACATAAAGCAGCCGTTATATGAATTTCTATTATAGTGTTTCAAAATGAGATAAAGGAAGAAAAGACGCTGGTCGAGTGTTTTTATTTGCAGAATGGACCAGACCATGCTATTGTTTAAAAATATATTAAGTAACATGACCATTTATTCACTTCTCCATATGCGCTTATTTTCTTTTACTTTTCCGCAAAGGTGTCTATATAATATTGTCTCAGGGCCTCGCATTATTTTGCCGCACCTTGAAAACACGCAAGTTGTGGGGCTTTCTTATTTGGCCTTGTAGGCCTTTTTAATGATAATCCTACTATAAATATTAATAAACACGTTTGGCAAAGGTGGAAAAAAATGCAAAATAATAATGGAAAGAGGATTTGTACGGAATTTGATATTATCTTTTAAAGCATACGGACGTATTTTTTTCCAGAAATAATCAAAATATTGTATATACGTTAAGCCTTTTGCCTTTTTTTTTTTTACTCAAGACGTATAGTCTCATTATAATAACATGCATTATTTTATTATGCTATGGCTGCAAGGTGGAATTAAGGTAGGAAGAAAAAAAATCTGTGTATAATTATCATAGGTATAGTTAATTATCAATAAAATGTGGAATTACTACATTCGTGTAACCTGTTTCTAGGTGTAGTAATTTATATTTAAAACCTTTGAATTGACGTAGAAAACGCTTAGTCCGCACACAATACATTAACACGTGGGAGAAATCGTTTTACATCTGTTAATTTTGTGCTGTTGTGACTTTTTTCTACATACACACCTGCTTTTTTATCTGTGCAGCGTATTTTACCTGTAGAATTGTTGACTAACCTATCACGGTCATCAGCCTGCTTTATTTTATTTTGTATATATATATATATATTTTGTGTATATATATATATATATATATATATATATATATATATATATATATATATATATATATATATATATATATATAAAGCTTTAATAGTAGGTAAAAAATGTACTCTCACACACACACACACATTAAAAAGCTGCGAACTTGCGGGGCCTTTATGTCATTTGACACTGAATAAAGTAAATACTATATATACTAATTAGCTGGATATCTAATCACCTATACTGATGGAGCAAACGATTGAAAGTTATTTTTTGTTTTAATCCTCTCGATAGGCCTTTTTCATATAAAGTGTCTGACCGTGCGCCCTGCCTTTATTCCTACCACCCGCCCACCAGTCCCTCTTAATTTGGATTGACTTGACGTGTTTCATCTTATATTTAAACGTGTGTGCCTTGACATACAAAATGTGCTGCTTTCATTTGATCCTGTATTCGCCTGGCAACAGGAGGCTATATATAAATGTGTACGGTATGTAGATGCTGCTGTGACGTACATCCTGAATTATGGTCAGTGCTGACATCACGGATTCGTGTTGTGGTCTGATCTGACAAATGCGTTTTCAGGAGATCAAGCTAGAAGAAGTGAAAGGAGACGTGATCAATGCACAATTGTCCGTTTGCTGTGACCTATTTTTGATGGAGACCACTGTTGGTCACGAGCCAGAGATCTCGCTGGGCTTTCCTGAATTTCAAACCATCCCTTTCGACCGCACAATCGCATTTTGATTCCAGGCTTGAAAGCCACTTTTCTCCCATCTCTCATCCCATAGCAGAAAATTGGAAAACTGCACTTTTTATATCTAACACGGGGTGGATGTTTGACTTTACACCTGTCTTGTGTAGAAATAAAGTGGCATCCTACACATTTATTAACACGCGCAGATGCCAATTCGTCAGCTTGCATGAAAATATAACGTCACAGGACAGTGGTGTGTGTGTGTGTGTGTTTTTTTTGCTTCTCTTGCACTGTGTCTGCAGCTCGCTGAATATTTCACACCGGTCCCGTTATGCAACGACTGTAACCTTGAAGAGGTTGCAGTAGCATCACTGCTGCGGATGCTCTCTGCTAGGAACACAGCACATAGAACACTAAATGTGGTTTAATACTCACTTGAGAACGGGTAGCCCTATTTGTCCTAACGCACTTAATGAAAACAAACATGGAAGTGATTTTAATCTCGGTTTTATTTCGCAAGATCATCGTGGACATGTATAAAATTGTCATAGCGCATTAAAAAAAAAGAGATAAATAGAACATTAGTGATCCAATAATGCAAATTAGTGTTTATCTGTAACATGAATGTAGGCATTTGAATCTATGGCTTCACAGTGGATGGAGATTGCGTCCCCCAGAAAAAGTAAAATCTGAAGACAAATGTTTCCTTAATTTCCAGCTGTATTTACCCTTCACTATTTTTGCGCACCTCGCGGGCCTTTTGGTAAACGACGTGGTGTACTGAGCGCGTGGCCACAGGCCGGTAATTAAAACAACTTCAAACTGACAATAAAATCTACAGTGGAGCCAATAAAGTTCGCGACGCATTCCTGACCCGCACCCATCACACTCGCGTACGCGTCAGTCATTTCCCGCACGTACACGCCGGTGTGGGCCAGCTGCGAGGAAACCGCGGCGAGGAACGGCTCAACGTGCGCGGGGACGCAGGCTGCGAGGCTGTGCCGCTGGAACAGCAGCAGCGTCGACGCGCACAAAATCAGCAAGAGGAGGATCCACCTGCGCGCCGCCGGCCAGGAGCCGCCGGCCCGGTACGCGCCGCTCTCGTGGGGGACGGAGATTTTGTCCACTTCACGGAGCCTCAGCGAGTCCCACTTTTTGACATCGAAATCGCGCGCGAAAGGACCGGCGTCCATGTCTTTCCGAGAGGGCAGCGGGGTCTCCTTCAGGACGCGCAGCTTGTGTCGAAACTCCTGCATCTGCTGCAGGAAGCACAGGGGGTCCGAGACGCTCCGGAACGACTCGGCGATGCTGAGCGCGCCCTGCTGCTCGTCCAGCGCCGCGCTCAGCTTCGTGATCTCTGGGTCGTACGCTTGCATCACCACCAACTTGAGCGTTTCAAAATCGCAGAGGATCTCGTTCTTCTTGCATTCGAGGGCGCTGATGAGTCGGTCGAAATAGTCGCTGACTTTCTCCGCGTCCGCGCTCACCGACTGAAGCGCCTTTTTCTTACTGGCTTGGAGCGTCTCCAGGCAAGACAGGATATCTGCGCTGTGCCAGCTCTCCGCCCCCCGAAGCAGCTCTTCAAACGCACCTTTCTCCTGCTCATATGCCTCCTCCAAGGAGCAGAATTTATGCCCTTTGTGGTCACCGGTTGTTGCGCAAAACCCACAAATGAGTTTTAAGTCGGTGGCGCAGAATATATTGAGAGGCTGACCGCTGTGTTGCTGACAGACGGACATCTTAGGCAGAACCTTTATTTTGCTGTACTTTTCCACTATTCCGCGCAGAGAATAGTTGATCTGCAGGCTGTTTGCGCCGTTGTGAGGGGTCTCTTTGCGGCATGTGGGGCATTTGAAAGGCGTTCTGTAAGCCGGACCTCTGTTCCCCTCCAAGAGTCCTTCCAAGCATTTCTTACAGAAGCTGTGTGAGCACAGCAAGACCCGAGGATCCTCGAAGAGACAGCAGCAGATCGGGCACGTAAGTTCCTCTTCTAGCTGCTCCATGGTTCCCTGTAAACACATCATCCAAGCGTCAAAACCACAAAAGAAACCAAATAAAAAAAAAAGGAAAATCAGCACTATAATAAAATGGGCTACACAATACGCACCAGCACTAAAAGGGATGCTGCCCCATAAAAGCACAGTGCAATAAAATGACACGAAACATGTGGTTTAATCGCAAAGGATACAGATGTGATGTGCAGTCATGTTCCAGCTGTGTGTGAAGTATTCCCAGCCCGAAAGCTGCGCTGCGCCCGCGTAAAAGCAGATCTGGTAAAAAGGTTGGCACGAGCTCCGTCTGCCCATCTAACTTGAACTAACATCGTGCTTTTCCGCGCCTTCAACCGGCTGCAGGCGTTGTAGGAAACTTACAGGCACGTCCGCGAACACTAAAAATGAATGGATAAGTAAGGCGCGGATTTCAGCAAACTGTTTTTTTTTCTTGCCCCAGATGTAACGTTATTGCATAATTAGGCAGAAGTTGGTGAGCTGGGCTGAGCTGCTACAATGCCGCCGCCTAAACCAATCCAATGCGACGCGTTATCGACAAACTGGGTTCGCGGCTGCGTTGCTCCTGTTGGCAAGGTACTGAAGGAGGGCTGTGACAGATTTTGCAAGCGCATAGTAACATGCAACTACTGGACCAAAAGAATCACTCACCAGCTGCTGAGACGCGCAGTGCAACGCAATCATGGCGCTTGTTGCTGTGCAGACTTCGCCCTTTTCCGGGTAGAGAGTTAACTGTTTCAGTGGCGGATTGGACATAGTTAAAAAAGCGGTGGCTGGAGTAAATTCGCACACGGGTCTATTGGAGTGTTTGATATCACACCGCGGACATGAAATTGACCTATAATCGGAACTTTTGCGGCAGGTTAGTTTGGAACGTTGGGTTTTTTACGTTTTGTCCACGCCGGGTCATTTGCGGAGGATCCCTGGCTGCGGGATGGGGGAGGGGCTGTTGCTATGCAAAACATTACAGCGTGAAAAACTGTCAACTAGGTTTTAGTCCCACTTTGGCATTAGAGGTTTTTATAGTGCCCCACTTCCGTCGCCTGCTGGGTATTTGTCAACATGCACATCTGTAAATTGTTCACAGATGTGCATGTGTAAACCAACCGATATACAAGTAAACCCGAACTATTCAGGACCAAACAGATGAATGACGGATTAAATACGCCTGGAGCAACAAATAAACCCAAAGGCTGAAACACACAGCAACATTTTATCTACTTGTGTCGACAACCATAGGATGGTCATCAATTATGAATGGCAAATTCCAAAAACATTTAATATTTTTTTTCCCAAAACTGACTTTCTATTCACTTGTGGTTATGTAACATCGATATCCAATAGTTACTTAGTCACGTGTAGAAATTTTGACCTTGATTTTCTTCCCTTGTTTCCATGCCATCAGGAGCAACTGCCTATCTTAGCCGCTGTGATTGGATGCAGCGGGGTAGCGGAGGCTTACGCAGCGCTCCGCGCCGCCGCGAGGTGTCGCTGCTGCGTAGGGAGGCAGCCCGACGTCCCCGCGGCGGACGCTCTTTGGTTTTTAACGGCAGGAGCGTTTGTCCGGATGTGGTGACGCTGAGGGCAAGGATGGCTGCGATGTTTACTTGTTGTCTGAACTGCTGCGGAGATGGCGGAACCGGGCATATCCCCCTCAAAGAGATGCCCACCGTCCAGCTTGACACTCACCACATGGGTAAATGAGCGTGTGTTTGACTGGCGCGTGTGATGTGTCCGCTCGTTATGAGTACACACGCGCGCGGTTCTGTGTGAGTCTGTGCTACGGTTTGCTACTTCCGCCGTTAGCTAACTGATAGCCCTTGTTGGAACTTAAGCTATTTTATGCCTGTTTTTGGCAGCGTGGAGTTTCAGTGTCCATAGTGTGTTGTAGCGTTTCACTTTAGCACACTTGCTACACGGCTACAGGGGCGTAGGTTCCGTTTGAACGTTGGGGGGAGGGGACATATTCATTCAGACTGTCACTTGATTTCCTTTATTTTTCTTTACCAACTTGCGTCTTTCTGTTTCACTTTGTTAAAACGCCTTTATTTAAAGACGAATCTAGAAAACTAGCTGACATTACAAATTTTGAAGTAATATAACTTATTCTGTATTGCTTGTATTGGTTAAGTAGTTTTCTTGTTTAATATCATCTGTGCTGAGTCAACACGAAAAAATAAAAATAATTTATAGGCTTCTAAATTTTAAAAATAAAAGTGACAGCAACAACAGGACACATCCATCTGAGCCCCTAAACTTATACTCAAAGATATGGTTAAGGCATTTTAACAGGATTAACATTACAGATCTGTCCTGCTTGCTAAAATGTAAAGTGCTTTTTAACTCAAATAATCCTTTTACACCGTATCGTAAGATTGATTTTTTATTAATTATATGGTGATTTAATTATCATAAAAGTAGACCATCGTTTCTCCATAAGGAAAAATTCTGCTGCATTGAATAAGACTGCACAGATGTCATGAAAATTAAATTATTTTACATATAATATATCAAGATTTCTTTTGGTTCTTATCTAAAATAGACTACAAAATATGGGGGCAACAATATTATAATTATTCAGTATATTAAGAGAAAACTAGTACAATTATTTGTACTCAGCCATCAAATATGGCCTGAAAAATATTCAGAGAAGTCTGAAATGATATGGAATTGTGAAATGGAAAATTTGTAGGAACTCTGAAACAAGCATTTTGATTTGTTGGGCTCCATGAAACAATTTCAAATTCCTTGATCAAAAGCAGTCCAAAAGTATTCAACCTTGAAAATATCTTTTGATAGTTCCATTAATTGCACAGGTTTTTACTACAAAATGTATTCTTGCTTCTGTTTTACAGGCACAGATGTTGTTATTGTCAAGAGTGGGCGGAGGATATGTGGCACTGGGGGCTGCCTGGCCACTGCTCCCCTGCACCAGAACAAAAGTTATTTTGAGTTCAAGATCCAGTCCACTGGTAAGCTCCCAGCTTTCAGCCGATGCCCACCCACTTTCACTACCCCTCGTGCTGCTTTTCTGTGATAGATTGCCATTTTCTGGTGCATTCTTGAGGGGGGGATCTAACACAGTTTTTAGTAGCTTGGTAACCATCTTGTGACTGCATGCTCACTGGTGTAGTTTTGTTCACTTACAAGTAATGCATTAGACAAGCACAAGAAATTCCATAAATGTTCTTAAGAACCTCATGCAGCTCCTTACTAGCCTTAGACTGGTTGTGCTAAGTAACATTTTGCCTAGATGTTTGTCTTGTAGCTGGGCTTTTGTCATAAATAGGAATGCATTTTATTCTTTGTGCTTGAGTGTTTTTAAAAACATCAGATGCTCATTGTTGGCCTTTGTGTTAAGGTGTGTGGGGAATAGGTGTGGCCACACAGAAAGTGAATCTTAATCAAGTGCCTTTGGGCAGAGACATAAACAGCCTAGTACTCAGGCATGACGGGTCTGTGTACCACAACAATGAAGAAAAGAATCGCCTGCCAGCAAACAACCTCCCTCAGGAGGGGGACATTGTGGTAAGTGCAAGATGCCTTTTACTTGATTCTGAATTTAAATTTGATGATCTAGTCTTCGAATGATTAGTGTTTGCCAATTGTCCGTAAAGCTTAATATAAAGAACCCTTTTTTCTGAATCTGCATCTTGTCAATTAATCTTATATCTGATGATTTTAAATTAGATACATGTACTACAGCTGGGCGATATCAAATGAAATCAATGTCATGATTAAATATCTCATTTACCAGATCTCATTTATTGTGACTATGAAAATAGGTAATTTATCAATAAAGCAAGAAGTATCTGTGTGTCTGTGGTTCTCATATTTTGATGGCATGGTGGTGCCTACCCTTTGTTGTGGATTTTTTGATACATATTTAAAACATCCTTATTATCATTAAAAATTGAAATACCTTAGACTTGCAAATAATAAGTGCTATCCTGCACGTTAATGTGTAAAACTGTATTATGGCTCATCCCTATGTTGCTTTCCAGCAATTTCATTAAAATTCAAAGCTCCATTGTCCTGTTTTTTCCTGCACTGATTGTGCAGCCAACATAACGAAAGCACACAGGAAAAAGTACAATGTAAGAGATTGGAATAGCTACTTGTTACGGGCACTGCACTCGTATTATAAATTGATATGAATAACTCCTTATCCGACACAACCTACTTCAACCTTTACAATGAGGTAATTAAATACAGGGAAGAAGTCCATTACAGTTCCAGGGCTATGTTGTATCTAAATTTAGTGTTAACCATGTCACTTGCTGCTAGTATCTTAAATTGCCTGTAGGTCTGAGTGAATGGTGTCTGTGCTCCACAATAGACTGGTGACCTCTCTGGGGTGAATCCCTGCCTCTCGCCTATAATTTGCTAACATTGGCTCCAGCAGACCCCCAAGACCCTAGTGAGGTATAAGCAGGTCTAGAAAATAACTGACTGACGATCTCATGACGGGTTCTGGTCTGATGCACAGAATACCTGCTCATCTGAAGCTGATCAAACATATCATTGTGACTGAAAGTAGGTTGGTTAGAGAGTGCTAATGGCTGCTGTAATGGTTAAAAACTGGAATTATTTAAGGAAAGCCAGGTGGTTTTCGGTCCAAAGATAATGGTGCAGACTAGAGGTGTTATGCTAATGGTTTTTGAGTTTAGTCTGGAGCTGTCTCCCAGTCCTCTCACAATGACCTTAGAATGTGTGTATTTACATAACCTTAATCAGCCCTATCAGACTAATCATCTGCCTGCTGGAACAGGCTGGCTTACAGGTCCCACGAGAGAGTAGAATTTGGTAATTTGACCTGATAGCCCGCTGCTTGTGCACCACAAGCACACTTTTTATGCTTTTTACTTGAAGCACATTGAGTCTATGCCTGTCAAATGAAATGTGCTACATAAATAAACGCAAACTGCTATTTGGCATCAGTTTGTAAATCACTAAACTGGATTTATTTTATAGATCTTGTCCTATTATGAGCAATGTTTGGCACATTGATACAATAAAAAAACAAATATTGCTATTCCCAAACCTAAAATATAAATATAAATAATTGATGCCCAGTTGTGCTCTTTTTGTGACACTATTAAGTTGCTCCTGAAGAAGAGTGAACATCTGTAACAGCTTAAAGCTACAACTACTAGAAATTAAACATTGAGTACTTTAGCAAGCCTGTAGTTGAAGTGTTGTTTTATGTGAGCTATACTAGAAACACCAAACCACCACCTTATGGCAGAATGCCAACTGGGGAATTGAGCAGGAATAAACTTGTAAAGATAATTATTTTTGTCATCAAGACCCAAATTCAGGTCAGTAAAACAGTGTTATCCCTGTTACCCTGTGTAGCTCATGGGCAACTGCAATACATATGTATGTCATGCTTTTTGTGTATCTTTGCATATATATCATAGTGTACTTTTTTTTTTTTTTTTTAATTTTATCACACCACCTCAAATAAAATTGAGCACCTGTGCCTTGTACAGGCAGGTTTTATTTGACAAGTTAATTGGCCCGCCAGACTAACTTTATTTGCATGAACATACAAGAGGCTGCCACCACTGAGCGGTGCATGCACATATCAAATTAAATGTGAGCTATAAACTGTATGAGAGCAAGTGAAAGTCAATGACCAAGTGACCACAGTTTGTGACTCATAACCTGCAGGATCTTGGGTCTATGTGCAAACACACATGCAAACAAATTTTAACTTTATTCAACAATGACATATTTTAAGTACTCATTTTGACACTAGTTGTTTTTGACTGATTTGGGCCAATAACACACACTTTAGTGTGATTTTTGCCAAAAAGGTAGTCATGATATTGATTTTCAGCACTATAGCAGATAACTTATATTTACAATGTCATTGATGTTATTTAAATCCTTTTCTTGTATCAGACTATTACTGCTTGTGAACTGTCACAAATTTAAATAACCAGGCTACACAAAGCAGTTTAAATGATTGACGATCTTTGCTTGCAAAAACGATGATTCCATTGTTATTTGTCTTTCTCAGGGCATCACATATGACCATGTGGAGCTGAATTTATATCTGAATGGAAAGAACATGCATTGTCCTGCCTCAGGGATCCGAGGCACTGTATACCCTGTTGTTTATGGTAAGTATATTTGTTGACTTTCCATCCTACCTACTTTACCAAGTTTTGTTTATCTTGGATTAATTTGGGATGATATATTTTTATTAACACTATGACATTATGGCAGTCACATTTGTATTCCACTAGAGAGCAGTATTTATACATATACAACACCACAAACTTATATTAGGCTATTAGTTGTATTTGTGGTCAACCACTTAAAATACATTTTATATTTAACCATAAAAAGTTTTCAGTCAGTTATGCAGGTTTGCTGTATTTTAAAGCACTGCTTATATTTCTAAATTAGAAAAAAAACTGTACTGAAAAAAAGTTATTGGATGTTTTCATAGTCATCATCTCAAACCTTCCAGTTTATTTTCTGCTCAGTTGTATGTTTATTAAATGATATAATTGCATGTTTGCACTAGTTTCTACTAGTATTTCCATAAACTGCAATCCCCTATAGAAATTGGCACCTGCTCCACCCTTACCTCCAGTAGAACTCTGTGTTAATCTGACTACCTATGCATCATTGAATACCTGCCCCCCTCTCTTTAAAAAATGTTGTTCATCTTGTTCCTTCACCTGATTGTTGGAGGTTAACTCTGCAGAATGATGTATGTGCAGAGTTTGACACTCAAGGGCTGGGCACATTAGTGAAGTCTTCAAATATAGGTCTTTAAAAGATATTAGACTTCAATTCAGGATTCCTGCAAGAACCTGTACTTACAAATTTCCTTAAATTTTGACTGCGTATAAATAATATTGACCCAATAGTTTTAACATTACACAATAATTTACAAATATCAATCATTCTTCACTCTCTAACAGTTCTATTTTTGGCAGAATTTTATAGCCTTCTCTATGTTTGGCCTAATTTTCCAAACACTGCCAACAACTCACATGTTTTTCCTCTTTAGGGAAGAAGTGAGATTTTATAATCTGTTTTGTATTTGCTAGAAACTGGATGGTAGTGGCTGTCCTCATTTTTTAATGTGGCAAAGCTGCAGAAGACAGTGTACTGTTACTGTGTCACCAAATGGAGAAAAGAAGCAGGTACAAAGGGAGAGAGGAAGGAACCACCTATGTAGAGATTTGTGTGCATAAGGGAAAGTGTCTGTTATGTTACAATCTAATGTTGTAAAGGGGGGGGGGGTATTCCGGGGTATTCCAGGCTCCATGTTGAAGTATCCTTGGACAAGATACTTAATCCATCTGGTGAGCGGTGTGCACTTTGCATAGCAGCTACTGCCATTACTGTATGAATTTGTGTGAATGGGTGAACACTTGTGAAGTGCTTTGAGTTGTCAAATAGAATAGAAGGACATTATACAAATGCAGTCCATTTAAAAGTTTTTTCCATTATGCAATCTATTTTCTGACGTTAAATTTAATTATTTAATCACTTTTGAATCAGAACTATTCTATCAACAAATGTAGGTCAGATGTTTACCCTGTCCTGAATGTTTAAAACCTTATCCTTTTCATTTTTAAAGTTCTATAATATTAGGCTCTGAAATGGCAGGATTAAAAAGAACTGCATGCTCTGCTAAGTGTTAAAATAGGTTGTTTTTGTTGGCCTTAGTCTTGAATCATACTCTAAACTTGACCTCCTTGTCTGTGTTCAGTCAATCTCTGTCAGTCTTAGACTGAGGAGGGTTACACCACCTTGCCGGTAATCCTTAACATTAGATTTGAGCAATAAAATATTACCACATTACATTCTGTTTTCCCAAATTAAGGAGTTCAAGCAAATGAGTAAATGAAAGCTTACAACATGGGTTATATCAGGTTTTTTTTATAACTGTGACAGTTTTGGGTTTTATGTAATGCATGCCGTGGGATGCAGTCCATGGCATGATACATAATTGATAAGGTATTTAAAAAAGCATTTTTTTTAAGTGCAACAAAAGGTGACATCCTAAGAGATTTGGGTTTCTAATTTAGACTGAATAAACATTCCAATATCATATTGTACTGTTAATAGAAAATACTTGAAGCGTGAGCTGCCCAGCATTGATTTTGTTGTTTCACTTTTAAAAGAAATTTGAAATATAAATTCTCTTGTGTCTTGTTCAGTGTTGAAAAGTATATTCTGTTATTTATAACAACGCCTTTTTCTTTTGGAATGAATGCTGCCGATTTAAACAAATTTCTAAAAGAAAAAAAACTTCTAATAGATTCAGTATTCAAAAGTCAATCAAATGTTCCAATCAAATTATTAGCAGCAGTTGTTATAGGCAATCTTCTTGTAGAAGTCTGTCTTTCTGATGGTTTTCAGTATTGTTTTACTGCAGCATTTTTGGTGATTATACACTGAAATCATAACAGTACCCCAATAATTTCTACATTAGGCACATCTATTTATAAAAATCCCAAAACAGCAAAACTAAATGTGCATTGTTCATTTAAAGTGTGTAAACTGAACATTTGGCTAGCTCTTATGAAGTCATACTCTGCACCACACTGTCAACACAAGTCCACATAACAAAGTTGGAATTCCACAAAGTGACCTCCGCCTGCAGTGTTTGAGTGAACTTTGAGAGTTGGCTTGAGAGACTTGTATTATATTGGAATAGTAATTTCACTGGCTTTGTTCAGAAATGTTTTGTACTAAATAGGGTGAAATTTTCTGAAACAGTGTGAAAGAAGAGTGATGAAAAAAGATTACATGAACAAAACTCTAAATGATGGTGAATCTGTATTGATACAACTGGGCATGGCTTATACAGGGGGGGTTATCATTGACTGAAACAAACAATGCACAATACAGGTGATGTCAGAGTGAAATCTTTGTTTTTGAAACTCCTTAACATCTTTATTTTTTGTTCAGCTTCTTATTATGAATACATTTAAAATAGTTCTTATTTTGCATGAAAGATTTCTGTGTTTGTGTTTTTGCCTCATCTGATTTTGAATGGGCAGGGCTCAGTTGGGGGAAAAGTGACGTCACATACTTGCACCAATCAGAATGCAGGAATATTTGAATCAAAATATAGACATAGATGTTAGGTTGTTTGCGTGTGTGGGCAGGCACTCTCAATAAAATCTGATCAGAAAACATCCACACAGACATGATGAAGCTGATTAGGTGACATTTTTTCAGTTTATATCAGATACGTACTAGAGTATTTTTTTTTCTTGAACTTTAACTTATTTTGCTCCTTATTTTAGTCAGTGCTGTTTAACTGAATGTGAGGGTCTAACTGTCAAGCTGTATCTCATCATGCTAAAGGCTTTCTATCCACACTGAATATATAATATATGCACTTCTGTTACTTTATATAAGCAAACTTAACTGTTGTGTGCAGGTTATTACACTGGAGATGTAATGTTAACCACTCAAGTAACAGATGTGCAAATAGCCTACGTGCTATCTTCCTCTTTTGTACTGTTTTAAACAAAAAACATACATTTATATTATGACTAAATAACTGATACTTCCAGCTCCCTGGCGATCATATTCAGTTATTACACAGAGTTGAATGTAAGAAAAATCTGTATTTTAAGATGTTTACATGTGCTTAATTGTGTTTTTCTTTTCTTTTTTTTTGTTGCAGTGGATGACAGTGCCATCTTAGACTGCCAGTTTAGTGACTTCTATCACACGCCTCCACAAGGATTTGAGAAGATCCTCTTTGAACAACAAATCTTCTGAAGGAGAACCTCAGCCCCTCTTTTAAGTTGTCGTCCTCCCATATCTATCATAACAATCTCTGTGACACTACTGTTTGACCTTGATTGGATAATGTCATTATGTGTGGTTAGAACGACTCTTCTTTTGTTTTTTCCTGATTGTCTCGTTATGCTGCTCTGGATTGATGTTGGGCTGTCCTTGAAGGAATGGAGATTTCTAATCATTGCTTGGTTATGATGGGCCGGTACAGTCTGTGTTGATGGAAAATTGTCAAATCATTACCTTGTGTCAGTGGTAATAACCTTGTATTAACTGAAACAATTTGAGTTGCTGCTTAGACATTCAGTCTCTATATAGATGCCAGACAGTGGGTGTAATGGTCAAATGTTTCAATTGTTCAGGATCAGAAGCCATGTTTATTGATACTTCTTCATATTTCTGTTTTTGAATATACAGCATACTGACACTCAACACATGGCCCATGTATTTATTAATTTCTTTTTAAAGATCAAAATGTCTCTTTGGTATATTGACGTGGACCAGTGGAGGGTCAGCTGTCATTATAGAATATTCCATTCACTTTTATGCTGCCTTTTTTAATTGGACATACAATTAAAAGGGGGGATATTCTTTTATGTTCTTGTCACTATTTATTCTTTGAGTAAAAACATAATTGTTTAAAAAAAACGCTACCACCCGTATACCAGTGCACTTTCCATTGGTCAGAAAGTGTCAGAGGTTGACCTTTCACTGAGGTGACAGTGCTGGAAAATGTTTTACAAAGATAAATATTTCTTACATGTCTGATACTAATATGCATTAAGATCTATTTATATATCGCTTATATGAACAGCCCATTGGTTGATTTCCCGTATATCATCTTGAAAATCTTTATGGTGTATAACAGAATATAACCAGAGCTGGTGCTGGCTGTCTCTGATCAGAGATATCATATGGGTAACTATGTCAATCTGTTGTGTCGTATTGGCATTGCATATCCGCTGCTCAAATGTTTTAAATATTTCAAATGCTTGTCTTTGTTTGCACTAATGATGTTCTTGTACAAGCAATTCCCAAATTCTGTTGATTCATTAAAGATTTGTGTTGTGGAGGCATCATTTTTTCCCCCAAGAATTATTTTGTCTTAAGGTTGTAGTACAGTTGTTTATCAGAATCATCTTTATTGGCCAACTGTGTTTACAAGGAAATTGAGTCAGTTTCAGTGGCTCTCAATGTACTTACACAAAATAACAATCTCCAGAAAGACATGCAAGTAATGTCTTTAAACATGTCATGCCATTGCTGTGAACTGTTTGCAGGATACAAACAGTGCAGTGATAAGTGAAGAGTCAGAAACATTGAATGGTTAAAAGACATTACATTATAACCCATCTACACTGTTAAAGGGGCCTAACTACTGCTTGTCTGTTCTTGTGAAAAAACAGTCATCAATATATTCTGATCTGATTGTATCTTAAAACCCTATTGATGCTGGTTTATCTTGCAATAGTTTTTCACATGCTTTCACTGGCTTGGATAGTAGCCCACTGACATTAAGAGTGTACAGGATCATTTTAGTGACCCTTGAAAGAACTGAATAGCAGACTGGAATGGCTGCCGTTCATTTCAATGGTAGTTGCTTGCATGTCACATACACACACAAAAAAAAATTCTGACTTCCAGGATTACTCCTGCAATATGTGACCAACAGAGACTGTGCGCTAGCACTAAAGTCACCCCCATGATGCTTTGGGGCCCCCTATCATACCCTTGGGCGGAGAAAACGTACAAAATGCAAACAAAAAGTCCGAAATGACCTAAAAATATAGAATACAAAGATAAGTAATTACAGTTATAGCAATGGGTGTCAACAGTTTTACAGGTTTCTATTTTACTATTGCACACAATGGGAAAAACTTTTGGGATTTTTGGGTCTCATTCTGCAAGTGGGAAAAATGAGCTTGGTGTCAAGGGGCTGGGTCCACATCCGGGTCTGTAATAAATCCAGGTACCTTACACACAGGACAGGAACTCTAGGGGAGGAGCTCCTGTGTAAGGCCTCCTACACAGTGGAAACTAAAAGCCGTCCATTACCGACCCAACCCGTACCATACTGGTCTGTACCGTCCTGTAGAGGTAACAAGGCTACACTTCTGACCCCAGCTCTATGACGGCCATTGCCAGTCACCTCAATAGGTGTTTCAGTAGGGAGGGAAGGGGGTAAACAAAGTTTTCAGACAGTGTGTGTCAGAGAAGACAGACTGCATTGCTGCTACAGGTCTAACTCGGTAAATAGACCGCGAAAATGTAAATATGAAACTAGGAAATGTCAAATAAAGGGCCCTTTTAAACATGTCACCATTTCTGTGAACTATTAACAGGGTGCAGATAGTGCATAGAAATAAACAGTGAGATAAATCTTTGTCAACAAAACATGGATTGCACAACAACGCATTCGGGATGCACTATTAATTCGCGTTAGATGATTTTGTTTGTGCCTAATAAACCCTGGTTGAATTGAATTCTTACTGCGTCGAGGAAGAGGTGGAAAGCAGGACAGCCCATGCAGGAGGTGTATGCGTGAACTCCGCCCCTCACTCTGCGATCCGTTACGTCCTCATCCTCCCCCTGCCTCCGGAGCCCGCAGCAGCAGCAACAGCAGCAGCACAGGAGCTGCCGTGCCTCGTTTCTCACGGAGGAGATCCCAGAAAGCCGGAGCGACAGCGAAACCCCGTACAGCCATGGCAGAAAACGCCGGCTTGGAAAACCACCGCATCAAGAGCTTTAAGAACAAGGGACGCGATGTCGAGGTGAGCTGACATACAAACGCGACTTGAACAATATTGTGGGTTTTTGTTTTTACGTAACAGTTAGGAAACGACCGTCTGTGGGCCTCGTTGGGGGAGCCTGGCCCCAGCTGCAGCTGCCAGCTAGTTTGAGCTAAGCTATCGGTCTTCGCCATCAAAAGTGCTTATCGGCCTATCCCGTTATTGGCACATTGCCCATGTTAGAACGCTATTTTGATAGTTGTTACCCGGTTAACTGCAGTTGCATATCAATGTTTTCTAATTATATGTCTGTGAGGAACAGCAGCGCATATGTACGGGCGACAGGATTGAGAGAATTAAGGGCAGGCAGGCGGCGCAGCTAGCTGTCACTGGCAGCTAACGAGCTAGCTGGAGGGGCACCGGTGCTTCGGTTTAAAGAGTGACCGTGTTAACTGGTGACTTTCAGCCCGTGGTTGTCGTGGTGACGGCAGCTGTTGAAAACACGAATGTAACATGTGTTTTCCTTAAAATGTATCCATATATATTTAAAAGGAACCTTCAACACGACATATAATCGCTGGTTATTTTTTTCTATTACGTAAGGTAAATTTTGTCGCCGACACAAGAAGCATTCACGTGTCTTCACTTACGTTTCTGAAATCGGGAAACCACGAACACATTCGGCTGAAAGTCACCAGATAACACGGTCACCCTTTACACCGAAACACCGGTAGGCAGCGAGGCTGGGCCCGGCCTGCACCACAATTATCACATTCGCTATTATTTTAGAAACTGACTGGTCCCAAAAGATAATAATGTTGACCTGCTAGTGTTATACACGTTTGTCATTAATCGTAAGAGATCGTCTTGGATGGCAGAACATTGGTTGGTTCACATCCACCCAAACCAAACAGTGCCCCTCCTTGTTAGCTAACGTTGTCGTAGCTAGCGAGTAGTTAACGCCAGGTGAGCCCACTACTCGACGCTTCGCTTCAATGGTGTGGTCACCTTTAGCTTTACGAAAAAATAAAACTGCTCAGGAGTACATTAGTAGTTGTAGTACTAACATTGTAAACATATTCCATTACATGTATGTCTGTCATTGAACATATTGCTGTACTCAAAGTATCACATGTAATATTAGCCTACTCATAATAAAAAATGGCCCCGTTTTATGTTATATTTAATAGCTAGATAGCATTGGAATAGCAATACGCATTCGCACTCGTGCAAGCGGCAACATAAATGTAAACCTGATGCTAACCTACCGTTTTTGGGGCTTTAGGGAAACGTATATTCTCTAATCAACTGACTGTGTGTTTTACATATAAAATACTGATCAGAAAAGTAGCTAGTTAATTAAATACATCCAGTATGACGCACAATATTCCCCACTGAAATATAATGGAATAGTACTTGAGTAGAACTGCAGTATTAAAAAAATGTACATTTGTTACATTTCACTACTGCACATAACTGGTGGTGTTAGATTGACTGAGCTAGCATTACTGTTTAATTAAAACATGGTCTAATGTTTTATTACACACTCATTGTCGCATACCTACCATTGTATTTTATGATCTGGTTTCCTGGTCATCATCAAACCTATGGAGACAGCAACAGTGATGTGTGTATGTGTGTATAATAAAAGATATATATATACACACACACACACACAAAGCCATACTGGGCAAACTCCATCTGTGTAATGTCCTACCAGTCACTAACAGCTGTGATGATTCAGCATCACAATATACCTGCTGTACCAGGACACACAACACTTTCATGTATTAGTCTCCTTGGGACAGTTCAAAGCTTTTTATAAGCTGGATTTTTGTCTTAACTGTACCTGTTGTCTCTTATCCATTTTAACCTAATATATATCCTTAATTGTTCCTTGTCTGACACTCTATTCTTTTAATAATTTGTTATAACCTTGTTATGGTGCACATCTTGGCCAAGTCTCTCTCTAGGACAACAAAGTGATTTGTAATGTGTCTATGATACTGGCAAATCATATATTCTAGAAAACCCCATCAGTATACTATGTGCGCCACTGGCAGATCTACTGGGTGATATACTGTGTAAAGCAGCATCCCTCAACTAACAAGCTTGATTCTAAATCCCTGTGATTTGTCTGTAATGATGACCAGACAGTTTGGAAAACACAGTGTTCACACAGATAAGGGGACCTAGCAGTATTGTACAAAAGGAATTTGTCAAAGTAAAGTAAATCTGTGCAGTTTATTCAAATGTAACCCCTTCAGCATGGGTTTTTTCCAACAGAGACTCATGCTCGTGCTGGTTTGTTCTGATCTATTGGTAATCCTGACATAATCCTCACACAAAGGTATGTCTGAGAATGGCCCTTCGAAATCCATCTGCACGCTGCTGACCAGAGTTTCACCATCAGCTGTCTAAAAGCACAGATTGATGCCCCATAGGTGGTTGTTTTGAAACTTAGAATCAGTGTGACAAGCACATGGCTACTATGACAGACAGACGTTGCCAAGTGCATTCTTGATGCTATTTCAGGCATCTTGGATGTTTGAGCAGGGTCCTCTCAACAGCCTCTGCATGAATTTCAGTTTTCCTAAATGGATGACTCAGACTACAGCAGGCAAAAATGCCAGTATGTGTTTTTTATTTATGTAGGTCAAGCACAACGGATTGCTCTTCAATTCTGACATCATTGGGGACAGCTATGAATCACAAAACAGCAAAGTCACAAGCTGCTAGTCATAACACCCCTTTGTTTTCCTGGATATCCTACAAAAAGCAGCCAATCGAGATTCGAATTCATCCTTACCCTGCAGAATAGCAGGTTTTCTTTTTTGAGCAAATTCTGTCGTGCCTTTATGGGCTTCAGCAATTCTTTGTTGCCATATATTTTCTTAACTTTAAGAACAGTTAATATTTTGGAAACGGCACCTCCTCAGCAAATTAAGTTTAGTGTACTGGGTCACTTTTATTTCTCTCGTTATTTTAGGTTGCACAGTATTTGTAACTCCTGCTTCTGTAAAGGGTCATTTTTTGTCAATATAGTGCCATTATTGTTGTTTTGCAGTGGTTGGGAGACACCTCCGTGGCCGCCTGAGTTATGACTGTCCCAGAATACGTAAGAGGCTATTTAGGAAGGCAACATGAACCTCTTCAAACAGTCACAAGATCATAGACCATCTCAAACTGTTCAGGATGAACTGGAAACCTAACAGATGAACTAATACAGCAATTAGCTGAACAGCCTTTCCTGGCTTTTTGTGCTGTTTTTCGATCTCCTGCCTTAAGAGGTGTTGGTAGTGGTTACTGTTTTTAAGGTTCAGTCAAATGTGCCTAACATGAAAAAGTGTTCTACTTGCCCAGTATCGTTTTAAGGTTTTGCCATTTTAAATAATAAATGTAGATTACAAATTTAGATTATGAAATGAAGATTATTCATAATCAGGTGTGTAAACTAATGAAAAACAGTTAAATGGCTCTGTCAGTGGATCTCTGTTAAAAAAAAAAAAAAAAAAAAAAAAAGCCACATTATATATTTATATTTCAAATGTACAGGACATGTTTAGATGTCGTAAAATCATTGACTAGTCTAAGGTTAGTGTGGGCCTGGAGAGTTGTTGCATTGTCCGTTCGAAGAGGTTTGTATGACAAATGAAAACAATGGGTGAGACATCTTCAAGATTTCATACAAGTGAACTGTACAAGCTTGTAAACTTACAAAATCATTAAACTATGCTAGGCAAAGATGAACTTAGGCATGTAACAATTAATCCTTTCTCATTCACTGTCTTTTTTTTTCTTTTCTTTTGTGTTACAGACTATGAGAAGACATCGAAATGAGGTGACGGTTGAGTTGAGAAAGGTGAGAAAAGATGCACAAAGATGCACAATCTACCCACATATATCCCCCTCACACACACACACACACACACACACACACACACACACACACACACACACACACACACACACACACACACACACAAACACACCAGGCAGTCAACTGTGTTCAGAGCTATTAGGAAGCAATCATACAGTCCGAGTACAAAATGATTAGCAAGAGGCTGAACGCTGCAGAGATGGCCAGTTCATCGCAGCATTAGCAGGAGGATGTTAAAGTCATTTGAAAACCTCAAGAATAAAGCTTGAGACTGACGGATGAGATTCACCACCGTTAAGCCCAGTTTATACTTATAAAGGTGGCTACGTCTTCGATGTGATACAGGCTTTGAGCATTCACCGTTGTGCATTGAGGGAACACATTTCTCTGCCGAATTCCTGCTTTCTCTTTTCAGTGGCAAAAGCAAAGAGAAAGTCTGGCACAAGACAGAAAAAAACAGGCAAAAAACATATCCCCTAAATAATTCATATTCCGGGCTGTATGTACCAGACTTTTTTTTGCCTGTATTCTTTCTTCTTTCCTTTCTCACTTTCTTGTACCAGACTTTTTTTTTTTTTTTTAAACCTTTGCCTGGCTCTGATACTCCTTTTGTACAACTAAGATGGAGCATGTGTGTATGGATGTTTGGAGCTCATGGATATTGAAGAGCAAATGCTTCTATTGCAAATGTTGAAGCTCAGGTGACAGAGAAAGTGTTTGAGGAGGCATGTACGACCACCACTGCTAACTGCACCAATCACAGCCCACGTGGTTTGTGTCAAGTCAACGTGACATGAAGTTACATTTTTTGGAGGTGCACCTCAGCCTACGGCGTAGGGGTATGCTTTGACGCCATAGCTATGGCATAGCCACATATGTAAAAGAATAAACAAGTCTTTACCCTGTTGCACCTGAGCCAGCATTTAAGAACTGTTGCACTTCTCCACATGTTTGGTAGGTCCACCAATGATTGGCATTGTCCAGAAGTGTTTACATGAAAATGATTCCACTAACTGTAACTTGGTCTTTAGAAGATATTTAGAACCTACAATAAGGCCTCTGAATTTCTGCTATTTACATTGTGCAAGGCTCTGTTCTAACATTTATGCTTGTTAACATATTCACTAATGGTTTCATGTTTTTTAAAATTTCTTTTAGTTTATTTTTCATTCTCATATTTGCATTTGTTGTTACTGACATTAATGTTCTTTTTGGCAAACCGAACAAGCGATTAGTTTAGTGGGTCACTACACACTCCCAATTTCAAATGTCATATCAACTTTTCTTGGCATCTTTTTGTATGAAGTAATCATGAAATGGTTACAGATGGGGACCATTTATAAATGGCCTCCTAACCCTTAGTATTTGCCCAATTTGGATTTTAAAACTATCAAATAAAAATTGAAGGGCACTGCTTTTACCCCACCTTGATTGCTTCATTTAAAATATAACATGCTGTACTATTTGGCTAAAAACAATATTTGGTAATACAGTGCTGTTTTCCACCAGCATCAATATTACACACTATATCAATATAACACGGTGTATAATCATGATTTTTGAATGCAGATATGCTAAGGTCAAAAGGAACCAAACCTCAAGTTAAGCCTATAGTATACCACTCAGAGGGGTGTGTGTGATGCACTGAGATCATTACATTATCATTACTGATATTACTACTGTCACACTGATATTACTACTGTCACACTGTTTCTTTGTTTTTGGGTTTCTGTCAAATTTAACAGCATCTTAAATTTTAAGTTCTGTTTTAACATGCTGCATAACCCTAGCATGTTTAGTTATGTGTAGAACTGTCAATATATACAATATATATATATTTTATTATTTAATACTTAGACGTATACATTAATAATACTGACTATCTACATATATATATATATATATATATATATATAGTATACATAGGTTTATTTCATTGCTAGTGCTACTATTAGCATATAGTTATATTCTGTCAAATTATCAGCACCATCATTTCTGAATGAAAAATGTAGTTCATGAGACATGACAAAAAGTGTATTTTGAAAAATACAAAATTTAAATAGTAACATCAGCATTCACATATTTTACTTTTCAAATCTTCCAGTGTTTTCCAACAGCCCTAGTTCTGAGTAATCCCGCCTGATTTGGGTTTGTATACTGGATGAATGGCTCTGTCAGATCTTAGCTGGGATAAAGGTTCTTTGTTTCTCTTTTCAGTGCAAAACATGACACCAGGAAGACAAATCCCAACTAACTTTTTCTGAACTGTCAAATCTTACAGATTTTAGCTTGATGCTTTGGGAACTGCAGTTCACCTAGCATATAAAAGTTTATATCCTAGCCTTTATTACACGCAAACTCCTTTTGCTGTGAAATTTGCACACCAGGGACCCAATTTTCCCCTCATCCCCATAACCTTGATTGATTATTTTGGTTTTGATACATTCTGTCCACATAAACCATATTGACATTTTAGTCGGACCTCACAATTGTTCCTTCTTAGAGTGCTGTGCAGTGGTGCACCTGGTAACCACTTAATGCAGTGATAGGATGGTTTGACCCCTCTCAACCTCTCTTTTTATTCATTTTTTTCAATCAGTTTTCACATGTACATCCCAAGTGCAACACTGTGATTGCTTTCCAGGAGGAGACTGCCTGTCCCCATATTTAAAGAATATTGCATCTTCTCCACTTATAATGGCTGGATTTTCACCTGCCTCCGCATGTGGCGGTTTGGAACAGCCATAAACACTTTTGGCTTCTGATGAGGTCTGACAACCCTTCTCTGTGGACAAGTTCTTTCCATGCATAACCTGGCCCCTTAGTCTCCTGGAAGATGAAGGTGCCCTTTGCTTTTGAGAACTGGGAGTGAGAACTGGGTGCCAGACAAAATCATAGAAATTGAGGTGTCCCTTTGCCAAGTCATTGCTCTGGAAAAAAAAAAGTTATTTTTTTTTTCCCCCGCCAGTCCAGAGGGGCGTAACCTTGATACTAAGAGAACACTGTAAAGATGAACATTAAACGATGAACAAACAAGGGTGGATCCATTTGAACTGGTAATTTATAGAAACGTAACTCTGACTTGCTTTAAAAAAAAGTCTGAGAATAAAACAAGCATGTAGAGCAGCAGATGTTAGTAGAGCTCTGGCACAGCCAGTCCCGTTAAAGCACAGAACGTTACTGCTGCAGAGTGCTGAGGTGGTCTCAAGTCTAGCACATTCCATTTAGCTAGATCAGGGCAGGAAGAAGCACTGCACTAGCTGATTAGTCATCAGTGACGCACATCAGCATGATGCACAGGAATGTAGGGCAAGGGAATCTCCTGCTACCACATGCCATGTAAAATGACAGGATGCATGAGTCTTTCTGTCTGCGTATATGTCTGCCTCTGGAGTCCCAGGCTGAAAGAATGAATGGACATGTGCTCGCTGGCATGTGTTAAGGGTTAAGGTACATTCTCCTTCAATGATGAGTGTGTGTTTGCTTTGTGGATTAGCTGACAGGCAGATTTATCTGGTTTACCTACTTAGACTGGGATTTTTAACGTGTATTCTGTACTGCAGAATATACAAGTTTTAGAAAGGGGGAAAATGTTTGGGCAAGGCCTAGATTCACTGTTACTTTAAGAATTCATGAATGCATTAATGAGCTCTCCTCCCCTCATTGCTTTAGCCTTCTTTTTTTTGCCTCCCGTCAGAACAAAAGAGACGAGCATCTACTGAAGAAGAGAAACGTCCCACAGGAGGAGAGTCTGGAGGACTCTGATGTCGACTCAGACTTCAAAGGAGTAAGTGTGCGTGCGTGTGCACATGTGTGTGTATGTGTTAGAGAAGTAGTGAAAAATTTCTGGATGATAGGGTAGACAGAAGGGTTCAAGTTAAGTGAGCAGTATACTTAATGTATCTTCTTATAAGTTCTTTTTATGCTAGAATTTTTCTCCAAGTTGTGTCAATATGTTTCCATCCTATTTCTCTCTAGTAGTAACATAATATTCCAGAGCTTAGTGTAGTAAGTATGTGCGTGTATATATTAGCATCTTATGATCGTTTTGTGACTGTTTTAGATTATTTGATTGAATCAAATTAACTTTCTCAGCAGATTGAGTTTACCCAATTGTTATGGAATTGTGTAGATATAAATAATAATATTACTTTTATTTTAGATGTTTATATCTTCAATTCCATGACAACAGAGTAGAGCTCTGTCTGCTGAGGAAGATTATATGATGGGTTAGAATGCTTCATATCAACTTCTAAAAAGCCCTCTAAGAAGTACACATTTTAAAAACACACCAGTCTTGTCTTTTTATACACAACATATAATTTACTAATCAACAGACCTGGACCTATTTTCTACTAGGTAAAAAATCTGTTGCATATTTATTATTCAAAAGGCAAAAACCTTAATTTTTGACTTAAAATTTGCATTTAAAAAGTTAAAAAAGTGTAATTTCAATGTTTCTATTTTCTCTACATAATGTAATATATATACCGTATGTTAGAAGATATAGTGCACTAAATAATTTTCTGTCCACAACCATTGCTTTGATGAAATTCTTTTGGTAGAAATGATTAGTCAGCCAATCTGTGAATTTCAATCACATATTTTAGAGTGGGGGGAAAAGGCTGGCTTTCTGCCAACAGCTGTTTCATCCAGTTTTTGTTACCTCAGCAAGGTCAGTGTCTTGGACCCCAAAGTACTTTTAAAGTCTCATGGGAGCTGTAGTTGAAAGGTGACACTGTTATTGTTAAAGTGATGAGGTGTCCACATTTACCAGCCAATGTAGAACAAGTAATGAAGCATTAGTATGATGAACTACTTCTTCCTTCTTCCCTCCCACTTTGTTTAATCAGTATACAGGAAGATAACTAATGCACATGAAATCTATAATACAATATATAAAAGTGCAATCCTTACATAATAGAAATTAAATTTACAATAACATACTTTTATCTGTATTTGCAGTTGGTATACAACTGTTATAGGTCTGATACGCATTAACCAGGTTTCAGGCAACATAGCATCACCTTGTATAAATTAAAAATGTTATGTAAATTGGACTTAATCATTGATCACTTAAGCTTCTCATGCTAAGAAAGTCGATGATGATGATATATGATTTTTCAAGTTTAAATGTAGCCCACGCCCTTAAATTCACTGACCATTTTTTCTGCTCCAAAATTTCAATTATAAGTCTGCTTACTCTGAATACACAAACATTCAAAAGAAGTAGCATTTTTAAAATGTTGCAGCATGATGACATGAAATAATATCACCCTCTTGCACATGTTTGCAGTTATGTTAAAGGCATATCAAATTATGACAGTGACAATATTAATCCTATATTTTTCTTTGTGCAGCAAAATGTTACACTTGATGCCATCTTACAGGTAAAGGTTTACATCATCATTTCCAAATATACTAGCAGGAACTCTTAAGCTTTTGGCTAACATTTTATGCATTTATTGTGATGTGTCATAGAACGCTACCAGTGACAATGCAGTTATCCAGCTTAGTGCTGTACAGGCAGCCAGGTGAGTGACTGACAGATGACTGCACACATATAGATGTCCACTGGTTTTCATATGAAGTTCCTTAAGCTTTTTTTTTTGCCACTGTTTGTCAGAAAACTGCTTTCCAGTGACAGAAACCCTCCCATCGACGACTTGATAAAGTCTGGGATCCTGCCCATTTTAGTCAAATGTCTGGAAAGAGACGACAAGTAAGTCTGTTCTCAAAACAGTTTGTTCTCCTGAAGTTATTTATCTGACAAAAAAACGATGAATTGATTGGTCCAGTTGATAAGACTGCTGAATGCTTTGCTGCCACAGAAGCTTTGCGTGCATGCTTGTGTATGTGTGTGCACGCATGCGTGTGTGTACTGTGTCCACACGTGAGAGTGTGTGTGGAGTCGCAAAGGCCAGTTGGCTGGTCCTCTCTGTCCAGGCCAAGCCAAATATAACAGCATTCCTGTCCCTCGGAGTTCCAGAATTCCCAGGACCTTGTGTCCACCGGGGAGGGAGAATGAATAGTCGGGGTTGAGGAACTTGGGGTTGTAAGGATTTTACCATGGCAACATACAACGGATGGTGTCATGTTAACCTGCAACACTAGCTTATATTGGACTTTACATGTGCATCCATCAAGAGCATAATCTTTGACTATGTTGCTATAGTGTTATGGCATAAAGCCAAGCCAATAGAATCTAATGAGGTACAGAATCACAGTAAAAAGCAGGGCATCATGTTGGGTTCCAAATAGACCAGGAAAGGCAAGGGTTTAGTCTTCTGGCTGTGGCAGCCTGCATCACAAAGCGCACCACACTCTGTTTATTATTTTGACAAACAAGTGTGAACGCTTCATTACCATTGGGGCTGAATAAAATATTCAGGGAGGGTGGACAGATTTGCTGTCTTCTCTCATGATTTACCAGCTTGTTGCTGGTAGGCGATCTGAGTGTTTTCTAATATTCTGTGTTGCATTATTTAATGTAATGATACTCTTCTCCTTAAGCATGTCAGCTTGAAAATTAGGAATCACATCAAAATTGTTTATAAAGAAAGTGTGTGTGTTTTATCCTAAATACCTCTGTTGTCCCACAGCCCCTCTCTTCAGTTTGAGGCAGCTTGGGCTCTGACCAACATTGCCTCTGGGACGTCGACACAGACTCAGGCTGTGGTTAAATCCAGTAAGTTGACCTCTGCAGTCCGTGTTCCCCAATGTGTTACGCATGTTGTGTTTTTTTAGGGTGATGTTTTATATTGAAAATTCTCTTTTGGAAATGAGCCCACCAACTAGAGAGTGGAAATCATGATTTCCTATCTGAAACATAATCAGAACCTTTTTAAATCACTGACAAAACAACATTAAACACACTGTGGGCCTTGGATTACACACACCTGAAATGAGATTTTCTATTTTCACATGGTATGCTCTAAATGGAGAAAAGGGTAAATAAACGCGCTCATAAATGAGGATACCTTAAAAATGCTTGGTTATGATATAGCTTAGATTTAAGGCCAGTCCAGACCAGTCTCAGTCTCAGCTCAATTGAAGTCAGTCATTGAACTACAGTTTCCCATGATATTTGCTGCTGACATTACTGTGCAAATGCAATACTGAAATCAGGTTGATTGAATCTGGTGCTTTATTTTTATGTGAGGGTCCTCATCAACTCTTTCAGAAGATAAAATGCATGAATAAAATCTGTAAAAACTGGTATATCCATCTTCCAACCTTGTATGGATCAGCGAGATCCTTTCTGATGCTGCAGTAACCAAAGATGGCTTCAGATCCTAAGGAATTTTTGGTTCTGTCTCCACAGTATAAACATAGAACTCCAGCTCATCCGCAATACATTTGTATTGTTTCAAAACAGGGGACGTAGGCTGTGCCTCGTTGTTGATGCGAACAACTTAGGTTTTCAAACATTTACAATTGGACATCATGGATTCCTTTGCAAGTTGCATCCAGTCTCATTGCAAATCATTGATCTTAACTGGCCTTTAGCCTGCAGTCTTGCCTGTCAAATCATTGTTTGACGAAGCTCAAAGAGTTCTGCTCTGTTAAGATTGCTATTTTAACAGTTATTCTAGCAGTTTTGACTGCCATTATAACTGTGTACATTGAAGTTGGTTGTTGTTTTGTAGGAATTGCATGAGTTTTTATAACTGTAATTTATCAATAAATTAGATACTTGTGAAAGGAAAGCCAATCCACCAGAAGAAGTTTAAAAAAAAAAGTCAATCATACCCTGTATGCATATACCCCACTCTCTTAAGAAGAGGAAATGGGAAATATAAGAGAAAGCTGTCAGAGTGAGTGTATGTACTACTCAGTGTATCAATGGAGTTACACGTCTGTCACCTTGAGCATGATTTGACATGTTGATGTTTGTGTCCAGATGCGGTGCCCCTGTTCCTGCGACTGCTACACTCTATCCACCAGAACGTTTGTGAACAGGCTGTATGGGCTCTAGGAAACATTATAGGTCAGTAACCTCCTCTTGACGTGTGTGTGAATGCTATTGGTCTGCAATTTTGATTCACTTATATTGACCTTTGCCTCCTTAGGGGATGGTCCACAGTGCAGGGATTATGTTATCTCCCTGGGTGTGGTCAAGCCTCTACTTTCTTTCATCAACCCATCGATCCCTATCACCTTCCTGCGCAATGTTACCTGGGTCATTGTTAACCTGTGCCGCAACAAGGACCCACCACCCCCCATGGAGACTGTACTAGAGGTGGGACAGTAGTCAGACAGACGGGTGTGGGCTTTGATCATCTCCTGCAGACTGTCAAACCGATTCTGCAGCGTCTTTTTGAGAAGCCAAAGCAGCCATATCACCCAGGGGGAACGTTCTAACTATAAAGCTCTTCTTGTGACATTTGAAGTCTGGTTTTGACAGCTACTTCTGGTTCTTTTTACTCTGCCCTGAGTTTGCCTTCATCTTTTCTTCTGCCTATATCTATCCCACTCACAACCACCTTTTCTTTCCCCCACAGATTTTGCCTGCTCTCTGTGTGCTAATATATCACACTGATATTAATGTAAGTATTGGAAAGAAAGGCGTCCATGATTTTTATCTTTTTCATTTATTATTTCAATAAAAATATATTTGTTTTGCTTTGTGCTTTCTGGATGCTATTTGTACCCTGTCAGTTGTATGTGATCTTACCAGATATTTTTTGTCCCTGCGTTTAGATCCTAGTCGACACAGTGTGGGCTCTGTCCTATCTGACAGACGGTGGCAACGAGCAGATCCAGATGGTTATAGATTCTGGTGTTGTTCCATTTCTTGTGCCTCTCCTCAGCCACCAGGAGGTGAAAGTTCAGGTGAGAATTGAAATTATTTATTTATTTCCCCAATCTTTTCTAATGTGTGTGTGTCTGCCATTAGTAGACCAGCTTTTATAACTACAAGTTTTGTGATTTTTGTCCTTTTTGTGTCACGCCCTGCAGACGGCAGCTCTGAGGGCAGTGGGAAACATTGTGACAGGGACAGACGAGCAGACACAGGTTGTGCTCAACTGTGACGTCCTCTCACACTTTGCCAACTTGCTCACGCACCCTAAAGAAAAGATCAACAAGGTATCACATCTCAATCATTGTGCTGTGTGTGGCTCCTAATTATTCTTATTAGTTTCCTTATTTTACACACAGTGAAACAAGTGATAAATAAATGAACACGAGTTTGAAAAAAAACATGTGTGGGGAATCTGTTGAGGTGGTTTCGTTCATTCAAGACTGTTTTGATTCGTAGGAAGCAGTGTGGTTCCTGTCCAACATTACGGCCGGGAACCAGCAGCAGGTCCAAGCTGTGATCGATGCTGGACTGATTCCGATGATCATTCACCAACTGGCTAAGGTTTGTGCATGGCGGATAAGCCGAAAAGAAACTCCTTAGATGGTAAAAGAATAAATGCGGAAAAGCACAACGGGTGCTGTTAATTCATGTATTGCATTACAATGGCACCTTTTGTAACCAGAGAAGTAACACAACTCCGAAATTGGACACTGAAGGCAAAGATTTCCTGTGTGCCTCAACGTTATGCTGTTGTAGAGATGAGCTGCTATGTGCACATCTTAGTGACAGCCTGTCTCTCTGCAGGGGGACTTTGGCACCCAGAAGGAGGCAGCGTGGGCCATCAGCAACCTCACCATCAGTGGGAGAAAAGACCAGGTGAGTTGGGCTGTGGGACCGATGGCAAGGAAATCTGGTGTTTAGGATTCATTATGCTTTTTATTCATCATTAAGTCAGTAGAGAGAGGGTTATGAACAACCCCATAACAGCCAAGGCCGTTGTACCAATTGTGCCATTATTATTTGTATGTTGGTGACACCATTTCAGTCTTCAGCATAACTGTCTGAATACATAATGAAATTAGGCCATATTGGTTTGTTTCGGTAAAGATCACTGTGAGTGAATATCAAAGATGTTTTTTTTCCACATTTGTAACCGTGTACCTGTGTTGTAAACAAGTATGGATGCGGTGTGTACGTATGTGTGGGTTTGTAGGTGGAGTTCCTGGTGGAGAAGAATGTCATCCCTCCGTTCTGTAACCTGCTGTCGGTGAAGGACTCCCAGGTGGTGCAGGTGGTCCTGGATGGCCTGAAGAATATCCTTATCATGGCAGGAGATGAAGCCAGCACTATTGCTGAGATCATAGAGGAGTGTGGAGGTCTGTGTTCTGGTGGATCATAGCTGAATAACATCTATTCTCTGAATTTATCTTAACTCTCTCACAAGTTCAATATTTTTAATTTCATTAGGACAGTTTATCCTTTTTTGTCCAGAAAGGCCTAAATGGTTGACATTTTTGCATATCGTTAGCTCTTTTTTTCCTTTTTATCAGTCTTAAATGTGAAAGATTTGTTAATGTTGTTTTGTTGTCTTGATTTTGCAGGCTTGGAGAAGATAGAAAATTTGCAGCATCACGAGAATGAGGATATCTACAAACTAGCCTTTGAGATTATCGATCAGTACTTTTCAGGAGATGATGTAAGTTTGTCTAAAGTAATTGATGCCTAAAACAATGAAACATAATCATTACTCAGTCAATGGGGTTATCCTTCTTTCAGATTGATGAAGATCCCATCTTGATCCCTGAAACCACTCAAGGAGGAACCTTCAACTTTGATCCAGCTTCCAACATGCAAACAAAGGAGTTCAATTTCTGAAAGCCAGGGATCAACCAGCTGCACGGGTACTCTGTAATCACCCCAGACATTCATCCATCTCTCCTCCAACCGGGCAACCTGGTACCTGGATTTACTTAGCATCACTTCAACATGGAAACTCACCACTGAAGGATTTACCCACCCCCACTGCTGCACTGTGGGGTGTTCTTTTTTTTTTTCTTCTTTTTTTTTCCCCCCTTTCTAATGATCATCCTTCACAGAACACGGCAACCCTACATAGGAGTCCTAGTCATTAAACGGGCACCATCACCATCTGGCAACCTGCATCAGGAGGATTGTCGCTCTTCTGACGCCAGTGCTTCTAAATATCACACACGATAAACCAGAAGGAAGTAACAGCCCTCGTGGCAAAATTGAATTGCCAAATGTCAAATCTTTCACAAGGACAAAAAACACAAGCACATTCGCAGACACAACACAGTTTTTTGACACTTAAAATTTGTGTGCATACTTCTGTTAGAAGCCATCATATCACTTAGGGGGAAGAAAAACTGCTGTTTGTTTGTGGTTTATTTTTGTGCTTTCCCTCCCCTGGATTGTCCTCTGGTGTTACTTTGCGCACGCACAATGACATACAAATATACACACACACACACACACAAACACACTTAGTTTCACATATTCTTGTTGGCCGTGCACCCCAATAACCCTCTCTCACCCAGTTTAAAGAGTTAATCCTAGAGCTAAGCCATGATTAACCACGGACCCACCCCCCACCCCCCCACTGCCCTCCCAGGAGAGTTCTGGGACAGGTGGTGTGGTGAAAGGGCTCTAAGGCAAAAAGAGGACTCCGTGGCAAACTGACTGACAGGACTCAATAACGTCACTTTTTTTAATGTGACCTCTGTTGAATTATCAAACTTAATGTTTGTTTGAAAAAATCAGCAAAAATGTGAAGAAAATGCTATAATTCTTTTTTTTTTTTTTTTCTTTTTTTCCCTCAATACCTAAACTGTAAGACCTGCTAACTGCCTGCTTCTGATTCAGCAGAGCAAAAAAAAAAAAAAGTTTTGTTCTTTACGGATGTGAATACCTGTCACAGGAGGAAGCACCTATTATGGCAAAGGCACAGAGACTTAAGAGAAGACAAATATGTCAGCTGTAGCTTTTATCCCTCTACAGGACATCCATTTCTGCAGCACGCGCCCGGTCACGTCCTGTGATCCAGTGAGCCGTTTGCTCGGAGACTCCCCTGTAATGTGAAACTAAAAAAAAAGGCGGGGCGTGGGTTAACAAAACTTGGAGCTAAAATCGACCCCGAATTGCTTATCTGACCTTTAAGCTTAATTTAATTTGTTTTAAATTCTCTCTTTAAAAACCCATTTTTAATTTTTTTTTTCAGCATCTCCTGGTTGTCTGTGGAGCTTCCCTATGTCCATTTTAACCTTTGTTTTCTTTTTTTTTTCTTTTCTTTTTTTCCTTTCTTCAGTCTTATGCACACGTCTGAGAGGCATATTGATGTCTGCCTGCAGAAAAGGACCTATACTCACTGAAGACTAGACTTATAAAAGGAGTACAGGTCCTAACCTTTACAGTACTTAACTACTTTTGATGAAGAGGTCACATGTCATCACTCAATTTGAATAATTGTACAGAAATGTGATATGTATCTCTCCTTGCCGTCTAATGAATATATGAATATATTTACATAAAGCCTGTACAAAGCTGCTGCAGCTGACAGTCATTGGATGGACGATAACCTCACTGTCAAAGATGGCTGGGGAGGGTTTTTTTCTTTTTTTTTGTTTTTTTTTGTTTTTGGTTGAAGCAATACTTTGTTTCATTGTTTTTATTTTTGACTTGCATATGTATTGTGATGACATGCTGATGATTTGGAACAGGCTGTTTTTCCTTTCTCTTTCTCTCTCTCTCTTCGTAGTGGTGACGGGCTGCAATACCGTCCCCTGTCCCACTGTCCCAGTTGGTGTATGGGTTCGGGTTTGAGGTGTAAAAACTGTGAGCCCAATCCTAGCCCCGGTCCTGAAGACTTTATGATCCTCTGGTTGGCTGCTAACTACTGAGAGGGGGTCAGAGCAGGGGTTCACAACTGGGGTTTTAAATATTGGGTGGGGTTGTTTTGAGCAGCCCAGGCTTGTTTTGGGGACTAGCTGTTTATTACTGAACAAAACTATAGAGAGGGTGTACAGTCATGAACTATAGCAGACTAGACCGAGCCACTTTAAAGATTTACAATTACGTTGCCTTGTATCCGAATTGGATACAAGCTTATGTTTGTTGCAAGATTTTTACTTGCTAGTGAAAAGTTGTTTTAAATGAAATAATACGAGAAAAGCAACAGACAGCGTTTTGGCCTCTGATTGTTTATATCTTTTTATAAATTTTAGATTGAATTCTTCTCTTTAAGGTGGCTCATTGATGCTTTCAACTCTTGTGCATATTAAAGACAAATATGAGTTGGAAATCATTGTGCCTTTTGCTTTTTCATTTCAACTAAAACTTGGTTTTATTGAATAGAAAAGATTTGAGCAACTAAAGAGTAATTTAATTGGAGACGTGGGCACAGTAATAATGTAGTCTCCCTGTTGCTGGAGTTTGCCATGGGGGGTGGTCAATGCAACACCCTGCTACTCCAATCTTATTCACTAAACATTGTAACACCATTTCTCTTCTCTCATTACCCGCCCCAACATCACAGAACCATCATTGCCATATTTCAGTCAGGGGATTTTGATATCATTTCCTCTCATCTCACCCTCAGGACATGATCTGTGTTTCTGATCCTAACCAAAATAAACTTGCTGTTTAGCCGTTGGATCCTTTGCTTGCAAGTGTTGTGATTCACACATAAAGTAGATGTTAAGTCCAATTTAAGATGTATGAATGTAAACCTAAGTCTTTTAATGGATGGAAGTTTGTGTATGTGCGTGTGAGTGTTCTTTGGGCTTGTGAGGTTTTCTCCTGTATCTGCATCACTTCCTCTCCATGATTACAACAGCAAACTGAACTCGTCTTGTCAGGCTGCAATTTTGAT
Organism: Eupleurogrammus muticus; assembly: GCA_036785175.1. NCBI lineage: Eukaryota > Metazoa > Chordata > Actinopteri > Scombriformes > Trichiuridae > Eupleurogrammus > Eupleurogrammus muticus. Next base: position 19,447,076 of record JAYKQN010000001.1, read on the forward strand.
TACTACCATTGTTTTTTTTTTTTTTTTTTTTTTTTTTTTTTTTTTTTTTTTTTTTTTTTTTTTGAGGCACATCTTTTACATTACAGCTGAACTCTGTCAGCATCAAATAACAGTGTGGAGGGTTATATGTTCATAAACCTGGAATCATGTCCTCTTCTCTTAATAGGATGTGTCTGAATTCACCCCTGCACTCACTGCAGAGGGGAGTCCAGACCAGGGGAGGACACTGTCATTTTCCTATTACCAGTTCTGAGGTCATAGATGATTTTGTAAAGGAACACATTTTCTAAGCTAATTCTGGTTTAATTTTCAGTTTACTCAAGTATTATGGTGAACCAGTGATGCACAAACACTGAATAATAATTCTCAAAATTAGGATTTCTTGCATTTTTACTAATAGCGTTTATTTGTGCTTTTACTTTCATGATCTAATTATGTACATTTATTATCGGACAATTTTAACAAGCACAATTAAATACTAGACTTATTGTAACATTAAAGATTAAAGTGAATCCAATTGTTTAATTTATTTTATTTTTTTAACATTTCAGTGTGATTTCAGGCAACTTTGCCTAAAAATGTTAATGTCATATTGCTAACTCAAAAGTTACACTACCTAATAAATTGAACTAATGTCAGGTTCCATTTATACTTTCCCAGCTGTCCTGGAACTTCCTTTCATTTTTTAACACTATATTCCAGGGTCAAGGTATTTTATCCTTACTTGGGTAAAAAATAACTTAAAATAAAATGGCATCGGTAAAATGTCCTTTGTCTTATAGGGCATAAAGAGTATCATCAATTTACCTCAGGATTAAGGTGATTTTACTAGACGTGGCAACATCTTAACAATAGGATTTAGGCCAGAAACTCATTTTTGTCAGAAAGTGATTTAGGCTGCTATTTTAATAGAGTGACGATGTGTGTTGTGTACACACTACGTGTGGCGTTCAGGTGCTTCATACTCACTACAGAGCCGGTGCAGGAGCTGGGGCCCCGGGGCCCCGCCGACGGCTTGATCCGGTTGTGGAGAAGAGACGCCGTGGGAGGACAACTCGTGTTTTCATGTTTTACAGCGAACAAGTGAATTTGGTGAAAGAGCTCGGAGCTCTGCGATCCGTTGCTCTGGCCTCTTGATCACGTGACATGCCCCTTCCCTCCCTCTTTTTTTCTATCTACCGACTTCCGCAAACAAGCGTCAGAGCAGCCCAGTGCGACGTGGTCCGTGTGGCATCTTCATCTGTCTGCCGCTGATCCGCGTTTCTCCGGTGTGAAACCGTCAGCCAGACCCGTCAAGTACAGCAGGAACATACCTAACAGGTGGGTTCGTCGGAAACACTGGCGCTGTTCTTCTGGAGCCTTGGAAGCGGTTAGACGGCTGTTTGTCCCCCGCGGGCTAACCTGCTAACCGTAGCCAGGTAAATAAACAGTTAGCTCAGATTAGCGCGACTTTCCAGACGGATCAGTCTGGTACCAGCTCCGCTCACTTCGCTGTGTCGTGTCAGCTGGATAGTTTGCTGAATAGTACGTTTGTAACAATGGGCACAGTTAGACTGCCAGCTAACTGTTGTCATTTAGCGGTGTGAAGGGTTCATGTCTGCTGCTCTAACACATCACCAGTGGTGTTGGGAGTACTTGAACGCCGCATTTGAACTAGTTAGAAAATGACTTTGACAGAAGTTAAAGTAGTAGTTGATAGTTCTGATATTAAATGTACGTGATTATTGAAAGTAAAACTACAAGTAAAAAAAAAAGTCAAAATTTTGAGAATAATGAGGTTTGTTGTCAGTGTTTGCATCACTGGAGGCTTCAGGTTTCATGTCATGCTGCTATCAGGTGTTTGCAGCCTCCTTTGATTTTTATTTATAATAAGTAACTGAAATGTGGTGGAGTCAAAGTTAATGTTGACAGCACATATATAAGTACTTAAGGTAGCATTATTACACCACTGCACATTACACAGATGGAAGTTATTAATACTAAACTACACTCGTCTAAGCAATAGTCCTCATCCCCAAAACACTGATATACCCTCATTATATCAGTGAATGTTTGCCACTTTTGTTGGAGAAATGAATGAAATTATTATTCAAATATTAACAAATAGTTTCAGCCCTAACAGCTATATATTGTTAGGATGTGCCTTTCAGTTACAGACTTGCACATAAAGATCGAACCTATTCTACACACTCTCCTCTGCCCTGTTGTTTAAATGAGCAAAAACTCTTTAACACTCATCAAATACTAAACTAATACCAAATTGGTGCAGCTTATCACATAGTTAAACTATATTTTTGTGGCTGTGACTCATAAAGAAGGATTTTGAACAGATCCTTAAAATTAAGGCATACCTCTGTTGTTGGAAACCCAAGCCCCTGAGCTTTCCCTACCAGATACCAAACAAAGTTCACAAATATGCAGATGATCAGTTGGTGACTTTGTTCACTCTTTGAGATATGGTGGAGCAACAAAAGAACATAGAGAGCTGCTGGAACAACAAAGTGAGAACTTTAACCTTTGTGTTGAAATCTTCTCAGATGCTGTGCATACGAGATTGCATTAGTGGAATCAAAAAGATGCTTGAGTTCGAGACTAGTCTGGAGTTTGCTCATGGAAAACTGGAAATCGGATCAAGATGTGTTCCGTTCCCTGATGAGATCAAGAGAAAATGGCTTATCTGGAAAATCAATCATGGAGGAACACCATAATTATGGATGGTGTCCCTGAGGTTCAAGGTGAAAGTGTGAATAATCAGAAATTAATTTGCTACTTAACCAGCACTGAATTCTAGACTTTTTTTGCTCAGTGTTGAGCAAAGTTTGTTTTTAAAACCATGGCCACATTTTTTACAGCTCTAATATTATCTTAAAAAATATATATTTATTTGACCAAATGATTTATTGCAATAACCCACATAAACACAATGCTAGATTTGGCAGTAATGCTCATATTGCGGCTATTAGTCCAAGGACTAAATCATTGCAAAAAGCTGCCATTTATAGAGCCATAACACACTGGAATGGTATACCTTTTAAAAATAGGTTGTCGTTTAAAAAGCACATGCAGAGGCAATCGCTGACCTGTAGAAGAATAAACTAAATATAATTAAACAATAATTATAAAAACAATAGGTATTAATTTTTGTATTATGTACTATCTCCTTCATATTTTCCCGCTCCAGGTTAAAATTGTAATGATACAATCAGCTTTGTATTTCAGTAATGTAGATTGATGACTGTATGTTTTACATGTTGTTTGAGGTATATAAGGTGTGGACCCGGGAAGACGAGTTGGATTTCAGCTAAAGAGGATGCTTAAATAAACGGAAGTGCTCTTGCAGGAGTAATGAGTTACTTTCATAGGATACTAGGGTATAGCTGCCTCCTTCTCTTACTACAGATCAGAGAATACACCCGAGAATATATAAAATGCTGATTGATGATGCTGCTTTCAGTCCAAGACAATACTCCAATACTCATCGCCAAGGTAAAGCTTCATAAGCCAGTCTAGGTTTTTGCAAAGGATCATTTACTACTATCAGAAAAAAGTGAATGTATTAGTAGTCTGTAAACTTCTTTCCTCACACAGAAATATTAATGTTACACAATCTTTACCAATGTAACCGTGGCCAACAAGTCATGAGTTTCTCTGCTTTGCTCTATTTTTAACATGTGTTCTGGGCAAACTATGGGAAAATGACACTTTTTGTAAACACCCTCCAAGCACCTTCTGCTGCTATAAATCCAGCATTGTATGTGGTTTTGTGCGTCGGCTGCCATATTGAGTTAATTTGTCTGCTCGTATCATCCTGCCGTAACATGGGGCAGCTTAGGCTGTGTGTGGTGCTGTCAAAGTGTCGCTGTAGTCACCAGCTACAAAGCAGCTCCAGGATTTTAGTCACTCTTCTGTCCATCTTAAAATGATGCTGCTTCCTCAATTTTCCAAAAATAACATCCACATCTATGACAGGGTGAATTTTCCCTTTAAAACTGCCAGAAAGGAGTGTCTAATCTCTAAGACTTGGTCTAAAGAATGATCCTAAACTTTGTATCTAACTCCTAACATTTCGTGTGATTTTATACTCAGCATTTTAACTCAAGAAAATACGTCAAAATGAAACAATTTTTAGAATTTTGACAGTCCAGAAAGTTACTTTCAGCAGGCTTATACATGCCAGCCCTGATCTCTTGGCTCTAATGTTCCACCACATGACCCAACATCTCTAATCTCTTTAGCAAAGTCATGCATGGGTTTAAAATTTTTTTCCTTGTAAACTGAACATCGTTGTATGTTGTTGCAGACTTTTTATGCCACAATATTTAAACATTTAACAGTTTTAAAAGGTCACAATGCTTAGACTTTGCTATATGTGTTTCACTAGTGTAACTATGCTAGAGCCTGAAGTTGTGCCTGTGTGTTTGTTGGTTAATCTTTCATGCTCCCTGATTTGTGTCCTTGTCCATGTGTGTATATTTTCTCAGCTTTCGCAACACTGGCAGCCTCGCCCCTCAAGACCCTCCCCCTGCCCCCTGCCCTGCCCTCGGTTTGAGGCCTATCGCCGCCACCCTCGCTGTGGACTCCCAGCGAGCGCATTATGGTGGATGTGACCAAATGGTCCCTCTTTAGCCTGATGGGGCCTCAGGAGCTCTCCTCCATCCGGAGGGCATGTGTGTTTGGAACATCCGCTAATGAAGCCATCTACGTCACCAACGACGATGAGGTGAGGGGTCAGAGGGGAAACAGGTCGGCCTTTCAGCACCAAACCACAAAGTTAGCAACAAGCTAGTAGAAACAGAGATGACACACTTAAAGGAGAGTGGAGTGGATGCTTAAAGTTGTGCAGCACTTCTGTCTCCTCCTGGCAAGGAGAAAAACTACAAAAACACAGACCACAAGTGCTTATGTGATAGGCTTTGCTGTAGCCCATCGATGGTTTTCACCATCGTTACTGTTGAGGGTGTAAAAAAGTTAAATGGATAAATAGTTTTGAGTGTAACAGAGCCACCACAACATCAGAATTTGATCCATTTAGTCTGATAATGGTCATGTAGCCTAGAAGAGCTGTGAGATTTAATTAATTGATCCACAAGTTAGCGTAGGCGTTGCTTTGTGTGAGTACCTGGTAACCTGGAAGTCGCTCGCAGAGATTTACCTGCCGGTGATAGGCTTAATCTGCATTGTATCAACTCGTTTGTCAACGCTTTGAATGTAAAGGATTTTACCCTGATAAAGGAATCTTGGTTTTGGTGATATTTTTGCAATAAATCAATACATTTGGAGCTTAAGTGTGCCGCCTACAGAAAGGTGGCATATTGCTGGATGCTTTGTAAAGCAGCTTAATCCTGTCCACTATGGCCTCTGCTCTACATATGTGTGTGTAAGTAGAAAGCATCCTAAATGATGATTGAGACGATTTACTTTTTTAATCAGTCTATACATTGTTTCTGTTTTTTTTTTGTTGTTTTCTTTTTAAAATCCTACATACTATATAAACAAAACAGCAACAACATCCATATCCATCTGGAAATGACCTATTTGGAACATGGTCAGCAGCTGTGTAGGCTAAAATGTGCATCCATGTTTGAGTAAGTAGAAAATAAACTGTTGGCCAGTGCTCCTGTCCTTGCCTGACACCTCTGTATCAGCGCTGGGTCAGTGGCAGTAAAGCTACAACACACGCTGCTGCGGATGTTTGTGCCTCTGGAATGTGACCAGTCACCCAGGTCCCTGTTTATCTCTGCGTGTCATTGATCCACATTTCATGTCCCCTCAGGTGTATGTGTTTGGCCTGAACTGCAGTAACTGCCTGGGAACCGGCGACAGCCAGAGCACCATCGGCCCCAAGAAGCTGGACTTCCTGAGTGGGAGGAAGGTGGTCAGCCTGAGCTACGGCAGCGGACCCCACATCCTGTTGGCCACTGAGGGTAGCTGCCAAAGAACGCGTGACCCCCCTCCTCCTCCACGTGAGCAGATTACAAAGTGCTGCAGCGTGATGCCTGATTTTGTGTTTTTCAGACGGGGAGCTTTTTGCCTGGGGACATAACGGTTACAGCCAACTGGGAAATGGGACGACCAACCAAGGAGTCGCTCCGGTGCTTGTGTCCGCCAACCTGCTCAATAAGAAGGTCACAGAGGTGGCCTGCGGCTCTCACCACTCAATGGCGCTGACCGACACAGGGGAGGTGAGTGCCGCTACTTAACAGCAGAGTTATAACCACGCAGCAGCATGGAAGCTTTTGTAAAACCTTTGGAATTGAACAGGTAGCTTAGCTTTGTTCAAGGGCAGCGCTTAGTCATACAGACCATTACAGGGCACATTCACAGCAGTACTTTATCCCCCTGAGCTGAAAACTGGAAAAAACTGCTCAACAAGAAGGAATCTATTGTGCTTCGAAGTTCTAATGCTCCATACAATGAGGTTACTGTGGAAGCCAACTTCAATTTTCAGTACATTTGTTAAGATGTGAAGGCGCAGTGTAGTACAATTGTATAAACTTCTGAACTTTGATAATTATAGTAAAAACAAATTCAAAACATCATTAACTTTACATTATTAGTTTAGTCATCATTAATCACACAAACTAATGAAGCATTACTATTATTATTAATAAAAAATAATTTAGCTGGAATTTGGAACAGAGCCTGACCATTTGCCCTCAAATTGATGCTTAAGAGAATGTTGCCTTTATTTAGTTATGTTTAGGAAACCAGAGGATCATAAAACTTGCTGCTTTAGAAGAACTGATGTATATGGGCTCATCTCTTACCCTTTTAACCCTTTGCTTGCCAGGTGTACGCCTGGGGCTACAACAACTGTGGTCAGGTGGGCTCGGGCTCCACAGCCAACCAGCCCACACCCCGCAGAGTGTCCAGCTGCTTGCAGAACAAGGTGGCCGTCAGCATCGTGTGTGGTCAGACCTCGTCCCTGGCGGTGGTGGACAACGGAGAGGTGATTGTCTTATTCCTCCTGGAGCTGTAAACACATTGTTGTCCAACTCCGACCGCCGCAATGGTTCTATTCTCTGCACGTTTCACCAGGTGTACGGTTGGGGCTACAACGGGAACGGACAGCTCGGACTCGGGAACAACGGGAACCAGCTCACTCCCTGTCGCCTCGTGGCTCTGCAGGGCTTATGTATACAGCAGGTCAGTATATGTGCATGTATACTCTTTCATTTGTGAGTCTGTTGTGGAGGTTGAGGATGTCATTAAATGGTTGAGACACTTGTAAATACACTATGCAGCTTGGATAACACATTTCTCAGATTTTTAAATGTATTAATACAGGCGTGTGGGTGGTCTGTATAAACTTCATCATGCAGTGTGTTGTCACAAAAATGCAATTCAAAAAAAAGTCTACTCTTTACATTGTTTTAGGAGAAAGGGTTGCTGAAATGATTTAACTTTCTCAAATATGAGATGAGATGGGATGCAGATCATATTCCTTTCATACACACATGCAGCACAGTTCTTTGTTTTTTTACTGTAATGAACCTCCCATTTTCTATTAAATTTAGATTATTTGCATTGAGTTTACTTTTGAGTTCACTACCTTAGTGCGATGTGCATAGTTCAGTATCTTCATTAAATTCACTAAATTTGTTGTAAACCTTGACATGACATACTAATTCAATACTTTTGGATCTAATTTAGTATAAAAAGTAGTGCAAAGTGATATTTTTAACCCAGATGGTATTTAATCACAATTCTGAGGTAAGCCATATCCAAGTAGATTATCCTTGATAAATGCCATAAAAATGCTTGGCAATAAAACTGTTAATATATAATAAAATAATGACGTTCATTAAATATATTTTTAATGCTAAAGTTAGAAGAATATTGGAAACTACAATAAACTAACTTTAATAACATTCAGATTTGTGAGGTGAACTAACTGTGTAATTTTAAATTAAAATGGACCTTTTTAAAGCACTTTATTCAAAGGCCCCATTTCTTAGAAATCCTACATCCTGCAATCCTAGATTCTTTATATAAACACTGTCCTATAACATCTGAGAAGCTCTTTATTATTAATGAGACAAACACAAAACAACTTGTTTTGGTTCTTAAAACCACTAATACATCTTGTTAGGGATATCAAAACCTGAAAAATAAAACCCAGGAAAAGTGTAAAATCTTCAAATGGTGGTTCGTGTCTAATATTTTCTGTTTTTTCTGTTTTTTTTTCCACTCCAGATTGTCTCTGGTTATGCCCACTCGCTTGCACTAACAGATGAAGGGTTGCTCTATGCATGGGGGGCCAACACATATGGCCAACTGGGCACCGGCAACAAGAGCAACCAGCTGAGTCCCGTTCAGATCATGGCGGAGAAAGAGAGGCGAGAAAAGCAGTCGGCACACACGCTGGATCTCCCCGTGCCGTCCCGCACTGACTGACCTGTCCGCTCTCGCTCCTTCAACAGGATCGTAGAGGTCGCTGCCTGTCACTCCACACACACATCGGCTGCTAAGACCCAGAGTGGTCAGGTGTACATGTGGGGCCAGTGCAGGGGCCAGTCCATAGTGCTGCCCCACCTCACACACTTCACCTGCACTGACGACGTCTTCGCGTGCTTCGCCACTCCCTCCGTGATGTGGAGGCTTCTATCCATGGGTAAGACCTGGGGCTTCCCTGCATCATGATCAAATGATAGTTCTTAGATCAAGGTGAGTTGTTCACTTCCAGGAAGGGATAGCTCTCATGCACCTAATGCAGATATAAACAAATATGCTATGAAAATCTAGTTTTTTCCTTCAATGCAAAGACCAGTTTGTCAGTGTTCATAACTGTATATCCAGTAGTAATAATGTAGTAATAATGAGTGGAAACCTTCTGCTTTTCTATATGCATCAACCTAACACGGTTATAGGTCTAGTATTTCCTAATATGTCTTCTGAAAAACAGAATGTAATTTCTAATAAGTATTAGACAAAAGTAGGGCTGGGTGTTTTTTATTTTTTTATTTTTATTATTTATTTATTTACTTTTCTACAATTTGTGAAACTGCTGCTTTGTGATTATTGAGTATAGGAAAATAATACTTACTACACAAACACACACATTAGTATAATGACTAGAGGGGGGAGACACAATAAAATCAATTCAAGAAAATATATAAATAAAAATAAGAGACAAAATAGACTAAATAAAATGAATGGGACCTAAAACCAAAATATCTGTTTGTGTTTTTTAGGGATGGCCTATAAAGAGATATTTTTCAGGTTGATTAAAAAAGAAAATCTTATGAGATAATAATGAGAGCTAATTGTTTTTTTTGGGTAATTTTTAAATATTTTTTATATTCTTGAACAGCTGCTTGGATGCCTAGATTACTTTTGTAATCAGTTATTTTTATTGTGTTAAACAAAATATTTGGTTACATTTTTCCTTGGTCTTTTTAGTATATTGAGAGAAAAACAGGAAGAAATTGACTTATTCATCATTAACTTAATGTGAAGTTTGATTCTTTATTTACTGTCCGTTGGTTATGCAGCTGTAGCATTTTAATGGAACTAATGAATTGTGCGTGTACCATTTAAACATTGTCTTACAGTTAGTGCCACATTTCATACATCTTTCTTAACAATTGATTCTGAATTTACTATTAAAGCCTTACCATAAACCTACAATTTATATGAAAATGGCAGAGCTTTGATGTCTGTTGGATGTTGTTTTTCCTTCCAGATCACGATGACTTCTTGACTGTGGCTCAGTCCCTGAAGAAAGAGTTTGACAACCCAGAGACAGCTGACCTCAAGTTCTGTGTTGACGGCAAATACATCTATGTCCACAAAGCAGTTCTCAAAATCAGGTCAGGTATTTCATCTGAGCTTTCAGCAGCAGTTTACTCCGTGACCCCATAACATAGAAATAATCAATGTTTTTCTAACAGCTGTCTATTCTCAAACAAACTGTCGGCAGATGTGAACACTTCAGATCCATGTTCCAGTCTCACTGGAATGAAGATTTGAAGGAGGTGATCGAAATAGACCAGTTCTCCTATCCAGTCTACCGCTCCTTCCTAGAATTCCTCTACACAGACAACGTGGAGTTGCCTCCCGAGGACGCTATTGGTCAGTCGTGGGCCGTCTCAGCCCGATCTTTTTCCCCTGTGTGGTTCCAACCTACAATGTTTCTGTCTGTGCCTGTGTTGCCTCAGGTCTGCTGGACTTGGCCACGTCGTACTGCGAGAACCGGCTGAAACGCCTGTGTCAGCACATCATAAAGAGGGGGATCACTGTCGAGAATGCCTTCACTCTGCTGTCTGCAGCTGTTCGCTACGATGCAGAGGTCAGTCATCACCAGCAGTCTGCCGAACGGCATCCGCTTGTGTGTTTCATACACATACCTTTGAAGAACAATGTATTTATAACTAAAACTAAAACAGCCATTCCATTGTAACATCAGGACCATTACTATTCCATTACTACCTCTTTTTTCTTGGCCATAAGGACACAGTCCATTTTTTAAACACTTAATCATTTTGTCTCCAATTGAAACTGCCTCTGTAAATCATATGTCCTGTTCTCTGTTGAAAAAAGGGAGAAATTCATATATTATACAATATAGATTCATGAGTAACAAATATACATAAACTGATTTATGAGGGTGTTTATACACCTGATCTTCTTACATCTTCTACAATGAAAGATCTGGAATTTTATACATTGGCCCCGGGAGATATTATTTTGTTGCATTTACTTTTATAAAAAAAAAAAAAACATTTAACCAAAATAATAATTTAAAACAAAAAAAAAACATTTTTTGTGCATTTGTTCTCTCTCTTCCGTTTATCATGGAGGACCTGGAAGAGTTCTGCTTTAAGTTCTGTGTGAACCACCTGACCGAGGTGACCCAGACCGCTGCTTTCTGGCAGATCGACGGCAACCTGCTCAAGGACTTCATATGCAGAGCCAGCCGCTGCGGAGCCTTTAAGAACTGACCTCAGCCCGAGGACGTCCCGGGAACAGACACAGAGGACGCTACGGGACTTTTCCAAAGACGTCCCCCTACCCCAGATCCTCCTCCTTCATCGCCAGGTGAAAACCTTCCGATTGTCACCGTCACATGTCGAATCCTTCATTCATTTCATTCCAGACAAGGATCTGTGCGTCCAATACATTCTTCTGAACACACTCAACTGTCCAGTTCCGGCCGTTGTTCGCCACAGTGCCTGACTGCCTGGTAATTTACACACATCGTGTGAAGCAAGAACAGGAAATAGTTTCTTTTTCATTTGAGAGATTCATGCCAGTCGCCTGTTATCACTTTACTTTTTCTATTCTGTTTAATTGACCAAGTTACTGAAGTCTTGCACTTGTTTGACATATTTATAATTTTTTTTCCCCCCTCTTCATTATAAGACTGAATCTTAATCTGGATGTGCTGTCTGGATTCACTGTATTCAGGTTGAGGTATGAGAGGCTCTTTGCACTTATAGATGTCAGCACAGAGTGAGACATCTTGAAGACAGGATACTGTAACACTACAGACATTTTGGTTTGATCAAGTCTTCAGGTTAAAAGAAGCTCATTGATTTTATTTATTCCACAGCTTCATGGTGAGATCTTCAGTCATGGTGGTAAGATGTCCTAAAGATTCGGAGCTCAGGTTACAAGCAAGATTCAGTCCTAAACTGTTACAGGTGTGAACATGATCATTTGTAGTTTACACTTTTGGAGTCCAGAGGTTAGATAGTGTTATTGTGTGCAGCTAACAGCTCCATAACGTAAAACAAACATAATGAGTGCATCCCTTTTCGACCACATTAAACGATTCAGTTAAACTTGCCTAAATGCCGTTTATGGAGCCAGTACAAATCACGTTGAGGCACGTGGCCTTGCAGAAGCTTGTGTGGAGGGGTATGTGGGCCTGCACTTGAGATTTTTATGGACATTTTGTCATCCGCATGATATGGCTATTGTCTGTTGAAAAGATTTTATAGTATTACCATTTATAAAGTTGGCTAGTGACATTTGCACTCCTGCTGTGATGATTAAGAATATATTTGCTCATTTCTATGCAAAAGAAAAATTTTAAACAGGTTAAAAAATTCAGGAATTATCTCTTGTTGATTGATAGAGTATAATGAAGTGCCATTTTCTGACCTTTGCAAGCAAATAAAAAGACTCTAATGTCCTTGTTTTCTTTACACGAGTGCTATCCATGGGAATATTTCAGTTTAACTAAACATCATGAAGATTTTATTGTACTATGGTAATATTAGATAAAAATCCAATATTGGAGTATGAAGGCAATTTTTGACAAAAAGAATTGAAAACACCTCCACAATGTCCAATCTTTGCACTGGACTTGGTTGTCAAAAATATTTAATCTGCATTTTGTTGCTGCAGTAGTTTTCCAGCACATTAATCCAGGCATCCTATGCATAAGAACAAATATTTATTATTTAAATGAAAAAAAACACAGCTTTACAGTATCTGAACAATCACTTTATATCTCTTAACAGTGAAATGTATTCTTAAACAAAAGGACTGAAATGACCTTTGGGACAGAAACCTTTTCCTGTAAATATTCCTGTGTAATCTGCAGCTTAAAGTAATCTCTTCTGTCCTGTTTACTAGTTGGAATTTAAGGCTTTATTCAACAACAGTTCAAGTGACAACTACAGCTGCAGAGTCACTGTGAATACTGCCAACCTGCGGAACAAGAATCTTATGAGATTTATTATAAAAACACACAACAGAACATTTGGAACACATTCAACATTCTTTGGTCTTCAAATTCAAGTACACCAGTGTACCTCAACGTGGTGAGAAAAAAAAAATATTGATTAAAAAAAAAAAGTCATTGTGATTAGAAAATCCTGATACTGATCTCTTTTCCCTTGATTTCCTTTTCTTTCCTGTTCCTCTTAATGTTCATTATCCAGTAAAAGAATATTATAAAAAATCTCAAAAAGGTCAGAGTGATTTGGAACTGTCATCAAGACCCAGATAAAACAGAAGACAACTTTGGGTCGATGTTCTTCCAGCAGCTGTTGATAGATTCATCTCAGTGCTGCAACAGCCTTCCCCATAGCCACCACCGCCAGCTGAAGCTCCAGGTGTTTCCTTTTTAAAGCTGTAAAAACAGGAAGTTATCTTTTAGAACTCCATTTAGCTAGTGCAGTGCACACAAACCTGATAAAATACCTTTACCTTAAAACAAGGTAAGTATGTCAACTGTTGTGGAGAAGTTTTTTCTCTAAAAACTCACATTTAAAACTTTGGGAAATGCACTTTTAGTCTGTAATGTCATTAAGACCATGCGTGGAAATCAAGAAATATTGTCAAAGTAAGTCCCGCCCCTTTTCACTCTGTGCTCCAACATTCCAATATCCAGTATACTGCAATGTGCCTTTTTGAAGAACAAATGTATAATTTTAGGCTCTAGCTGCTGACAGTGAACAAGAGGGATGTGGCTGTGAAACAGAAACTGCAAATCTGAAGCTCTCTTTTTGGGAGAAATCAGAGGCAGAACACAAAAGTATTAGCTCACCTGCCTTGAGTCACAAATTACCCCACCCCATTCCTAGTCTCTGGGGGTCAGTATGATGTTGATTTATCCTTTACAGCTAGAACAGCTTCAACTCATCCGGGATGGCTGTTCACAAGGTGTAGGAGTGTGTTCATGGGAATTTTTAACCATTCTTCCAGAAGTGTATTTGTGAGGTCACACTGATTTTGGAGAAGGTCTGGCTCTCAGTCTCTGCTCTAACTCTAGTTCTATTTACGGGGTTCAGGTCAGCACTCCTCAAGTTCATCCACCCCAGACTCTGTCATCCAGGTCTTTATGGGCCTTGCTTGGTGCACTGGATGGTGGATTTGGATGGGGGAGCCAGTCCTTTTGAAAATATAGTGTATTTAAGAACTATTAGCCTTAAAAGATCAAGGTGTTTTTGTTTCTATTATCTCTGTAGTCCTAAATTACTAGTAAAATTTAGGACTACATTTTGTGTCTCAGATAAGACAAGGCTCTTTTCTAATTAAGTTTAATATGAGTTAACCTGACCTCTTTGCTGTTTATCCACGAGTTCTACCAATTTTCCGGAAGCTTTCATCGTTTTCAGGGCAAGGTCACACTCTGTGGAGAGAATATGTAATTTATGATGTAAACGAAGGTGAGACGGAGTAAGTTGTGGGTGTTTGGTGTCCTCTCTCACCCTCCTGGCTGGCCTGGTCTGACTGAATTCTACCACAGATTTCTTTCAGCTCATCGATAAAACTATTAAAGATGGCCTGCGTACATCCTGCTGCGTTGCAGCTCCTCCAGAAGCTGTTGGAGTAGAGGCAGGGTGAGGGCTGTACAGCAACGTAGTGCTGGGCCATGACTGGCCGGGGAGTGCTGCTGGGATCGTTCCCAGGCTTGGTTTCTGAGAAAAGAGACAGCCCCGTGTGTCACAAACCGTAATAAGATCACATCGACCTAAGTAACATCATTCCTGATTGATTTTATAATCATTGGCAAACTTCCTGCTACATCAAGCCCTTCCTCAGCCGACTAGACCCAAAATGCACTATTATTGATTTCAGGGGCTTCCCCAAATCAATCAGAGGCAATTCAAGCTGCCTTTATATTAGCACCTTCAAAAAATCTAAGTGAACAATAAGAGGACTGAATACTTTGTCTTCTTTTCTCGGTTTGTGGATTTTCGATTAATTTCAGCAAAAGAAAAATGCAAGAATCTTTGTGTAATTTGCTGATTCTTAATTATATAGATACGGCAAATCCATACTGTTTTACAAGGCAAAAGTGCAGGAACTGTCCAGTTATTGTACAGTAAGTTACTGTTTCCATGTTGACCACAGAATCCTCACGAGACTGTTGAATTTTATCAGCGATTTCATTTCACTCACACTATTTAGCAATCTATAATAAGTACCATGTTTTTGGTAAGTAATACAAAGCAAGAATACATAAAACTGCAAATAGAGTAAAATATTAAATGAAATCTGAGGACTGATATATACAAGGAATAAGATAATATAAAATAACGAAACTGCCACATGGCCAATAATCACCTACAATAACTTAGGCTGGACAACAGCATGACTTTAAAGTAGCAGCATGGTATTACTGCCATAAATCAATGCTTTTGTGGTATTTTCTAGCCCCTATAAGCACAAGAAAGTCTGATTTTTTACACTGTTGTAGAAATATTTGTTGTATATGCTGTATTTGGACCAACCTTCCCAAAACATTTTTCCACAAAGTATCAAAGACGGAGCTTTATGAAATTCTTCTTTAAAAAAAAAAAAAAAAGATACAGGACATTTTACCTTTATGTTCATCTCTGGTTAGGGATGGGTTGGGTTGTGCAGGTGAGGGAACGGCACCTGAAGACGACGCCTTGCAGATCTCTGCAGGAAGCAGCAGATTCAGGGACACAGCATCCTAACCAAAATCACATCTAGGGTCAAATTCCACCACTAGCAGGTGATAATAATATGAAATACATTACAATGAGAGAGGACTCAAATAATACAAGTACAACAATTTTTGATTATATATACTTATAGCAATGAATTACATATCTTATTCTATTAAACCATTTGGACTCACAAAATCTTTGGTTATTCCATCTTCAATTCCATCCCCTCCCTTGTCCTTCTGCCGGTTTCCTGCAGGCGCTGGCAGAAGATGGCCAACCAGTTGTGAATCATTTAGGTTGCTGTGTGTGTGTGTGTGTGTGTGTGTGTGTGTGTGTGTGTGTGTGTGCTCAGCGGATCAGCTGTGACCTACCTGTGTGACTCCCGGCCTTGGTGGCTTGTCTGTGAGTGGAGAGCACCATTATAGATGAATCCAGATGTCATTTCAAAGCGATTTCAAATGCATCTCAGTTCAACCATCCAGGAAAAAGAATGCCTTTATAAAACATTTTATTCTCCAATGTTGTTACGTGTGTCAGAGGAGTGGTGATTAAACTTGATGATCATTTCTGAGGCTGTAGTTTTGGAGCTGTACTGAAATTCTTTTTAATGTAACATATGGGTTGCAGCTATATCACACAGAGTACAATAAAACCACAAAACACATGTATACTGTGGATGTATTATTGCGGGCCTATTTAGTTACATTTCAAAAGAGGAACTATTGTATATAACATAATAAATAAACCTATTTCACACTTATTATTAGTTAATACAAAGATTTATCATACCTGACTAACTGAGGCACAGGTGACAGCTTAGACTGAAACAGAAGAAAAATTAGACTATTGAACATCCTCAGCTTCCAATGACAATGTGACTCAAATCAAAGATTCAACTTACTTGCTGTTCTGGAATCAAGTCTTCATTTTCACCTAAATCTGCCTCTAGAGGGGTGAACACTTCTGATTCTGGCATGGGATCATATGACACAAATCAGTGTGTTGTCTCATTCTGTCTTCAACTGATACATTAATGCCAAGAAAGATAAATCCACATCCTCCATGTACTGCAGGTACAGGCAGGTTAACCTGAGTCTGAGGACACTAATATCCTGTGTTTGTAGTCTTGAGGTTTCCGTTTAGTCTGCCTCTTCTCCTCTCTGTGACAGAGAACAGAGATCATAACATCAGGGACCTGTAACCTTACAGTTTGAGAAAAAAAAAGAAAAAGGATCTGCACCTGAATGTGAAGCTACAGCTTTTTAGCTTGGTTTAGATTTGATTACGTTAGCCATGTTTTCTCATGCTTTGAATCACAAAGATCAAGTGGCCTTTAAATATTTGTGTAGATGCTGAATTTAGGAGGAAGCTACATCACAAAAATGTAGTAAAAACATCTAAATATATATTCAGGACTTTGTCCACTACTCAAGACATCAAATGAAGCCAAAATAGTAAATATTGAAAAATATTTAAATACATTTACAAAAAAAGGGCTGTTTCACCTGCTATGTCTTGCCTTAACAATGGAATTATGTTGAAAACTATTCAAGGTAAAAAGGTGCAAAAAGTGCAATAAACTAAATTCTGCTGGAACAATGTTGGGAATATGTAAAACAGATCAAAAATATTAAAAGTGAGATGAAACTAAGAAGCCACACACCCACAAATGCAGAACAGTCCAGACCCTCTGAACAAGTGAGTTAAGCGACAGTGGAAGAAAGTTGACATTCAGTAGGAAACTGAAGAAGTGTAACACCTCAGTGCAGCATGCAAACGGTTGCTCACTCACCTCTTTCTCAAACTCAGTTTTCTCTGTTTCAAAGAGAAAAAAAATAAGCAGAAAGATTAAAAATCTGTGAATGATTGTGAAAAGATAAAATTAAAAACACTTGATTTAAAGTGATTGTGGAAATAATTTTACCTTTAGAGATAAATGCGTGCGACTGTTGGCTGAGTTTGAGTTGCTGACAGACGGGCCAGCGACTGCAGCATCAGCTGTTAATAAAAAAACACGGTGAATCTGTCACTCAGGGACAGGACAGGAACAGGAACACAGGACACACGGGCATGGCTTACCATGGCTGTTACTCTTGAGGGACGAAGGAGCATATTTGTCACAATATGATCTAAAAAGACACAACTCTGGTAGTTACAGGATCAGATGTTGACAGTGGAATTAAGATTCTGTAATATAGTTGTTTGTTTCCAAAGGGAATGTACTCACATTTTAATGCTGTCAGACAAGTTGTCCGGACTGACAGTTCCTTCTGTGTTCTCACAAGTAAGACATTCCTCATGACAATAATCATGGATGTAATTGCTTTCTTAATTAACATATATACATACATATATACACACCGTATGTTTCGGATTATACATCGCACCAGCAACGCATAATTAAGAAGGGAAAACATATAAATCGCACTGGAGTATAAGTCGCATTTTTAGGGGAAATTTCTTTGGTAAAATCCAACACCAAAAACAAACATGTCATCTTGAAAGGCAAATTAAAATAAAAATAAAATAGAGAACAACAGGCTGAATAAGTGTACGGTATACTAAGGTGACATGACTTGCATGCCTGATGTTATTCAGATAACTCGAGCATAAAGAACGTGCAAACAGTTTCACGCCGTCACGTTGTGCTCACCTGCTTTTCAATGAACTCACGGAAGCTGTCGACCTTGGCTTGGAAGTCTGCTGGCACTTTTTGGTGCATTGTTGTCCTTGCTCTGATAGAGAGGCGATTGCGTTTCATGAAGCGGTAACACCAAGAAGGTCCTGCCGCAAAGTCGTTTATATCCATCTCCTTGGCAACTACCTGGGCGTGGAGACTCAACTGCACTGATGACAAACCTCTCCCAGAAGCACGTTGTTCAAGCGCCCATGCGCGAACTCGTTCCTCTAACTGCGGCCACCTAGCTTCTAGCCCGCGATTAGCTGTTTTGGTTTTCTTCATTTCACGAGTAACCTCCGCTTTTCGCCAGCTCCTTACAAGTTTCTCGCTAACTCCAAACGTTCTTTCTGCTGCTCGATTACCATTTTCAGCTGCATATTTCACTATTTGCAGCTTGTAATCTGCAGAATATGATTTTCTTTTCGGTGCCATTTGTGTTCAGTTCTTCTCAGTGGTTTTTAAAAATTACCGGCAATGTTGAAATTATCGACACAGGCCTAAAGCGCCCTCTTGCGGTTTAGTGTGAAAATAACATGTGAAAAATTATATAATGTTAGTAATTTCACACACAGGTCGCACGAGATTATAAATCGCACCCCGGCCAAACTACGAAAAAACTGCAATTTATAATCTGAAAATACGTATGTGTGTATATATATATAAACACTGTGATATGTATGTATCAGTCAGTAGCATGTTCAGTACTGTGCAAACATTTTAAGCACTTACATGATGACACTTTCAAGAAGTGGTTCCGGTGGCATTTGTTTGTCTGTTTTCAGCTTTACTTGACTGATTTTAGCTCTATGAACCCATCTAGTTCTGTAGCTTAACACAGATCTTTATGACACAGGGCTACGTTTTTGATCAGAGCAGATTAATTCAGCTGCCGGTTGGCCAGTTGATTATTAGAACCATGTGTTTTTGAGTCAGGGAATCACTAACCGGATCTTTAACCTGGAGGTATTGTATAATCGATCAATCATCTGTCAGTGCCTATAACTTGTGCACAGTTGTGTAGACTGTAGAAATAAATGCAGATTTGTTTCAAAGGGTCTGCATTGTGAGATATGTTGTTATCAGGACTTATCTCCATCAATCAAACCTTAGATGATGCGATGAGATTGTTTCTTTGAGATGTTTGATTTGTGAAGGATGAGCCATCCTTGGACTTGACCAAGTCTCCTGGTTATCAAAAAAGGGAACGATTTTAACGCTTAATATGTAATATAAAAAACTGACACAGGAAAACGTGGGGGAGAAACAGATATTTAGAGGTGCCCACTTACTTTGCCTATCTTCACAGTGTTGGACACAGTACAGCCTGGAAAACACATGGAGGTGGTTTCAAGAACAACAAATTAAGATTAATTGAACATGATTTTTCTTTAAACTGATACACATACTGCAGTTTAGGATGTTTTATAATATACACCACCAATATTACTACAGAGGTTGGACTCACACATATATCCCTTTGTCTGGATTTTCAATACAGTGAACACCCTCTTGAACAGCACATGGGTAATGGTAGGACTTCCTGCAGCGTTTCACTTCACATCCAGCAGTGGCCCCCGTTCTATTACACCTCTTACAGGTCTGACGGAACAACGGGCAACGGGTAACAGTGTCACACAACTGAACGGTTAGGCCAAATCAATTAAATTGAAGAAAAAAAAATAAAGATCTTTACCAGTAGCTTTCCTCGTTTCACCTCTTTCAACACGTCCTCCGCAGAAAAACCAAACAGATCATCAAACTGTGGTGAGTTTCGGCAAAAAATACCAGAGGAAAACAACTGTGAAATAGAAACAAAATACATTGGTCAACAGCACTGGAGGAATCAATATCTGTAGTATATGAAAGTGATATGAAGCGTTTACACATGAAAAACAACAATGAAAGTGCAATAGAGCAATAGAAATATTATCTATAAATATTATTCATTCAGGGCGACACGGTGGTGCGGTGGGTAGCACTGTTGCCTCACAGCAAGAAGGTCGCAGGTTCAAGACCGCCTTGGGCCTGGGTCTGGGGCCTTTCTGTGTGGAGTTTGCATGTTCTCCCCGTGTCTGCGTGGGTTTTCACCGGGTACTCCGGTTTCCTCCCACAATACAAAAAACATGCTCAGGTTAATTGGTAAACTCTAAATTGCCCATAGGTGTGAGTGTGAGAGTGAATGGTGTGTGAATGGTGTGTGTGCCCCACGATTGGCTGGCGACCATCTGGGGTGTATCCCTGCCTCTCGCCTTAACGCGCTGGGATAGGCTCCAGCAGACCCCTGCGACCCCGAAAGGGAATAAGCGGGATAGACAATGGATGGATGGATTATTCATTCATTGTAGGCTTGGGATATTCTTTTTTTATTATTATGTATTTATTTATTTTCATTATTTTTGGCACCCTGCAGTGTGTCTGAGTTTCATTTCACTGCATTTCTTTTTGAAAAAAGCAGATTGCAGTATTTTATGTTGCACTTGATGAACAAACTCATGCAAAAACTGCAAACGTTGTTTTCCTGCCCTCTGGCCTGTTAGCCAGGGTCTGTATATTCAATCAACACAGACACATTGTAGAAGCCTCACAGGGACAAAGTGTAAGTTGAATTAGGGGGAATTCTAGGTATTCGTGAGTAGATGCATATCAAAAAAAAACTTAGACAGCAGTAAGGTTTGCAGAAACTGGGTTACAAAAGAAAAAAAATGTTGAGAGCAGCATTAACCCATACAAACCCACTGTGACACTGGTGCCACCGCCCCTTTAAAGGAAAATTCCAGCTTTATCCTTGACTCAAACTGATGAAATTGGTGTGGTCATATATATATATATATATATATATATATATATATATATATATATATATATATATATATATATTTTTTTTTTTTTTTTTCCCAGGACACCATTTCCAAAATGGTGGTGAAACTGGTGATTTTACTAATGATTTGTTACTAAAAGTCTAAAATTTAAACGCATTTCACTATGTTAATGCTTAATAAAATGTCCCATTTTACATTTAACATTTTCTGACCACAATACTAGAATAAATTGATTAAGAATGTAGAAAATTATTGCGGTCCCACCCAGCTTTCAAACTTAAAATAGTCATGGCGAACCTCATGTGATGTATACGTCACAGTAAGAAAAATGAGCTGCTCATTTCATTTATTTAACTAACTTATTTTTGAATTAATGTAATAAATTAATGTGATAAGTTTCTGCTGCTTAAATAATATCATGTTATACCTAACCAGAAAAGTTGTAACTGTGATATATGTTAAAGAACTGCAAATAAAAAGACTAAATATGTGCTAATTAGAAACACAAAAGGTTATTCTTTTCAGAAGAGTAAACAATTTAACCATAAATGCCCAATATATATGTATGACATATATATAACATCACAGATCTCTAGAAATTAATATTTAAAAAAAGAAAAAAACAAGTATATGGTTTGTTTGGTTTAGTGTAAAAAAGTTTTTGCCCCCTTTCTGATTTCTTATTTCTTTCACATTTGTCACACACAATTGTTTTAGATCATCAAACAAATTTAATTGCAGTTTTTGAATATAGGTTTTTATTATTAAAAAAAAAAAATTCAAACCTACATGGCACCGTGTGGAAAAAGTGATTGCTTTCTCTGTTTAAACACAACAGTAGTTTATCACACCCAGGCTGTTACTGCCACTAGTTCTCAACCAAGACCACAAGAGACTCAAAAGCTCAGCAATCTAAAGAAATTTAGGTACAAATAAGAAAGCAACGTTATTGGGATCTATTAGTCTGGAAAAGGTTATAAACGCCATTTCTAAAGCTTGGAGACTCCAGTGAACCACAGTGAGAACTGTTAACCACAAATAGAGAAAACATGATCAGTGGTCAACCAGAATTACACCAAGAGTAGCAACAACTCATCCAAGAGGTCACAAAAGAACCCACAACTAACATTATTTCCATATCACCACATTCCTAAAGGAGAATGTCCAGTGTTGCGATCAGGCTGTAACAATTCTCCTCTGATCAGCACACGTTGGTTGGTCTGCCAAGACAGACACCAAAGTAAGATTCACCTCTGCAGAGTGAACAGTCAGCACACAACAGGCTCCGCAGCCTGTTTTCTTCGTTGCTAGCCGAGTTCTGCTCACTGCCTGGCAGGGGTTGACTTTTATTGAGTTTCACAGATGAGGCGATACGTAGTTACTTCAATACATTCACATATTCCTCTCCCGGATATATTCCAGTTTCAACCGTGTTTTTTTCCCAAGCAAGATATCTATCTCTATCTATTCACTATTCTAGAAATCTTTGGTTAAGTAAGGTGACTAAAGATACTTGAGGCAAATGTATTCATTCAATACCAGCCATCCGTTGATGACCTTAAGCTGAAAGCACTTTGGGTTCTGCAGCAGCACAATGATCCAAACAGCAGCAAGTCCAGCTCAGAATGGCTGAAGAAAACCTTAAAAGGCGGCTCATGCTCAAACCATCAAATGTGGCTGAATTACAACAACTCTGCAAAGATGAGTGGACCAAAACTCCCCCACAACACTGTAAGAGACTCAATGACAGTTATCACAAACACTTTAGGACCCAACCGGTTTAGGGGGGGCGATCACTTTTTCACACAGGACTAGCTAGGTTTGTATTTATTTATTTTTTACATTTTAAAACTGTATTTTGTGTACACTTGTGTTGCCTTTCACCTATTTTTAAACTTGTTTAATCTGAAACACTTACATGACACATATCAGGAAGAAATCAAGAAATCGGGAAGGGAACAAACACCTTTTCACACAGTTTTTGACATTAAAATGGTCATGAAAATGTTTCAGTGTTCTATTTTTTTAATCCTTTATATTCACCTTTAAATAGAAATGGGTTTGGGCTCCCATGGGTCAAGTCAAGTTAAAAAAAAACGTGTGTAGAAAGTTTTCTACACATATTGACCGTCTTGATTTTTTCAGCCTCGCACATGCATCGCTCGGCTCTAAGCTAAGTTATCGTCAGGCCGTGTGTGTGTGTGCTCGTGTTACCAGACAGTTTTGATGAACCGTGATATGGTCGTGAGATGACAGAGCTCCCGTTATCTTCGTTTCTTCGGTCCTTCGACAGAGGACGCAGCAAACTCGTCTCCTGCGGCTCATCCTAGCGGCCTCGGTGGTCCGGACGCAGCCTGACGGAGTGTGTTCCCGCGGACAGCCAGGAGGCTGCTGCCACGACCCGCAGAGGGAGCAGAAAACAACCCGCCTTTGTAGCAATACGCCTCAGTCAAAACAGAGTCTCTAAACAAAACTGCCCACGTTTTAGTGATAATTTAGGTTACACCTTTTTTAACATGCCAATCTATTTCGTCAACACTTTTTTTACAACAGTAATGATGGTGGATTTTAACGGAACTGGCAACCCCGTTGGACAGTTTCACTTTATCATTTTAGTTTTCAAGAAAATCTAGAGTTTTATTATGAAAAGCATCTATCTATCTATCTATCTATCTATCTATCTATCTATCTATCTATCTATCTATCTATCTATCTATCTATCTATCTATCTATCTATCTATCTATCTATCTATCTATCTATCTATCTATCCATCTCTCCATCCATCTATCCATCCATCTCTCCATCCATCCATCCATCTCTCTCTCTCTCTCTCACGCACACACACCAACAAAAGAGGAGACAAGGATTAAATTACCACTTTTTTATGTAAAAAAAAATAGACAGGTCACAAAGTAGTGAAATCACCATACTTAATGTACAATATAGCATCTCCAAAAACAAACATTTGATGACGGATATTAATAAACAATATCTACATTCAGAGCATGGATACCCCCACAGGAATAAGTTATACAGGCGCTATACAGTGATCTCTGACACCCCCACAGACAAAGACAACAGCTCAAACACTAAGTCTGGACAGCCGGTGGAAGAACAGGTTGACAACAGACAGACATGGAGACAGACAGGAAAAGTAGCAAAAATACAGTAAGAAAAGAAATGTAATAAGTGACTAAAAGAACAGAACGCTCAACTTCATACAAATAAATAATTACATGTAAAGGGGGGGGGGGGGGGGAAGCAAAGAACAACGAGGTGATGGGTAAAACTCTGAAGAAAACATTCATGACTGCTAACCAAGCAGTACATATTTATTGATCTTTATGTTATTTATATACAGTAACAGAGGAATTCTAACCTCCTGGGCTGGTGGAAGACAACAGTCATCCACTCACTTCCCCACTTTTAAATGAACAAAGATAGATGCATTAACTTAGATCAGTCCGGCTGGCCCTTTCATACATCTATTCCATTATTTTCACGTGGATCCTCTGTTCTTCATTAAAAGCAATCAGACTGTTGTAATTGTTTTACTATATTGTCAAACCGCTGTGTGTGACATAATGATATTATCAGTATCTTCACCACACAATGGCACCACAGTCAAATCTACAACATTTGCCCTCATCTCAATATTTGGTGCTTGTTTGTGAGTTTAAAAAATGTATAGTTGTCTGTGGACAAAAATTGTTGGCAATACAGATAGAGGGAGCAAGTGTGTGCACATCCAAGGCAAATTATTCAGGTGCAAGACAAAATGTTTCTCATTATAGGATACAAAGGCCAGATTAAAAAATATATATATATGGATTGGGAGCTTAAATGTGTGTCGATCTCACTCCTTTGTATCCTACAACACAGCACGGAGAGCCACATGATGCGTGAGGCGAGCATTGGGGGGGCAGCTCGGTGAGAAGAGGTGCTGAGGCGTTCAGGGCTTGATGTCAGAGCAGCCGGTGTCAGTCTCGCTGCAGCTGGACGACGTGCTGAGGTTCCCTGACCCACTGCCTTCTGTCACACACATGTCCAGGGTTAATGTCAGATGCTGCGCTCTCGCTAAACAACTGTCATATGTTAATGTGTCACAAAAAGCTCCCGCGGGATTGTTTGAATACCTGAACTGGTGAGAGACTGGCAAGACTTGGACTTTCCAATCAGGGCGATGAGATTGGCAGCGGCGATGCAGCCCTCCTTAGAGCTGCTCAGGTTACGCACAAACCTGCAGGACACATAAACACCTGTCACCGCTGCTATAATGTTGGGGATTTATATACAGGGGTCAGTGACACATCATGTTTGGCAAGATGAGAAAGTCAGAAGCTTTTTAAAATACAGTTTTAGGAAGCACTCATCAGCTCTCTCAAAATGTATATTTTATGTTCATGTTGTTTTTTGTCATTCAAAAGTCCATTTGTACCATTTATTTTTACAGAGGTCACTATTTTGTGAATGATAGATTTTAAAGATTTAATCCTCATAGAATATCAAAGTAGGTTATAGTAATAATCCTTAAAACATCTTTGCAAAACTATCTGGTACCAAGTTTTATAGGGTTATACCACATGACATTTTTGGCATTGTTCCACATACACATGTATGTAATTCTCAGCAACAACAGCGAGTGTGTTTTCTTACCACTGTCCGTCATCTTCCTCCTTGACCAGCTGCACCATGTCTCCACTCTTCACTGAGAGCTCTGGAGCGTCACCGTTCTCATAGTCGCTCAGCACTGTATATTTACCAGCACACTGATCACAGACAGAAATATAGAGAAAACAAAATGATATCTTAAAAAGAGACAGAAATGAACACACTGATAGTTTTCAGTGTTCTGAAAATCTCCAATCATTATGTTTTATCTTAAAAGCTGCAATGTGAAAGGGTCATTTATAGTATAGAAAAAGTGATTTATCTCCAAAATCTGAAGTTTCGATCAGTTTAATGCTTTTTATTTTAATGGCACAGCCTGCAGCTTCACTGTTTTATTCAGTATCATTGGTCTCATTTACCTTAATCCAACAAAAGAAGCCATAATTAACCACCGTATATGAACATCATAAGGTGATCTATATCTATGTTGTATTTACATCATTTTAGGTTTGCTCTTTAAATTGCCTATGAAAATCAAATATTGCTGTTTAATAAAATTAAAATAAAGCTCAAAACAAATCAAATAATAGAATTAGTGATGTGGCGCATTAAAACAATTCTTTCAAGGAATTTATCTCTAAGTCAGCTAGTATGGTGCATATGTCACATGTTCTATATTTACATATTATAAAATCTGAATGAATATACAGTCACTACACAGTAGTAGTTTTGTCTCTACAATGTGGAGGAGTAAAAAATAGACACATATTGATCACACACACACACACACACACACACACACACACACACACACACACACACACACACACACACACACACACACACACACACACACACACACACACACACACACACACACACACACACACACACACACACACACACACACACACACACACACCCTCACCAGCTTCCTGCCGTTGTCGTCCTCTGGGTCAGAGTTGAGAGGATCCTCAGCACTGGAGTAGCCGTCCTGCTCCTCTGAAGCATCCATGGACAGGGAGGCCTTGTTCCAGCCTTGGGGGGGGGGGGAAGGAGACACAGGTAGTTTAACAACATCGCCTTTAGCTGCTGTCAGACACTGTCAGAGTGTGTGACCTACTACCTACTCCGCTACTGGCGGATCTATAAGTGAGGAAACAGTGAGAGGAAGCATTACAAAAAACTCTTTTGAGTAGAGAAGAGAAACACAGCTAATCCCATCAATCCCCACATGACACACTCTGTCCCACAACTATCACTAAAAGATCTGAGACCTGGTAGTTGGGCATGCAACTCTATATTTTAAACTTAAAACAGAATAAATCAAGTGGCAGGCAACCATCCCTCAGGGTGCATTTCTAGGATTTCACCACATCTGAAAGAAGAGTGCGACGGGCAAAGAAAAGAGAGACTCTCTATGACAGGTTTTCAGTAGTGAAGCGGTGGGCCAAACACAGCCAGTGTGAGCCGGCAACCAGAATACCTCTCCACTTTGTCTGTAAGAGACTAGAGGTGCTGCACCACCTGGCCCTGCTCAGGTGGAGCGGAGGAGGCCCTGCATCTGCAGGACAGGAGGCAGACTCATCAGTCCTGGACAGCTGGACTGTGCTGAGGCGTCAGGGACCAACAGATGCTGACACGCATGTGGCTGAACAAAGTAGCTACCTTTGAATCCAAACGGCGTGGGGTCGCTCTGGCGTTTGGTCCTGTGGTCGGGGCTGGTCGGAGATCCTAGCAAAAAAGGCAAGAGAAGGGAGGAATGAGGACGGCTGTTGAGAAATAAATCACAACTGAAATACCAACAGTGAATTGTGATGAGAGGCACTAAAAGTTAAATGGGAAACAGACATTTTCAGTTATAAACGAACGGCTGGATGGGAAAAGCTGGAAAAGAGAAATGAAACGGAGGTAGCAATGTATTCTAGTAAGGAGAGAATCTGCTGATCCTTGTTCAAAATGTAATGTTGTGGGGCTAATATTTTTTTTTTTTTAGAAAAAGGAAGCTTTGCATTTTTATACATAGCTTGTGTACTATAAAATAAAGCATCAGCAACATACATACAACAGTGTTTTTTTTCCTAGAGACATTTTGAACAGTAGGTAAAACACAGGTGTAAATAAACACAATTATTAATTAAATCCATTTATAGCTGCTTCAGTTTCAGGGTCACGGAGGTTCACTGGGTTTACCGGGAAACCTGAACAGAACTGAGCCTAATGTTGTTAGTAACGCCTGTGTTTTTCCTTCTATGAGGAGTCAAAATGCCTGCTGGATAGAATGAACCTGGGGTCAGTGGTCTGTGATACCTGGTGACAGGAGGATCATCAGGGGTAATGTCAAACTTTTATCATCAGTAGTTGAGAGGTCTGTAGGGGAAGCATGCAGGAAATTCACCAACGGATGAATCCTCTTTAAAATGTCTAAATGTCTTTGATGACTCAAAACAAATTCTGTGACTTCCACCAAATTGGGAAAAAAAAAAAATCCTATCCACAAATGCGGATGACGATGGCATGGACAGTGATCCGCAATTACCTTTCTGAGCTTTGAGGTTACTGAAGCCCTGTAAAGTAAAGCGCTTTTTAGCCACAGCTGCTCTGTCTGAGGTAGGACTTGTCACAGCCTCGTCTGACCAGAGGACGGGCAAAAGGAGGCGTGAACAGGTGACGAAACAGGGGGGGGGGGGGGGGGGAGAAAGTGAGTAAGTTTAAAGTGAGAAAAGCAGCAGAAAGAAACCTGATAAAAGATCCAGTGGAAAAAAAAGAAGTCAAGATATAGATCAAGCATTAGAAGAGTGAAAGGAACACGCTAATTAGAGTGTTATTTGTACAACACATGTGCAAAAAATGCTGATATAAGAGGCCTTAATAAAGAAGGGTTTCATCTCTGCAGGTCTCTGCTCACCTTTTCCTGTGGACTTTGGGGAAGAAGAGGAATTGGCATCAGGGCTGCAGGGCTCAGCTTTCTTCTCCTCTCCCTTTTTAAAGCTCTTCTGACCACTCTTGAAGGGACTGTGGGTGAACAAAAGAGGGACGTGAAGGGCTTCGGGTTGAGAACCTTAACAGCATCAGGGGAGAATTGTGAGAGGGAATGAATAAAGTGAGGTAAAGGCAAACCTGAGGGTTACTGATCCACTTGACACAGGGGGGAACTGGAAAACCTGATCTGGTGCCCTCTGCTGGCTGGCTACTGGAAGACAGAGAGGGTTCACACACCAAACATCTGCAGACATTCTTCCTTTATAATGATCACCAATGAGATATTATTGGTTCAGGCTCTGATTAAACTGATAGGTGAACATCAACTTACCTCTGCATGCCTCCAGCTGAGTTGTCAAAACCTTCCTGATCTCATTGACCCAGGTGGTTTTCACTTCAGTTGTGGGTGCCTGGAATGCAACGGATGTGTGTAAATTGTTTAATGTTTATTACTATAAACCAGGAATCCATCACACATCTATTGTTTTACATACCTGAACAATGTAGACCTCTTCTCTGGAGTTGCACCAGATTTCAAACTTCTTGTTATCTCCTTTCGCATTCTCTGTAATGCCCACAGCACTCATCTGTTAAAATAGACCATAAGGGGGATAGTTTTTTTTACAATATAAAAACACAAGAATCAAATCGCATCATTGCAAATGTAGAGGTGCTCACATTGAGTGAGTGTTTGAAGCTGTAGGAGGGAGCCTTCTCGTAACCTTCCCCATTTTCCTCCCTCCTCTTGCAGAAAAGCAGCATCTTCTCATGGAGGAAGAGGTGTCTCTGCATGGGCTTGAATCGGGCCAGATCCTTCACCTTGGCGTGACCTTTCTTGTGCTCCGTCCACACGCTGAAGGAGCCCTGCATCAGCAGCTTGCCCAGCTCACTCATGTTGCCCTGAGAAAGGGGAGAATTCACGTCCAACCATGCACCTTCTTCACTTCTGTAAATACCTTTTTTATATATTTTTGATATAGTGTGTATGTGCACAGGCAGGAGAAAATCCAGAGGCAAATTCCATGTATGTTCATTCGTACTTGGTGAGTAACGCCGATTCTGATTCTGACAGAAGAAAGAATATTTTAAACAGCCTACTTGTTCCTTGCTTATCTTTTATGTATTCACTAGTTTTTTAAAGTGTTACGTATCATATATAAATAAGTTAGGAATATAATAGACATTAAATGTAATTACCAAAACATGTTACGAGCCATTTGCTCTCCTTGTGAACAACTTCACACACTAATCTTATAGCTTATATTGTACATGTTTAACATTTTATGCTTCTTTGTATTTCTTTTTTTATAATAAATATATTGTATGTTTGTTGTGCTTCTTGTTCTGTGTTTAAAATAATATGTCAGCCTTTTTTTTTTTACACAACACACATGTTTTTGGTCTAAATCTTTAAATGCTTTAGGGAGATTTCCTTATTTGAATCAAGGGTCTAATGACAGAGAACTCATGAAACAATGGCTTTCTGTTCTCTATCTGTGTAAATGAAGCCACTCAAACTGTTTACAAATCACTTTTTTCCCCCACACAATATCATAATCACATGGTGCAACTGGTCTATCCCAACTGAACCATTCCAGTGACCCACCCCAACACAGCTCTGTGGCTAATAAAGTGGATCTCACCTCATATCCTGTGATGGCGATGAGGTGCATGGAGTCATTGACGGCCTTGAGGATGCCTAGGATGGAGGTCAGCGCCGCCTGCAGGTCAACGGCCCCCTCGCAGCTCTTACTGTATTTAAGCATCTCCTGCAATCAGCAGCAAACACATTCACCCCACCGCTGGAGGTTTGTTGCAGACTGAGCAGACGGCTTCATACCTTCAGCAGCAGCTGATATTTGGTGATTCTCTGGACAGGCTTCAGCAGGTAGGAATCTAAACCCAGTTTATGCTCCAGCTTTTTCTGACACTCCTGATGAAAATGATTGGTTGAAAACAGAAAGACTCAAATGAGCATAGAGTTTTAAATAAACAACAACAACAACAAAAATTGGATGTGCTGAGAGTTTGTTGACCTGGAAGAAGGCGCAGTCCGAGCACTGCCTCCACAGGCTCTCAGAGCGAGGCTTGTTGTGACAGTACTTCTCATAGATGTCCAGGTCGGTCATCTGAGGAAGGAAAAACAACATCCACTTAAGAAACCTTCTCATCAGGGGATGTCATTGTCAGGAAATCTCATTATTCACTCACCCTCTCTAGGAAACATCTTCCGACCAGCTCGGGGCAGTCTGTGTACTGCTCGAGCTCCCTTAGGAACGTCCTGGAAACGTCAAATTCATGATGGGAGAGCGACGGTTAGAGAGAACAAAAGGGATTATTGATGATAAAAAATGTAAAAAAAAATGCAGATTTAAACTCTTAAACCCCAACACAGGCATCATCAGTGACAGCCAGAGGGCGCTGGCTCACCTCTTGTGGAAGTGGTAGATCTCTGGCATGTTACCAAACAACACCTCCTTCTTGTTTTGCAAAGGAGCAGGGATGAGGTGTGCCATCGCTGGATTATCCATCTCAGAGGCATAGCCCTGCAACACACCAAAAAAACATGTGTCATCCAGGGGACGAGTAAGAAGACAGGACAGTGAACCTTGTGTGTGTGTGTGTGTGTGTGTGTGTGTGTGTGTGTGTATGAGCACCTGCAACACGCAGAGCAGCTCCTCCACGTAGGCTCTCTCAGTTTCCAGCAGCTCGTTCATGACATGTCTGAGAGGGAGAAAGAAAAGGCAGGAGGACGGCTCAGACAAAGCCACCGCTGCAGGCACACTCTGGCAGATTGATGTATAACACGACTAGTAATGAGATAACCGTTTTCACA
This sequence comes from Eupleurogrammus muticus, assembly GCA_036785175.1. Classification (NCBI taxonomy): domain Eukaryota; kingdom Metazoa; phylum Chordata; class Actinopteri; order Scombriformes; family Trichiuridae; genus Eupleurogrammus; species Eupleurogrammus muticus. Next base: position 19,478,379 of record JAYKQN010000001.1, read on the forward strand.
CAGTCCATCTGCCGTGTAATTCGATTACAGATGAAAGAGTGGTGGGTGACCCCTCACCTCCGGAGCACTGCCAGGTTCTCCTCCTCCTCAGACGACAGGGAGGCATGTCTGCTGTTGCTTTCTCCGTTCTCCAGTTGGCCGTTTCCCTTACAGGAGGCGAAAATTAAATTAAACAACAGATCACCATGAAAAGACTGAAATGGAAGAGGACTGCTGCAGTCAAACAAAATCATTGACACTTCACTCACTTTCTCACAGTTTCCAGAGTTTCCCTCTGAGCAGTTTTTCTCTTGCTGTGCTCTGTGTGCTGCAAGAGGAGAGAAGAGAGATTTAAAGTTAGTGGCTATTGTCAAATTAGATCATGAGTGACAACATGGGTGTGTATTGAAAGATAGTATAGAGTCCAAAATTTTGGTTGTGAACCACTGCATTATGGTGATAAAAAAGCTGGCTTCCTGGTGTGAAATGAAATGAATATAGTCCATGGGGACTGACCAGGGGAGCTGAGAGGAGACTTGATGAAGGCTTCGGGCCTGGGGGCCACGGGCTGCACCGGCCTGGCCTGTTTGGCTGCTAGCTTCTTCAGGCTGGCACTCCGCTTGTCAAACATCTCCTGCATGGATGCCTGCTTCTGGAAAACCTTCTCCACCTGGTCCTGCTCAGCACAGGAAGTCCACCAGGGAGAGCGTTAATACCTGATGCTTGGTGGTGGGTCAGTGACATATCATGGTTGGCAAGATGAGATGGTCAAAAACCTTTTAAAATACAGTTTTAAGAAACATTCATTGGGCCTCTAAAAAGTACGTTCTGTCTGCTTGTTGGTTTCTTGTCATTTAAAATGTCCATTTGTGTCACTTTTTCTTACAAAAATCTTGATTTTTGTGCATTTTGAAACAAATTGTCAAATGGTATAACCGAAAAATAATGATAAATTTCATATATTTAATTATACGAAAATAGAAAACTAATTGAGTGTTTTTTTCTTTTCTTTTTAAGAGCGTGAAACTATCTGGTACCGGGTTTATAGGGTTACACCACATGGCAGTTTTGGCATTGTCCCTATATTAATTTACTGTATGTAGATACATTTTTTTTTGTTCAGGTATGTAAAACACTTTAACAGCCCAAACAAATGGGAATTAATGTTTATCATATTTTGAGCAAAGAGAAAAATTATCTCTATAAGATTGTTCTGAGAAAGTCTAAAATTTTAGAATTCGAAACAAATAATAATACTTGTGTTGGACAATAATAATACTACTAATGCAATAATAATAACTGATTACAGAAGTGCAGATATTGCTATAATTAGTTAGATGTATGACCTATAAATATTTGAAACAGCTTTACCACGTCGACTCTTACCCTGAGCTGCTGGTTGAGCACAGCCTCATAATCTGTCCAGATGCTACTGAGGTCCGTCAGTCGGTTCTGACCCGCGTTGTCCATGTAACGCTCCAGCTCCTGCAGGGCTAGCTCCGCCCCCTCATGTGACTGACACTTGTCCACTGGCTGAGAGGCCAGCAGGTATATACCATCATCACACCACTTAGACGCCTTTAAGGGACAGAAAGGGAGGGAGAATGGTTGAGAAACAACAAACAAGATGAAGAAGGGAACTTGCTTTGCGTGTGTGTGTGTGTGTGTGTGTGTGTCGCTGCCTCACCCTCTCCAGACTGTGATGCAGCTCCAGGGCTTTGAGGAGCGTGTCCTTCTTCACCCTCAAGTTGTTTCCCACATCCTCGCTGACCGCTCTGAGCTCGCTGCATTTGGGATGAATGGAATCCTCAGCATAGTGGGCCTTCTGGATCAGGTCTTCACCTTCTTGGGCCAACGCCAGCGCTCGGTCCACAACCTCCTGTGGACCCACATGCAGCCGTTACACTTCACCATGGAGGCGACTTATGCGAAACAGCATCTTAATCCAGTCTTAAGTCATTTCGGTACACAGCTGGCTGATCTGTAAAGTTAGATTGGTCTTAAATGTTTGTAACCAACCATATTGGATTTTTGTTTTTTGTCAACTTTTTAACTTGTACCAGCTTGTATCAGCTCATTCCCAGCCTTGGTGAAGCATAACGCCATACCTGTGAGCTGTCTAACTCTAACTGGAGCATCAGGCCTTATTCAGGAAGGTACTACATAGACAATTTCATGTGTTTTAGTATTTTTAATATATATACAGTAAATTCAGTTTTCTGTAGCATTGGTTTGGTGTGGTCTGTTTTATCCAAGATTATTCATTCAGTGATATTTTCATAAGTTAAATATAAGTTTACAACCATCTGCTGTGAAAAAAAGATTCTACAATGACTGTCGACCTTAGATGAGAAAGAGCTAATCTTATCTGTTTGCTTCTGTGCTGTTCAGGAATTGAATTCAACACAACCACATTATTTAGATATTATGCAGCTATTCAGGGTTAGATAGAGCTCTTAACTTACACTGACTCTCTCTTCATAGGTGGTGAGCTCACAGAAGATGTGGTCAGCATGAGCTGGGCTGATCCCCACCTCAGAGAAGGCTGTGAGTTTCTCAGACACCTGATCCAGCAGAGCTCTGACCTGCAGCAGAAACACCACAGCCACGTTAGAGAGGGATCAGGGGAATTTCTTAGATGATTCCCCCAGAACTCGCAGGCTGCAGCTCACCTCTCTGTAGTTGTGCTCAAAATGGCGCAGCTGGAGACACTGTTCCAGTTTGGTCTGGTGCCTCACCCAGAACTCATCGAAAGCCCTTTCTGTCTCGTCCAGCTGGGACAGCAGCCTGCCAGGGGAGCAGGGGACGGGGTTAGCCTCTAAAAGTATCCACAGAGACCACCAACTATTATTCCTACGTTGGTTCTAGTGGTTCTAACCTCTGCACCGTGGCCATGTTCTCCAGCTCATCCTGGTTCATGTTGTGGTCGGGGTCTCGCACCACAGGCTCATTAATGCTCTCCAGCAGCCTGCTGCCCTGACCCAGAGCCACCAGCAGATCCTCCTGCACACACACACACACACACACACACACACACACACACACACACACATACACACACACACACACACACGTACGTAGGATAAACTACAATCCAAACACATCACTGGAAATGATGTTTGTGTCAAAGACGCTACCTTCATCCTGTCTTTCTTGTTGGTGTGTGTGCTCAGCAGGATGGTTGTGGCCTGGGTTTCGTTCGGGAGTTCAGTTTCTGCCAGCTCTGTCCCGAACGACTGCAGAGTCTGAGCCGTTTTCTTAACCATCAGCGCAAATCCTTCAATAGCCTGATGCAGACAGGACATGACGCACAGTCAAGAAAATACAGACTTCTTTGAATCATATGCTGCTGGAATATTTTATCATTGTATTTTGTGATTTCTACTGAAGCATTTCTATGGATTTTATATGTTATTTTCTAGTCTGATTTTTCACCTGTATTCATTTTTAGTACCCGCTTTCACCCACCTATTCCCATACATTCTAATCTGTCAATTAGAGTAGAGGCTCATTAATATTAATGACACAGACACAAAACTGTTCCCCCCAGAGAGAAGCTTGAGAGAGAAGATGTAAAACTATACTTGAGATGATTGTTGGTCAAACCACAAATAAATCTTGTAAAGGGTTGTCAAAACTTGAAAAGCTTTAAATAATAATAATAAAACAATCAATATATGGTACTATATTGAATGTGTCAATGAAATTTTATAAGAGGAAGTATCATAATATCAATGCTGGGTGCAGAGTGGAGTACACAGTGGGACAGTGTGTTCTCACCGTGCGGTGAGAGATCCACTTCTCATGGCAGTACTCCTGTGTCCCCCCCAGTTCCCGGGTCAGCTGGGTCCGGTCGATGTAGGAGTGCAGCTCAGTTATTGAGCTCAGCATGATCACCTGAAACAGAAGCATCCCCCCATTACCCGTGTGTCTTTTCATCATAAATATATTTAATCATTTGATTTTTTTTTTTTACATCTTTTGCCAGTACAGAGATTGAGTCAATTTATAAATCCCAGAGGGGAGGAAAGGCATCACTGATGGAATAAGAACACCGACTGCACGCACCGGCACCTTCATCTTGAACTCATCCTTGTTGAACTTGAAGAGGATGTCGGAGAGTGTGCGCTGAAGGAGGGTGGTGGGCCTCAGGACCAGAACCAGCTGGAGGTTCCCAGGGAAGGAGCCCTGGGGGGAAAGAGGAAGGATGGAGACTTATGTAACAGAGCAGACCGGATCCTCCTCCACCCTCACTAGAAAATATATGCATCACACTTTTGCAGGACATCATCTGCTCCTTCAGCAGATCCTCCATTTGTCTCCCCCTTTGTCTCCTGTGTGAAATCTCACACCAAACACATTCAAGCATGTGCAGAAGCACGTGGAGTGCGAGGGAATGTGGAAAACATGGGATGTAGGACACTGTGCTGAGGCAGGGACATTAATCTTAATGTCCCTGAGATGTTTCTGCATGAATAATGAGGCACAGAGAATCAATACTGAATTGTACCTTGTCCTGTATGCAGGAGCATGTACTCTGTATTTTCATTACGCAGCTGAAATTATTAACACTTATAAGAGCAGCGTTTAAAAAAAAAAAAAACTCAGCACACTATTCTAATGAAACCAAAAACTTCTCATATTTATAATGCTATGCAGTCACCACACACTTGGCTCAGCCAACAGAACAAACGCAGTGCCACCTCCGCGTATCATGATCCACACCATCTGATGGATTAAGATGTGCTGTGGGAGCAGTTGGACGCTTCTCGCTGTCTGAGGCGATGCGATTGTTAACGCAACTTTAATTAGCTAATGACCTAAACGGCCGCTTTGCCTGACTAGCTGCCCTCCCCAAGAGAGTTGGGAAATGCTGCTCTAAGCAGAAATGACAATGAATACATTGTTGATAAAATACACTCGGGATAGGTACTGTTAATGGAATTAATAAATCAAGTTGTCCTCCAATTTGTCAGTGTTTGTCCTTACTGACCTGCCTGCACAAGCAGAGGACTGTGTTGAAAATGGTCACTTGCCATCTGGAGATATGGAAATTACTGCTGAAAATACTGCTGTTTTTACATTTGAGAGTAGTGGGTGCTGCTATACAACAATAAGCTATTGCATTCAGCGTGGGTTTACATTTTCTACCACACTCAGTTTTTGATGAATTGCTTTCATCTGTGCCCTAGAACTACTACATTATTGCTTGTTATTTTCTTATGATGGACATGGGCAGTGTGAGTCCACCTACAGCCTCCTGCTACCAGGAATTCTCATTAATGCACAAAATCTGCTGTGAATGGTACCCAACTGTAGTAAATCATCATGACCCATTTTCTAAACATTTCAGTATAAATGAACAAGCCTTGGGCTGGATCAGGTTAGAGAAGTCAAAAAAGTGAAAGTAATGAGAGAAAGGCTAACAGGCAGGGGTCTGTTGACAATAACCATATAGAATATCACGAGTATTCTCCTTTAAATGGAGGTATTGTAGCTTCTGAGCATTCATGCGTGCTGCTTGGATCTGCGGTTGCTGGCAGTCATGGTCATGGTCTACTTGTTCTTTGTTCTTTGTCAAACACACATGGACACACACACACACACACACACACACATACACACATACACAAAGGAGGGTGGTATTCTTTTAGGACTGCCCTTACGAAAATTAACCATGGTTTTACCATGGGAAATACCGTGGTTTTACCATGGTTTTTTGGGTCATGGTTTACCATGGTTTTTTTGTGGTAACCATGGTTATACTATGGTTTTTATGTAGTAACCATGGTTCTACCATGGTTTTTGGAAGTACCATGAACCAACCATAGTAATACTATGGTATCCAAAAACCATGGTAGAACCATGGTTACTACATAAAAACCATAGTATAACCATGGTTACCACAAAAAAACCATGGTAAAACCACGGTATTTCCCATGGTAAAGCCATGGTTAATTTTCGTAAGGGTGAGACAGCATTAATTACTACAGTCTATAAACACACTTCTTGTCAGTAATCAGTTGATGCAACCATGCAAGGAAGCATGGAGCCTTCCCTGGAACACACACATATTCCAACATGATGAGTGTGTTTGTAGAAGTAGAACCACACACATACACACAGAAGGGAAAAAAGACAAAGAGAATCATTTGTCAGCATCCTCACACATTCAGACACACACGTGCATACATGCAAACACCGACTCCACTACAAACAGGTACAAGCAGCTTGAGAAGCGTGGCTTTTCATCATCATCTGTTTAGCAGCCTAGATGAATCAACCCGGATGGGACATCATTGCAGGGATGACTGAGTATCCTCTATTACCAGCCTGTCAGCCTGTAAAGTCCCTCTTGTGGGATTAATAAAGCTTGATTTAATTTGAAATGAGTGAGTGGGCCCCCCCATGTCTCTAGAGATCACTGGTGGTGATATTCATCTCTCATTCTCTCCCTCTGATATTTCACCTCATCTTCATCATGTTTTGATTTATTACATCTTCACCATCAATATGTGAGGATCTGTCCAATCCATAATAACACTGGGAAAAAAACTCTACTTAATTATTTAACTCAAGATGAAAAATGCTAATATCTCCTCAGTTTATTGTCAAAAGAACAAAAACATGTTTTACTACATTAATGTGGAATGGAGGCTCAGTGTGTTTAAAATAAGCTACAAAGATGCTAAAAAACAGATACCTTTTTTTTGCATTTATTGTTTTAACCCCCACCCAATAAAAAAGCAATATGCTGAGAGACCCCCCCCACACACACACACAGCTTATGGAAAGCTGCCAGGGCTCTGTCACCTCCCTCCAGACGGGATGAAACACAGACGAACCGATAGACGCTCCAGGCTCATCATGGGTGAGTGAGAGCGAGCAGAAGTTGGATTCCTCCTGATTCTCGGTCACCAGTTCCTCCTGATTCAGCAACATAAATGATGGGACTGATACCGACTCAAAGGGTGCAATGAACCATTAAGTAATAAAGAACTAAGATGATTGTTCATGTTTTCATGTATTCAGCTCACCCCAGATTCCCACTTTGTTTTGGCCTTTTGTTAAATGAAAATACATATTTTGTAATAATGAAAAAATTGTGGGATTAATTAAACAAATGTATAGCCAAAAGGAGCATAATCTCCTTCTATACTTTCTGGCATGTGCCTGTTTATTTTTCCCTCTAGCTATGGACACACATGGCAGGCTCTGATGGTGATTGGAGCCAGACTAAAGATGGGGTTGGCTTATATCAGCCCCACAGGGTAGAAGTGATATTATTCTATTATCTCTGCTATGTGAAGCTCTGAAAGGAGCAGGGAGCCTTCAATGCTGCTTTGTGGCCCAGACAAACCTCTTCTGGCTGAGGGTGTGAGGGGGAACGCCTCTTAAATCTCTTCATCTCAACAGTCGATTACAGGTATGTTTCAATCCCACTGAGGCAGGTCCACACACAAAGAACACTTAGTAAACCAGACAAAGGAACACAGAAAGTGTGCGCGCTGACGCGTCACATCTGCACACAGAGACAAACTCACGGCGATGCGAAGCAGGGTCCCCTTGACGGCTGCCCATCGGTCTTGCCTGCGATCGATGACCAGGATGAAACCCACGCTTGTCGATGACAAACTGAAACACACAGAGAGGCAGTACAGTCAAAAATGTTTAAAAAAAAAAAGTTCATGAAGAAGAGAACACCTCACACAAAAAATACTATCCCACACTGCTAGAAAGCAACATATTCTACTATGTTTAGGAATATAGTAATGCTCTATACAGCAAAGGAGATGCAGTGAAGCACCTCCAGATTTCTTGGCCATCAGCCTCCATCTGATGATGTGCACACAGTCAATGATCATCACATCATGTACAGCTCGTCAACATTATGCATACCTGAAGACATGCACCTGAGCAACTAGCAACTAAGCACAGTCAATACCTTTAACTCAGAAATATCCAAGTAATCCTCTAAGTCTAAGCCTTCATATTCATCATCCTGCAGCTACTAACTGCACAAACAGAGAGGGTGCAGAACAGCTGAATGAGAGGAATGGTCCTGGATGTGAAATAAAAAAAAAAAAAAAAAAAAGAGGTAGAAAGGAGAGAGGGATGTGTCTCAGAGGTAGATCCCAGCGTGCTGCGCTGCCTGAAGGGGAGGGAGCCGAATGCTTCAGACCATCACGGTGTTCATCCTCCACCCCCCCCCTAACAGTCATCCAATGAGGCGCCAGGAGCTGCTGGGGAAGCAGCCTATCACAGGGCAGCTGCTCAGTGATGAGCAGTTTAGCAGCCAGTGTCTTTACAGATGTCCGGGAGGGGACAGGATGATCCTAAGAGGATGCTGCTGTGAGAGTTTCAAATATTAGGAGAATGTTTGTCCACATCTATCTTGCACTATCCACCCCCTTTCATCTATTTTCTGTTCTGTTCTTCCATCATCTCCACTGCTCAGCTAAACACTCAATCCATACACACTCTTTACAGCCACTTGGGCTTTCAAAGCACTTCACAGCTGCTTTACAGCTCAGAAGAGCGAGGACGGGGAGCCCAGGCTACAAGCCTTTCTGCTTCTAAGACGTTTACAGCCGCTCAGATGAGAAGGCGGTTCATAGTGAACATTCAGCACCTGGGGTAGGAAAAAAGAGGAGGAAGGATGATGAAATGATCTTCTGTTGCTGCGGCTGATAAACCACAGAGGCCCAAAGTGTGCATCAGCTGCTATTTCTGCAGTCTTCCAAATATGAAAATAGCTTAAAGGTTCTGATTCACACATGTAGATGCACAGCCTCGCGAGGCAGCGGGATGCACCATCCATCTTGTCAGGCTTCAAGTTCAAGTTTGTTTGTGTCCGAACCACAGAGGTTCGACCAATCTACGTCTCGCATGGTCCCGTCATATCAAATATGATGTCTCGCTCAGCCTGTGATAGACAGTGATAGATGGTTTGCCCACTCACCTGCCAAGTATTATTTGCAAGTGCTACCCCCTTTTTTCTAAACATTTTTTCTCAGACGACATGTGTAACAAACCATCCAGCTGCATTAGATTAGCCCTACAATGTGTCTAGTTTCACATCATAGGGGTATAATTCTCTGTAGAAATCAGCTACCTGCTACGGTCCCTGAAAGACAGTAACACACCAATCATGTTAATTATTTTTAACATGGTAATGATATTCATTAATTTGCAAATGTTTATTATGAAGGTGGTAAAAAATTCAAAATATCTGCATCTATTGCATCTGTTTTTACCATAGAGTTGTGCTGGGTCTATGGGTGTTAGTCTAATTCCTGTGAATTTATACATGTTATTAATAACACATATAAATATGTAGACTCATCTTTTTTCCAATTCTCTATTTACATGAAAAATACAGAATAAACATTTTGGTGATTTAGAATTTCTGGACATGTAAATGCACACATGGGAAATATAAAGGTGTTGCTAGTGCATGTGAAGCGTTTTATTTAAATATTCACAGAAATCGTTGGGTTAAGTTGTGGCTGCACATGCATGAGTATCCTAATAACTTGATTTCACGGCCAAAGTGTGCAGAAGCGCTGCGAGCTGTGTATTGAGCTGTAAAAAGCAGCTCTGCCTAATGGCAATGCAGTGATGAAGGAGATTTGCTGCATGAATGCATATGCAGACATAGCATCACACACACACATGCTGCTACACCCTCCCCTTCTTCTGTGAACACAGCGGAGACAAGTGACTGTCTGAATATGAGAGTGCTGGTATATCAAATTAAAAACAGATTAAATACCCATGGGAGCGGAATGCATTTAAATGATGGGATAATATCCTACTGTTCACTGTTTCTCCTTAACATAAACTAATCACCAACACCAGCCATGCATGCAGACGCAGAGATAGAGAGAGGAACATGGTCTGTTCAAGGGCACTGCTCTTCATTTAGTGACTGAAAGTGTTTGTGATGCAAAGTCTATCAGGATCCAGAAATTCATGACCAGACTAAAATCAGATATTAATTATAATATTTAGCACATCCTCATTACCCAACAGTAATGATAAGACCATGTTTTAGAGTAAAATCTTAATTGAAATAGACTTGTGTACCTTGGTCATGCTGAATATTTCATTTTTTTTTTTACTTTGAACTGACTGAAGCTGTGTTTTGGTTCAGGAGCAAGTGACATGAGGCAAGCTGACATATTATTTTACGACCTACAAAAACACACGCACAGCTCTGCTTATCTGTCTAAATGCATTATTCAGATTCAAAAAGACAGAATCGCCGCAGTTTCGTCGCCATTGCAGACAAGATGGAGGAACTGCGGTACGAATGGGGGAAGTTAAAAAAAAAGAAATTGTAAGACTAAAGGGTGAGGATTCATCATCAAACAAAACATGAAAAATGAACAGGGAAAGAATTGGCTGGAGGTGGTTTTCTAGGGGGATGTGTGCAGTAATGGATGGTGTTACACAGTTTACCCTCCCCCTCGCCTTATCTAGAGCATCCATGCATGTGTACAATGACAATCTGCAGAAGACTGATAAAGGTGATTAATTGTTCATGTTATTAATACAGGAATCACAACCCTATTCTCAGTTTACAGATATTGATGTAGTGCACATATCCTGTGTGTCCTACTTTTCAAGTGAAGCTGGAAGTATCCGCTGCCCCCTTCTGGCAGACACACACTTATACACAAAGGAGTGAGGTATTGCAAGGTCAGGTTTTAATCCTTATTTCATTAAGTGCATTCCTCCATCCATCTATATTTCTGATCGGCATGTTTTTAAACTGTAGGAGGAAACTGAGGAACTCATTAGCTCAGACAGAAATGGAGGCTCATCATCCTGTATCCTCCCACCCTGTATCAGCAGTGCATTGTCAAGGAGAAGAAATTAATGTACATTGACTAATAAGAGGATTTCAAACAAAGGTTTAAAAAACAAAACAAAAAAAAACATAAAACAAAACAGGGACTTTACCTGGGCACACTTGTCAGGTAGGTGAGCACGTTGTGAAACTCCCTATCTGTGATCTCTCCAAAGGAAGGGAATTCTGGGAACACAATGATGGGGCTGCCATTATCTCCACGACCCCCTGACAAGTCACAAAACAAGGAAAAAGTCACATTTAGCATGTAGGAGCACTTGGTGCAATGAGAGGAGAGAAGATAGATGATGGACTGATGTTTGGGATGTAACACTTCTAATAAACAGCAGATCACTGATTGTTTCAAAGCGCATTTAATGGCATTGTTGTTTTCAGTCATAAAGGGAGAGGGCACTGAGTTTAAAGAAAACTGTCACCACACGGTGGCACTGATGTTAAAGCTGCTTGAGTGGAGGCTCTACACAACACACTGCAATATTCATCACAACAAATTATTTAGCCTCACCCTACTGCCATCCAAAACAAAACAGATACTGGTTGTTGGTCATGAATGGATTTTTTTCCCCCCAATTTACAGATGAAGTGCATATATCATAATAACATGCAGGATCATAACATGTATAATGTGTCAATATATTCAAATAGGGCAGATTGCCCCACAAATAGATTGTCTTGAAACCAAATCACTGATGTGGAAAACAGATATAATTGTCATCATCTCACTAGCTTTTAATGTAAGAAAAATAATTTGAGGCTCAATGAGGGTTACACAAGTATTCCAAATGAATATTCTTATTGTATAATAAGAAATAAAGTGCCAAAAAACATCTCTGCTGCTATGTTTGTACACAATGAGTGATATTGACAGCAGGAAACACACTAGCACACACACACACACACACACACACACACACACACACACACACACACACACACACACACACACACACACACACACAGGCACACACACACACACACACACACACACACACAGTCTAACTGTGTGCCAGCTGCTCTGTCAGCGCATGTGTCTGGAGTATCAATCCGTCTGCCTTTTCTCCTCTCATCGCTATAGCAACAGCAAGTGCATGGTCATGGTTCCAACGTCTGCTTAGATCTTTCTCTGCAAAATGGTTCCCGACGCTGCTGCAGGCACAAGGTCACCTCCGCCCCGCACTGAGCAGGCAGCTTTCACAGTGATATCAAACTATTTATTACTAACCCTTACAGGGAAATTGCAGTGTTAGAGATGCTATTTCACATACAAAAAACAAGTGTTTGTATCCCCTCACAAATATTTAGCAGTCTCTACAACAGGAGAATCAAATATTGTGAAAAGCCCCAAACAGGAGATTTGCCGTCACATGACCACAGACTACGGCCCAGAGCTGGAGGTGTGATACAGATGAGGTGACAGAATCAACAATTTAGAAGGATCCTCACATATTGGCAAAGAAACCTGACAGACTGTGAAGAGGAAAAGGAGCGAGGTGACATTTGAATAACAAATCATAACCGCAGAGACCAAACTGTTCTCATGAGCTATGCAAATATCAAGTGGAGTAGTCACACAAGGCGCTGTAAGCTGGTGTTTGTGTTGGGCTAATCAACGACTAATGAACTGAAGTGAGAAGAGAAATCATCTCCCATGCACCCAAACAGACAAACAGAGAGAGGACATAAAAGTGTCACCTGATAAAAAGGCGAACTGCTTCCTGAGGTCAGGGGTGATGTCAGCCGCTCGCAGGGGGCTGCTGTCCAGCTGCATGATATCATCTGGAGAACAGAAACACAACGTTAGGGACATCACAACTGGACATGTAGAAAACAGAATCCAATCTGATGTCAGTGTTCCAATGCATGAATGAACCCCAAATACTCAATTTTAAAGAAACGTTTTTTTAAAGGCCAATGTGATCATCGAACCCTATAATGAAATCCTAACAGTCCTCCATCTATGCCACAGATGTATTTGGATGTGGATAAAATATGACTCAATTAGTCAAGTGAAGTCAAATGTATGTACAAGAAAACAGTAACAAACAAGTGTTGACCAGTGTTTTCAAGAGAAAAATATTTATTTACAAAAATAAGGAGTAATTTTAACTGAAAAAATTAAAGCAATTTTATCATGATATGAAAAGATAAAATGGCCTAAAGGCAGCTGTATGAAGATGGGTCTTTAGCTGGGAATTTAAAAGTTCTATCATACACACTTCCTGGGTTTATTATATAATTTTTGAATCATGTAAATCATTAATATAATTTTACATCAGGAAAACTTTTGGCTAATTTGGTTAGATTGGCCAATTTTTAATGGCGGTGAATAGGGATAACTTCACAGATATCCCAGTTGTGTTTTAAGGCACAATTACTAGATACAGACGGTGTGCTTCTTTTTTTGGACTGAGACCTTTGAAACATAGGAAAGTATTTATTCATATAATCTAAATCTGTGATGATAGATGGGAAAGTGTTCCACAGTCTGGAAACAGCTGTGGAAAAAGCTCTGTCACCTTTGGGTTTTGACTGGGAACATGGAGCATAGAGGAGTGCTTTTTGGCCAGAAGGCCGAAGAGTTCTGCATGTTACTGCATGTTGGAAATTGTTACAGTAAGCGGTGTCCTCTGGAAACTGAATAACACGATAGGTTTTCACAGTGCAGACACAGTATAGAAAGAGATATTCATGATTTCGTGTGAGATGCCGTTATATTGAGAAAAAACTGCATCTGCCAGCGTCTACACCTCATGAATTCACATCAGACAAAAACAATGTGGAACTGATTCAGCAAACAACACAACTTTGACAGTGTTGGTTACTGAAGAGTGAGAAATAAAACAGATCAATAGAGACAAACTGGCAACATTTTTCGCTGTAAGATGATATTGCTTCTACACCTCTTTTGTGTTTACCTCACAATCTAGTATCAAAATACATTTTGAATTATCTTATTCCATAGGCAGGTAAAATTGCTGATTTCAATTGATTTCTTTCAGTTTTAGTAAATCTATTGTGTTTTCTTCAAACAAAATTGAATTGAAAAATATGACATAAAAAGTGGGCGACACGGTGGAGCAGTGGGTAGCACTGTTGCCTCACAGCAAGAAGGTCGCAGGTTCAAGACCGCCTTGGGGCCTGGGTCTGGGACCTTTCTGTGTGGAGTTTGCATGTTCTCCCCGTGTCTGCGTGGGTTTTCACCGAGTACTCCGGCTTCCTCCCACAATACAAAACATGCTCAGGTTAATTGGCAACTCTAAATTGCCCATAGGTGTGAGTGTGTGTGTGAATGGTGTGTGAATGGTGTGTGTGCCCCACGATTGGCTGGCGACCATCTGGGGTGTATCCCCCCTGCCTCTCGCCATAAAATGCGCTGGGATAGGCTCCAGCAGACCCCTGCGACCCCGAAAGGGAATAAGCGGGATAGAAAATGGATGGATGGATGGACATAAAAAGTCACACTTGTTAAAGGCAAAATTCTAAGATAAATATTAATACTCACACACAAAGTAAATACAAATATGTATGAGCTAAATGACAATAATATGATAAAAAGTCAATTTAATAAAAACAGTAGAAGAAACTAAAGGGGTACATTGTATTCAAATCAGGTCATAATTTGTCCTTCTTTTTTATCCCTTCATCCTTTTATATTTTTCAGAACAAAACTGAACAACAATCCCTGATTTACTGGCCACATCAACCAAGTGTACATCTGAAGACACTTATGTCTATATTTAGCCAAATGGAGCTCTGCAGGCATCTACGTCACGCAACCTCAAGGACAGCGTCTCATGATAGAGCTGATATAATTAAATGCTGTTTCTGGTCACTTCGGCTCTCCATTTATTTTCTACTTTCCGTATAAAAAAAAAAAACAACAGAACAAAACACACATCTTGCTTACCAAGACGCCCAGGGCTGAGGAGCAATGGTGATGCACAACAGTTCTACATGCAAAAAAAAAACATGTTTGTGTCGTGACCTCAGTTAATAAGGCACAAACGAAGGTCGATGTAAAGGAACAATGAAGAGCGTCTTCTATAGGGACAGAGAGGGTTGGAGTTTATGGGAGGAGAGGTTACTGACGCCATCACAGTTGCAAACATCGACTCGTACGTCAAAGAAACAACAAGAACAATGTTGACTTTTCATCTTATTCTGACTTTGTTTGTTCTGTTGCTCCTGAGGCGATCTCCACTGAATCACCTTGCCACATCAGACAGTTATTCCTTACAGTTCCGGTCTTTCCGGATCGAAAAGAATACATTACTGTGGATCTCATATGTAAATTAGGAAAAGTAAAGCCCTGACAGATTTTAGAAAAGAAGAATTATTATGCCAAAAAACATGCATAGTCTTAAAATAATAAAGTCAAGTTTGGAACTGTGTTTCCACTAATACAAATACACAAACTGTCACATTGCACCTGTTCAGTGACACCTGTGTTCACCTCGCTGGCTTCAAGCTCACAAAACTGATAAAATCATAAGTGTAGGTTCACATACCGTCAGTCCATTCAGGAGTATCACAACATATCTCTTATCGGTTCATATGTTCTCCTCTCTGTATCTTTACAGGCACAGCCCTGTTCCTTTAGGCCCTCCTCTCACTCCACTTTAAACACACCAAAAAGTCTTTGTTTGAAATGTATCAGGTGACATGGATTTAGGATATCACAACAGGGTGCTCGGGGTTCTTTTGGATTGTAGAAAACAGGATTGAATTTATCCAAATCATGATGTGAAATAAGCAAAATGATGTGCTACTGGATTAAAGTAAGCAAAGAAAATTCTACACGATATTGGAAATTGTGCAAAATACAAGATATTTTCACTTTTTATTAACTTCTGTCAAGTGTGACCAAACCAGCGTTTCTCTGGATTCTCTTCCCTGAGTTACTCTTCTCAGTTTGGTGGCTGTATCACTCTGAGGCTGGAGGAACAATCCGTGCAAATGTGTCCTCTACTCCAAGTCTCCATAAATACATAAATACATACATCTGCATCTCTGCAACTCTGAGGTTCTGCCCTTAAGGCTAAAAATTTTAGATTTCATTGAGTTTAATACTCAAAACCTTACATCCAATGTTCAAAATTAGATAAAACACATTAACCATATGTAAAATATAAGTATAATCGAATACATTTTTAAAAATTACCTATTTTTAAACTGTATCAAATCAAAAACAGATGAGCTATGAGTTTTGGCATTGTTTGGAACTTTTTCCCCTTTCATGTAATTATCTTCAAGAAGACAGTGAGTGATAATATATGTGTATCCTTCCTTTAAACTACTACTGCAAGCTGTTTCTTTAGCTAGATACTGACAATAAACATCTGAATACTTTGAATGTGAACAGGTGAACCTGAGTCACGCTCCCTGAAGTTACATAACACATCTGGGCAGTGTTCTTCCTGCACAGGACACGTGAACCATGCGGTGAACAGACAATGTCACAAAATCTTACGTTTATGACATCACAACTGCACCATAACCGAAGCAGGTGCTTTTAAATCTTGCATGAAAGCAGGAGACCTCCACAATAATCAACCAGGAGTTCAAAGATAGAGAAACACATATGCTGTCTTTTTCTTTTAATTGCACATATATTACACATGCAGAGAATTAAGATGGCAGCTGTAACCTGGATTCCACACCTTGTTAACCAGTGTGACCCTTGTTATACAATCACACTTAGTTACAGCTGTTTCCTTTTCTTATATGAAGCCTGAAAAAAGGGAATTATTTAATTTGGTATTAGAGCAAAAGCATTTTTATGTATTTTTATTGTATATTTGATTCTCAGGAGAAAAAGGGGAAACTTTGTATGTTGTACTAGTATTTGTTTCTATTGATTAGACTCAGTTTCAAGTGACATCTTCAGTCAACATATTGATGAGGGACTATCTTGCTGACTGATGTACAGATGCTATTTGAGACACAAGCTTCCTCTCACTCTTTTCTTTCAGATTAACCTGCAGCAAGGGTGGACACGTCGACACGGCCTCCTAACAAAGACCAGGGATGTGGACACGGGAACGGATCAGAGGTCGTATCAGTGATGTCAGACACTCGGTGAAGTGTTGCCCAGCTGATAATGGCCACTCCCTGCCTGAGGTGATTGGACACAAAGCTGCGACTGTGTGACCACCTGCAGAGAGATCGCAGGTGCAGTGGCTCGCTCTCATGGACTCAAGTTCAGGCATTAAAACCTCCAGCAGTTTCCACTTGCTACCCAGCATCAGTCAGACAGCCACACCTTGCCCCCAGCTACTCCCACACATATCAAATCAAACCCAACCCCCCACCCAGCATTAGCTGCGCACTT
Source organism: Eupleurogrammus muticus (assembly GCA_036785175.1). Classification (NCBI taxonomy): domain Eukaryota; kingdom Metazoa; phylum Chordata; class Actinopteri; order Scombriformes; family Trichiuridae; genus Eupleurogrammus; species Eupleurogrammus muticus. Next base: position 19,495,565 of record JAYKQN010000001.1, read on the forward strand.
TGTTTCCAGAAAGAGGCTACACTTACCGAGAAATCCCCCTCTTGAAAGACGTCAGACTTCAGTTTCGGTCACTTTTACCGGTAGCTACTTTCGTCTTTTAACTGCATCTTATCTGCTCAATGTGCTTAAGATATTCCTAAACCATCCTACCTCTTGTCCTAATTTTATTCTGTGCTTCGAATGATGATTTTTCTTTTTACTCAAAAGAGCCAATGCACAGATGTAGAAAAAAAATCCACTACAAATAAAGCATTTTACTCTTTCTAGTTTTACGTTCTTCATAGAGAGTCACTTATAGTCCATGATTTTAAAAATATAAATCTGTCAAATCATTAATCACCAGTAACTACCCCAGGCAAATAAATGCTGGGTAAAAAGTACAGTATCTCCTCCCAGGAGTATAATGTAGTAAAATATGTACGTCCAAATAGTACTGTAATGTAGGTGTACTTCCCACCATCAGTTACACAGTATTATATGGTCATTGAAAGCCCCTCCAGCCATTAGAACAAGAGGATGAGCTGGTATCGGATGCTACTCTACTTCATACAAAATGCAGACAATGGAACCACTTCAGTGACTTTTCAGATCTTTTTTGGTGTCTTCACTCATCCGTAAGTATCGATGATGTCACAAGGGTCGTATGAAAGACAGGGAAATATATATTGTACATGAGAAAGTGAGTTTAGCAGCGATATCTTATTGTCCCCCATGCACACGTCCAGGCTACATCCTTCCAACAGGATGGATTCAAGGTTTATGCTCTGTGAGTGGTGAGATGATTAAAATTAACAATCACAATATAAACCCAACATAATAAAATATAACAATATAAAACGGGGATAATGGGAGAAAAAGTCTCAAAATAATTACAAACTCTTGCAGCCAAACTAGCAGCATTACCGTTTTAAATCTCCCATGGGATATAATATAGCTGCATCATTCCAAGTAGTACAGCCATTATAAAAAAAGATGACTGTTCAGTCTGTACAGGGGGAACCTCCAGTGTAAGATAGTCATTGGAGCATGTCAAATAGGGTCTGTAGTTCCAGTGTAATAATGATGTAAGATAAGGAGGTACATTTCTGGTAATGGTCTGTAATAGATAACAATCTTTAATACAGCTATCTACTAAAGAAGATCAACCCACTCTCTCATAGAAGATGCAGTGGTGTGTATCATATCTGTCACCAGTGATACATATACGAGCAAAATGATGAATGGAATCTAAGATTTTAGGAGGCGACGGAGTATCATTTCTTTGGATCACATCTCCATAATCTCTGAGAACACCATAAATTTAGTTTTGCTTGCAAATGAGTACAACCTTAAGGTTAATAAGCTAATAAATGAAAGATGTAGATTGTCCATAGCTGCTTGTACAGAGTCAGTACAGATGAGCCTGTCAGCTACTCAGTGATAAAACAACACCATTAATATAAATACTGACCAGAGCCCAGGACTGACCCCTGTGGAACACCCTTTTTAATGGGCAATAACTCTGAGAGGGCTTTCCTCGCTGTCACATGTCAGCAGTGATTATTATTAATTGAATAGTTCAGGAACCAACTGCAAACAATGCTATCAAATGCCATATTGAAATTTTCCTTCAATAAATATACAGTAATTTCAATACAGGTTTATTTTCTGCTCTTTGGTGGTAAAGTATCAATGCAATCAAAAATGCACACTAAACAAGTGTACTATTTTCTCGCCTACACACAGACACGTAAACACGGCAGCTGCTGGTTGAGACAATAATGTTCTTTAAAGGGCTTAACAACAAGGATTAGTGTCCGCTCACGTTTGTGGGTGACGAGTCAAACATTATTGGGTCACACTTACACATCTTGACCGCCTGCTACTACTGACACAGATTAAACGGGATGGAAACCTGCTTCAGTGGACCAGAAAGAGCCAATGAGCTTTAAACGTATAACCTAAAACTTTATAATGAGAACAAACTGTTTTTTGGCTTTCACCACTTAACACACTAACGAAACTTCTTGAGCTAGAACAGCTGATTTCTCAGCCATTCTTGTTTATTTGCCTATCAGAAATCAAAACTTAAAAGAATCTTGAATATTTTACATGTTGGAGTTGAACAGAACAGCCTATATGGGGGTTAAGAATAGAGGGGAATAAAGGGTTTATAGTCATGGTCAAAAGATAATCCAAAATTAGGATTAGGGTTACAAACTACTTATTGGTGATGAAGGAGATCAATAACAATAATGCTGCTCATGGGTGTGAGTATGAATAATGACTATTTACTAGTGATGCACGATATATCGGCCAACCGATATATATCGGCCGATATGTCACGTTTTTTAACTTATCGGTATCGGTCCGATGTCAACAAATTCTGGCCGATATGTCAACAATTGGCAGAGTTAAACCGCTACAGTTAGTTGGGTCACTGTCTGCGTGTCTCTCGGCGACGCGCAAAGCTAAGCTAGCTGGTCCTAGCGGGCTCCTCCGTCACATCGCATCGCCCGAAAAGACAGCGGCCTCCTCCGCCTCCACCGCGGCCACCGATGAGAAGGCGGCAGGACGGCGTCCGACACCCCGGAGCAACGTTCCGCGCATTTTTTGTCTTTTCGGGCGATGCGATGTGACGGAGGAGCCGCTAGGACCAGCTAGCTTAGCGCGTCGCCGAGAGACACGCAGACAGTGACCCAACTAACTGTAGCGGTTTCTCCTAGCGGGCTCCTCCGTCACATCGCATCGCCCGAAAAGACAAAAAAATGCGCGGAACGTTGCTCCGGGGTGTCGGACGCAGTCCTGCCGCCTTCTCATCGCCGGCCGCCGCCGACGTCGCCGCCTTCGCGGAGCTCCATCGGGTCCGCTCCGCCGTACTTCCTCTAACCACATGACAGAGTTTTACAGTGAGCCTTCCTTTAAATAAAGAGCACTGTTGTGCTTTTCAAAAATGTACAGTGTTTTTTCTGGTCTGTACTAAATTTGTGACACTACAGAAAACTTTTTTTCTCTACATATATCGATATCGGCAAATATCGGTATCGGCAGTGACTGCCGATATGTATATCGGATATCGATATCGACCGAAATTTTCACATCGGTGCATCCCTACTATTTACCATTAATGATTTGTCAGAAAATATGAATTCATTAACCAAGTAAATTCTATTAAAATTGTCATCCTTCCTATCATAGAAACCAGAACATATCCATATTTTAAAAAAGTGTGACCTGAAAAAGTAAAAAAATAAATAAAAACTGGGGAAAAAAATTATTATTATTTTGTAGAGATAAGGATGGAAAATAATCTCCAAAAACAGCCATGGATTCAAGATTCATAGCATTGTTCTTCACCATGGTTGTGTAGAAAGATGCATCAATGTAGATCATTATCAACATGTGAGCTACAGACTTTAGATTCTCCACTGCAAGGATTCCACTTGTAGTAAAAACTCTGACCTCAGCTGAAAGTACACAGCAATGACTTGAAATGTCAATCACATCAAAGAAATGAGGAGCAAATGGAGCACTCTCTCAGTCCCATAGCAGAGTCAAACTGACTCAAAAGAAGAGGACAGGTGGAGGATGAGGCCAAGAGAACAGCACCATCGCCTACAAAAATAGATATATGTCTAGAGAGAGGGGGAGGAGGGAGCGAGAGAGGAAGTCGATTTGTGATAGAGAGAAAAAAGGAGAGAAATGATCAAACATATGACACCTACCACACAACCAGTAGCAGCTGCGAGAAAATTTGTAGTATCTTTCCACCTCCTCCACACTGATCCGTACATGACTCCCTCCATCCTCCACCGGCTGCAGACACACATCCAGTGCATCCTCCATCTCCAGGCCCTCCTCATCCGTCTCCATTCCTCCCTCCACATTCTTCGCTGGCCCCAAATCCTCCTCCACCTCACCTTCCTGGGTTTGCCACCCTCCATCTCCACTTTGCTCCAGAAAATCTGTGATCACAAACCAGTCGGGCTGCTCCTCGCCGTCCCACCCTGCCGCCGCCTGTCCTGCCGGACCCGGCCCTGCGCAGGCTTCCATGCAAAAGCCAGAGTCTAACTCGTCCTCCACATCCTCCATCAAGAAGCCTGAATCCGCCTCCTCTCCTCCCATCCCGAAGCCCCACTCCAAGTCCTGTTCGCTCCACTTCTGCAGCACTTGTTCCATGCAGCTCTGCAGAGGTATCACGGTAACGACCTGCCCCTCGTCCTGGCTCCACCTCGCTCCACATTCAGCCTCTCGCTGTCCGCCGGGCTGCAGGTGCCCTACAGGCCTGCAGCACGTCACTCAGTAACTGCGGGGACTTCCCTTTTTGCTACCTCAGGTTACCTTCCATGTAGACAAAAGCTACAGTGTGGCACTCGACCCCACCCCACCCTGTTTACCTTTGTGCCTCCCCTAAGGAGGACAATTACCTGACCCATCCCAGTCCAACCTGCTGATGTATGACGGAGTCTGACCTCTGAAAAGGGATTCAGTGACAACTCCAGCCAAGTCAAAACCAGGAAAAAAGTCACATAGGCTAATGCATGTGATGCTTCTTTATTCCACAGTGGTTAGGTAACCACTCATTTACCTATAGGCCAACAAAGGCCTGGCTCCTCAACTGCCTTATCTCAGGAGATGTGGACCAAATGTACAAAGCCTCTATTCGGACCAGGCCATTCAAACATTGGCTAAATCCCCATTTAACCATTCACAGACTGTATCCATTCAACGCTTCTTTTCTTTCTTTACACCACTCAAAAGACTCCATTCTAGGAAACTCACTGAAAGACTTAATTCTAATGAGACTCGTCAAAGAAAGACACTGTTCCCTTGCAGAATGTGGCAATTTAGCTGCTGTTTCAATAAGTTGTCTAAGAGATATATGTCAGTCAAGATGAGCTTATAGACTCTATTCAGCCCCTGAATGCAGCTGTGCCTAACTAATAGTTCAGTGGCGCTAAAAGGTTTGAACAAGATATGTTGATTGTGTCATGTCTGTGTGTGTGTGTATGGGTATGAAAGCCTGCGTTTGCATGAGCGTGTGTGTCGTGGGTGTGTTATGGGTTTGTTTAACACATGTTTGCTCTATGATCAAGGGCATGCACAAGGTTATCAGTGCTATAAACTTTAAGAGATAACACCAGCACCATTAGGTTGGAGAACCGCAGAGCTGAATGTGAGTGAGTCAACCAACAGGACAGACTGAGTATTAACTCACATCCTCTGTCTCATTCAGACACACTGATCGTTGTGTTTTCAAATAAATGCAGCGGGTGTAAAAAGAAAGCAACCTGTGTGTCAAATCAAGACTTTCTGAGCCAGAGTTTGACATGATGACTTTGAATGATTCACATTTACATTTTAGCATACACAATCTCAAAAAAGGTCAACATCATTTATAATCCCGAACCATTAGCTTTACAAAATGTGCAACATACTGTATGACACCTGCTCTTTACAGTTTTAACAGTCTACTAAAAACAAAACACACAACTTGCTTTTTCATTTCATTTCATCTCTTATTCTGGAGAAAATATTATGTTAAGAAATCAGAAATAGGCAAACAGATTATTATAGTAAATTACTATCTCAAAGCAGACAAAAAATATTTCGGACATTATTTACCATAACACAAAGATCTCTAACTCTTGGTGTCTCTGTCCTAGTAAGTATCAATACTCGGTGGCGTCAGTCTGGAAAACCAAACAACAGGATTCTTCCCTTTTATGAATTCACCTCATGGCTAATGATTTTAACAGAGCCGGAGTGAAGTGGTGGTGGGGGGGAAACTTTCCCCTGAAACCACACAATATCCGTGCGTGCGACAACACATGCACACACTTGAGTACGTGCAGACCCAAAGCAATCCATAAGTGGCCGGCACTCATCCAGGGACAGAACCATACATATGTGAGGATGACCTTGCTGAGAGCAGAGGAACAAGGCCATGGATATTTGGAGAATATGTAGGGCTCTCTTGTACATTATGTTGACAAGCTGTAGGATAATAGCTGACACATGACATAAAAAAATAAATATATAAAATACACAAGACCCACACAGAAACAACAACAGAACACATCCAGAGGGTTCCCTGACTCACGTGGCTTGAGTGGGACCATCGGTATCCCACCGTCCCATTGAGGAGCCCTCTTCCTGGATTTCCTCACCATGCCTTTTCCCCCCTCCGTGAGTTAGTAAGACCTCAGCAAAGTCCTTGTCTATGTTGTAGCAAACACCACACAGTCTCAGAGTGGCAGCACTGCAGCTTCAGGACACGCAACCTGAAAGCTCAGCAGCTTTAATCAGCAGCTCGCCCTGCTGGTGGGGAGCACGCTGCTTCCTGCGTTTTCCACGGGAAAGTAGCAGTGCAGCTGTGCAGATCTAGTTGCACGGTGGAAAAGTGAAGCGGCACAGGAGCACACACACACAAACACACACAGACAGAGAAACAGTCTAGTGGGGAGCTAGGGAAGCCCACAGGAAGCACAGTGTGGGGCTCTGGGCGTGATGCCCTATAGGAAACAGAGCCTAAATTGGGAATATTTTACACACACACACACACACACACACACACACACACACACACACACACACACACACACACACACACACGAGTATGCACATAAGTACATATGTATGCACAGCATCATGGTCTCATGAACGCTGGAAAGATGACCACAGACATCCCCTGAATCACCATTTTCAGCTCCTGCCCTCAGGGGAAAGGTTCCCTCTATAGAAAATAATTTGTCCTTGTTGCCATAAAACATCTAATTCAGTGAGGACACAGCACCTCATTATTTATCTTCCGGTCCTCAGCATTCAGTACTCCAAGCTCCCTTTAATGCAGCTTGTATGAGTTTTATATACTATAATTGGGTTTTTCAATGTCAAGCAAGCGAAAGACAAAATTCTGCGGTTTCCATGCAAAAAGCAGACAATAAAGTATGTTCTGTTCTAATGTAAAGTTGCACATAAGCATGATGACACACACGCACACACACACACACACACACACACACACACACACACACACACACACACACACACACACACACACACACACACACACACACACACACACACACACACACACACACACACACACACACACACACACACACTCTTACCATCCTGGCCTCTCCAGGAGTTCTTACGGCTGGCAGGACTGAAAGAGAAAGGAGAGCCCGGTGCTGAGATGTCCAAGTTCTGGATCAGGTGACTGAGGCCGTTCATGATCCTGTACGACGCCTCGCCACTGTCCCGCAGAAACTCATGCAGAGACATGAGAGCCGGCTGCTGGTCTCACACGCTCCAAACAAACTGTCATCTAGAGAGCCCCCTCGCTGGACATGCACAGCTACGCTGCACACGCTGATACACTCCAACGCGCAGGCATGGGAAGAGTCCTCCTATGCTGCGGTGTGCCAGGTCACTGGGGATCAAGCCAACATGCTCCCGCATGCATCCTGCGAGTAGATGGATCGGCAACACACAAACACAAGTCCAGTGTCCTCTGCAGAGCCACGATGGGGGACTTAAGGAAACAGCACAGTGCAAAGCTGGCAGAACTCAAAAAAAAAAAAGAAAAAAAAAAGAAAAAAAGAGCTGAGTCACTGTCTGCTCAACCTCTCAAACAAACAGTGTTCACACTGCGGGTGAGAAAGGGCCTAGCTCTGCCCTGCACAAACACACTCACACTCTGATGCACTCGCATACCTCGCCGCCAGTGCAACTATTGACAGCTCAGAGGAGCGGAGGTTTCCAAGTGAGAAGGAGACAGGCGGAGGGTGGAGGCGGGGGGGCAGGAGCAGGGGGCAGCCGGCGAAGCACAAATCCCCTTCTGCTGCTCAGGGTAATTATATTCCCCCACTCCTTAACTAATCTGCTTTTTCTTTTCGCTCTTTCTATCTTCCCAGTTCTTTCCATGCATCTGTTTCTGGTGTGCCAGAAAATAGTACAAAAAAAAAAAACGAGATCGAAGCAGAGACAAACTATAATAGTGCAACATTAAAAGTCTAAAAAGTATAGAAAGCTCGGGATGTGCTCTGACTCAAATGAGGCCAGTAACTGAGGTGGAGAGGCAAACATAAGAGGGTCCTCATTGATAGGAGAGAAGAAGAGGTTGCTTTCTGGCAGGCTGTGTGTGTGTGTGTGTGTGTGTGTGTGTGTGTGTTTAAAGGTGGTGAGCAAAAGGCAGTTTATAGGCGTAGAACTGAGACGAGAGAGGAGCTGCCCTCACACATACTGATGAGGTGACTGCAGGGAGAAGATCAGCCTCCCAGTCAGTGACATCTACCGTTAGCCCTGCATCACACAGTATCCCCCTCTTCATCTTCCTATTCAGTTCCCCCGATATTCAGCTCTAATCCTCCTATTACGCCACCATGACCTCTTGTGCTTCCTCATCTGTAGCTCTTCATCACTGCTCCCACACTGACGTACAGACAGGTGCAGCCTCCCCATAACTTACTGAATATTTTATTGCGAAAAGTGAGAACTAATATGAGTAAAGAGGAGGGTTAAGTGTTCATATTAATGATCAAATCTGATGAAATGCACAGAGGATTTAAGAATATAAATATATTTGACCTGATGAAACAAAGTCAGCCAAAGTTATCATAATTCATCATGTTGGGAGCGTGATCCAGGTAGCAATATTTGTCTCACAACATTCTGGGAATGTGTTTGTTTTTGTTTCTATGACTTTTTAAATGAATAACCCTGCGTAATGTTCCCTTGATGGTAACAGTTTAAAGCTTTTCTGATGCAAAACCAATTTTACTGTCCCAGAATATACAGGGAATGTTATAGTGAAAAGAAACAATAAAAATCCTAGCCTATCAAAGTTTTTACTCAAAACCACTAATGTAAATCTCATGGTTGGACTGAAAGGTAAAAAAAAAAACACAGGGGAGAAGAAAAGTGGTCAATATGCATCACTAGCTGCAGAGATATTGCCATCACCTGCGTAGAATGCTCAGTAGAAATAATGCAAAATAAAAAATGATTTTTAATTGAGCAATATTGACACTATTGAGCAATATAATCAAAGAAGGTGTTTAGGGAAAAAGGTGACTTACTACACACTGGATAAGACAACAGTAATACTGTAAAAAAAAATACTGATTGGAAAATGTAAATTCAAAGTGCCTATGTTTCTATGGTTAACTGCATGCCACATCATCATATCTGTCTCTTTGGATCAGGTTGAATAACCCTTTCTGATAGTTGGGGACTTATAGTGACCCGCTGGATCCATCTGGCGATACACCTGCTCTGCCTTTAGGGATGAACAGCACCTATTCAGGCTGAATGAACCCTTGACCCGAGGCTAAAAAAAGGAACCTGAGACTCACAGTATGTCCACAAAAAAAAAAAGTGTGCACCTGATGTATCTGATGCTGTGCTCTTACATCCTAGTAATAAAACAAAGGAGCATTTTACTGCCACTAAAGGAAAAGCAGCCCCAAGATACTCAAACACGTTCATAAACCTCAGATACTCCCTGGCTGGCTTGGGCCTTAACTTCACCTTAAAGACTAGAGCTAATCAGAATGAGATCACACGACCTCCAGCCACATGGCGTACATATCACTTTTATCACCTGAGCATCACGGGCAGACACATGAACACATTCCTGCTGGACATGCTGAGCCCTGTCACTCACTGATCTGGACATGTCTCTTTAAATCAAGTGGAAGTGGGTCAAATGCCCAGTTAGTGTTAAGGAAAGGCAGCCCGCCACAGATTAGCGCTTTAAGTGGCAATAACTTGTCGCTGGTTGTTGTTTTAATTAGTGGATTTCACTGCGATTACACCGTGATCACACGGTGATGACCTGCGACAAATAAAGATCGTTTGATGGATTGAGTCAGTCTGTAAAATACAATAATGACAAGTTCCCGTCTCGGGTTACTAGAACCCACAGTAACATCACGCAAACGTCACTGCATGTCAAAGCCTGTGTCCCTGCTCTCTATGATAATGCTAATCAGCTCTGCCCACTCACTTCTGGCTGAGTGACTGCACTGATGGATGGATGGATCATTGACTTTAATCCACCACATAAAATAAACACCATTTATGAAAGTGTTGATCCCTATCAGTTTGAGGATACTGCATCTGCAATGTCTATTGCACAGTACAGTTTGTAACATGTTTCTTTACGGAAAAGGAAAACAGGGGTTCTAATTTTCCTGCATTTTACTGCACAGAACCTCATTTTCATCTTAAACAACACTGAATCATTTCTATCCCCAGCTGACCGTGTTTTGCATGAGTCTTTACTCGCTCTCCCATCCTCGCTGCTGTCTCCTCTGATCAGCGTTATTGACTCTTCTGAGCCGATTACTGCTCTCGTCCTCCTGCCACAGCACATCCCTGTCACTTTTCCTTAAAAACGGAGGGCTACCAATGACCTGCTTGTGTGCGAATGTCAAGTATACCGGCTTAATCTCAATTGTGCATTTAAAATGGGAAGAAAAATTATAGATTTTCATGCGATTCATTTTTTTTCCATGTTGGGATGGAGTGATTGGATTCATTTTCAGAGCTGCAGTTAGTTTCACTCCTCTAGCGCGTGCATAGCCATATCCCCCCCTCTCCTTGCTTGAATCCACCCACTCACTGCTGCCAAATTTTCACCATGGCCGGTGCCGACGGAGGAGATGGAGGAGACACAAATAACTGGAGCCTGCTGTGCTATATTAACGGCTGCAGCAAGATCCTCCAAAAGGTTAAGTGGCTGAGTGTTTGACAGTAACACTACATACTGACATTATTCCTCTCTATACATAGATGGCTCCTACAACAAAGAATATTCTGCTAAATATAACACAACATAACTTCACTATATGAGCTTGTTTTAATGCGGCCAACATCACTGACCTCGGATGAGACAATATCAACACACCATGAAATGAAAGATGTACTGTTCAAGTGTGTGTGTATTCATGTTTATGAGTGTGGCTCTGGTCCAGGCAGATGGGATTAAGGGAGCTATAAAGGGATCAAAAGAGAAGAGAAGCAAACAACAGAAATCACATCAGTGGTATTAGTTTAAGGATTTAAAAAAATGACCTTCATTCAGTGGCAATAAACAGGGAGGCAGGAAATCATATCCATAGTCTGGTAATGGGTTTACAAAACAGCTAAAACAGGCTTCCATATAGTTTTCAGTGATTTTTTCCCCCTGCAGCAGCTCTGATGCACACAGGTCTACATAAAAACACCACAGCACAGACCTGACAGCACGATCAAAGTGATGTAACTACCTGAAGTGCCAAGTCCATGTTAGGCAACCTGTGTATTCAGGTCAGTGTGTCTCACATATCTGCTGACGTTTTCTGATCAAACGTATCACATAACACACATGCTGAACAAAATCTGTTAATAAATAGGGTGTAGTATGTAAAAGAGGTCAGTAAGGCAGTGGAACACAAAATGAATCAACCTGCATGCATCTCAATTAGAGCTATTTAATATGTACAGTTGGTAAAATCATGAAGGCGGGATGGCGTGATAAGTGGTCTGTGTCTGACTGCGTCACCACACCATGCTCTACTGTTTCCACTAAAGGATCAAATAATATGGGTCAGTATTACATTTCCAAATAGAAGTATTATTAGAGCTGATCTTATAGCGGCTTACTGGCCAGACACCTGCATAGCTCAAGGCAGAGACAGCATGAACGGCAGCATCATTAAAGCTGCAGAAACAATGCTCTGTCCCTCATTCCCATTATGAGTAATTTTCTTCATAATTAACATTGATGCATTCTTTTTTGTTTTCCATACAAATTTTAACTGTGTATATTATGAGTCAAAGATTTCACACTTTCTCGATCAGGGAAATGAAGCATACATGTTCCAAACAAACATGCATAATGCTGTGTGATCAAAAATGCAACTGAACAGAGACTACAGTTTTATTATGAGTGTCACCCACCTATGCTCTGAGTCACTGTCCTTAGCCTCTCCAGCAGCTCCCCCAGGGCCATCTCTTCTGTCTTCATCCACAGGATCATCCTCCAGAGGGACAGTGGAAGACCAGCTGCCCAGCCAAAAGACACTATCTGAGGAAGAAGAGACAGCTTGCCTGCTTTTTCCCGGCCCGTGCCTTGGAGAGTGGTTTATGGTGAGGAGGAGGACGGAAGAGGAAGGGGAGGGGGGGGGACTGTGGTTGTGGCGAGCCCGGTGGAGCAGGAGGGAAGATGGGGGACTCTGCAGGGAGAAACCAGCCCAGGAATGCCCTGATGCTGCCTTGTGCGCCACACAGAGTCTAAAGGAAACAGATGAGAGAAGATGAAGAGGATGAGGAGGAGGAGTAGAGGGAGAGGGAGGGAATGCTTGTGAGAGATGAATGCCTTGGAGGATGGAGAGGATGCTGTGGAGACGGATGAGGGGATGATGCTGAAGCCGTTGTGATGAGTTCCTCTGCAGAGGGATGCTGAGTGGATGGTTGCCGGCGATGGAGATGAGGATGAGGAGGAGGAGGAGGAAACAGCCTCATTCACACATGCACGCCTCAGCGTCAGCACACATGATGCTGCAAACCTGTGCAGACCTGGCATACAGAGAGGGGGAGGGGAAGGTGGTTTAACACACACACATCTAATCCAATAGTGACATCCAGTGTGGGAAAAAAGGCATAACAGCTGTGTCATGAGACATTCCCAGTGGCAGAGGCATCCACAGCATATAGCAACTCCTTCCTACGACTTGGTTACAGCATAAATTGTGCAATCGTTGCATTACAAACACGTTCATCACACACACACGTTGTTGCATTTCCACTAAATGGCTATATTTGTAATTACAGAGGGTGGTGAAAGGTAACATGAGTCATAACACTGAAATAAGTGTGATATATATCTGTCAGAAATTCATAAATAACCTATAAAAAAAAATACTACTTAAGGTACACTATTTGATGTTTAGTGTCAAGTTGTGTCTAGTCCAGGATCCTGTTAATGGAGAGGTGATTTAGTTTTAATTTTAATTTAGTTTTTACACTTGCGAGAGGCAGGTTTTAACAGTAGTAGTAGTAATAATAATAACAGAGGCAGATATATAAAGATTTATGCTGAGTCACTGGTATGAAATATTGTCCAAACGTATTTAAATAAATAAATAAGAATTGGACACTTAGTAACACCCCAACACCTCATACGAGGCCTGGTGGCAGAAATGTCATATTTCAGCTTTATTCAGCAACAGCTGCCATGACTCTGGAAGTAAGCAACAGAAATATGAAAGAGGGCTCTGCGATGTTAATGCTGGACGCTACAATTACCATAAAGCAACTTAATAGCTAATATTCTCTCCTAAGTGACCAAATGACAAACAATGACACATGGATCTATAATAGCATCAACCAACAGGTAGTTAATGTTTTTGCACATTTATTGCATGCATTATTTGCTGATCTCTGGGTAATTACAGGACTGGTTTTTTTCCTGTCTTAAGAAGCACAGGCAACTGGAACAGCAAGTGTGTTGCCATGTGCCTTTAAGACTTTGTCTTTCTGAATATGCTGAATCACTTTGTATTAAAACAATTCACAGCTGTTTTGTGCATTTAAAATGTGCGATGACTCACCTGTGATGTGTCCAGTTGAGGAAGAAAATGACAGCTTTGTTTCACCTGTCAAAATCCTGGTCAATAAATTGATGACGCAAAAGATGAAGACTAAGCAGGCAAGACAAAAGTGAGGTTTACTTTATTTTTTTAGGAAGTGAGGAATCTGTTGGATTGATTGGGAGTCGACTGAGGTCTGCAGGACATGCAGGGAATGACAGGATCTGAAATGACAGGACAGGTTAAAACTGATAATCACATCATATAGTTTCAGTTGTGAAATGATAAAAATTAACATGGAGAACAAATGTTTTCACGCTTTCTTTATTACAAGCAGAATGATAGTACATTGCTTTGTCCTCATTTTGCTACAGACAGGCTGGCAAAAAGTCAACAAGTGAACTTTTAAAATATTTATCTGAAGAAATTTCTCAAAACCTGTTTGGTGATACAAACAGTGCTGTACTGAAGGTATGATATGAAGCGTGCTGCTCAGAGCACACAAGTTGACAATTCTGGACCTTTGCCAAGCTCAGGAGTGACAGGATGAGCCCCTGCTGTTGTGCTGATGGACTTAAAAAAGCAGTTTGACATTCTGATCAGCAGTAGAAGGCTGGTGCGATAAACCCATTTGAGACAGAGGCTGACAGCTACAGTTCATTCCTAGTCAAGTTATTTGGTCACTTTTTTTTTTCACCCACTACAATCTTTTTTAGAAAAATAACTTGTGATGAAGAGTGAACAGTTATAAACTCCAGTTGACAGACAATAGACCTTGTTGAAGGGGGAAACGGATCTGTTGTAGAACAAAGTGCACTGTGTAGACCTAATGGTACCTCTCTAATGACTTCATAACATATATGCTGCTCTCATTTTGGTTACAAACTTGAACACACATTCTAATGGAGTTAAAATATAGTCTCTCTGGGATACAAAAGTAGCAAAAGAAATACCCACAAAAAATGTCAATGGACAACACAAAAAGTGAAAAGTAGTAGTGAAAAAACAGTTTGGAGAAAGACAGTTTTTGAACATAAAACAATAAAAAAATGACCCATTACATCATGAAAGTAAAATACAGCTAATATTGAGATGAGATTGGTATGCAACACTTAGATTATGTCTGAATACAATATGGCAACAGCACAGTGAAGTGGGACACTGCATAACAAGCACCAAAGTCCTTTCTTTAGAAACACTGAGGTCAGGAGGTGAGCCCCCGGGGCTTGTGGACTTTGAGAGAAAACTGAAGGAAATAAATTGAGACCTCCGAACAAACTGATCCGTGTCCCCAAAAATAAAAAAAGTACTGTTATTAAATCTATACCTGTTGGCAGATGGTGATGTGTATGAAAATAAACTGTAGAAACATACAAAAATGCTTCGATCTGACATTCAAGACAACCCGAGTCACTTGCTGTGTGATGCAACAGATATGCTTTGGACACAGAGGACCTCAGATGTTAGAGATGCAGAAAAGAGGTTCATCCATAATGAGCTACAATCTTCAGCTGGAGGACATGATGGACAAATCTGTTCAACATTCTATTGGTTTGATTGTGACATCGCCGATTCAAGTCTCCCTCCTGCTCAGAACAGACCACAAAGCCCCGTCTCACCACATTATATATATCAAAAGATTCAATTACATCCATAAACAGTAACTGCCATCAATAATTTCATAACAATACAGGAGAAACTCAGGAATTAATGCAAAACAGAGAAACCCCCCCTTATAATGTGACAACAGGACATTGGCATTCTTACAGATCCGACATCAACTTTTTGCATAACACAGAGCATGGCAGCAAACACACAAGCACAATGCAACAGTGAGGAATAGCAAGTCATTTAGGACATCCATAAATAAAGACCCAGTCCTGTGTCTGAAACCTCACAACGCTGCTGACACCCTACATGGCCACACGGGGGCAGGAGCGGGTACAGGTCACACTCATCGTTAGCAGAGGGGTCATGATATGATTTGTGATGAACACCGGCGACGAAGGGGGATAAGGGAGAAGAGAAATGGATCAGCATGCAGCAGAGACTCGACATGCTACATTGGCAGATAAGAAAACAAAGACAGGAGTGACAGACACACTGTACCAGACACGGGTGCCCTCCGAAGCCCCAAACACTCAGACATGTTTACACTGACCTAGAAATATAATCCATTGAAAATGGGTATCTATGAATTAAGGCAGGGTGGCTAGAATACTGCACATCCCTCTTCAGATGTCCCCCTGTTTTGCTCCTTCAGCTGATGGGTGTGTGTGTGTGTGTAAGGCTTTGTAATACACCACTTCTGCTTTTTGCACCTTCCTCCTTTGGCTCCTAGCCGGCTGCTGTGTGGTTACCTGTAAGGCAAAGGTGTGTCACATACAAACATACAGTACAGGCATATTCATGCATGCAAGCACCCATACACACATGCACACGCACGCGCACCTAAAGGGCTGAGCTTGACGGCTGCCCCTTACTTGGCCAGACCACATAATGTACAGAAATGTTTCTTTTAACAAACCTTTACAAAGAAGCGAAAAAGGACACAAGAGTCGAGAAACAGGCAAGAATGTGACTGAAAATGAGGACACAGATTACAAAAAGTCCAGACTGTTGACATGTTGACGCTGTTCCACAATGCATTAAACAATGCACCTCACACATGGTTCCCCTTTTGTTCTTAGACTTCTTCAAGTAACTTGTGGAGAGTTTGGGTAAGAACTTTGATGAGACTAAGACAGGGAACAGAACAAAAAGATGCTACCAATGTATGAAAATGAGGAGTCAGGGCTAGAATATCTAAAGGGTTGTTCACTCAGGAGTAGCCCAGAAAATGCACACGGTGAACTCGATGTGGTGGTACATGGTTTGTATTATGCTGTATAAATCCTTGATCCTTGAGATGCAGATTTTGAGTCGCACATCTTGGGGTGCACGGTGCGCTTTAGCTGAAAAGCATCACATACAGAGCCTTCCAGTCTTTGTATGTGTTCACACGGAGGTCTCTGGCCCTGGAGTGTAGTAGGCGAATCCTGCCCCTGACAGACGGAGCACGTAGGGGCTGAGAGAGCACAAGTCTGCCCCTCCTCCTTCGGCCAAATGGGCCAGGAGTTTTTGGGGGAGGGGATCAGACCTGTGGAGTGACAGTGTCTCCACAGCGCTGAGGTGAGAGGAGTCCATGCTCGTGCCTTTGAAGGATCGACGAGAGGACAGCGGAGTCAACTCAGCCACGACACCCAGCGCCAACTTCTCATGATCCTACAGAGATAGAGGAAACACCATCAAGAGACAATCTACAACAGAGAGGGAAAAGGAAATAAAAGAGCACCGTCATGCAGATTGAGTAGCAGAACTTGTGAATTAGAACAGACGTGAAAAGGTCTGATGCAGGGTTATGTTCAGAAGGTTTAATGTGTGTGTTTTAGAGGTCAACATGTTTTAATAGTTGTTTTATGGACCTTTGGAAGAAAGTTACTGACAAACCTACTAAACGTGGCTACAAGACAAATATGTATCAATAATTACTCAATGTGAAGAAACCTTCTGAAAATTACCATTATAATTAATAGATCAGGCAGACTCATGAAATAAAACGGCACACTTGCAATTCCATAACACCAGATGGCATCACTGTTCCTAGTACAAAATTATGCTTTTCAGATCTAGTTGGGCATTTCTAATGTGTCTAAGAGTGAACTAAATATTTCATTAGGATCAGTGTTATCTCTCAAATAAATGTTGGACTAGGAAAGCTACTAGTGAATCTACCTAATGAATTATAACCTACAAAATTATCAAATGATAAATCTTGTAGAACTTCTGAATTCATCTCATGTTACACAGATTAACTTTTTCTGATCCTTCAGCGTTGGCCCCTTTTATATTGAACTCACCAGATCATGAAGGAGTCAATATTGAGTCTGCATGACAAGTAATTTGAGTAGCCTTGGTTTAATAGTGAGAGGTTTGAATTTCCTATTTGCAATGCAGATCAAGTTAATTCCCATCGCACATGCGGTGAGAAGCAGAGCACGTGTTGAAACAGCACAGCAGAATTAATTTGAGATTGTGATTCCTGGATGTAGGCAGGACAGATGTATGTATTTTGCTTATGAAGCCCAGCCCCTTAAGCCTGAGCCTGACAGCATGCCCCAAGCAGTACATAGGAGCAGGAAGCATCATGGCAGCAGCAGGAAGAAGCCCACTCCCTGCTGACATCCCCCTCTGTGTGCTGTTACCATGGTGATCCTAGCCCACCTAGCTGCTGATTGGGGTGCTGTGGCTGTGTGACATCATGGAGTCATAGGTCCTAGCAGCTTTCTCTCCACCGTCTCCCTCACACGTCCTATCAGGGTGGAGCGGGTCCCTCTCACTTCCTCCCCCTCCACCAGCAGGGCCAGGAGCCCCACAGCCCTCCAGGGCCCCCGCTGTCCTTACCTTCTGTAGATGACGTTAAAAGGAAAGGGGGTGATAATGGAATCTGTCTGGACCTTGTGTCCTGTATTCTGACAAATCGAACCTGTGACAAGCTGGAAGCTGACTGCACTTCATTACCCCATTTACACCTGGCCTTAAAATGTGTGTGCCTCATGTTACCTGAAGGAAAAACACGTTAATGCATGGTGTAAATGCACTTGGAACACTCAGCCAGACGTTATTTAGAGGTGGTCGTACTCACACCGTGATCAGACCTCAGCAGGTGTAAATGTGATCTATACAATCTGGCCACATTCATAGGAGAATGATTAGACCAGCAGGCCTCTTCCTACCAGTTAATACAATAAAATACAACATACTTTATTGTCTCTGTGAGTAAATTTGTCTTGGAGCAAAAAAGTTTAATGCAACAACCTCCATGATAAAAAACAACTCTAGCAGATCAACACAAATTACACATCTGCGCATATATCAACCACTGCTACTATAAAAACACAATGAAATTATGGCATAACCACTTAAATTTTAATTGATATAGGCACAAATGAAAAATGTTTTGAGTTTGATAAGTTTACATTCCGGTAATCTAATTTTTATTGTCTGCCTGAGGATAAGTACTCAGCATGGACAATATGAGACGGGCCCGACAATATTCTGTGCTGAAGCCGAAGCAAAAACACATAAAATACAAGTAGCAGCAATATCTAGAAAGCTTCCCTTGTAAAAAGTGATTTACAAATGGGTGATGTCTGTTTGCAGCAGTTTCCTTGACCTGGGACCCAGCGTGTTTGTTGACAAGATCACCAGCTCTGCATAGCTACTTTGCATAATGAGATCCGATCACACAGCGGTCAGCACTGACAAAACAAGAACACATTTTAATACCAGGTGTAAGCGCCCAGACTCGTGGAACAGATGCTATTATTCAGATACAGATCGCATGTTGGTGTAGATACCAGGTGTTACTGGGGCCCATATCAGACACCCAAATGCATTGCAAAATGTGTTCCGAGACACCTTTGACCAGATTTCACTTCCCAGCTCTTTGGTTTGATTTTGAATGTGAAAAACTGAAACTGCCTCATTAATTTAAAGCCAATCAATTGCAGCATATTGTGACTGGGAGCTTTGTCATGCTCATCAGGGATCTCTGATAACATAAATTGGGATTGTTAACCTTGTCTGTAAACCAGATACAGGTAAAAATGCAGTCTAAAATGGTCTAGTGATAAGAAATATCTGAGTTGATTCAAACAGTTGAACCTGACACACCAATCTACATCCTACAGTACAAAATAATTTTAAAATCAACAAAAAGGTTTAAACAAAAGACATTGTGCATGCAAGTTATACAGATGGAAACTTAAAGAAAGGGACACAACATGTTCAATGTCCAGTGTGATGGGCAAAAAATACATTTAGAAGAGGACCGTACGAATTGCAAACAAGGACAAACCTCTGGTAGTTAGTTTCAAATTAAGTGAGGTGCTGGGACAGTGATAAGTGGTTACACTGCGACATGCCACCATGCATACAGAGATGAGGGCTTAAAAGTGTCACCTCCTCTTCCTGCTCCTCTCTGGTCTGTTTGGGCCAATCAGAAACTCATTCTGCTGGAGGACTGAGAAAGCATGAAGATGGTGGACGGCTCCACAGTAAGGCACGGGCGAGTGGACTGCGTTATCATGAAAGTGTGAGCGAGCGGCGGGGGCAGAGTCACAGGCACACAGGATTGGTGGGGTGAAGAGATGGGAAGAGTGTGGACAGTAATGAAGTGGTAGGATGAAAGAAGAAGAGGAGGAGGAGGAGGAGGATGGAGGTAGTTAGAATAGGCATTAAAAGGTGGATGAAAGGAGAAAGGGACAATGGTGGATGGTGTGAATTTTGATTGTGGTGGTCCATTAGGGTGCAGTGAGAGGGGAGAAAAGAGAAGAAAAAAGCACAGCAGGTAGAAATCTGTCAGACCTTTCATTCATTTTTTTCCCCAGTCATGGTGCAGCTTGCTTCACAGGAAGGTGAGGATAAGCCACAGGGAACAGGAAGTAATTCTAAAGCATGCTGTTGCTCAAAGCTATTAGGGAACCTAATTGTTTTCCTAGATGATTAATAGAGTGGAATAAATTTGCTGCTTTCTCAGATGGTTTACTACAACTGAAATATTAAGTGTCAGCCATAACGTGGAAAAGATTGTATTAACTATATCAGGTTATTTCAGTTTGTGACCTGAAATGTACTGCTACAGGGAGAAATTATGGTCTGTGTTCTATAGTGTTTTTTCTGCCAGAGAAAACACTGTGGACACACACCCTTATATATAAGGGACATATAGAGATATATGAAAAACTTTTTGCCCCTATCCCGATTTCTTTTTTTGCATGTTTATCACACTTAAATGTTTTGTCTCTAACAAAATTAATAATTAGTCCAAGAAAACACAAGTGAATATAAAATGCAGTATTAAATGAAGATTTTGTTAACAAGAATAAAATCCAAACCTAAATGGCCCTGTGTAAAAAAAAAAAAAAAAAAAGGTGATTGCCCCCTGTTAAATTATTACATGATTAACTGTAGTTTATCACACATGAGTTCAGTTTGTCTATGCACACACAGGGCCACACTAGTTCTTAATCAAGAAAACACTTAAATAGGAGCGGCCTGACAAAGTGAAGTAGACCAGGAGATCAACATCATGCCAAGCTCTAAAAATTTTTGGAAAAAATGCTAAAGTAATTGACGTCTATCTGGAAAAGGTTATAAAAGCCATTTCTAAAGCTTGGAGACTCCAGTGAACCACAGTGAGAACCGTTATCCACAAATAGAGAAAACATGATCAGTGGTCAACCAGAATTACACCAAGAGCAGCAACGACTCATCCAAGAGGTCACAAAGGACACCACAACATCCCATGAACTGCAGGCCTCACTAGCCTCAGTTAAGGTCAGAGTTCATGACTCCACCATAAAAAAGAGACAAAAATGGCTGCATGGAAGAGTTCCAAAACCACTGCTGAGCAATGAGACATCTCTTGTCTCAGTTTTGCCAGATAACCTCTTGATGATCCCGATCTTTGTGAAAATACTCAAAAAGTTGAACTTTTTGGAAGGTGAGTGTCCCATTACAACTGGTGGAAAGTAACGTCACATTAAAAAAAAAAAAAAAAAAGAACATCATACTAACAGTAGAAAATGGTGGTGGTGCGATGGTCTGGGGCTATTTAGCTGATTTAGGATGTTGTAGACTTGTTGTGATTATTGGAACCATGAATTCTGCTGCAAAAAAATTGAAGAGGAAAATCCAGCCATCTGTTAATGACCTTAAGCTGGAACCACCTTGGGTTCTGCAGCCGTACAATGATCCAAAACACAGCAGTAATTCCAGCTCAGAATGGTTGAAGAAAACCAGAATCAGGACTTTGGAGTGGCCTAGACATAGACCTGATCTGAATCCTATTGAGATGAGGTGGCATGACCTTAAAAAGGCGGTTCATGCTCAAACCATCAAATGTGGCTGAAATACAACAATTCTGCAAAGATGAGTGGACCAAAACTCCTCCACAGCAGTTGTTGCTGCTAATTGTTGGGCCTTTTGGGCAATAACTTTTCCTATACAGGACCATGTAAGTTTGATTTTTTTCTTCCTTTTGTTTGATGATCTAAAACATTTAAGTGTGATAAACATGCTAAAAAAACAATTCAGGAAAGCAATGACTTTTTTACACCACTGTATATCTTTTTAAAATTGGAAAGTGTTTTCTAGTGCTTGGTTAATTTTTTTTATAGCAAAGCGTATAGTGAGCACGATCAGAGGTCATTACAGGAGATTAATCTAAAGGCTCTCTTAGAAAAAGAAAACATGTAAAGCTTCAGTTTCAGGCGATGACCTCCTACCTGAGCACGTTCTGTAGCTGTCGGACACATGGCCCTGCAGAGGACCTTCTTGATGACATCTGGAAGCAAGCTGACCGTGATGAGCAGAAGGATGCTGAGCCAGGCCGGACCACTCGACAGCATCTGCATGAACACGTAGTACATCCTCTGGTAGTTGAGGAACGGCCTACAAAGCCACCCAAAGACAAATGAGTCAGTCGTCCAGAAATGTGAAAATCTAAAAGTGTACGAGGTTAAAGAAGCTAAAAATAAAAATCATATTATACCAAATGATGCCTCCCCAGAGAAGAGAGAAAATAACGTAGAAAAGAAGTGACCCCCAGATGACAAAGTGATTTATCCAGGTCCAGTGATGTGTGTCCAAGGCAAGCTGAAACAAACAGAATATATACATAGTAAACAATTTACCAGTCAAGGAAGTCAATAAGTTTCCCTTCAGGCTCCACTGTTTTGCAAACAGAGCAGCCAGGGTAGTCGATCATTCCTGCGACATGCTAGTTAACGTGTGCTTGCCAACGCATTCCATTAGCTAACTTGCAATGGTAATGAAATCATTCTAGTGGGAGGGATTTTGTAATACTACGTTTTCATCCCCCCCACCCCTACCCCATTTTTAAAACGCTCACACATAAAATACATACTTGTGCACACATGCATAACAAGGTCGTTATCCATTGAAAAAACATTATTATTAACTGAGATGAAAATAAAAACTCTGCTTTAAAAAAAAAGAAAAGGTTAATATTATTAGTTAGTATTATGTGCTTACAAAATTAACTCAACTTGTTCTAAAGTTTTGTCATTGTCAATTTTTGCCTAGTGTTTTGGGTATATAGGAAATCTACCCTCTCTTATCCATCTTCTTTTTTCCCCCCATTCTCCAGTTATGGTACATTACTTCATGTGACCTTTTTAAATGTCAACCACTGACGAACATAAACCCTGATTACAAAAAAACAATAAAACAGACACAACTGACTATAACCAGAGAACCTGCATTAAAAATTAATTAAAATAAACAAAAAATCCCAGACCATTATCACCTTGGTGCTCACTCACCTTGAGTGTGACGGTGAACACCAGCACAGTGAAGACGAGAGTCCCGAAGGTCCAGTTCCCAAACATCTGCAGGGGAAAAGAGGAGGACATCAGGAACACACCCCTATCATTTGATCCCACATCTGGACAACTGGAAAACTTTGAAGATTTAGTGCCAATAACTGGGAATAGTTCACATCTTTGCATCCACATCTTTCTGCCCTCTGATATCCTAGAAAGGTTTAAAAGGAGACATCAGGAGTGGACAGATGGAATGAGAGCTTGGCAGAGGGTGGAGGGAGAGAAGATTTTATATAATAATCACAGCAGGTTGCTGGTACCAGTGCTCATGTCTTTACTACAATTACTCTATTTATTAATCCTTCCCTTTTTGACTGGGAGAACAGATCAGACTCCTCCTGAATCCCAGAGCAGTAAACTTTAAAAACCAACCAATCCCAAATAGCACAAACACAGGGACAAACAAAAGCACACACAGAAATGCAAAAACACATCAGACAGAGAAACAAACAGATGTTAGATCGTTATCTAGAGTCAGTAGTATTAATCTATTCACTACCACAACAACACACAGGGATAATGTGAGGGATCTACAGTTTCTACCATGTCAGTGGAGTTGTTAAGATCAGGAATTGTGCAGGATTCAGGGCTTTACAACGATTAGGGAATAATAATGGAACGCTGGGAAAGCTACACATTCGAATAAAAGTGCATGGATGATGTAAAGTGAGAAAGGATGGAACCAGATGAAACGGTCAAACTGAAAGGCTTAAACGGTATGATGGGAAATAAAAGAGCGTGAAAGACAGAGAGAGCTGACAGGGAGGGAGACAGGCTTACCATCTGTGTGTTGGTGGTCATAAGCTGAGGAGGAAGAAGAAGGAGCGCAAGAAGAAGAAGAGGAGGAGCAAAATAAAGAGAAAGGAAGCAGAGAGAAGGGGGAAGAAAAGAGAAAAGAATCAGGACAAAGGGTAAAAATGAATTTCAGGATGTTTTAACTTAAAAAACAGGACCAAAGGCATCGAAAACAGTTGACATGATACAAATTAACAATACAACGAAAGATGCTACTGTGTTGTCGATATGAATGAAATCTAATGTTGCTGATCTATGGGGGGAGGGCAGGACTTACTTTTACAGAGCCGTAATAAACAAACCATGAACACAAAGTAATTAACTACTTTATCATGAGAATCCAATGGAAATGAATGAGTGTTCTTAAAGGCAGCACATACTTATTGTTCATAATCCTCTTAATTACCCTAACAGGCACATGGAACACCTCGCAACTAATTGTTCTATTCCCAATTCTTCTACAAAATGAAGAACTCGACTGACACACGTAGGCTCACCTGGCCATTGCTGGTGAAGGTGGTGTTGTCAAACAGGAAGTAGGCACCAAAGAAGAAGATAACAGCATCAAACACACCGAGACATGTCCAGTACAGGAAGACAGGCCAGCGGAGGAGAGAGTTCTTTGCTATGTCCCTGACATAGAGAGAGAGGCAGAAGAAAGGACAGCTGAGCAAAAGCAACAAACTTCTCTAAAATATTATGCCAAGAATCGAATTGTCTTCACTTGTATTTTCCTTGAATATATTGACAACCATTTATCGGATTAGCTTCACTTGGGAGGTTTATTGCTGGGGACCCAAGGAAGTGCATACATGGAAGTTTTTTGTGCTGGGTGGTGTCGCTATAAGAACAAACTTTATTAGTAGAAACAATGATATAGATTTTCTGCCATTTTTAATTTTGAGGAATCGTCACTAAATTCAGTAGAGAACATCATCTCCAAGTTGAAAAAATGTTAGATTTTTGGTATTCCATGCAATTCTACTGTAGTTTTTCCTCAAGTTTGCTAAAATGCTCTTGGCAGGATTTTTTTTTTTTACAAAACAGGTAATATCTCCTGAACCCTTGTGCTATTGGAACCACAATTGGAAAAAAAAAATGTGTAGATATGATGTCTGAGTGAGCAAGACTAATGTGGTGGTATTAGGCCTAAAGGTGGCGCTGTTTCACCATCAATATATGTAGACTTTTTAAAATTGTTTTTTTTTTTTTTTTTACATACTTTGAGAACTGTTAATCAGATCAACTACACACAAAGCAAGTTTATTTTTTAAGGACCCAAGTTACTTCAGTGTCCAGTGTGAAGTTAATCGGATGTGTGATTCTCTGCTGACAATGCTACCCGCAGCAATACAAGGGGCAGAGCAGCAGGCCCTGGACTAGTTGTACCGAAACTATTATGAATAGGACACAAATCAGCAAATTCCAGTGTTACTTTTCTCTGAGCTCACCTGTACAAGGAGGGCTCCCTCTTGAGTGTCTCTATGGTGACGTGCTGCTCAAACAGGCTGTAGAGGAGGATGGGGAGCGACGTGAAGCTGATGTTGTACAACGTCAAGTAGGCTGTGTCATACAGTGGCTACAGAGGAGACAAGCACCAC
Source organism: Eupleurogrammus muticus (assembly GCA_036785175.1). Taxonomy (NCBI): domain Eukaryota; kingdom Metazoa; phylum Chordata; class Actinopteri; order Scombriformes; family Trichiuridae; genus Eupleurogrammus; species Eupleurogrammus muticus. The sequence goes on from JAYKQN010000001.1 coordinate 19,520,972, forward strand.
AGACAGCATCAGACTTTTCTCTGAAAGGCAATCTTTCAGGAAGTCTAAATATTTAAGGCTACATTAAATGGTTTTGTTTGACCACTTAGGAGCAGTGGAACAAACTGTTGTACAGTACTGTACCAGTCCAAAAGTTTGGGAATACCTCAGGGTATGGGAGTGAGGTATTAGACACTTACCTGCTGAGAAAACCCGCAGAAGAACTGGTACAGGAACTGAGGAAAGATGAAGCATACATTCTGGAAAGATTTAAAAGAAGAGAGAAAAAACAACAAATGGAGAAAGTGATGAGCTTATGACAGCGTGAAGAGATTTGAAGAGTCTAAAAAATGCTACTATCTACACATTTCTGTTTATGCGGAGATTGTATGCTATAAGCTCACTGAGTGGGCCGTGAAAAGCTGGCCTGCCAAAAAAAAACAAAAAAAGAATCAGTTGGCAGGGCACCGCTCGCTGTGAAAGCCGCCCACATTGATCATCGTAGCCATGAATCCAGGAGAGAATGTTGCACAAGAGATTCGTGAATCTGGTAATCTGTCAGTGTAGCTCTACAATCTGGTTCTTTGTAACTCAGTGTTTCATTGGGGATAACGATGAAGTGAATAAAACATGTGGGCAAGTAGAGTACACAAGGCAAGTACCTTGTAGAAGAAGTACTGTACAAGTTCCGCAATTCTAATGTAGTAGTAATGGCCATGAACAAGTAGCATCTTCTTCAGGTGTTTGAATTTGGGGATGGCATAGTCGCTGTTCCTTGCTGCCTGACGGCCCTCTTTGCCCATTATTCCTGATAGGAGGAAAAAAGGGTCAGTTACATATAATCTGATCAGGAGAAACACCAAGTTTAACTTGATAGATATTATCAATCCAAATATGAAGACTACAACCCGACTCATTTTTATTTTCAGAATGTCAATCAAGGTTTTCTGTTCAAAATGTAAAATTGCAAAGTACTGCGCAGATTCTGTAGGCATCTAGTGGTGAGGCTGCAGATTACAACCAACCAAGTACCCCAAACAATCTAAGGTAATTAAAAACATAACAATTCTTATTTTTATTAAGTTATATATTAATAAAAGCATGCTTCTGAATATTCTCATCTATTTATGCCAAGTCTATTCTGCTAGATGCTGTCAAATACCACACGGGTTCTAGTAGAAACCGCTTCTTTCATATCTCAAAGGATCATTAAAAAAACTGCTTTTAATTACAGTGGTAAAAGGAGCTCACCAATGCCCACATGTGCTTCCAAGATCATGCTGACATCATTAGCTCCGTCACCAATAGCGAGAGTTATAGGATGCTCCTTCGAAGCTTTGATTAGCTTCACAATCTGTGGAGACAAAAGCATAAGTCATCCCCATTCAGTCCTGGGCCTGGAGTATACATTTGGTTGCCAAAGTTCCTGCAGTTGTCTCGCCTGTGCTTTCTGCAGCGGCGCCATGCGACAACACAGCACTGCACTGCAGTTGCGACAGATTTCTAGGAAGATCTCCCGGTAGTTGCCGACACCCTCCAGGTTGGCCTTCAGTACAGCAGCCAGAGTTGCCCCGTCGATGATCAGACCAAAATCCAGGCAGTCTACTGACAAACTGGACCACCCCCGCAAAAAAAGAAATCACACGTCGAACATCATAGTGTATAAAACAAACAAATGCAGTCTTGAAATTTGGAAGTGGTTTGTTGTAGATACTGTCCCATACCCAGAGATAGAGCGCTGTCTGAGAACCGTCCTGTTGAGTTCGAACAGAACATCGTGTAGACTCTGCTCCTCTGTGCGTTTCTTGGTCAGCTCCAGGATCTGGGTGCTGCGGCGGAACAGCTTGCTGGCGTAGCAGGTAGCCGCTGCAGTCTCCATCTTGTCTCCTGTCAGGACCCAAACCTTCATCCCGGCCTTGTGCAGTGACTCAATGGTGTCCGCAGCTTTCTCCTGGAGCCTGTGCAATCAATAAGTCAATACATGTTTCAGCCTCCAGTAGGATGGGTTAAAGCATCCATCAGAACTTCAAATCAATCAATTACCAACTGGCGATAACTTATCAATGCATGACCACCCTCTCTCTCACACCATCACCAGTTTATCTAAGCCGAGCTGTCAGGGAGCTGATTGATCAGATAGAAACTGTAAGTCAATACTGAAACCTGGTACGGTCAGCGCACAGAAAAAAAAAAAAAAAAAAAAAAACTCATTACAGAATGGGGAAAAAAATGGACACAAATAGCATGAAACATTAGTCCTAAGTCACCTATGAGAGCTCAGAATGAACCTTTTTTTGCCCTTGCGAGTTATGGTAATGTTCGTCAAACCAGCTTCATGACTCATTAATCTTCCCTTCTGTGCTGCTTCTGCTGCACAGCTTTTAAATCTTGGCCTCCCTCTCATCCCTTCCTTCACAGCAACCGACCTGTCCTCCACCGCTGTGGCGCCCAAAAGCACAAAGTCCCTTTCGATGATGTCGTAGGCCTGAGCCAGCCTCTGCTCTCTGTCCTGCAGGGCGAGTTTGGCTTCGTTCAGGTGATGACACGCCTCCTCGTATTTGGACTCCGACAGCCGTTTATAGGCTACACACAGAGTCCGCAGCCCCTCCTGGTGTCGGTGAAGAAAAAAAAGTGATAGAGGAGATAACATGGATTTTCTAATATACTATGAAGCAAACTACACATAATACCTGACATAATGTAAGTTTAATAAAATCTGACTCATATGGGTATTGGAAGAATAATATCAATAGTCATATTTTGCTCTTAACAGGGACATCCTGATATGTGGAGAAACGTTTATCTTTTTCATGTTTGCCGAGTATGTAATATGGAAGTGACAATAAACCAGATTTTGATTTGTGTTGTCCATTAGTTCTTTTTGTCAAGATTAAACAAAGAAGGTGTGATTTTTTTTTTCCGAAGAGCTTTAGTGGTGCTGATAAGAGGCTACTGATACTACCGTAAACTAACCTATTTCATGTACATTATAGTAAACAAATGCACAATTGTGTCATAGTCTCGTCTAACTCTCTGCAAATGAAGCAAATAAGATATTAACCAAAAACAAACAATATTTTTAGGCCATATTAAGGCCATGATTGGGTCGCTGAAACTCTTTTGAAAACCCCTATTTTACTACATTCCTAGGTGGAGAGTCTAAAGGATATATGACTGAAAAAATGTCACTGACTAATGTTCATGCAGATTCTGGCCCTGTTTTTCCTGTGTGTTCTGTTCTTATACCTACCACAGCATTCTGCTCCACCCGCGCTTTCACCTGCTCCACCTTCCCAGATACAACCCGGGGAAAAATGGATGAGTCCGCCCCCTTACAGAAGAGCAGATATTCTCCTAAAATCCAACAAACATGCATGCACGAAAAATTTTAACAAGCTGTAAGAAACTTCAGATGCTGTTAATGTTGCAGTAAACATGCTCATGTCATCTTACCTGAGCTCGACTTGACGATGACACTCATTCTCCTCCTTACAGAGTCAAAGTTCAGTACATGTAGCAACTCAAACCTAAAAGGAGAGACAATGATGGAGTAAAAAAGTTGGTATTTTTGATGTTATATAAGAATTTCATTTATCTTCTTCAAGGTGTTTTCCCCCTATAGTAAAAAAGTCTGTTCGCCCTTTTGCTTCAGTTCGCAATGTTTTGGGAAGTAGACATTTTACTTTCTGAAAAGAGATTTCAGAATCTGTCTTTCTTAAAGTGAGTCCCTTACACTTACTTGCTTTAGCTAGTGAGAATTGCAGATGAACTTGAACTTCCTAGAGAGCAAACTGAAATTCAAGCTCAAAGTCCCAGATGAAAGTTGTGATTTATGAATGTTTTGGACCAGTCTGAGTTTCTGTGGATGTTGACAAGACTAAGAAATCATTTCAGTTCTGACAGATTCTCTATAGAGGGTAAAACAGCAGGAATGAGAATAGTCTCAAACTGTTCAGCTCCCTTCAAAGTTGCTAAATGAACCCCCCTCCCCCATCTCCTTAAAATAAACCACTATTGACAGGCCACTGCAGAGACTGATGGAGAGAGAATGGTTCTATGAACACAAAACCACACTCCAATAGGACCCTGCTGATTGCCATTCTTTGAGATCAGTTGCAGTATTTGGATCTGATAAAGCAATTTTTTAAAAACAACCCACTCTTCGGGGTAGTATTTGGTAACATCTGTGGAGTGTGAAACACAATCTGAGAGTGGTTTCCCTCCAGGCAGCTGATGTACGGCGCCGACTCCATCAGCTCAAGTATTTCTAATCTAGCTCCTGCGGTGTAACCACAAACACACACTTAGCAGACAGACCTTTCAATCTCATCATCTTTGTTGAGGATCTCCATGTAGTTGTCTCTCAGTCTCAGATAGGTGTAACCCAGCCTGAAAACAAAAGGGGGGGATTTGTTAATGACAGAAAAGACCCACATTTATATTATATTACTGGAAAAAAAATTACAACTATGGAAAAATATTCTGGCTGGAGTTTTTGGGCAGAGAGATTACATCAGTGTGCCTTTCTGAAAAACAGCAATAAAAAAATATATATTTCAACAGAATTCTTCCAAATACATAAACATCTCTGGTGAAGCTGTCCATCAGTAATAACAAAGATTATCCTTGATACTCCAAGGACTCCAAGTTAACGTTCAACTTCAAATGTTCAAAGGCCATCTTGTGCATCAGGTAAAGCAGTGATAATGTATACACGCAAACAGGAAAATAAACAAATGTATGCGAAAAAACTTTAAGTAATTCGGCCCTGCAGGTAAAGAAATGTAAGCAGATGTTCATCTGATTCATTCAAGCACACAAACCACAAAGGAATCCTGCTCCGATACCAGTTAATGTCTGTGAGCTCACTATAGACAGACGAGTCTTCTGGGACTGGACTAAATAACTTTTGTAGACTGCAAAAGACCTTTCTTACTTATGTTTTTTTTGCACTATAACATGTGCATAAATACAACACAAAAAAGTGAGTAAATGCTTTGTTGTATTTAAAAAGGAAGACATGGTTTACTTCCCACTACAGCACTGAGTTACAGCTCACACATCCTGTACATGTTACAGTATTTCATGACTGAAAGCAATACGTGAGACCGACAGGCTGTGATGTCTCTTATACGTGTCTAAGACTAGGTTGACACAATCTGAAAATAGCACCGCATTTAAAATATCATACCCCATGTTGCATTGGGTATGGAAGGGAAAGCAAAACAAGTCAGGAAATTTTCTACCATATTCACGAGTGAAGTGTGATTTGAAGGCAAAACTTTGCATGTATGAGCCAGGGTTTTACAACCCTGGAAAGTTATCAGGAGCCAGACTGATATATCAGCCAGAATTAGCTCATTAGTATTATGGTATATATCAACTGATAAACAAGCAACTGAAGTACAGATTGGCCAACAATATGTTTTCTAAAGAGAGACAAATTTATTTTTCTTCTATAATACCTACTGCCCAGTACTTTTTAAGAGATTCTTTTAAAATAAAACATTTGTTTAGGTTGATGATTGTGTAATGAATTTCTTGTGCCCCTGTGCCTGGATCCCAACTGTGTCAATGTACCGGCTTCGTTGAAATCAATGAGTTCCCACATCATAGAAAGAGTGATTTTGAATTGCTTTCAGATTATAATACACATCTAGGTGCTATACTTTTACTGTCCCATGTTTTAAAACTTTCAATCCATAGAGAAATTCATACATCTCGTATTTTATAAACTCTGCCTTAAAACAAGTGGTCATGATGTCCGAAAATTGTGAGGTCACAACTATACAGGTCACTGCCCACCCCAAATCAACTATTTAAATTAATAGTCAGAAGACGGACTCATTAATATTGATGAGACAGAAAAATGACTTGTTCCAGAGAGAATTCTGAGAGAGGAAATATTTAAATATCTTAAGATGATATTTGGTACTTGAAACCACAAATACATCTTGTTAGGAACAACAAAAGCTCAAATAAAAGCCAGGAAGTCTGCAATAGTGCCTACCTTTAATGGTGTTTTAGAGTGTTAGTCCTCAAAGTCCTTTTTTATACTGTTCCCTAAATGTAGAGCAATGCAGCAGCACAGACTAAACAGGCAGACACGTTTTTTGCCACGTGTTTTACTTGCCAAAGACCAAACTGAGGGCAAAAAGTCCCCAGAGTAAGAGAAGACGGCTGCAAAACAAACCTGACCGAGCCTCACCAAGGGGAAAAAAAAAAATAAAAAAAAAGTGATGTGTGTGGAGTATAAAAACCGCTGCTCTTGCGACAAGACATTTATTTGATGTGAATGTTGAACACCCTCAAAATAAATTGGCTCAATTCAAAACCAGTATGCTGCAGGAAAGAATCAACAAAACACAAGTGGGTCAATGCCCACATGCTAAAGCGTGTTTCAGTGTTTTACCTTTTCATTCCTTCCACTAAAGCCACTTCATCTGGGGAGGAGGAGATGTAAAAGGAGGTGGGCCTGCCCTGGTGGATGCCCCTCTTGATGCCGTCCACCGTCTCCTCCTCTTTCACCTGCACCGTGTGACACAGACACAGCGCCCGGAAAAACAGGTCCTCATGTTCCTGCAGCAACAAAGACAAACATTATAATCCATGTACCTTTTTTGTTTGTTTTTTTTGTTACCAATGCAACGATCAAATACATATCAAAGGAGTATAACTGAAATTAAATACAAAACTAATCCTATGATGTCTGAATTGAGCTTTCATCACATATTGTTTAATCCATTTGCAAGCAATAATCCCTAACTTCCTTTTTTTGGAGGAAAAGTTCGGCACTCTTTATTTATTGATATTTGAAAAAAAAAAAAAAAAAAAAAAGAGAGTCTATGTGGGAGCACAACCATTACATCTTTTTTTCCCCCAAAAAAAGTTTTCTGCAAAATTGAAGTTTTGGCAGGTAGTGCTCTCACTCTCTGATCATCTGTGGTGGCTACTGCTGACTCCACAATTTTTATTCTATTAAATCTAAACACTGTCGGCAGAAATGAAAAGCTCATCACTTTTCTGTGTATCCGAGGACTTTTCGCTCCACATAAGATGAAGCTAACACTCGAGGTGTAGTAAGAAAATGTCACAGTTTCCATTAACTAGATGTAGGACCGGTTGGATTCAGGGAAAAATAAACTAGCAACACACAATGCATGCTTTTTTGTCAAATTTCTTGTAATTTTTGCTTTGGTTTTATGTAGATTACTATATTTTAAAAGTTACAGTACAATCATTCTGGGAGGAGGGGGTGGCTACATAGATCCAGAGATTGTTACTATTAACTTCCAGTCCTTTTGTGACATCACAAGAAGAGCCATTTCTATGTGTATGTCTTATGTGTAAGACGAAACCAGACCACAACAGAATAAGTTGGTGGACTTATTGTAAAGTTCAACAGCAACAGTAGAGATTGATTTATTATAAACAAGTACTACACTGTTTTAACAATAGGACCCATTTAAGAAAAACAATAAATCAACATATTTGGGCAACTAAAAAATAGTTGCTCAAATATGATGATTTATTGGTTTTGGGCTGTTGGATAAAACATTAGTGTCAAACTTTAATGTTTTTTTTTTGATGAATAAACACAATAATCAATAAATTAAGTAGACAGCGTAACATCTGACCAGACTGGTAAGTTTTTTTTTTAAGGGTCACAGGGCAAAAAAATTGGAAACCACTGGTTTAACACATATATATTCATCACCCTTATAATTATATTAATGTTCCCCCTGTCCGAAAGTGTGTAAATTTAATCCGTAATTGTTGCTCACTCACTGTTTTTTTATTTTCTCTATTTATGTCTTCCAGAGCAGAGTAAGCACAGTCAAATATCCAATTAGGTGTACTTTATCAAACACACACACTTACTCTTCTGTATCCTCCAGGTGAGGAATCAATCATGTCTATACTGGAGGCAGCACTGAGGATTTGGCCGTTGCAGATGGCGTGCGGAATGTAGACGTTCCCATCGACACAACATTCAATAAACTCCATGTTATTCTCAGTGAGAGTGCCGGTCTTATCAGTGAACACATATTCCACCTGGAAGAGAAAGGAAGGAGATGGACAGAGAGAGGCCATGTTTACGAAGCTTAAATCCAGGTTCTGTACGTAAGTGTGTGTGTGTGTGTGTGTGCGTGCGTCTGTGTGAGTACCTGTCCCAGCTCTTCGTTCAGGTCAGAGGTGTTGACCTGTGCTCCCTCTCCCAACTCCTCATCATACATCTCCTCATCCCAGGTGATGAAATAGGAGCCTAGAAATTTCTGCATCTCCACCGTCACATACATAGACACTGGGATGATATAATTGAACAGGACCATGAAGGCCAGGAAGTCTGTGAAAGCTCGGATCACCTGTTGAGAGTTGAGAGAGACGACTGCTGTGGTTATCTGCACCAAATCAAAACCGAAGTACTAGGAAATTTAGTTAATGAGAGTGGGTCAGAAGAGGCCGATCAACGGACCACGTGGCGCTGGCGTTCGTGCTCAGTCCGGTGGTTGTACCAGGGCTCGTCTCGGTCAGGAAACCACTGCCAGGCGTACTTCAGAGCAGTGTTGATCACTGCTTTACTGATCAAGATGCACAGATACACTATCAGAAAGGCATTCATCGACCTGCAGAGAGACAAAGTAAAGAGCAGGATGGGTGATCAAGGAAACCAATCAAATGATGACACACTACAAATCTAAATGGTATTAGATCAAGGGGGGCGGACATTAATCATACTTTTCTACAGCTGAGCGTTTCTGAGATTTAGATTGGTAATTGAGTGCCATCTTGGTATCCATGCCGGTGTAGACTGCAACAGCTGAGGGAAAAAAAATTGGATTACTAGAACAAGAAAATATAAATCAGCTTCTACTTTAAAGTTGTTAGCATTTATTGCATGTCAGCATATACATGATAATACCATATATATGTTGTGTGTTCTTCAGTGTTGCTCCTCTGAGTAGCATGTTCTCCGCCCCAAGTGGTCTGAAAAGTAGAAAGAGAATCCCTTACATGGAACCATTTGACACATGAGAATATACCCTTTTGTTTTTTAAGAATTACTTTCGGAAATTGACACCGCTCACTTTAAAGCTAGCTAACTTTCTAGTCACCTTTGGAAGCTAGGAGACAGTCATTCATCTCAGCATTAACTCAAGAAACAGCCTGGCGCATTCCAAAGGTATGAAAACCTGCCATTCAGAACGTAAAAGCTCACGAAAACAATGTATATCTTGGTTTCTGTACAAAATTTGAAAGGTAAAAACAAGCCTAATAAGTGCTGCTAAAGAGCAGGCTAATTGTTCTGTATGCTAAGCTAATCTTCACTGTCCACTGGCTGTAGCATCCTATTATTGGTAGATATAAAAGTGGTACATTCTGTCAAGAAAGTAATAATACCAAACTATTCCTATAAAAAAACGCATTTCTCCATGAATAGAGTGTCCAAAAAATATATCTTAAAGCTACAAGTAGAAAATGTATGTATAAAGTGAACGTACCTACAAAAAAAAAAAAAAGTGCATAGAATAGTATACCAACCTAACCACAGGCTCGTCTTTGTCCTTGTAAATATTGATGCGTCCCACAAATCTGGGGAAAAAAAAATCATAGCATAGTCAAATCCAGACTATTTTATATAGTAAGAGACTTGAATACAAATGTGCGTCAATGAGCATGTGTCACACTCACTTATAGAGGTCAGGCTGCGGTTGTTCACATTCAATAGTGGCATGTAGAGAATCCACCTCCTGCTCTGTTCTAAAGGCCATGGTATCTGGTACGGCATAATAGGTCTGAGGCAGCGAGGTGGAGGAAGAGGGGAGAGGAGGGAGACAGCAGGGGAAAATGTCACCCACAACCACTATTGAGAGAAGCGTTCATTTGACTCCCCAGTCTGACTTCCAGCAGGTTTTCTAAATGGGCGTGAGTCAGGGGGCCGGGGCTCCGCGGGTCACTGGTGGATGGCGTGCTGAGATGGCGAGCACATCGGGGGGTCACGCTGGGCCAGGAGCATGTTTGAGGAGGGCGGGGGGAGGACTCTTTGCTGCGCTGTGGGATGTGTGTGTGTGTGTGTGTGTGTGCATGTGCGTGCGTGCATGTGCGTGTGCTCAGCCATGCGAGTGGCCGTGTGAGTGACATCAATGAATATCAGTGGAGAAGTGAGAATGTGAAATGGCGGTGCCCAACAGTGTCACCTGCAACTCCATGCATTTGTGTGTGTGTGTGTGTGTGAGTGTGTGTGTGTGTGTGCATGCGTGGGTCAATGCATCTGTTTATTTAGTTTAGTTTAGTTTATTTAAAAGCAATTGTGAGGGTCCCATATCATAGAAAGTGAGTTTGTTTATAAGATGGTCTGTGTGTTACATAACTGCTTTCCCATGTTTCAAAATACTTAATCCACAACCCACCATGTGTCTCTTATAACAAGCTATCAAAACTTGTCACTTTTTTCACTGGTCACTTTTTCTCTTCACACGCACCCTGCACCTTAAGTGTGCATTAGCTATGTATGTGTACATGTGGGTATGTGCGTGGATATGTATGTCCATATATATATATGCAAATATGTGTGTATGTGTATGTATGTAGGTATGTACGTCCATGTATGTATGTATATATGCCTTGCTTATGCATACTTTTTTTCTTACTATTTATTAGCATTTTCTCTCCATTCTGTCGATAATGCATACTGTGTATGCGGATTAACAAATTCTGCGAATTTGTACATTGTGTTGTGTGTTTTTTTATTTTTTTATAGTTATATACTTCTTCAACTTTATTTTTCTTTTTCTTTATCTGTAACGCTGCAGTAACACACAAATGTCCCCGTTGTGGGATCAATAAAGTTTTATCTTATCTTATCTTATCTTGAAACTTCCCTGACATTGTGATGTCACAACTAGACAGCCACTGCCCACCATCCATTCAGCTATTCAAATTATCACCTTGTGACTGGACTCCCCATCCAGGCTGGTGGTGGTGACGTAGCAGGTCCCATCATGGCGGCTCGACGAGAGCAGGATGAGGTCACAGGGGAAAGTCTCATCCTCCCTCACCACGACGACGTCCCCCACCTGGCAGAGAGGGACAGCCACGGCACAAATGTAATGGCTTTCCTATCAATAATAAATGATCAGCTGTTCCCGATAAACACGGAGCATAAAAGACAGACAGACCTCCGCTCATCTTCACCGTTCCTTTTTTTTCCCCCTTTTTTCTCTCCAAAGGATTGAGAAGTTGCATAACGGATTATGTGTGCGGAGCAGCTTAAGCTCCAATAAATCCCATCTCCACGGTGACCATACACATGACACACGCTCTCTGATTTAGCATGATTAATATATTCATCATTATTCCTGCTCCCAATTCACACTCTAATCCTCTCTGTTTGATCTGCGGCGGTGAGAAACCTCGGTACAGCCGGAAGGAGGAGAGACGGAGAGAGACACGGAATGATGGAGGGGAGAGAGACCGATAAAAAGAAACAGGAAAAGAGAATGTAGAATTTGTTCCAAGAGACACATTTCTTGAGCAATCCAATTCAGTCAAAACCACTGCTGTGGCAACACAAACTATAATTCTTTGTAACCTTTAGTCGTGGACAGCTGTACTGAAGCCTTCAAGCTTGGCACGCTGGACTGGAGATGCAGGAATGAGATGTACCTAAACCATTTTATACCCCCTCTGAACCTATACATCTACAGTACATGTGGGCTGCTTAGATAGACCTCACATTAGGAGTCTGACCACTGACAGAAAGTATATTTACTCAAATACTGTACTTACTGTAATAATGTAAACTTTTGAATTATATTCACTTGAGTATTTCCATTTGATGCTACATCATACTTCTATTTTACCACATTTTACAGGGTATTATTGTAATTTCTACTCCACTACATTTGAACAGCTTTCATTACTTTTTGGATGCAGATTTAGTATATTTTACTTATTTACAATTACTATTTATTAATATACTGTGAGTACTTTGTTCACCACTGAATCTGACTACCCTGTTTTCATTCATGCTGTATTAATACAAGAGATTTTTGTGGAAAAAAAGGAGGACTGCACGGTGAAGCTGATTCATGCATTTACACTGAATCGTGACATCCAGCCCTGCATCTGCAAAAAGGTACTGTTTGCAGATGCAGGGCTGGATGTCTACCGCAAATAAAACAAAGCAATATTAATGAGTGTCATATTTTCTGTGCTTTGCCAGCTCTCTAGCATTCTTGCTGATCACTTCTGTATGTACTCTCTTGGCAATCGAGCTAAAAAATAAACACTATGAACACTATTGGAGTCCTTTGATTTCCAATGTAGAACGCTTAAGTTCACACTTCTAATTAGAAAAAGAAAGTGTTGCCTGTTCGTTATTTCAGCCGAAGCTATGGAGCCTAGAGAGTACAAGCTACTCACTAAAGTGTTTGTTGTGTTCACCCTGCTGCTATGTTTCAATTCATCTTGCATAGCCTGACCTGTCTCCACATCACTGAGGTACGTCTGGCTGCACCGGTTATTATTTCTATTATGGGGGGAAAATGCTCAGCTCAGGGTGCAGCGAAGGTGTTCCTAACAAAGTGCCAGAAGGGAACATGTTTGAGCTCAGGTATTAAAACGGTAATACCAGCAAAAGAAAACTATTTTAGTAGCAAATGCATGTCGACAGAGTTCTAGGGAAAATGTATTTTTCCATTTTCAACACACTAGCTGGTAGATAGCTCAGAGGTTGTTGCTGCTGTTTCATGCAGTGACAGGGATTGTGAAAATGGTAAGTGGAAGGGGAGGATAATGACGGCTGGAGTAGTTGGCCAATGGCAGGCCGATATCTACAATCTCCAGTAAGCAATTTATTGCATTCAAGTTATAATCCTTAAGACTTTAATCTCAGTCGATATGGCATCAACTGTGGTCACTGGCTGTAGTGGATGGTGCTTTAATACATTTATGTGGCCTCAGTTTTATCCTTAATTGTAATGAATGCACCACAACACCAAGGCAAAATCCTGTGGTTTGGGTAAAACTAGACAATAAACCTATTTATGATTCTGAAAAGAATGAAGGTATGGCCCTGCCCAGGATCTCCTGATGCAACTGCTGTTAAAACGTCATCGTCTGCCTAACATTAACACAAGCATTAATATTTACACAAAAGTTCCAGATTCATAAGTACTGTAAACTACATTGAATGTTATTATAAACTGAATCCAGCATAAAGGAATTGAATTATCTCAATGTTTTGCGGGGCAGGTGGCCTGCATTGGTGGAAAGTACTTGTTCTTTACATGGATATTTCCATTTTATATCCTTTATGGTTTATTTTTCTAGAGCACTACATTTCAGAGAGAAATATTGTACTTTTTACTGCAATACATATATCTGACAGCTTTAGTTACTGTATTAACAACTTTGCAGTCTTGATGATAAAGATTTGAGGTACAAGACATATACATCAAATATATCACTTTACAAAATATGATGTGTTGTTATAAATTTAACTACCCAACAGCATAAAAACAGTTCACCTCAACCAACTACATTGAAATACTTCAATAATAATACTTATATAAGTGCAGATAAAGAGAGCAAGCAATGGCTAATGTCACAATGAAAACCTTAGGTCAACCAACTAGATATTTTCAAGAATTAGACTGAGCCACATGTTCTCCACTGATCTGCCGTTGGATCCAAGTAATACTAAAGAGTTGACGACAGGAGATTATGGGCAGGGCGTTGATGGCTTGTGACCGGGTCACAAGGTTTTTATCGCCAACTGCTCCAATGGAGCCGCTTAGTGTCTGGAGGATCAGACAGAAGTTGGATTTTTTTTTTTTTTTTAATTACAATACAGAGAGAAACAAAGTTAGGGAGAGCTACTATAAGCTGCAGTACGGTGGTGTCACTTTGTGGCCTCAGGTGCTGTCATGTTCTAATGGGGCCATTCTTACCCTCAGCTTGTGACTCTGTGTCCTCACCAACTTCCCTTGCTGCACCACGTCCACCGGAGACTCGTTTATAGAGCAGTCGGCCTTGTGTCTGAGCCAGTCCTCATAGCCCTGAGAGAGAAAAATATTGTTAGAGAAAAGGCAGAGAGAGAGCCAACACGTTTGTTGGTGTGAGGGCGGGGCAGAAAATATAAGCTCCTTCAGACAAAGCTCCTCCAATAATGGCACGGAGGGTGACTCAGCTACAGACAGTAAAGCAGGCTGAGAGGAGTCTGACAGGCTGCTGCTTGATGCTCTAATGCTGTTGAGAAGTTAAAACCGCTCGGTTTGAGTTAAATAAGCTCTGACAGTCAACCGTTTATATGACAACAGTTGGACACAATATGTAGTGACACAGAGAAGTGCTCCACGCTCACACTTGTTGTTGCAGGGTTCCACAGACAGGCAAAGTTGACAGGTGTGTGTGTGCGTGTTGTAACTTGGGTGTGTGTGTGTGTGTGTGTGTGTGTGTGTGTGTGTGTGAGAGAGAGAGAGATCGCTAATGCAGTCCAATATGACTGCCTATCTTCCTGGCCTAATGCTGGAACAGGGATTCTGCCTTTGTACCCTTTACCCAAAAAGATGAGGCAGAATAACGAGGCGAACACCACCATCCTGAACAGGAAGTGTAAAAAGGGCAGTATAGATTATTGTGCAGAGAGAATTCGGGCCAGCGCATAGCATGAGATCAAGAAACAGAGGGGGGGAGATGAACAGAGGTGAAAGTCATAGTCAGTAATTAATTAACATTGTGCTCTCTGAGCTTAGTGACCCGTTTCCTGGATTTCTAGCCAATGTGTCATGTTTTAGATTTATGTCCCAATAAAGCTCAGGCTTCCTTAGCCAGAACAGCTCCATCTATCACTGATAGTACCCCATCCCTCAGCACCGGGATGCAGTAGAGAGGATGCATCTCCCAGGGGCACGGGATCCTCAGCTAGAATGATTAACAGAGGAGACCATTCATTATCATATTTCTCACATCACCAGACATATTCAATGGCATGTCCTTTTGCTGAGAGAGGAATGTGTATATACAGATAATAGAGAAGCCGATTGGGGGAGAGAGAGGGAGAGAAAGAGAGAAAGAGAGAGAGTGTATGTGTGTGTGTGTGTGTGTGTGTGTGTGTGTGTGTGTGTTTGGGGCCAAGAGTTGGCATAAGAGGGGGATCATTGCGGGCTATATTTCCCAGAAATGTGAGCATGTTTGTGTTTGTCCTACCTGTTTTATGGCGGTGACAGTGATAACAAAGAAGAGAGGCAGGCCGCTGGTAACTGGGCTGGTGGGGGTGTCGATGATAAGCTGCAAGGGGGAGGGAACAGGAGGGTGAGGGAGGGGGCACGAGGACAACGGAGAGGGGAGGATGCCAAGTAATACAATGCTGAGTAAGGAAGTGCAGCAGTTTCTGTAATAAGAAATCAAGCACCAATCTGCAAACAATGTATCTTAGTAATCAAAGCATGCCCGATTCCTCCATCTCCACTTAGAGGAAAAATCCATTGTGGAATAATTTATTTTTAGCTTTAAAGCGTGTCTATTCCTGCACTCTTTCAGCAAGGCCCTTTGGGGTGATGAATGTGTGCAGATTTAGAGAGCAATAATAGCAACGTAGAACCTTTTTTCAGCAAAAAAAGAAAAAGGAGTAGCAAGTTTGCTACTATACGTCACGGCCAATGCATCCTGTTAAGAGAGCGTTGTATTTCACATGCTACTGATAAAAGAAACACATATAAGCTTGTCTACTTAAAGAAAATGCTCATAAAGAAATTGAAAGAGTTTGTCCTACTTATTTAACATTTGATGCAGTAGGATGGCTCAGGGGAAAAAAAAGCCGTTTCACTGTGGCTGAGCAGTATTCCTTTGTCACTTAGTGGTTACAGGCTAACATGACTTTAGTAAATTTAAATTATGCTGCTAATCCTCATCCTGGTAACCTCAGACACATTTTGGGGGATTTAGTTGTTAAGCTTGGATAAGTGCTCTTATTTTGAAAAATGAGACAATGAGTGCAAAATCGAAACCATATGTTTGGCTGGTGAACACTATCGCTTAGAAAGACAGCCACTTTCATTAAACACATGACCATTTAAGGATGTAAATCTGTCTGAACATCTAGAGTGCTGTATCTTTAAAAAGTATAATAAGTGCATAAACCACCTAATTGTGTTTAAGAGTCAACCAAATGGAATAACTGGTAGTGCCAACATTATAAAAAAACTCATCAGTTGCAGCGTTTTTTTTTTTTCCCAATTAACTCACAAATAAATATTCTTTACAATTAGTCTCATGGATTGCCATGAACTTTGGTACAGACACACAAGTAAAGTAAACCAACTACATTAACTTCATCAAATGACAAAAATAAAAAAAGAAAGATGAAAGTAAATTCTGGTTAATAATAAATCATCACAATCTCATACTAACTGGTTATCTATGTGTAAATATTGGGATATGGTTCAGCTGCTAAACTGCTATGAAATATCTTGCCGCTAAGCTATTTAATCAAAACTGAGCTAGTTTCCAGTAGGAATTAATAATCATCACAAAAAAGAAACGTTTGGTACCAGCAGCTAAGTTTTTAAAAATAATATATCAGTAGCTTTTCTTGGGAAACTCACCTGAACCAGGAATATGACCAAGAAGTAGAAGTTGGCGATTCTTCTGAACTGCTCAAACAGGTTCTTGGGAATGAAGCTCCAGAAGGTATACTGTCAGACAGAGACAGCAAAACCATCATCACACGGCTAGTAAGAAGTCAGAAGATACAATAGGCACATCATGATAATCCTGCAGAGACCGTGATGCACAGCAAACACGAGAACTTACATGGTTGTCTAAATATAAAACAAAGAAATAGAGATGAAGATAAACAGTATCATGGCACTGACTCATGGCTCACTACCTTGGAGGAGACGATGCGGTTGTCGGGGTAACGTTGAGGGATGTAGGCCTCAGCTCCCGGAGGGGGTTCTTTATGCCCAATGTACACCGTCCGATTGTCCACCCAGTTCTCCTCCCCCACACACTAATAGAGAGAGACAGATATATAAATAGCAATACAGGTAGAGAGAAACAAAAAAACAGGGTTGAATAATGCTGCTCACAACTCACAATCTACTTCCTATAATAAGTGTTTAAAACCATGTTTTAAGACTCGATTATTATATATATATATATATAATCAATTTAATTATCCAGTAGAAATGTAAACTATATATATATATATATATATATATATACATATCATAATTGAAAAAGATAGTTATACTAAAAGAAAAATTGATACTGAAAGTATTTGTGAGTTGCAGCCAAAAAAAAAAGCAAATAAATCAATCCTCATAAATACAATGATCAAATGAAATGTAGATGAAGGGTTATTCCTGATCCAGCTTAAGAAAGATGTTTGACTGACTGTCCTGGATTAAACGCTGCTGTCAACAAACAGAATGTTACACAACCGCAGTCACTTCCTTTAACAAACAACCATGCAGACGAGAGCGGGTTGACTGAAGGCTGAGTGTATGGTTGTTGACATGTGTAGGTGAGATCAGCTCTGAGTCACAAGTGTACATTTTTTCATGCATCTCTCCAATTCCTACATGAATTCTCTGCTCTGCTCTGTCTTCTATGCCTCGTTTTCTGCTAAATCAATAAGATTTATTCTCTTTGTTCAATATGTAGATTTAAAATAATGACTGCACCTTGCATCATGTTTAATGCAAACCTCGATCTCATGCATCTCTCATTTATTTTACATCCAAATAGATCCCCAGTTACGTCCAGTGTTTTCTGGGAGAGCAGTGCTGCAAATATATTTGTTTTTAAAAGTCCTTTCCTAAACAATATTGTGAGAAGAGCGCTTTCCAAGAACGAGGAGAGTGGGGGGGGGGGTCATTCAGCCATTTGTTTCCAACTGGCTTCCTACATGGCTCCTAATGCTTTGGGCCTGAGTGGGCAGTGTGAGCGTAGCCTTTGGCAAAGCAGCCTGCCTGACACAGCTCAAAGAAGTGTTGACCATTTGCAGAAAAGTTCCGGGACAAGCACTTCAGTGGAAGCTGCATTTCACTGTTTAAAATGTCCTCAACACTTTGGCAGAGATGTGGCTCGTCATTGCCAGTGAGCAAAACTTTTACTGTCTTTGTGTTTGGACTTCACATAAAGTAAATGTCCCACTCAGATAATGAGTTGACAACTGAATACTACTGAAAGCTTACATCCTTTACTCAGTTCTTGACACAAGATCAATGAAGGCTCATCTAAATTTTCAAAAGTAAAATCTTCATCAATAAACTGTTTCAAAATCCATAAGCAAAGGCTTAAAAGTGAAAGCAATAATGAAAAGAGAGTCACGGGTCTAAACTTATCCTCTGAAATCAACAGGCAGTTGACAGGGGGATAAAAATAGACAGGAAGCCAACAGTGTCAGCCGACATCAGACCCCTCCAAAACATCAGGGAGGGGGAGGCATGACCCACAGAGAAACAGCAATGGAGGAAAACAGAGATGGAAAGCGTGACAGATAAAGAAAGGCAAATTGCATGGGAGAACGAGCAGGAGGTCAGACAAAAGTGAAATTAAGAAAGTAAGACATAATTACAAAATGAAAGTGAATGAAGGCAACAACGGAGAGGCAAATGTGTGCTGAAAAAAAGAAAAACTGACATTTACTGAGATGAGGTTATCTAATTATGGTAATTCTCATCTAGTTATCAGCCCATAATACAATAAATTCTCATATAAAATAATTTTAACATATTTATTAAATTGGTATCTTTGAAATGTCTCGTTCATCACCATGGTTTTACTGCTAATAAACGTTTTAGTAACTTTGGGATAAACTGCTTTCACGGCTCCACACATTTCACACAGCTTGACAGAACTGCTGGTAAATCCAGACTCTTATCAAGTCATCAAACATTTACATCCAACTATCTGAAAATTGCAAACCTAAATGTTTCACTAAGACACAATGTCTTTGAATGTTCATGACCGTCTCTTATGTAAACTGAGAATAGCTAAACGACCTAATGGCATCCAGCAGCTGATTGATTGGCTGAATTTAAATCAGAGTCAATCAGACTTCAATATTAACGGGCCATACTGTAATTTATCAAGACAGCAGTCAACTACAATATTAACAAGGAGCAGACCAAATTTAGAATGGGGCACAATATGAGTTTGGTCTTATGTAGATTAACAGAGGAAGAGTACATTGCTTTGAGCATCAAGTGGACTATTATACATGGCCTATATGTGAATATCTCCTTACTATTGTTATTGATTTCAACCATGTTGCTCAGCACTTTCTATCTTTGCAGCATATCAAGTACCACGTTCAAACTCCATTCACCTTAAACCCACATTTCCATGAATCCCTATATGGATTTCTGTGTTCACACTGACAATGTGACTGTGGTAGAGGGATGGAGAAAGACGCAAAGATGTTGCATTGTAATTTGTAGTTATGTGATCATGAATCCTCACTGATCCCTATCAATCACTGGTCCTCTGTCCCCTTTTCACTCCACTGCTCCATCCGACAAAGTGGCTGGTTAGTTGCAGGACATGGAAGCTTTGTCTTTATTATCACGGAAACTTCTTCGTAGCAGGGTGGTCTTACATCACCATCAGACATGACAGAACGAATTTCATAAGAGCTAACATGACACCACTGCAGCTATCCTATACTTTTATATTGTATATACGCAGAGTGGACATGACCCACCACTTCCACAAAGCTGTCTCCCTCAATTTTTAACACAAATAAGTAATTTCGAATATTAAAGACATGTTAAATAAACACACAACACAATCACTGCTAAATGTAAAACAATGTGTTTCTTAATTGTTGAAAAATATGACCCCTCTATTCTGGTGGTTTTACTAAATGTGGTTTCAATGTTTTTTTTTTAACAGTCTGCTGGTTAAGATAAGGCCTAATGATCATTGTTGAGATTAAATGATTTAGGTTATCATAGCAGCAGCGACTAGAGGGAGGGAGGAGGCAATGGTTAAAAGACTAGAGGCCATGGGGTGTCCTTCAAAGATTTTTATAGTTTTTCCCTTACCGAGTCATGACCTCATTTGGTAATATGGGTAAATGGCATTTTCGGCCCTGTATATTTGGTTACTGTAGTGGTGCATTCTCCTGGGTAGATGGTTTAATGTTTTAATCTGTGAATTGACAATGAAAGAACAGAAGCTGTTCAGACAGTATTTGTGGTTCTGGTCCTAATGTGCTTGTGTTACCTTCTACAGCACTTTAATGCTTTATGGAGCTGCATATTTTCATTATGGGAAAGCAACCCCTAACCCCTGCGCCATGATCTATCCCCAGCATCCCCACCATGTCACTACTTTCTGCAACGGAGGTGTCGTAATAAAAAAGGCATACGCCATTAGGCGGCCTGATTAAAACGGCCATGTCTCATCCTGCTTCCACTGTGCCGGCATGTATCCCTCATTAATCAACGGTGACTGACTGAGCTCTTTCTTATGAACTGCTCATGTTAAGTGTACAGAGGATGTATAAATATGGAGACTTAGTAGCAAAACAGTTATGTGCAGGATGTAAAAGCTTTGAACCTAAACTGCATCATTTTTTCTATTTTTACAGACAACACTATGGGACAATATAAAAATAAGAAGCATTTAGAAAGAAAATAACAAAAACTGTAGGTGGTTGCAGTCACATGTTTGTTTGTCTTATAAACATGATTTAATGCAGTATTTATTTACCAGTATGTAAAAGTGTAGAAGTACCCTACTTTCTAACAAGTTACAGAATTTGCTAAGATAAGAGTAGACTGCCTAGACTAGAGCCACCCTCTGTCTCCTGGAGGTGGGGACATAATAAACTCCCTGCTCTGCAGTCACTTGGATGAACACAGCAGAGCCATTTGGCACGAACACCTGAATTTGGTTCCTGTAATTTGTCACACTCCTGGATGATTTTTTAATACTTTTTGTACTTTTATGTTCACAACTTCAAAGGAGATCCATGTTCTTTTGTTCATGATGAGGCAAGTCCCACCCTTTGGAATTATTACCGAACAGATTTGAAAATCTGTGCAACCACAATCAAACACCTGGTCAACTTCAACTGTTGCTGGCCTTGTGTCTTTGTCCAATGGTTTCCAACCATCAGTCTGTTTTCACAGTAAGAGGCTGTGTTAATCAGCAAGCTCTGGTTCATTTTCTTGTTAAAAGAACTTCTTACATTCAAATGAGAGAACAGAGCACATCCGCCAAGTAAATTTGGTAAATTTAGGGTGAGACAATTAACAAAGACGCAGTAACCTATTAATAGAAGCTCTGACGTGGGTCGTAGCCTTTAGCAGAGATAAAAGGAGAATTTAGACCTTGATCATCTAAAAGATTCAGCATGTTCTGTATTGCTACTTATTTGCCATTGATCACCATAGCAACAGAGCATGCGATGACACACCTACACTGTCTCTGCAGGGTTGTAATGTAAAGTACACAAACTACACAAAGGCTCTAGTAAATCAATGTGATTTTCTCATTCATTTAACACTGTATATGTAGATTTAGTGAGAGAATGATGAAACCTTTAGTCTTAAACCCCAAATTTCAACATAATTTAAGTTTGCATCTAGACTTTAATTAAAACCAACAAAATAAAAGGGTTGGCATATTGTTGAGAAAGTAACGACTCAGATTCCTAACATGTGGACAGTTAATCCATATAATACTTGTTTGGTGAAACAAGTCATTTGGGAGGGTTGTGACATTTAGAAAAATGTTTCCACTGTTTTTCAGCCAGTCCTTTTCCCATGAATGTTTGTGCCCAATAGCATCACATGACGGAAGTCATAGTAGTAATTACATGGTTTAGCCATGAGTAAATTGTCTTCACTGCCCAGCAAACCTCCTGGGGATGTGGGTCTATTACCATGTTTCTACAGTAGCCCAGAATGGACAAACCAAACAATAGCTATTAAAATCCCCATTTGCATTTTTCACAGCCATTGTAACCCTGCCACTAGAGGCCAATAGAAAACACACACTGCACCTTTAAAGAAAATGTATGACCCCTATACAGGTAGGCATTAATATGAAATCCAAATTTTACTGTTCAGTTGTGAAAATGAGTTTTAAAAATCATCACATCATATGATCAGGAAATCCATGTTTACACTCCTTTGCTCGTGGATTATGAAAAAAAACCTCCAGAGCACATTTGTTGCAGCCAATTCAGAAAACAAAGTGCATTCAGGATCAAAAACAGTAAGAGTCAATGTTAAAGAAATAACTGTGGAATTGCCATATGGCAGCGCTATGCATTACAGGGTTAATGTCCCAGATGATATCCCAAGATCTCCTCAGGTATTTTATTTAGTTCAACTAAGACTTGTTAAACTCTACTCTTTGTGGAAAATCCTTTTTTGGAACAAAGATAAATGAAAGAGAAAACATCAGAAGTAAGTAATGTAGAAACTAGTTGAATAAAGAGTAGGAATGTACTATAGCTCACAGGAAAAAAAAAAAGCTGGTATTCTTTAATATATCTAATCAGACAATACAGTTGGGAGGGAAACTCAGGTGCAGATGACAACACAAATCTGTGTTGGTTGGCACTTCAGTCTGTTCTACTGACTCTGCCTCCGATGACAAATGTCACTAAATCACCCAGGTATCTGTAACTGCAACTAATTCAAAGGATAAATATAAAAAGCATGATTTAAAATGACAACATTTGTATTCTGTTATTATCTTTGCTTTTCTCTCCCACTTGACTTGCAGTGATCCAATTGTTACATAAGTCTTTAATCCAGCTGTGCTACTTCTCCTCTCCCCTTCCCCCCTTCTCTCCTTTTTCCTTTTTCCTCTCTCCACCGTAATCTGCATCCAAAAAAAAAAAGAAAAAAAAGAAGTCCTCTTTTTGATTTTCTCTGCATTTAACACCAAAAATGACATCCTAGTACAGGCTTGAAATGGTGTCTTGAAATAAAACCTCTGTCTCTGTGCTTGCTGAGAAACTAAATCATTCCTCTGTGCCAGGATGCAGATGCATGGCCCTGTTCTCTCGGATGTAAACACAGAAGCTCGGTCCAAACACAAATCCTGTGTTTTTGTCACCTACTAGAGACCCGTCTCTCCACCGGGGCCATCACGGGGGGGGGGCGGACAGAAATAGACTGCCCTTAACCATTTGTAACAGTGAGAGCTAATGTGGCCAACAGTAATGCAGCAGGCTGCATTCTGCCTTTTAACACCAGCCAGGGACTCAAAGAGCTGTTAAGTTGCGAGGAACCTTTCTAAAGCCCTTCAGCGGTCTGGGTCCTGCTGGCAACCTTTTAATCAAAAGGGAGGCATTGCTGGCCTTTCCCTCTTTTATCTGCCGGGGTTGTGAGAAGTTTACAAAGGAATAGCTGCCATACATTCATGGATCACATGTAAAGATGAGTGAGGACAGAGGGAGATGGATGGGGCTAAATCAGACATGAGGAGAAAGTGACGGCCACAACGCTGATGTAACTCAAAACGTGATCATCACAAGAGGCTTCTTGCTGAAGTGAAAAAGGTAAACTGGGCATGTTAGATAGTATATTTAAACCCCTACAGTACTTTAGGTATTGTGTGTGACACACACATGCACATACATGCACCTCTCTTATTCAGCATCATGACTTTATGCAGTTCTCACACTTTGCGCCAGTCAGGGCATCACGCCATCGCTATTATTACCAGACAACAAAAGGGCACTAGGAGGGAGCAGAGGGAGTGGCCTCAGCGACACACACACACACACACACACACACACACACACACACACACACACACACACACACAGGAGCTGATCAAAGCTCAGGCGCTTATTTTACACAGAAATCTTATTGAAGATTAAATCTCTCCTGTCCAGCCACAGACCATCGTCTGCAACACACACACACACACACACACACACACACACACACACACACACACACACACACACACACACACACACACACTAAAAGCTATATCCAAGAGCATGAAAGCTCAGCCATTCTTTTACACCAATGGAGTAAAAAAAAAGGGGGAACAGATTAGGTTATTACGCAACAAGATGTCCAATTTCAACTTCACGCACTGAAAAACGCCACAAGTTCAGCTCAACAGCAATTTTTCCAAAGTCAAGAATCAGACAGAAGGCACAGCTTTTAGAAACTCTCTTTATAAAGTGCTGTACTGGACACATTAAGAACCGTATCAGGCGGTTCACTTCACAGTGACAGCTGCTGTGCTGATGGTCAAGGTGACAGTTTAAGATTAGAGCTTCATTTCACAGCATTTACATACACAGAAATGAAATCAAGCCCTTTGCATCTGACCCTTCCACGCACCAGGAGCAGTGGGGTAGCACAGAACCACGCTCAGGGACCGACCTTCAGTTACTCTGCCAGTGGCTTGGCCAGAGGGGAACAATATTAACATTAACCCTAACATGCATGTGTTTGGTGGGAGCATCCGGGGGGAAACGTGGCTTCATGCTGTGAGGGTGTAGTGCCAACCACTGAGCCAGCATGCCACCCTATGGCATAATTAAATCTCACATTTCTCTGTAATAATGAACAATTTTCTTGTTTAAGGTTCTGGAAACAACATCTTGGACTGTGCTATACAACAATTGTCTAGTTTTTTTTTCTTTTTGATGTGTTGGACATCTTCCACTTCCTAAACAACACCAATTATATGGGACGTGACTGTCAGCATATTCGTCCCTCACCATTGAATTCAGGATGTTCTGTTCAATATATGACCCAAACAAATAGCATGGAACAATACATCTGGCAGTGCACCACTTTAGAGCAGCATGCACATGGATGTTTACTAGCCTGGTACCCTAGTGTCGCTGCTGTGAGGAAGACAAAGGACAGACACATGACACTGACTGCAACACTATTATTAAAATATGCTCTGTTATCTCTGCAGTGAGGCTATATAATGTCTCCCCATCCCCACCCCTCCCTGTTGCCCCTTATTTTTTAAGAGATCCTGCCATAATGGGAAAAAGAACAACCCCCATTATTCCACCTTTGCCACAGTCTGTGATTGATTCACTGAACCCAGCAAGCCGGTGTTCTTTCCTGTCAGACAGCATGCCGGCTGTCTGGAATCCTGGGAGTGATGTGGTACATAGATCATTTATGTATAGGCTAAATAATCATGTATAATTTTAAAATATTTTATTAAGAACCTTTCCGCTCATCCCATCTACCTGCAAAAGAAAAATGATATACATCTTGGTATATTTCAAGATAGAAAAAGGTTGTTTCCTTTTTACACTGCAGCACAACTTGTTTCAGTAATATAGTTATGGCCAATGAGCCATTGTTGGATGATTACATTTGTCAAAATAAAAAAAACAAAACGTTAAATAAAGAATTGTGACCCTAAAGTCAATGTTCAAAAACCCTCACAGCCCTACTTATTAGATATACCAATTATATTTCTTCATTCCAAGCTTTTAATGTCTGATAGTGAATTACTGTTTCTGTCTTGATTAATGCTAATTATTGTCAATAAATCAAAACTGAAAAAAAAAGTTCCCTCCCACAAAAGTACATGAAGGACAGGTCACATTTTGAACATGACATAAGGGGAAAGATTCCTAAAACCTGTAGAGGGCCAGTAAGTTAAGTAAATCAGAACTACATCCTTTCGTGGCTGAAGAAAGTTTACTTGTTATTTTCAGCATTTCTAGTCTGAAAAGTGCAATTCAGAGTATTGTGAGCCTGGCTCCATTTGGGTAGTGACCTTGCTGGTTGTTGAATTCTTTTTCTGTCCAGAGGGAAACAGGCTTGTGCAGCCTGCTGCTTATCGTACGTTAATCAACTTGCATGATGTAATGTTTGTGCTCCTACATAGTTAGAGATGAAGCTGTTAAAAACACAGCAGGGTTAATAGAAGCTGATGCAGGAGCAATAAAACGGCTAAATATACATCTGCCTTCCCTCCGAAGCCTAAATCAATATCCGGATAATTGAATTGATGATTTATTCCTTGTCTGCTTCATACGGTGAGGATGCAGAAGGAAACTGAGCTGGACAAGAGGGTGACGGATGGGTGGGGTGTTCAGATGACCCCGTCTCCTCCCTCCTGAAACACACACACTCATTTATACAAGCTTGCCAGACCAGAGCTACAGAAATGAGAACACGGTAACAAGGGTCGTTATCTTCACAACACCTGAGCCGGTTTCCAGGTCGGGCGGCGGGGTCACGCGGGCTCTACTATACATAGCAGCTGCGCTGTTGATACTCGCAAACAAGGCGCCCAGTGTGACGAGCGTCGCCGGGCCTGTCAAGAGTCGAGCCCCGCTGCTTCCTGCTGGACGCCGGATTCTAATTCTAACGCCCACCCACCAGCTGCTATCTGTCCTGGCAGATAATCAAAAGGCTCCTGACGGCACTAGGCAGCTCAGATCAGATCAGACCAGTAATATGGTTACAGCTGTGTGGACTCAGGAGACCCACTTTATGTAGTCTCCTTAAACACACCCCTCTAGTTTAATCTGCACACTGACCATGAGATGGATGTAAGCCCAGCTTGTCTAGAGAAACTACTCCTTAGTGTGTGCAGGCCTCTCATGTGCTGGTTGGGGTGGGCGCTAATTCCCTCTGCAGACCAAGCGTGAATGCTTGTAGTGGCTCACAAACTTAACTGGGCCAGCCAAGTTCATTCCTATTCTACACATCCACAGCAGGCCCATCAGTGCATCCCTCGCCAGCCACACGGGCATATTACCCCATTCAGCTCCACAAAAACAACTGTAAAGCCCTCAAACTCAGCGGGGCTGCCAAAAACAGCTCGAGTGAAATGTTTATCAATGCAGGAGTGTTTTTATCAGCGACCTGCAACACAACCACGGTCCTATGTTATATATACGTTATATATCAGACGTGTTTTACATGAGATGCAGCAGGAGACGGATGAAACATGCACGTGCAGCCACGCTTGTGACAGCGGTGACAGACGCGGGCCCTTACGTATCTGCGGATGAGATTCCGGAGCAGGGTGAAATCCATCCTTTTCGAACGGCTCCGGCGGCGATTCAAGACGACAAGAGACGTTTCGGGTCTCCTTGGATCACCGTAAAACGCGACCTAGCGTGGCTCTGTTTCCGCCAGCATCCATCGCTCACCGCCACCGCCGCCGCAGCCGCCGCGTCTGTGATAGCAGAGGAGCAGCGGTCTCTCAGTGGGCTGCTGTGATTTTCATGGCATCCCTGGGAAGAGCCATGCAGCGACCGAGCGATTACAGCGACCCGCCACCACACTCACGCCGCCGCTGCTGCCGCCGCCGCTGCTGCTGTTGCTGCCGCCGCTCGCCGCATTTCAGCGGGGGTTTCACCGCAATGCAAAGCCGCCGAATACCCCCCCGCGTTTTCCGGTTTTTCTTGGTCCCTATCCGTCCGTTCGCCGCTTCTCTTCTCCTCCTCGGCTCTTGCAGGAGACGCTTCTCCGGCGGAGGCTGCGTGAGTGCCGCTCCGTGCGGTTACGGTGGTGGCCCTGACAGCGGCGGTAACACCAAGCGTCCGCGGCGCCCGCGCGTCAGATGACTACGACGCGCATGCGCACATTTCCTCGCATCTCTTTAAAAAAAATAATAATAATAATGTGAATAACCACAAGCGGAGCTCCCAAGGTAAATAAAACTGACACCAATCAACTTTTTTTAACGGAGAAAAATTGTAAAATAAATGTAACACATAAAACAAGCGCACAAATTACTAAAACCAAATGAATTTGAATAATCCTGTTTTGTAATGTTTTTGAACATGATATTGACATTAAATAATGAGCAAACAGGTGATAGTAATGATACTAATTAAGGTTCATTTAGTGCAGCGGAGCCTCATCAGTGACCTCAAATGCACAATAACAGCAACCTGGACGTTTGACTTTAACATAACCTTAATTAGTGTAATTGGAAACATCTGTGTTTTCCTACTGTTTCATGGCTGCTGTAAAAAGGTTCTTTACTAATTTATAATCATGTACAAAACATCACACACCTATACAGAGAATGTTTTATTCATTTTTACTTGCTTTATATATTATTTTTGTTATTTCTTTAATTCAATTTTATTCATAATTATTACTAATCTACTGTAGTGGACAAAATATCATGTTTTTTTTATTTCAGTAGAATATTGTCCCTCTGCTAAATGGTGACAATTATTTTATCTTCATTTGTATAAAAACCTGTGATATAAAATGTGTTTTTACAGTTAGGTGTAATAAAGGGGCTTTTATTTTGAAGGACACAATTTATTAGGTCACATGACCAGTCCCTTTTGCTCCTAGAAATTTGGCATATGAGCATCATTGTCTTACACCCTAAAGTTTTCTTTCATTCAGAATTTTGAAAAATGTTCACCAAATAACAAAAATATCTCATTATCTAAGCTAAGTAAACATATTATTTTTTAATTTATTCAATATTGATGTTATATGTTTTCTTTTCTAATATGCTTAAAAGGTTTGTTGGCAGCAACATGCAAATATGTAAAATTCCTAGTGGAAACAACCTTATGGAGTCCCCATTGACTTACATGGCATGAAAGTAACAAAATCCTAAGACTATGTTTGAAACTATAAATAATTTTATAGGCCAATTCAAGTAATAAAACATTCAAAACATTGCTTTACCCCTCTAAGTAATATTTCATGCAATAGATAGCTAATAGTACTAATATCTACAGCTATCAGATACAAGTAGTGGGTTAGAAAGTGCAATATTTTCTTTTGAAATGTAGTAGAGTATGAATTAGAAAGTATTACCTTTCCTATCATTGATATTTTTCTTGCACAATTAAAGGAACTGACAGGAATACATTTCACTGTAATTACACAGTGATCACATTTAATGAATGAAGATTGATTGATTGATCTATTGATCACCGGGATTGTAGTTTGTAGTTTGTCAATGTTCTATGGAATTTGGGCAACTGTGAGTCATTTAGCCATTCCATGTATTCCATTACAATGTATTTGCTCAATTGCATTGCAGATCTCTTTTTTTACCAGCAGTATATTTAACCTCTGAGTATATATTTAGGCAAAGACATTTCACATGTTTAAAATGCCAGCTGCCTGTTCCCACAGCATTCTCTGGCTACCACGTGCGCACATGTTATTTAGTCTCTCTTTTCACTCACACACACACACACACACACACACACACACACACACACTCAAACAAACACCTGCATGCACAGCCATGGCAATATTTCTTTAATGATGTAATGTATTATCCCTTTCCCATGATTTTCCCACACTTGCTATTTATGCACATTAATTTTGTTGGCATTGTAAGGAGAACAGCATTATTCATTCAGGTTTACAAAATAAGAATCAAAACATATCTTTTTATGGGACCTGATATGTAGAAACGAAAAATGCTCCAAGTAAATATGTATGATGAGCAAACCAATACAACAAACATCAAAATTATCATAATCATTACTTATTTACAATAAGAAAACATGTGAGATAAAGATCGTAGACAAAGTTGACTGTGTCTGTTCTGTATTGTGACTCATTCTACTGCAGCGATACAACAGCCGTCCTGGGTTGTGTGCATATTGTCGGGCCTGTTGTCACACAATGCAACAATGCAACAAACTCACTACAAGTCGCCGGTGCATATGTGAGTGAGAGAAAATCTAAAATTAGCCGCGTGTCCATCTAAGGGGATGAGGATGGCAGGGTGTGGTGTCTGCCCCAGACGTTTCATTTGTGGAGTTATGACTTTCAATTAGCACAGACACTATTAATAATGCATAGGGATCCAGCACTTACAGCTGTGACCTACTAATGCTCGATGCTGCTGTTTACATCCCACAAGACCCCAGGGCACTTTAGGGTGTCTAACGATGAGCCTGCCTCGATGGACCAATTACAACATGCATTTTGTTTATGGTTGGGGATAATCATATATTCCATGGTATTATTATTATTTTATAATTTATTATAATTGGTATATTACATATTTGTGAAAAGCATAATAGCAAAAACAGATTCTTAAAAGGGGATGCCACAGATAGCATTAACCGAGCATTAGCATCTATATATCTGTAACTATTTATCATTTTGAATATAATTTCCTTAAAAAAAGCCAGATGAGTTAATATGATACAATTTTCTTTCCTCCAACAGCAGCTGTTCTTTCCAAATGAACTGGGCTTCTATGCTCAATTTGCTAGATGTTTCCACTGCTGTTGATGTGATTATCACATTGTTGAATGACTATCACCGTTTCCATTCGAGTGGAGGAACTGGGTCAACGTCGGCACCTTCCTTCTGTCATCCTGCGAGCGAGAGAGAGACACATATGGAGCAGCGAGTTACTTTCCTCGTGCAGCGGCCCTGTGTGTGATAAGCACAATCTGCAAACTGAGATAGCTATTTTAGCAATCAAGCAGTGTCACATTACTTTACAAATGCATTTAACAGTTCACACCCACTCCATTCACCCAAACATTATGAATAACTGCCTATCCTTTGCAGGGCTGCAATGGGATTGAGCTGATCCCAGCTCACATTGAGCAAAAGGCTGAGAGTCAATCACAGTGTTTATCCTTATAATCTTTAATATTCAGCACGTTTTTTAAGCCCTCATTGTTAGTGCATTACATTAAACTTCCAATCACTTTTAGGTACAGAATTTTAATATATTCCTATGTAGATTGCACTGTATATAGATTATTGCTTCCTTGTGATGCAGAGCAGTCCTTCTGCAAAGACTAATCTTATGAACTTTTGTTACATAGAATAACCATTTACCAAAGTAGTTAAAACACAGAATGTGTTTGTGAGGCCAGCCCGTATAATTCCAGGAATACTAGTTGGATTGTGCCATGTGTAGTGTACCATGAGCATTGATTTACCAGACAAAGCGGACATGGCTGCAGGTGGGGGCTCTATAGCAAAATCAATAGAGAAATTAGATAATTAATCTGCAAAAAAAACGTACCTGTGCTGCCTTAAGATTGCTAGTAAATTGTTCAAAGATCAGTAAGAAAATAAATATGTAGAAGTTTAATCAAACCATTTCTACCCATGCTGACATGCTGTTTTTAGCCAAAACATTTTTTCTAGTTTTCATTTAAAGTTTTTCCAGTGGTGAAAAAGGGATTTTAGTATTACTTTTTCATGTAGTGCTTAATCATTACAGCTCTCGTTGCAGTATGTACAGCTGACTCAGTATTGTCAGCACAAACAGTGGATGCTATTTTGCAGTAGAAATGAATTATTCCTGTATCGACTCTCTGGATGAGGGACGTAGAGGATATGGGGAGTGAGATGACGTTTGGGAGAAAAACTAAAACAGCACTTTCTTTTCAACTTTTATTCCTGCAAGGAGTACTGACACTCTTCAAAAAATTCTATTGAGGAACGTGTCAAGTACATGTGCACTATGTGTATGGATGTGATTATCGAGGCTAGACCAAGTACTCAGATCCTTTTCTTGTGTAAAAGTAGAAATACTGTCATCAAACAACAATTATCAAGTATCAACTTTAAAAGTATTTATTATGCAGACTGTGATTTGTTGTTATACTATCATACTACTTTATTGAATCACTAAATACATTGTAGACCATTTTAATATTTTTGGTTTATTAATGTGAAGCCAATTTTGAAAATTGGTTATATATATATTGGTTAAATATATATATATATATATATATATATATATATATATATATATATATATATATATATATATATATATTATAATAAAAATGCTGCATCATCATACTTGGTACCTTTCACACAAAGTGTATAGCACATTTTAAAAAGAAAAGAGATGCTTTAATGGAATTCAGATAACAGAATATAAACATATAGTACTCGTATGCAATATATTAATATCTTCATCTGAAAAGTAAAGCTATCAAATAAGTATAGTGGAATAGAAATACATTGGAGTGGAAGGGCCTATCAGAGTAATGGATTTTAGTTACTTTACCCTATTCTATCCTATTTATATATGAGAACAATAACTATAAAATGTAGTTAACCTCAATGCTGTTACATTTCCTGTGTGCGTTTCAAGAAATTTAAACTGAACTCTTATTACTTCTGATGTCTGAACTGTATACATAATTGATATCCATTCATGTTTTGTATATTTGTTTTCATGTGTTAAAGTTTACTGACCATTAGTTGTTTGATAAAAAATAAGGTCCCACCAGCAGCAAGGGAAAGTAACTAGGTATATTTGAGTATAATTTTGAGGTACTTGTACCTGCCTGGCCTAACCGTTGCTCTCTAAAGACACGCAAGGGTCTGAATCCAGTTGCTAATTGAATGAAATTAAGACTGCATCAGTTGCTTTCTCATTTGTTTTCTGGTAGTGAGTTGAAAGGTCATTAGTACAAATCAGTACAATATTTGGGAAAATCTAAACTATTTAGATAAAACAGTTAACAGAAAAAGAGTACATCCTGTACACTGGTATGTGGTGCCATCTAGTGACCATAACAGAGAAGCACACTAGTCTCATAAATGCAACATGCTCATATAGTATACTACATGGCTCTGTTGATGTAGAATCAGGTAATTTGGCAGCTAATTAATTGCTTTGATTAGTTGTAATTGGAGTACCATTAATGCATGTGCAGCCTGTATCATGGGAAAACAAATTAACATAAGGTGAAAATTAGGCATATTGTGTTTTCTCTGCTGATTATTAATGAAGAACAGTCTCAACACCTACATTATGCTGATTTGTTGTTACTTGACTGAATGAGTTTCTGAGTGTGTTGGTGTGCAAGTGATTGCTCGAGTGATTCGGCTGATGAATGAGTGAATGCGTTTGTTTTGCGCACCGTCTTACGGCTCATGTGTGTGACCTCTCGGCTCATGTCAGGGGTTCCTAAATGTGGCTAACTTACCTTGCGAGACTGGGATTGTGTGAGTAAGCAGTGCTCACACTGCAGGACGCCAGGCCCCTCTCTGAGCAAAGATAATAGGTGTGTTTATGTCTCTGGTGGTGTTCATGTGCGTCACATGCCTTCTCTCTCCGTGCCCAATCTGGGTGCCAAGAGAGGGGCTTAAACCTGCGTCTGGAGATGGGAGCTGTGGAGATCCCAGGGAGCGGATGCTTGGCACCGTGAAATAGGATTTGGGAAGGACCGAAGCAATGAAGCGAGAGGGAGAAGAGCAACTGCCAAGTCCTCTCTACGGATTTGGTGCCCCCCTCCTCACCCTTTAAACATATTCACACACACACATGTGCAGAGAGGGAGAAAAAAGGAGATGGGGGGGTTGTGGATGGAAAAGGGAGAGAAAAGAAAACGCAGAGAGGGGAGTGTAATAAGAAGAACAGTGTTTGAAGCAATAACACAGAGCAGTCAGAGAGACAGTGACCTGAACATGTGTTCCTCACCGTAACTCATATGACTCACTAATCCCAGCCAGGGTTTTACCAGGTGCTATCCTGCTTTCCTATACGTGTGTGTGTGTGTGTGTGTGTGTGTGTGTGTTTGTGCGCAAGACTAGGCTATGATATGTGTATGAACATATCTGTGCTTGTGTAGGAAACCGTGAGCACGGATGCATTCAGATTGTCTCGATCATCTGTAAGTGACAAGAAAGAGAAAAGCAGAAGGGAGGAGAGGGGAAATAAAGAGGTGGGGCCACTCACACAGCTGTCAAAGGAGGTGATTGATTTTCCGCCCCGTTATCGAGGCCAGCAGCCACAAGGACCCCTAATACCTCCCTGTCTGACACACACACACACACACACACACACACACACACACACACACACACACACACACACACACACACACACACACACACACACACACACACACACACACAATCAGCAGCTCAATACCCAGAAAATAAGTATCAAATATCATCTGTCTCTCTCTTTCTGGTCATAACAAGCATCTAATCAGCATAGTTGGCTCTGTCTGAAAAAAAAAACATAGTTGGTGCATTTTGCCACTAAACCGACCGAGGACAAGAAAGACAGATCAGTTATGAACCTGAGTGAAGCTGGCTGAGCTGCTACAATGCTTCTGAAAAGCAAGATAGACGCATCTGGGCATCTTTTTTTTCCTCCCACATACGCCATCAAAATGTGTTGAGTTCTGTTGTGAGGGAAGTTCAAATTTGATATTATTCTGCTGTAAATGTTGCACAAAGCGAGAAAATCAGTAAACAGTGAAAATGTGACAGATATTTGAGGATAAAATAGTGGAACCCCTACATTGGTCTTGTCTCACACACTTCCTCTTCCTTCACATCACTGCGTCTTGTTTCGTGCCCTCTCCAACCCCCTCTTGAATGATTTCTTCTCTTTTTTTTTCCCAATTTTCTACAAAAGACTCATGCAATTTTGCCATTACTCATATTATTGCTGGTGGTTGTGAACTGAGTCTTGGCTCCATTCTTCAGGGGTAATTGGAAGCTGCAGGTGTGAGAGGGCACATTAGCATACACAAGTCTCGCCGTGCACAGCATACTGCTTCAGCTCTAATGGCAGCATGAAAAATACATCTATCACGCTAATGCCGAAGAGATGGATGTGTACTGTAGTTACACCACTGAGACCAGTCAGTAAAAATGTGATACCCTGCAGTGTGAGTGCATGCACTCTTTCCTCCAAATTGAGGTTTGTATGTTTGTGTATATCTGATACACAGAAAAGATGTATTTCAGGCCAGGTCTGTTCCTATGTGCATCTTTGTGCCAAGTGAACTACAAAGCAGCAGATGAAACAAATACATGCTTTTCTTTTTACAGTGTCCTGCTGAGTATGTTGGGCTACTTGTTGTCTACTTGCCTCTGTGTAGATTCAGTCAGCAGCTACAGGTTTAATAGAATTCAGATGGGAGATGAATGAGATCAACTAGTGAGAAAATATCTGTTACATCCAGAAGGTCATGTTACAATGTGTGTGTGTGTGTTTCTTTGTGTGATTCTACTTCTTCCTGATTTCATTTTTTTGCACGTTTGTCACAAACACGTTTTTAAATAAAGGATTTTATTATTAAGGGTGAAAAAAAATCCCCATGTGAAGAAGTAGAAGTGATTGCCCCCTGAACCTAATAACTGGTTGGGCCCTTAGCAACAACTGCAATCAAGTGTTTGCAATAAGTTGCAATGAGTCTCTTACAGCTCTGTGGAGGAGTTTTGGTCCACTCATCTTGCAGAATTGATGTAATTCAGCCACATTGGAGGGTTTTGGAGCATAAACCGCCTTTTAAGGTCATGCCACAGCATCTCAATAAGATTCAGGTCAGGACTTTGAGTCCATTCCTTTATTTTGTTTTCCTTCAGCCATTCAGAGGTGGATTTGCTGCTGTGTTTTGAATCACTGTTCTGCTGCAGAAATCAAGGTCATTTCATCGTAAGTTCACGAACTTTAGGCTGACATTCTCTTCAAGGATTTTTGAGTACTACAGCAGAATTTATGGTTTTATGTATCACAGCCCCAGACCATCACACTACCACCACCATATTTTGGCTATTGGTATGATGTTCTTTTTCTTGGAAAGCAACATTTTTTTTGCCAAATGTAATGGGACACACGCCTTCAAACAAAAGTATTTTCCCAAAGGTCTTGGGGATCATCAAAATGTTTTCTGGCAAAATTGAGACAAGCCTTAATGTTCTTTTTGCTCAGCAGTGGTTTTCATTTTGGCACTCTGCCATGCAGCCATTTTTAGTCGGTCTCTTTCTTATGGTGGAGAATGAACATGTCAACTGAGGCAAGGTTTTTTTTTCTTTTCGCTCTTTTTGTCCATTTGTGGATCATGGCTATCACTGTGGTTTGCTCTGGTCTCAAAGAGAGAACAGTGTGACAGTAATCAGGCCCAGTGAACTCAGGTGTGATAAGTCACAGTTAAGTTATAATTGGGGAGAGGCAATCGTTTTTTTTTTATGTGGGGCCATGTAGATTTAGCATTTTATTGCTTCCTAAGAATAATCCTTACAAAAACCTTGGTTTAGCTTGAACTGCATTTTATGTTACTTGTGTTGTCTTTGATTAATATTTGTTTTATTTATTATTTGATTTAATATATTTGTTTAATACCTGAAACATCCCAGCATGACAAACTGCATGCGCAAATTAAGAAATCAGGAAGGAGGCAAAAACTTGTCTGTCTTGTGAATAGCTGTTTTATTTTGACATCCTCCTCTCTTCTAATTTCAGGTGATTTGCTCCTACCCTTGTATACACCTTTAATTGTCTGCCCCACCCCGATTGTTTCCACTTGTTTCCATTACCTTATGTATGTATAGTCTCGATTTGCCCTGTGCCAGACCATCTTGTCTTGTTTAGTTTCTGATTGCATGTCATGTTTCCTTAAAGGAGTACATTACAGTACAATACTTTGACCTTTTGTAATTTCTTCGTTGGAGTGTTTTTTGTTGCTACTTTGTTATTTAAATATTGCCTCGTCTTCTAAGCCATGCATTTGGGTTTAGTTTCAAGTGCAGCCATGATAGTACAAACAAACATAGAGCAGTCAGGATGATAAGCAGCCATGACCACCCAGGTGAACTTCTTGGCAGCCCAGATGCATCAAGTCCTTGCTCACCTCACGAATAATTCCTTCCCCTTGTGATACAGGAGGTATTCAGCAAAAATAAAGCTACTTTTCAACTAATTGTAATTTAATGCCAAAAAAAGTGAGTTTCATGCCAACACTATATCGTTCCTGGGCTCTATCATAGTCCAAGAAAGATGCAAATGGATGTGGCTACAGTTATTGCTGTGGCTCTGTGGCCTACACCTGATAGCCATATCAGGTTTAGCAGTTCTTGGGATTTGCTAACTTTTATACTGTTTATCAGAAAAGTCACCACCATAGCTGCACCCCTTCATGCACTCGATCTCCACTGACCTCCTTACTGGTCCCCTCAAGCTGAGAAAGCCTTCCAGCAGCTCAACTCAGTCCATGCCTTTCCCATCCTCACAGTTCCTGAACCCAGCCAGCAGTTCATGGTAGCCCTAACCCTAACCCTAACCCTAACCCTAACCCTAACCCTGTGTCTTCCTGACTTGGAAGCTTTCTTTTTAAGAGGAACTATAATTTTGGGAACCATGAGTTGTTGATGGTCAAAATCACCCTAGAGAGTGGGGACACAAGTTAGAGGGGGCGTATGGACTGATCACAAGAGAATATTTGAAGCCAAATCCTTGTACCATCTGTTCGACCCTGAGCCCACTGCCAAAAACCTGAGTCCATCCTGCGGCTAAACTGTGTGGTAGGAACAGTGACTTGGCAAATAGAATCTGTGGTGAACCAAACTAACGTAGAGAATCTAGCACCTGGTGGTTGACCAGTAAATCACTTCTTTGTCCCTGTTGATATGTGTCCACAAGTGATTCAGTGAGCTCATACCTCACTGCTCACCCATCACCCGGAAGTACCACACATGCCTTCTCCCAGACATTTGGGTCAGCATGCATGGAGTGAAAGGTTCAGAAATATGTGGAGACATGCTCCATTTGCGCTCACAACAAGACCTCAACAATATGGGTTTGGTGCAGCCACTTCCAGTGCTTACTCGTCTATGGACTGAGGTTTCTCTTGACTTCAGGACAGGGCTTCCAGTCTCTGAAGGTAACACCACTGTCCTTCCAATCGGTTGATTTTCCGTGATGATTTCATTGTTTTGACTGAGCTGCCAAGGAAACAACTAAAATTACTGACTCATATTTTATATTCATGGATTTCTCAAGGATTTTGTTTCAGATCATGGGTCCCAGTTGATTTTCAGCTGGGTGAAACCAGTCAAAGAGACTCCCTTGATAATGGGCAGGCATGTCCTCTTGGACTGGGAAAGACTGCAATCAGGGGGAAAGCCTCAGGGGAATAATTGTTCCATCCAAAATAGGGCTGCTTTCAGGTGAATATATTGGACTTGGTCAGACTGAAGCTGGACAATGCATGAGCGCATGCTCCACAACAGCACAGATGTGACAAAGTAGAGCAGAGAAGCCGCCAGAACCGGCCATGCGTATTTTCACACAGAGCGACCAGAAAACGTTAGTAATTATAAAGACAGAGAGTAACAAAAGGAAACCCATCTCCTATTTGCAGCGTGGACCAGCCCAGACTGGTGCATCAGGTCAGGAACTGTTGTTGAGAATTTACTAACCTTATTAAGTTGTTTATATTCATTTATTTTTATTATTCATTTTCTTATATATATATAAATTTTTCCTCAGTCAACTGTAGGCAGACTTTGTCCACTAACTGAATCATGTGCTGCAAAGACACATTACTATAGGTCAAGGGAGGAGTCCTCAGCAGTTCTGCCCTTAGGGGCGCTTGAAAAAAATATTTTAAGAAATGCTTAATAATTATTCTGTTTTAAATTCAGATAACCTGTATGTGTGAGTTAAGATTGCAATTTTTATTTATATTTTTAAATTATGATTTATTATTTAATGTGCATCCCCTACAGAAAATCATCTTAAGTTCTATTTGGTTTTTGTTGTGTCTGTCTTGTGACTTCCTGACTTCCTTTCACTTGGACATCCTTCTCTCATTTCAGCTAACGTGCCCCCTGTGTGTGTGTGTGTGTGTGTGTGTGTGTGTGTGTCTGTGTGTGTGTGTGTATCTATTCTTGCCTTCTTTTGTCCTGTGACAGTCTGTCAAGTCAGGTTTTGTATTTCTTGATACTTCGTCTTTCCCTTTTTAGGGTTTCATCAAACAAGAGATTTTTGGTTCTAGAATATTCCTTTGTGTGTTGTCTTGATACTTCTTCTTTCCCTTTCTAGTCTTCCACATTTGTGTTTTGTGGTGCTATTTATGAAATGTTTGCCTTTCCAAACCTTCTCATGTATTGGGATCATGTATTTGAGTTCAGGTCCAACCATGACAATGGCAACCTAATTATTATACTAGTGTACATTGTGGTGACTTTGCTATTTTAGAGAAAATGTTATGGAAAAAGGAGATAAAAAAATATTCTTGATATGTAGATATATCAATAATGACTTGAATTCACTTCAATTCAGTATATTAGAGCCTAAATGATACATTTTAATGTTTAATTTTCTGGTAGTGTAAATGGACTGCGTTTTTTTAGTGCCTTTTCTAGTCATTTCAAACCACTCAAGTGCTTTTCACTATAAGTGTTTATTCACACACTGATGACAGTGTCTGCCATACGAGGTGCTGCCCACACATCAGGAAGAAAACTGTTCAGACACCTTCACACCACATGGTACAGCCATTGGGGACAAATTGAGCTTAGGTATGTTGTCCAAAGGCACATGGATATGGAGTAGAGAAAAGTCAGTTTCCTTTTTCATATGTAGTATTACTTGACTTGCAGACATTAACCACTTTAGTACCTTTCCTTTTTTCATCAGGTTACAAGCCAATGTGATTCTAAGCTTGACAAGACTTAATGAAGAATCACACAAACAGTAACTGGTTCAGCCATGATTTTTCTTAAACCTGAAGGTGTGAACCTTTTTTTAACCAGAAAATCCCTTTTTTAGAATCTACAGTAGTGTCTTCATATGGCTATAATTCATGCTATGTGAGTAGTGCCTGAAAATGAAGAATAACAACTTTCAGGTAGTCTCCAGCAAAAATGGGAATTTGTTTTCACTATTTATAGCATAATGACAGAATGTATGACTGAAAAGCGTCTGGAACAGCTTGAGCCTGAAGAGATGTCAATCCACTGCTTCTGAAAGTCCTATTGGTGACAAACTACTGCACATGCACAGGGAATGTACAGAGGGATGCACAAACATTTTAGAAATTGTATATATTTAGGTCTGTATTCATCATGCAATACTATCAGGCATGTGATCTGTTCTGAATGTAAAGTTCTGCAGCATGACAATGACATGACACTGAGTCATACAAACTAGAATGTCCTTTTTCAGAAGAAACTGCATTTCACAGCTGCTGCCAGTCTCAATCAGCAGTGCCACCTGTCTCCACACCGGCTGCATCTTTTTTCATCCACGCATCTGCTGTATGCTGCCCAATGTGTTTCATCTCACAAGATGTAAGATCCTGAATATACTTGTCAACATACCCATCAATCTGAATAATAAAGGCTAATATCATAAAGCTCTGGTGTTGCATTGAATTATGTTACATGATAAACTTCTAAAGCATTGTTGCCGGGCAGGGCGCTGCCATGTATTTACTCATGACTTTGTAAGCTAAAGCAGAGCGTCAGCAGGGCGTAACCACAGCTCAAGCAGGGACGCCACATACGTACATATTTACTTTTGTTGAGAAAAAGGTTATTTGCCTAAAACAAAGTTTCTGGGCCAGAAACATGTACTTCAGTAATAGCAGCAGGTCATTTAGAGTATGAAGATGTGAAAGATTGGTGCAAAGTGTTTGAAGGTAGAGAGAGTGTGTGAGAGGAGACTAACAGCCTACAATTTGCCACGCAGCTCATTCACTGTGAATGAAAGGCCGACAGCAAGCTCCCTGATAATTAAGGTACAGCTCAATAAGTGCTAGGAGAAATTTATTTATGTTGTGAGAGAGAGGGGGCCTGTGGCCATTTTTGGTATGATATGTGTTTGAGGAGTTCGTAATATTAGCCATTTACACCTTCAGGGTTCATTCACAATTCAAAATGGTCTGTATTTGACAAAAACAAATAAATGCTATTCAAAAAAGCAACATAACACTTTGGCTTTCACCGGCACAAATACAAACACGCCTCCTTGATACCTTTCCTCCAGCTCTCTTTCATATTATAAAAATGTCAGCAGTCCAACACATGACAGACGACGTGGGAAAAACACCTGCTTAGTGTGTGACATGTTAGCGTTGTTGTTTTCTAAACAAGGGGTTGTAGGTTAGATTCCACTTGGCAGCATCATTCATCTTGGAAGATTTCCAATGCCACCACTTCCAGCAATGAAATCTAAATCAACTCCAAGCAATCACAAGCGTTTTTTTAAGAAACCGCATTTTCTAGTTTCCTCATAAGACCTGTTCATAAAACTGCTGCCGTTAAATCCACAATGCAATTACTCAGTAACGGTGATAGGTGTTTGAAGATTTGCCTCATATAATGATGAGTTCTACCATTTCCTTAGTAAGAGTTCAGTTCTTTGTGAAAAGGTTTTAACAGGAAATGATTACCCAGTATTTTTAGTGATATCTAGGAGTACCTTGGGTGGTAAGATAATGTATTGTCTGTGTCAGAGGTGAGCCGTGCACAGTCTGGAGCACTGAGCCATTATTACCTTAATAATATCCTCAGATTGGTAGTGAGGGTTCTGCAGGTTTCAGCCTGTGTCGCTATAACTGTGACTGTCTCCTGCAGGCAGGTGCCACCTGTAGACTTAATGAGAGCTAAACAGTGGTGGCTACTGGAAATATGATTCTGTTTCAACATCGTCTCTCGTAATCCCATGACCATAACCAGGGGTCATAAGCTCTCTTAATAAAATCGTCCTTGTTTTGATTTTCAATCATCTCGACATCTCGTCCGTCCTGCTAAATAGGCCAGGTCTTGGGTTTCCCTCTCATGATGAGTTTATTACAGCCGCCTGTCCAACCACCATGTTGGACCAGGCTGCAGGCAACACAGACAGACTCGGCTACAGTGAGAATATTGTTTTAATTACATCCATAGATGTAGTGAGGGGTTTGCAGGTTTTAGCCTAAGTGAGTCTAACTCTAAGTCGGTCTGCTGCCACCTTGAAATTTAGGTAGAGCTAAATAGTGGCAAACTCTGGTGTGTGTGTGTGTGTGTGTGTGCACGTGTATTTGTGTGCATGTGAGGTCAGGATCCCCCTGTGCTGACTGACTGTGAAGGATTATTATGGGATTAGGGGGTCTATGTTACCGCAGTGAGATGATAATCACAGTGGATGTCCTCTGATCTGCACTGGGATAGGAGCGTCAATCACACTAGAGACACTCAGAGATGAGAGGGAACACCGCTGTGAGCGTCAACACGTGTTTTCTCCGGCCCGCGTGTTGCAAGTTGTGATCCTTGTGTGGCTGGTTCGTGTGAATCACCTGTCGGGGGGGGATAAAAAAAAAAAAAACACAAGGGAGACGGTGTTTTTTTTTTTTTCCCAACTTGCCAACAGATGAGTGAATTTATGTTTTATGGAAATAAAATATGGCCCTCACCTCCCTCCCTGCCTCCAGATGGTCCCTGTGGAGAGCGGGTGATTATCTGGCCCATCTGAGCCAGGGAACCTGAGAGTGTTGATGTTGGGTGGGCAGTGCGGTGCCACGCCAAGCCTCCTGTCCCCAGGAGCCTGAATACGATCCCCTCTACCTGCCCCCTGTCTCTGGTCCTCTCCCTCCCTCCTCCACCCTACCACCGGCTAGACTTACTGCAACCCCCCCTCCCTGCCCCTCCACCACCCCCTCCTCCTTCTCCCCCCGCTGTCGCCGCCCTGGGATAGACTTTCTTCCACCTGACAAGGCTTGGCCTGGATTACTGGAATACCTGGACAGGTAGGTCTACAGGGGAAGGTGTCAAGTGCATGTACAGTATGTGTTTGTATGTATCAGTGGTGGACAAAGTAATCAGATCCTTTACTTGAGTAAAAATAGAAATACTATCATCACAAAATACTTAGTAACAAGTAAAAGTCCTAAATTGAACATATTCATTAGGAAAAGAACAGAGGTATTATCAAAATGTATAATGTCTAATATCACACTACCTATTAGTTTAGTTTTTAATCACTAAATACATGTGTTGTGTAATGTTGAACCATTTTGAGATACTAGATTAATTATAGTACTGCATCATTATTTTTGGCACCAAAAGTGCATAGCTAAGTAAAAAAAAGAATGAGCAATAGAATATAGATAATAGAATATTAAAGTATATTAATTGTGAGTCATGTGATGCTTAGCAACATAACAGGAGCAAAACTGCAAACAGGCACGACATGGTTGTTGGGAACTTGGCAGGGCACTCTGTTCCAACGTTGTCTTTAGTAATCCCATGAATAAATAACCAGGGGTCACCGGCTCTGTTAATAAAGTCTTCCTCGT
Organism: Eupleurogrammus muticus; assembly: GCA_036785175.1. Lineage (NCBI taxonomy): Eukaryota > Metazoa > Chordata > Actinopteri > Scombriformes > Trichiuridae > Eupleurogrammus > Eupleurogrammus muticus. The sequence continues at coordinate 19,563,948 of JAYKQN010000001.1, forward strand.
TTTGATTTTCAATCTTCTCTGCCTCCTTTCTCTCCACTCCTCTCTATCTTTGCCGTCCCGGCTGCTAATTAGGCCAAGTCTTCGGTTTCCCTCTCACGAGTGATATGAATTTATTGGAGCTGCTCGTCAGGCTGCAGAGGTCAGAGAAGCATGATGTTGGACGGGGCTGAAGGAGGCAGCTGCGACACACACTCAGATACAGTACGACAGAGAGAAACTAGAGGTAAAAGAGATCCTATCTGACACGTTTGGTTTTCAGGCTCAGAGACGCTGCTAACAGCCACACTAGACCTTTTATTTAATTCAACAGTTATCTGAATAAAGCACACTTGGCTTGATGCGACTCTGAATAAAAACATACTGCACAGACTTTTAGAGGAAAGTGCTCTGCTAAGCAGGATTTTTTTTTAATCTCAGGACCAATATTTAAAATTGATGAAAAGTTCGATATTGTGTCTCTCAAATTATTATTTTCTTTTTATTTTCTTGATTTGATTTGAATGAATAATCCTCACACATATTATTTTAAACAAGATAATTAACACTGTACATACTGATCATCATAGCAGGTTTATTTTTTTCTATCAGATTTATTTCCAAAATATTGATAATAGGTTATTTTTAATCATACTGTGAATTTAATATATTTTTAATTAATTACTCGTTAGCCCTAATACATTATTACTGTAGTCCAAAATTTGTAGCGTCGATTTTGGAGGAAATTACATGAATGCTTGCAACATTATTTCATGAGATATTCCCAACTGCAGCATTTTTAAACACTACCTCAATTAGTTCATTCATAATGTTTCATCTGTTCTTGTTTTCTTTTATTGTGTCGGGGACAGAAATGGGCCCCGGCCCTACAGCCCCGAACCTCTTTCAGTATCAGTATCAATCAGCTGTTTTCGGGAAATCCATGGATGCCTTTCCTCTGAACGACTTTCTCAATTTATTACAATTTATTATTAGACACAGAGTGCTGTGTGACACAAGACATGGGATTCTGTGATTCAGGGATACAAAAGGGAAACACATCGACGCAGCATCACTGATACATTGTACAGCCTTGACTTTAATTGTCTTTGGTTAGCAGTATTTTTTATATTATGATTTGTACTTTTACAGTCTGGGTGAAATTTCAGAAAACAAGACTGAATTAGCCATTGCTCTTCCTATTTCCTTTATCTCCCATTGCTGCTGCAGGCTCAGACACACTGCGGTGCATTCAAAAGAGGGCAGTGTAACCACACATGCAGGGTGCGCTTTCATTTCTTAGTATTTCTATACACCTCACATTTAAACTCTGCATATTTTTTTTCCATTTTGAAAAAAAAAAATAATAATTTTAAAAAGTACAATTAATGGCGATTTCCGCAACACCCACTGACCCATATGTGACGTATACCAGAATATCCATTCACTCTATGTAAGAACATTGTTTCATGGTGATCACAGAGAGCTTGCTTTGCCTGGCCCTGGGTGGCATCATTAACACAGTCTGGAGTAACACGTTTAAATCAGACGCCATTGTCACAGGTGTAACTGCTGTTGTTCATGCATGTGATTAACGTCACATTTTTGATTAGGTTAATTTTTCTGAATTGGCTGAGAATCCTGAGAATCTGTCATTAATGAACCTGTAGCCCAGTAATTGATGGTGGTTTGGTACAGTATTATTTGTGTGTGTGTGTGTGTGTGTGTGCACGCACATGTGAGTGTGTGTGCACCTGTGAGTGTGTATGCACATGTGAGTGTATATGTGTGTGCAGCGTCCTTCAGTTCCCAGTTCACCTTAATGCTAACAGAGAAACATCAGGCCAGAGGAGATCACACACAACACTTGGAATTTACTTCTTACCACAGAGTAATGACATGGGGCATATTCTGTGCTATGCTGCACTGCTAAGGCAAATCTTGGCAAAAAGCAGAGACTGGCACAGCCCTCATAAATAAAGTTAGTGGCAGGCGATACATAAATCCACATATACTGATGCAGCTCTGGTCCCATGAGTCTAAGCTTCTATCTCTGCCTGAGGGTTTGGAAGGGTGTGACTGAAATGCTGCTAAACCAGAGCCTCACATACTCTTCTTCCTCTTTTCTTAGAAGTGAAGGGGTAAAAAAAAAGCCTCTATGGCTCGGTTATCCTCGCTGTTGACCTTCTGATGTCTAAGTCAATATTCTCTCTTTTTTCCCCCTCTCAGGCTTCCCCGTACGCCCAACCTTGCCCATATCCTCAGTGGTGACAGAGATGGAGGACACAGGGGTCTGTAATTAGCTGGTTGACCCCGGGGTTGTGTTGTGTGACCCCGGCAGCCGTGAAGCGCATATCCAGCCTGATCAGATGAGTAGTTCTGAGGGATCAGTGGTTGAAAGACAGCCGCCTCTGCGCTTCAGTCAACCCAGTCACAATAGCCGGCGCGACCGAGATAGGCACAGTTACAGGAGCCCAGCTGCCGAGCCCAAACAGAGTCACAAACACCTGTCTGGGTAGAGTACAAACACATAGACACACGCTTTTCAACATCCATGGACACTGATGCGGATGCAAAACAAACTACTTGCCACAACTCAAGGAAAGTAGGAGGAGGGGTGTGTGTGCTGAGGGGTAACCTGACCCAGGTAGGGGAAGGAGGGGACGGGAGGGGATGGAGGAGCAGTGCTGGCCCTTGGTCAAGTGCCTTGTATTCCACAAACAGGCCGCATCCAGTTACACTCTACCTGAGAAGCCGAGCCTGAGGAGAGGATTCAAAGAAAAGCATGTGCCTTTGTTGCCTAATGGAGATTTCACTCTAAGAAAACACATTCTGATTTCCTCTCTGAGCATGTGTCCAAGGCCTTAGTGAAAACGAAGACATGCTCCATTCTTCTGATTCAATTCACGGACAGTTGTGTGTGTGTGGGTTTACTTATATATATATATATAATATAATATATATATTATATATCTCTCTCTCTATATATATATATATATATATATATATATATATATAAAAATATATATTTTTTTTTCAGCTGCACAGTTATCAGAAGAGCCTTGCATTGCGGCTGCAGAGGTACCCATGAGCAGGTCGATAATTGGTAAACGTGCCTCAGCTGTCGCCCCTGCCTCAACTGTTCACTACACTAATTAAAAGCAGCGAGATGGGAGAAAGGGAGAGAGTGTCATCAAGGACACACTGGGAGACGTACACCTGAGACGGCACAGTCACCGATGCTTCGGGCACATCAGCATGACCTGAACACCGGCACTGTTTGAAGTTGTGACAGAGAGAAAGAGAGACAAAAGTGTCTGGATCTGAAGCTGTTGCCCTTGGGGGGAATAAAGTAATAGGAAGTAATAGAGAGGAGAGGAGGGAGAACATGAAAAGAGAGCGAGGAGATGGAGATAGGGTTAAAGGAAATGTTGGTAGATGGAGAGGACAAGAAGCAGAGAAGACACAGAGCAAGAGACGGACAGGGAATGTTCTCTGAGAGTCTCAGCTACATTGTCTGTGTGAAAGTTGAGGCCTCCTCTTTAGGATACTTATTATTTAGTCTCCCTTTCTGTCACTTCGCCTTCATTCATTTCTACCTCTTTACCTCTCTCAAGTCATCATGTTTACACACAAGCTGTTACTGCCATTTCCCTGTTGTCTAACCCTCTGCTGTTTTTCCTCCGTCTTTTCCCTCTTTCTTTGTCTTTTTCCTGCTGGTTGGAAATCTGCAAGGCTTGCTCATCGGCGCCAGCCTCTGTTAATCCCCTCCCAAAGCACCTTAGCAACGCTAGGAATTTAGAGATGCTAAAAAAAAAACACATGACGACAACGACAACAACTGTTCTTAACACTGGGCTCATGTTGGCAAGAGTGGCCACATCTTGAGATGTGTGTGCGTGTGTTTTCCATAAGTAGTTCAGAACAATCTGGAAGGGTGTGATAACCAAGGATCTCTCAAGAGTGTGTGTGTGTGTGTGTGTGTGTGTGTGTGTGTGTGTGTGTGTGTGTGTGTGTGTGTGTGTGTGTGTGCGTGTGTCTGGATGTGTGCACAGAGTGGGAGTGTATGTTTATGTGATATAGTTCCTATAACACCAGCAACCTGGTAATCACTGCATGTAGTCACCTGAGATGCTCATTATCTAGTCCCTGTACACATTCTGTACGCGTTCTGTTCAGAGAGGCCGTACCTCAGCTCGCACCACACACTGCTGGACTCGTCTCTCAAGTGCTCCTCTTTGTGCGGGTTGGTAGCACATACCTGAGTGAGCGAACAAAACATAAATTATCACAGAAAGCAATGAAACAGCTTCTGTCATTATGGGTCCAACTTTGATGCCAACCAAAACGCCTTGACGGGGAAAAAAAAAATAATAATAATAATAAAGCAAGGTTAGAACTTTCATAGCAATTATGCCATCAGTTATTTTTCATTCATTGGCTTTGTGGTTTTCACACATTGGTTCGGATCACCCCTTCACCTCTCGCTTTCTCTACCTAAAATCAATTACTTAGGGCCATTGGTGCAATAATTGAGGGCACATTTAGGCCTTGAAATTAATACATAAACTTTCTTCATAACTTCACACTTTTAAATATTAATTTACCTCCCAAATTTAAGGTGAGAAAAGAAAGAAAGCACGATTTTTGAAGCGGCAACAAGGTGCCATTGTTTATTTTTTTTTTTTTTTACCCCTCATCAATGATGAGGACAAAAGAGGAAAAAAAACACAAAATATAGATGTTTAGTACATAGCACAGACATGTTTCACAAGATGACAGTTAATCCATGAAGTAAAACCTGTCTAATAGTAGTTACATTTTGAGAATGTAAAATAGAAATATACCGTAAATGACAATTGTGCACAGAAAAGATGTTAAAGAGCATATCTGAATATTTCCTTTGTGCTTCTCTTAAAACAATCTGGTTTCGGCAAAAATACCTGTTTAACATAATTTACACAGAGTGACGCCTGTGTCCAGACAGGGACAGACAAAAAAAACCCTTTTTATGATGCTCTGGTGTTAGTGACAGATCTGTACATGTTTCCTATTGAAATGATCAAACAGCTCATTTAGTATGAGTTATATGTAATATTCATTACAGGCATTTTGACAGATTTCATAAATCTGAAAATACAGCGGGTGCTTGGAAAACATGCCAACTGTGGGGCTAAGAGTATTAAGACAGTGAATCTGGCTCTAGTGAAAGAGAATGGCGGTAGCTCTTGCCGACAGTGCTTTTTTTTTTTTTTTGCTGAGATGGATTGTGCTCAATCTTCAGGTAAGCTGCGTAAAATAAAACAAAATCACTACAAGCTCTGAAATGGGGCCAGTCAACCTTGATACAGGAAAAAAAATTCAGCAAAAGGACAACAGAGTTGTATGATTAAGGGGTTTAAGAGTAGGTAGCATCATGGAGACAAGAGAAAATTTGGGGCGCTGACTATCGCTGACATTTTCCAAAAGGTATTTTCGTCCACAGCAGATATCCTCTAGTGTTCGTCGTAATGATGGCCTGCCAACCGCGGAGACAAAGTGCTATCTGTTAATCAGATCCCCCAGAGTGATCCACGTCCACTGGTGATAGCCTTGATGGACACTTTGCTGGAAGACAGAGACAGACAGAGAGCGAGGGAGATGGGGAAAAGACAGAGGTTGTTCATTTGATACCAAATGTCAACATTCAATACATAATAAAAATACAATAATAAAGACAGGCCAGAAAGGTGAAGAGGTTTTAGGTTTAGAATTTAACAGGAAAATCACAAATATAGTTTCTGCATTGTGTATATATAATATATAATTTATAATAATAATATAAACACACACACAGGCACACACTGAAATCATCTGAATACCTAATAGTCTGTATCAATTAAATTATAAATGAATCAAATTTATCCCATACCTTAAACAGTTTGATAGCTGACAACAATCTAATGGCTCTGGAAACAAATTGAGTAGGGTTATAATCATTAAGAACAATTTATCTGTACCTCTTGGACACATTGTGGTGACATATACATCCTTCACGTGTTACAATCTGACCTATCTAAACGACCCAGTTTGTTGATCACTTGACCCTGCGGGGTTCAAAGGTCAGCCAGTTCAAACAGCTATCAGTGCGCTGCAGGTTGCAGCAGGCGCCATAAAACTGATGTTTCTTATCTGAACTCTTTGACCCCTCATTAACCCCATCTCCGCGGCTCTGAGAATTATCACTGCCACGGAGGCGGAGAAATCCTTTAGAGCATCTGGTGGGTTTTGTATGTGCTTGTGGGTCAGTGATAGAGAGCCATGTCAGGATTGTTGTGGTACACACTTTTTTTTTGAGTGAATTGTTGTGCTGGTGAGAGTCGGCAGCGCCAGAGACTGTCAGTAAAACAGCGATCTAGTTGTTAGGTATAAAAGAAAAATAATAAGAGCCTACAGCTGCGTTACAGACGAGGTGACTTCAATGCAAAAGTCAGCTCATGTACACAATGACTGATAACACGCTGGCTTCTAGCAGGTATGATCTTTCACCATCCTATGTTAGCATGTAGCTACTAAATAACATTCAGTCATAAAACCTAAAAGGAAATTTTGACCTCTTGGTGGTGCTACTTCAGGGGATCATCAAGGTTATTACTGTACAATTCACTGAGGTGAACGTGTGCAATTTTGTTCATTCATCCTATAGTTTTGGGACTTAAAAACCAAACCTACAATCCTACACACTATCGGCTACTTGTATACTACAAAATTTAGGTCCTTAGATCGTCACTTGCCAAACATTTATACTATAAATCATGCTCTGAGGAATGAAATGTCGACATAATAATATCAACCTTATGATGTCGCCAGAGGAAAAGGAAGGATCTCAAAAGCTGGATTCATCCTCTGAAGACAATGAAAGCCTACATAAAATGTTCAATACATGATATTTTAGTCTGGACCAATAGACAGACCAACAGTTTCAGCCCTACAGCCATATCAATGCAGCTTATTAAAAAAAGAGAATGAGTGATAAATCGTTGCTTATAAGTGACCACAATTGGCCTTAACCACTCAGAGGCCTGCTGCACTACTCACGCTGTTGAATTAAAAACATGCATTTTTTACAAAAGTCAGTACAAGTTTGAAAGTAAGAAAGAAAGAAAACCAGCATCGGCACTGTGCTACTTCACAACACTGTTAGTGTACTACTTAGCTTTTACAGTCATAAATTACTTTCTTTATATTTGTATTTCATTTTTCTGAGCACAAGACAAATGATCATTGTGTGTCGAATGAAAAATTTTGATGATGTATGATTAAGACTCAGAGTTAATGCCATTGAACCCATGAAAGTCCAACAAGTGCAGAAGCTCAGTTTTTTTTTGTGTCCAAGCCTCCATGAAAGAAAATCATTGTGAAACCACTTATCTTGAAAGTGAGACAAAAAAAGAAACTAAATGTGAATACTGGACAAAGATCCTTCCTTGAATTACACAAAACAGGAGATTTGTAGAGGATACTTCAAACTTATCGTGTGATCCTACCTTGTTGCTCTATTTGCCTCAGATAATTGGGACACTAGTATGAATGTGTTTGTCTGATGTGAAAAAGGGCAAATGGACATCTTAAGGAAACTGGGCTCAAGTTAAGTAGACTTAGGTTCCTGTTTTTATTAATTTGAGTTAACAGTTTAATTGTTGTGTAACTGTGTAACTGAGATTAATAGTGTTTGATGAGACAATTTAAATCCTGTGTCTTTACGAACAGTGTAAAGACACAGGAACAGTGTAAGCCTATACACGCCTTACACTGTAAGGCGTGTATAGCCCTTTATCTGCGTTTTTGTGGCACATATATTCAGGACAACCCAAAAAGCAGACTGGGTGACTGATGAGTCTCCTTTTCAACATATCTCTGCATGTAACAGCTCATTGTTATGCGATCCAGCGCACCTTCACTATAATGCTCTAGTCTTGTGGGAAGTAAGAGGTACGCTCGCTGCAGGCTTACAGATTACTCGTCCTCTGGGAGCCTCCAGGACCCATTTTAAAGGAACATTTTTACTTTATTACAACTTGAGACTACTTGGTTTTGATGCATCAATGTAATTGCTGCGAACTTGGAACATGGTGACAGATATAAAATTGGTCCAACTGGGAATGAAAACATAAATGGTCTAGAATATCAAACAGGGTATAAACAACCCAACAGATTAAGCAGAATATCTGCTTTATTTGCAGGGAAAAAAGTGAGCGTATTGGCCCTCACTGCGAGTGTTTGAAGCTACGGCGAGTATGGTAGGTTCAACTTCAATCTTTCACCTTTTTCCCTTCTCTTGAGTCGGTTTGACAGACCTTTGGGTCTGTATACAACCTGTTTGAATGTCTCAGCACTTGCATCTCTTCTTGCTTGGCTGGACCTATTTTCAGTGCACATGTTCCGAGATCTCAGATTACTTTTGTGAGTAGAACACAAATAGAACTGCAAACATCAAATCAACTTGTTTTCCATTGTTAGCATCTGGGAGAAGTGAAAAGTAAAGTGTGATATAAATTACATGGTGAATAATCATTATACTCAATCTCATTCACTGATTCACATTTGTAGTCATTGATAGTGTTGTTTCTGCTGTGTACTCTTGCTCATTATTCCCTTTATTTAACCTTTTATCATAATTGCTGTGTTTTGTTACCATATATATAGTTTTTTTTTTTTTTTTACCATGTGAAAATGTAATCAGGGCATTGCTGCCTAATGCTCAGTCAATTTCCCCTGAATAAACAATGGTTAAACATTACTGGTCTTGTTCCAGTAAAAGCTGGCATGCAGAAAAAATGGAGAAATGTCTACTAAGCTCATTTCCACCAGTGCATTGACTTGCTTTGCTCTGCCTCCTGTAAATGATGTTCAGGAAAACCAACCAGTGATTATGTTTGTGCAGCCATGAAATATCCGTGTTCGTAATAACTAATAATAATAACCTTATTATAGGGTTGCTCTCTATGCGAGACTGATATGTGTTGTTTAGAACTAGCAGACTACATTACTGTAAGGCTACCAAAGAATACAACAAAGCAGCTAGAATGACTGGCCGTACCACCACAGCACATCTTCTTTACGCTGGTTACTTGTAGATTGATTGATTTTAAAATTATTTCATTCATTTATGAGGCGCTGCCTTATGCTTGTGCTTTCAGCCGTTATGCCCTGAGCCTTTGGAACAGTTTTCCAGAGGATCTGAAAGAAACTGAAAATGCGAATATTTTTACACGCGCCTACTTAGTCTGTGTTTAATTTACACTTGGTTTATTTTTAGCGTCATATTATTTTATTCTATATTTTTAATCAGAATTGTAATGTTACACATTATGTTTTATTTTCATGTAAATTTAATAAATGTAATCATCTATCTATATTGTATAGTATTTCATAAATACTTATATTATATATTATAATTTACCTTTCATTAACCTAACTACTCATCTTTTATCTCTAAATCCATTTTTCCATAATCCCACATTTTTTCATTAGCATGTAAAGCACTTTGAATTACATCTAATTTGTTTGAATGACGCTACAGAAACAAAGATCAAATGGATTGTTGATATATGGGTACAGTGTAAGACTGATAGCAACCCTGCCATCATTCCATGTTGGCCTGATGTTTTGCTGTCTGGGTTATTTTCATAGGCAGTGTTTCCAAACCAGGAAGTGTAATATCCCAGTTTCACAGAAAATTGTGGGTAAGAATTTGGGGAGAATGTTTTGACCTGCAACACATTTTAGACAATTTGCACCCTGCGCACTGTACAAAAACATGCATTACAGACCAGGGACACCAACGACATCGGTTTGAGCTTTCTGTAATGTGTTGTTTTATTTGCCTAAACATAAAGTTTACCTGAAAGTGCATTTGGGAAGAATATATCATACATATTGTGACATCTCCATGGCATAAACGGTATATGTAGGCGGGAGAAAACATTGGGAGGGATATATGTGAACCATTGAATTGATTAATTAGATGTATATAGGTCAATGATAAATCATGGTTGGCAAGATGAAAGGGTCAAAAACATTATAAATAACAGTTTAAAGGGGTGTTCATAAGGTCTCTCTAAATGTACATTTTGTGTTCATGTTGGTTTCTTGTCATTTAAAAGTCCATTTGTATAATTTAGTTTGTTTTACATAAATCATGATTTTGTGTGATTTTCTTTGACAGAAAATGTCAAATGGTGTAACCGAAAAAATACATTTTAAATATTGAGTCCCCCTGGAATATATAAACTAATTGATAATGTGAGTTTTAATTTTCTTTTTCTATAATTTTTCTTTTTCTTTTTAAGAAAATGAAGTACTGTATGTGGTACCAAGCGTTTAGGGTTAGTCCACATGACAGCTTTAGCATTGTCCCATATAGAAAAGCCACAAGGCTGACGTTAGCTGTCTATCATGGAGGACCAGGCCCAAAATATATCTGTGAATTTTGATATTAAAAATGATCTAAAAAGACTAAAAAGACAATAATTTCATTTCAGTTACACTTAAAAGCCTTGTTAACTCTTGTGGCCACTTCAGGGCAGCACAACATCCTCCTTTTGGAGTCACAATGTTGGACACCTGACGACTGTAAGTTCATTTTTTACCCTCCAGAGGGGAAGGTCTGGATGTGTTGCTGCAAAATTCTTCTATGTTCCCCAAAGAGCTGCTAACTCTGCTGGTGTTTGAGTGGCAGGCAGGTAGCAGGCAGCGGGATTATGGAGCATCGCTGGCAACGCCAAAAACCAAAATAATGAACTACAGGCAACAGAGATCAGAGGCTAGTTATTAAGCCTGGTGATATATTATCTGTGGGTTCATCACTACACATACACACATGCATGTTAATATAAAAATATTGAACAGTGCAGCTTTGCCTCTCTTACCCATACATGCATATTCATATAAATACGTTTTAATCATATGGATCAGACCGATAGCAACCTATAAAACTATAAGTAATTACAAATATGATTCCTTTTTGTTAATTGCCTAGCTCAAGTATCGCAGGGAAAGCAAACTGAACACAGTCAGAGAGCCAGTGAAAGCTGTTTTTCTTTCCAATATGATATTTTTGTGATGGCGGTAATTAACAGCAACTTTTCCATTTTCTACATCGATGGGATTGATCAGCATCTTCAGCAGCAGAGTTTACTTCGCCTGCAAAATGCATTTAGCTTGTTTTTAACCAAATTGATTGACCCTGTCCAGTAATTTCACGTCAGGTATTGGTAGAGTCGCTTTGTCCCCTGCAACAAAGCCCCTCATATGCAGCACTGCTGTTTTGTTGTCTCCAGCTGAACACTTTTCTGTTTCACATTTGGTAGCAGGGTGCACAGAGGGGATCGAGGTCATGTCCTTCATGATTTTTTGTCATCACGATGTTGATGTTTTCAAGACTAAGTCTGATATTTGTAGGATACATATCTTAAAATGCCACTATTTTTAAAAAGCAAATGAATTCAGTATCCAGCAACAGAAATAATATTATGTCTTATTAATTTGGTGGTCTCAGTTTTTAGTCCCCTCAACCTTTCATTGAGTGATGGACAGTCCAGGGCCACTCTGCTACTCCCCCACCATGAAACTTCCATCTCCCTTTCGTACCCCCACCCAAAAAAAAAAAAACCCTCCCGTGGAGTGGGCTGTTTTTTGTGTGGTCCCCAGCCCTGTCCCGTTTTTATCGCCCCTCCGACGGGGCTGCCCTGGTCCCCCTCGCACCTGCGCCGCTCCCAGGTCCCCACAGGAATGCGCTGGGGCTTGTAATCGCCTTTGTGGGCACCATTGAGTTGTACGGCTGACTGAAACTTCCCAACCTCACAGCGCGCTGGACGCTGAATGGGGCTCAGCGTGGGGCGGCTCTCCAAACCACCGCCGCTGCCAAATTCCTACAGTGGCGCTCCACAATCACTCCCACACAGGCCCCGGTATACCGCCAGGCAGGAGGGACTGTGTGTGTGTGTGTGTGTGGGTGTGTGTGTTTGGGCAGAGAGACGCAAAGTCTACATTTAACTCTGCTGCATATGGACACGTCTCTCTTCTCACTTTTTTGAATAGTCAATGTGAAAGCAGTGATTTTCTGGCAACATCGTTTTTTCTTCTCCTTTTTTCCTTTTTGTTTTATAGCTCACCTCTCCTCAATAAGTTCCGGCGCAGAGGCTATTCCGACAACGGAGACATCTGAAAAAAATAGAAAGTACAAAAAAAAAGGGTTTGGTAAATGCATGTGGACACAAAGTTTGAAAATAAAGCAATTTTTGTCATAACTTTCAGTATATTTGTGCTGCGTTTCGGTGCATTAGGTCTGTGTGCGTGGTAGCTGTGGGTAGATAGAGCAGCACTGCAGGATTAAGAGGCAGCAAGATTGTTAAACATGTCAACGTGTAATTGCACGATAAGGCCCTTCCGAGGAATTCATTGGCCCAGTTGCTTTCTCTATTCCGCGCTAATCTCGCCCGGCACATTCGCTCTGTGCAATCTGTCTCCATAATCTTCTGTGACAGAGCGGGCGACGAGAGCAGGCTGCTTGGTAATTTTTTTAGGAAAAGGGGGGGAGACGCGGAGAAAATATGCAGAGGCGTGATAAAGTGACGCTAATTATCCCCATTTAGGACAGCGAGTGCAAGGGATCGGGGCTTTACGAGCAACCGAGTGTGCGCCGGAGCTGATGGCCTCCTAGCATGGAATATATCGGTGGCTACAAGATAAGAGTAACGCACGGTGGAGAGATTTATTGGCCGGTCAGCTAAACACTCACGCGTGTACGCGCGCGCGCACGCACAGACACACACACACACGCACACACACACATCACTGCTGCCTGCATATGTCGCACCCTACACTTACCCCTCTTCCACCTCAAGGTGTAATTTATTCGGGTTAAATTTGCCAGAACGCTCCTCTTTTAGCCCGGCGATGCGCCGTGACGCGCTCCGCCTCTCCGGGCTTTCACTGTTAATCCGCATCTCTTCACATCAACAGATAAGATAGAAACAGATGCAAACACACGAGGAGGACACGCCGCGTCTCCACAATGGACTCCCTCCTCTTTTTTTTTTAAGGTTTTGGGGATGTAAACTAATTTCCAGACATTGCTCCCTTGATTTTTTTTGTTAAATTCCCCAATAGATTAATGCGCAGCCAGACACCACGCGCTTTACAGCGAGGCCTAACAGGTTTAATTGACATACCACGCACGTCTTCATCAGTGTGAAATAGGCCCTTTAACTACTGTATGTATTTGAGATTAATTGATATTTAAAAAAATGACTAAGTAGGCATTCCCTCATTTGCATGTGTATTAGTCTGTATCTACACATGAGGCCTACAGGCAATAAGAAAACATGTAAATGTCAAAACCAGCTGTGGAGCTGTCAAAAAATGACGTCACTTTGAATAATTGTTCATAATTATCAGAGGATTATTAATCAGAGCGACGTCTGTTTTTCTTTAATTCACAATTAAGTTGCTTCTCTTTTGTTTTTTTATTCATAACTAAAGGTAGCAACAATCCCAGTCGATCTAAAACCAAATATCTACATGAGCAGGTTTAAGTTCTGATGAGTCATCAATAACCCAGTGAGGGTCCGTGCAACAGTTCAGGGGCTGTTTGGGTTTTGGTTGCGCACGTTGCATTATATCCAAAAATATTTTACACTCTGCTTTGTGCAATAAGTGCAACTCTATTTTTTTTTTTTAAATATTTCATTTATTAAGATCCCTTTCCTCCTTTACATTGACTGACTGTTTATTCGGCTCGATTTTTTTTTGCTTGTTGTTATGTCAAACTTGAAAATATATATTGCTCAAATTCCCGTTTGTGCTTCATGCATTTTCCCCATCCGCAATTGACAAGTGTAAAGAGCCAAAGTAAATGTATAAAATAAATCAATAAACGACCGCCTGACTGCTGCTTTATGTATGATGGGACTATGGAACGTTCACATTAAAATCAAATTTATTTATATGCTGATGAATTTAATTTTCTTGTTTGGTAAATCAACCAAAATGCAGACATGATAAATTTATGAAATGAAGATTTGAGACTGAGTGGATTTTTCTCTAACGTCTGTTGTTGATCTTCTCTCACTCAGCTATTATATATTATAGTCATCTTTTTGTTGTCTCACAAATATACATATAAAAAATAGAATCACAACAGGCAGGTAGAAATGATGATAAAATAGAAGTGGTTGTAAAATAAACCAGGTCTCCAGTTGAACTGAAAGTTTCACTAAAATCGAGTCTTTAATTTTTTTTCTCTCCAAAAAAAAAAAATCAATCATGTCACCATTAAACTGTTCATTACAAAACCTGTTACTGGTCTCTGCTGCTTCTGCCTCAAGTGTTCGAAGTGAAATTACAGTCATAACTGCACACTGAAATTCACAACATTTCTCTCAGGGCATCAAAAACACAATCATCTATTTTAATTTGTTATTTTTTTCTATAAATGATACTCTTTTTGTTTGTTTTTTTTTTCTTTAAGAATCGAACATAAAACCACATTCAAACAGCATACACCATACGTGTGTGGACGTTTATTATTAATTGTTAAAGATTAGTTTTAAGAAATCATTTTTTGATCTCATCAAGAAAAGCCAGTTTGATACAAGTGCAATAACTTAACGGATTAAAAAACGACTTACTGACCCGTAAAGTCATATTAAATAACCTAAAAATAATCGTCATCTAAATGAAACACATTTTTGCTGCTTATATTTACAGTTATTTCTCCAAAGCAGCTACAAAGAAAAACATCTGTTGAATTAAGATTACCTTAAGTCAAATTTCTTAAACCAATAATAGAGGATGTTTCTTAAATGACACTAACAGGTGGTTTGTGTGATGAGGCCTTCAAGTGCCAGATATGACCAGATTCCTATGAACATATCCACAAAGAAATATAAGGCATTATATTTATATGAAAGAATAATCTGTGTCGTCGCCTGTATTAAATATCCAATATGACTCTGGAATATAGTTAAGGCTGCACGCCACTGAAAAAAACAGAGCCATTTAAATTTATGAATTATTTTCTAATCACCCATATAAAAGTTTATCTCATGAAACGACATCATCCTACTTACGGGCTTAACAGAATGTACTTTTTACGCACAATTACGCACAGACAATTAAGCGATTGAAAAGGGATGAGGCCAGCAGCGGTGTCAAAATGGAAAGAGGTGGCTATTTTTCTCGAGCATGTTCTTGTTTCCTAAAGCGTGGAAACACTCCTGTGAAAAATAAACCAATCTAAGACCGTTTCTCTTAAGAATCAAAGAAACATCTTGTGAAATTTATTCAATTCTTCTTCATTGCAATATCAGGGCTTTTCACTTGCAGAAAAGCACTTAAATTACAACAGCGGGTTGCCCATCATCCTTTGAAATATTAAAATTATTCACAATTTACAATAATTAGAGTGTTACAATAAAAAGAGATGATTTCAATTAAGACACAGGCTTCTGCAAATGAACACAAACGTTTAAAAGAAAGCGGCTTTTCCCCCCAAAAATCTTTTAAAGCACTTTCTTATGATTATGACACGTTATCTCATTTCAATAACTTACAAGAATCCCCAAATTATGAGACAATTGAACCAAATACCCCCCACACCCCAACCCCATGTGAACCTGGCCCTCAACTAAGACTGAGGAATGGACAAAAAAAATGATAGCACAATAACCAATTATCTCAGCATCATATTCGTTATATAATTCCACTGGTGGCTATTCCAAAACAAAAAAAGCCGAAACGATGAATATGTTATTTACCCTTCATTTACAATATCATAAACATTCTGTACAAAAATGCAGGTAGTTCTCGGGACCGGGGTTATTTAGAAAAGAGGTAAATATTTGGTTATGTGTTCCTTTTGCAGTTTTCAATAATTCGGAGAGTTCTAAATGTGTGTTAGAGGGACCGTCCCGTTCACCCCAGCCGCGGCGCTCTGGTAATGCTGCGGCAAGGCGTGGAGTCTACTTTGCATTGACGGGTCCACCGGCTCTCCGGTCGGTAAATACATGCTTATCATCTCTCTCAAGTCTCCGGGGCACGGACCCCGTGAGTGTGTGCTGCTGACGGGGGGGCTTACGCTTGGCTCCGACTTCACCAGCGACCCTAACGTCCCCATGGCAGCGGAGGAGGAGACGCCGGAGCCCTGGTGCTGCGTGTAGGTGATCCCGCCGTAGCCGGATGGAGAGGCGTTCATGTAGCTCTGCGAGTTCGAGATGGGGCTGTACTGCAGCGCGGTCATGTCGTAGCGGTGCATGGGCTGCGGGTTGTGCGCGTGGTGGTGGTGTGAGTGGTGGTGGTGGTGCGCCCCGCTGCCCGGGTGCTGGCTGTAGGCGAGCTGAGCCTCCTGCATCATCGCAGCGGCCGCCGCGGCTGCGGCCACCTGCCCCGAGTACGCGCCGTTCGCCCAGCCGTTCATGTGCGCGTAGCCGGAGCCGGCGGAGCCGCCGTGACCCCCGGGGCTCTCTAACCTCTGCCCGACCCCGGATGAACTCATGCCGACCCCTAAACCAACTCCACCGCCCCCGCTGGACCCGGAAAGCAGTCCACCGGCCAGGGAATATTTGTCCTTTTTCAGCAGCGTCTTGGTCTTCCGTCTCGGCCGGTACTTGTAATCCGGATGCTCCTTCATGTGCATGGCGCGCAACCGCTTCGCCTCGTCGATGAAAGGGCGCTTCTCAGCCTCGGACATCACCTTCCACTCGGCGCCCAGCCGCTTGCTGATCTCGGAGTTGTGCATCTTGGGGTTCTCTTGTGCCATCTTCCTCCGCTGCCCACGGGACCACACCATGAACGCGTTCATCGGTCTCTTCACCCGCTCCTGATTCGCTTTGGACCCGCCGTTCGGCCCCGTTTGCCCCGTGGTCGTGTTCGTTTGGGGGCCGGGGGAATGCAGGTCAGTCTCCATCATCATACTATACATTCACCTGGTTTTAAACTTCGCACCCAACAGAGAAAAAATATATATATTTCTAGCTGAGGATAAGGTCAGGCGCACGCAAGATCGATTGCGCACGGGAGGACTCGGTCGCAAAATTAATTTCCTAACCCCAAATAAATCAAATACGAGATCAAAATTATTCCCAAAATGGTAATAAAATGTTCTCCGACCAGTATTTCACGCTGTCGCCTAGGTTGCTTCACATCCACTGTGATAGAATGCGCATTTGAGCCACTTTCCCTGTCGGAGTTGAGAAGTTGCAAAGCGGCGGCCATATGATGCGCACTGACAGCGGTTAAATGAGCCACAAGCGGCCAATGAGGCTCTAGCAGCAGAGTGATTTGCATGGCGTTTGGTCAGGTGACTAGAGGACCATAGAGGAAGAACACACCGGAGGAGGAGGAGGCAGGAAGGAGGGTCAATCCCACAAATAGCTGCGAGGCATTTGAAATCTCCAAACACGCTATCAGAGACTTCAACCAAACAAAAATAACTAAGATTTGGCGGCACGGATGTGGTGGCCAAAAGGTGCGCGGAGTCTATGATTAGGATTAGACAAACGGGTCATTTTCAAAACAGCCCGCGTAAAACCTTCGAGTTCCATGCAGTTTATTAGGAGCCAGAAAGTTTTTTATTTCGGAAATCTATTTCTTTAACCGCTATTTGTAATGTATTAAAGCAAAACACAAATAGCAATAAAATAAGAGGCTAGATTTGGTCTAAGAGGAGATGGACGGATGGCGTGGAATGACGTGAAGCCGCCGGGGCAGAGCGCCGTTACCGCCGTCTGCTGGCGGCGCTGCACGCGTCCTGGCCGCGGAGATGGGGGGGGGGGAGAAAAAGGTCACATGTGAACTGCTCTGCTGTTTTGTATTTAGAGGACATTTACACGTCTTATGCCCCCCCCCTGGTAAATATTCCGTCAAGTTACCCGCTTCCAAACCAGAAAGGAGGGGGTGCTGGTGTTGGGGGTGGGGGTGCGTGTCTTCTGGTCCGCGCATATATAATCCAGATTTCACAGCTGACCACCTCTGAAAAGCCCCAATCAACCTCTAATTGAAAGGGTAAAACGAAATACTACTTCCCACGGCGAGACTAACGATTTAATCATTCTGTCGTTCTCCGTGCTGTTTTTTTTTTTTTTTTTAGTTTATTGTAATTAGAGCTTAGCTTGATGTGGCTGTGTGTTTGTGGCCTGAGGGAGCGGGATCACTCGGACGGATCCATGCGTCTTTGGTAATAGGGTTAACGGGATGTCACAATGGTCAGTTAAACGATTCCACCGAGGCCAGGCCGCGGCTTAAGGAATATCACATTATAATGAGGAGGAGGAGGAGGAGGAGGAGGAAGGCGACAAGCCGAAGAACCTGTGAAGCTGTCACGGCGGAAATACAAACAAAAAACATAGAAAAGCACAGTTTTATAATATACTGCTCTCTTCTTATACATATTAAAATAACACATAGTGTAATATCAATAATAATATAAAACTTACAAATTAATTTGAAATGTTTGAATTAAAAGTAAAACATAATAACCAAATATTCTACTTATTTCAGGAGCAAATATAAACTGCCTTTGACACCGATTTGTGATTTAATGCTAATAGATGCACCTCAATCTAAATTAATTTAAACCTACGTCAAAATGGAATGATTTAATTGCAAGTGAATTAATTAACATAAATCTATGAATCGATCAGACAAAATCGTATTAATTCATTAATAATAATAATGATAATAATAATATTTGTTCTTGCCATTGTGGAGTGCTTGTTCAGCATTGTACAGAAGGGATTAGCCTTTACAGTGACACTGGGACCCTGGTCGCCCCGTGTTTACTCTCCCTGTCATCCCCCATCAGTCACTCCTCTTTTTAACAAACCTCTTTTCAACCCTCCTCGCTCCTTTGTGCGGCCTGTGAGACAGGATGTGTGCGCTGGGATGACGGTGCACGACGAGGGGACAAAGCTGCTGGAGCCTGCTGCGCTCGCTCTCCACCACCCCGTTGTTAATTACAAAAAAAATAAGCAAGGAAAAAAATATAATTTGTGGATAAAAGCATACAGATCACGAGCTTTAAGTTCGTGCGCTCATCAATCTCATTCATAAATGCAACGCAACCTAAAAACAAAAAAGGGGAAAAAACTAAAAAACAAATAAAAATAAAAATACGTTTGGCCTTTTATTCTCTGCTCTTGAAGCGGTTTTTCAAATGATTGTCTATTTGAGGAGAAAAAAAAAAGTTCACCTGCTGATCAGAGGTACACCGGGGTTCGCATGGGTTAAAGCGCGTTACGCAGAGAAAGCGCCTGTTTTGCGCTGAGTTTACACACACGCACACAAACAATCACTCACACACACACACACACTGATGCACACACACCCCTCCCGCCCGCTGAAAAGTCCAAAAACACTGTGAAGAAACATTTAACCTAAATACTGGCAGACACTGCACGCGCGTAAAACGGTTAATACACAGGTCATCATTCTGGAGCACGCAACGGATTTTTTCTCTCTTCTCGGTAAATCAGCCAAAAATAAAAGTGGCGCGGGTCACTGCGGAATAGACCCGGGGGAAGCTGACATTGTCACTTGGGAAAATCAACTTTGCCGGAGAGAGAGAGAGAGAGAGAGAGAGGAAGAGAAAGAGAGAGAGAGAGAGAGAGAGAGGGGGGGAGCAACTGGTAGCAGCGGACGGCACCGCGCGCTCGGCGCAGCTCGACTTGTCCCAGAAGGAGACGGGCAGCGCGCAGCTCCAAACACGGATTCTCTGCGCGGAGCTGAACACAGCAGACGCTCCGACATGAAAAGGCGGCACTACACACTTACTAGGTTCAGAAAGCGCAGCCACTGAGCTCAGGAAGCATGCACGTTTAACCATTTTTAAGCAGCAACTACAAACAGATTTTACGCACACGAACAAATAGATTAACTGCTCCTACAGTATTTATTTGTATAGGCTGTAAATACAAGGACCTTTCTTGTCATGAGCAAACTTACGCATGTTTCCCCTTGTTCCCTCCACTCCAGACCAAGTGGGCAGATTTCTCCCTCCATATCCTAAAGCCGTCCTAAACCCTTCAAAGCTTCATGTAAGACCGCTGCTCCCACTACAATCTGGCCGCTAGAGTGCCAAGGCCATCCATGCCCGGTGCCCAAACCCAACAACACACTGAGGGGCAGAGACAAGAAGAAATGACTTCTTTTTTCTTTTTACACTCTAAAAAAAAGAGGAGAAAAAAAGGGGAGAAAAAAAAAGACAATTCCAAGTTATTGTTTCACTCTGCGAAAAGGGGCCATGCTTCTAACATAATGAAGCGTCTTTTGTGTGGGACAGAACAATACAAAACAAGTATTCTAATAAATAGCCACTTTTTTTTTTGGCTCTCCAGGATGAATGGGCTGGAGCGGCGGGGTTCTGAAAGGCAGCTGTGCCGCATTTCGGGGAGGAGGGGCGAGGACTTGGCGAGGAGCCCCGCATCCCCTTTTGCCTCCTCCTGGATACCGACTCTCATTACGGATCCTGGAGCAGAAAAGGATGCAAAGAGAGAGAGGGGTGTGTGTGTGTGTGTGTGTGTGTGTGTGTGTGTGGGGGGGGGGGGGGGGGGGGGGGGGTAGAAGGGGAGGTATCGACTCCGAAGGCTGTGTTTACTCAGGACTGCTACTGCTATAAAAATGATCCTCGGATCGTCACATGTGAAGTCGGCACGACGCGCAACATCCAGTCAGACGTGGTTTAAATGGATTCATTTAGGTTAACCTACAGTCTGCAAGCATGTGGTTCTGACAGCTGATACACACACGAACACACACACACCCAAGCACAAGTACCTCTTTCCTCTTCACTGGAAATTCAGTGGTAATGACTTCACATATTCCATCTTTCCCAGTGTAACCCTCACACACCCAGCAGCTCCCCGCTGGCTGCTGTCTGTCCACCTGCTTCTGCAGGAGCTGACACACACTCTGACAGGAGCTGGCCGCTGTATCAGCTGCTCCACACACCGTTCTATGCAGTGCAACCTGGATCCAAGGTGACAGATTTGTGGTTCCCATGAAAGAAAATGCCCGACCCTCTATTGTTTAAGAACAAGGGATTTTTTGTTACATAAAAAGAAAGACTATTTATTACAAAAGTGATGATTCTAACTTTAAAGACTGTAACAAAACCAACAGTAGGCAGGTGATTGCTTGTTTGGAATGTATAGTGTATAGAGAGAGGAGCTTTACTGCAGATTAAAACAATTTCTAACTTGTGTCATTGCTTACAGACTCACCACAGATTACTTTATCACTCTGTGAGATGCAGCCCCTGCATTAAGTACGTACTTAAACACATAAACCACACGAGCAGGAGACTGACACAAAGAGGTGAGAGAGATCAGGTCAGGTTCAGGCCTAAAAGCACCGAGGGAAGAGTGAGCCAAAAAGCAGGCGTTCAGTCGCCGTTCATGTCGATGGTTTTCTCAGAAACATAAAGCCCTTGTTGAAGGCAAGTGGCAACGAAACACAAGTCAAGGAACAGAAACTCCAAGAAACGATGCAATTTTTTTTGTGGACTTTACTGAAAAAAGTATGTGCAACTACTGTATCAGAAGGCATGCATGTTTTTATGCTTTTCAAAATAATAGATTATAACATTGCTGTCCACAGAAGTGTAAAATTATTTGTTGTCCACCTGAACACAACTATATATATATATATATATATATATATATATATATATATATATATATATATATATATATATATATATATATATATATATATATATACAGGTCATAATAATAATAATGTTGAAACATATTATTTCATATTATGTAAATGGTGGATAAATTGTATGTTATTATAAAACAATACATCATTTATATGTACTTAAAATTGGTAAACTGGCTAATATGTGGAACTTTTTAAAAAATATTACAATGCAAGTCTTTACAATTTTAGAGCAGGATGAATAAGAGAGAATATGCTGCTAAAATTTGGGACAATCTCTAAATAATTACTTTTTATATCGACTCCATGTGCTGGACATTAAACAAGAAGACCCTATGAGAGCTTGATTGAGTTGTAAGTCAGAGGATGTCTTGAACAAGTGAGAAAGAGAGTAAGAAAATAAGTGAAGGATGGAGGGAGAGAGAGAGAAAGAGAGACCAGGGAGGCCAATGTCAATCCCCCAAGCAAACAGCAGTGGATAATCATGGGCTTTAGGAAAACACTGTGTCCATAATGCTATTACCCAGGATTACCTACTCCAGCAGAGAAGGCGAGACTCTCTTCACAATGTGCTACAGACCTTTCAGATAATCATCTTATCACAGATGACAAACCCAGAAGAAACATCCCATTATTCAAGCATTTTTGGATGAAGTCTTACAGTATTGTAAGCCTAAATTATTTGAGTGGAAAAATATCAGATTTTGAAATTAGCACATCAGTCACCCCCCCCCCACTCTCTCTCTCTCTCTCTCTCACTCTCTCTCTCACATTCTCTTTTTCTCCTGGGACAATTACAGACAAGATTTTACACATTGTTCAGCTTATCAATTAGCCATAACACCTAACCCCCGATTGGTCTGTGGTGAATGTAATAGTTTTAACAGTAGGGAGTTGCAACTCTTAGAGGTGCCGTGCTAATGGTGTCGCCACGGCAATAGAGTCACAGTAACAGCTCTACGGAAAAGCAGGAAGGAGGAGGAGGGAGGGTGATGGTGGTGGTGGTGGTGGTGGTGGTGGGGGGGGATAAGTCAGCTCTCCCTAACACATCTCTAATTAGAGCTCACAGTCTGTCATTACTGATGTAATAGGGTGTAACATTAATGGCTATCAGGCAAGCCCCCATAAACAACAGAAGGAGGTTCTTGTAAGGTGAGAGAAGCAGAGAATTTATGAAGGAGAAGAAAAAAAGTGAATGGAGGAAATCTGGAGATTATGGTGTGTGTGTGTGTGTGTGTGTGGGGGGGGGGGGTGAAAGGAGTGATTAGGGGAAAGCGCGTGAACAGCAGCAGAGAAGGTTTTTAAGTACAGTAGTCAGACAAGGTCAGAGCCCATTAACGACAAGACAAAAATGGGCAGGAATTAAGAAGATGAGACAGAAGTCAGAAAAAGAGCCAGATGAGAGTGAGGGAGGCAGTGAGACAGACTCCTAGTTAACCACTTTGCCACTTAGACCTTGTTAGCACTGATGCACTCTGCAGCGTGATGCATGTTTTTACACCTTTCGGCTCTAAATTGAAGCAGCTATAGCAAAACAGACGTAACGCCGAGGAAGGCAGATGACAGGAAACCAATGTTTGGAGAAATGAAAAGCGAGAGGCTTTCAAATGTCCTTCTACCAGCCTCTATCTCCAGGAAAAAAAAAAATCTGGACTAATTTTGAAGATTCTTTTGTAGATGAACTTCCTCTGAATGTTTATTGAAATAATTTGACATAATGAAAAGAATGGTAATTACATGCAATTCCTATTTTGTAGTGTTTGTGTAAATCTGAAGTTATGTTGCTTACGGTTGTATTTCATTAACCCCTAATTTGTTTGAGAGAAAAATAAACTTCATCCCGAAGTCCAGTCCATAAATTTTTCAATATTATCACATGATTTTTATTAGCAAACAGTTGGTGTCGAATTGTATAAGTTCAAACGTTTGATTTTTTTCTCCAAGCAGACATGCCACAGCAATTACAATTTTCCCTTCACATAAATATAGAGGGTATAATTAATCATGCTTTGGGTCATCAGCACAGTTTACCCAATTTATTCTTTTAACGTCATAATCATGGTAAGAATGCCTTCATTAACAAAAGCAGGATTATTCATCAAATGTAGAAATGTGTGTTACAATATACAAGTTCATCCACATTCTTTTACTGTTCTAATGTGAGTGGTCACTTTAAAACATTCACTGCTTAAAAAAATATTTGTTTTGGATATATTTTTTTCCGCCTAGAAACTATAAGGAATATAGATATTTAAAAATCCAATCTAACAATACGCAAATACTGTTACTCTTCAGAATGTGCTGGACACAAAGTGTTTGTGATCTGTAAGTTTTAAGTTTCAGCCTCGCTTTAGTGCAGCAAGTTGCATATTGAACCATAATTGTTTTCAAACCCATTGTGATGCCACAAAATCGCCCTGTAGGTGCAAGGCGTTATCTTCGGATTCATGGGGCATTCAGAGGAGTTTTATGAATGCGTTATGTATACACAGGTTACTAAGGAAGTCATTTTAGTCACAGAAATGTAGTTTACAGTATATTTACAGTTCAAACATATGGCCAAGGTCTCATATGATTACACTCAGAAACTTAGAACTCAATTTTCAGCTATTTCAACAATGATATGAACCTTGGGGGAATATTCTATGTGTAACCTATTGTGTAGCTTTGCTAAGGACAGCAGCAGTAACTTGGCCTTTGAGGGAGCTGCAGGACTTCGGGGTTGGGGGGTGGGTGGGATGGGATGGGGGGGTGGCTCTATTCCTCAACTCAGCCTTGAAAGTGTGTAGCTGTGTGTGTGTGTGTGTGTTAGTGCGTGTGTGTGAGACTTAAGGGGGGTAGCTGCTCAGTTGCCAAACTATAGTCCCTCATCCAGAATTTGAAATAAGGTCATCATCCCCGGGAGGCCCCAAGTCAAAGCCTCCCTTCTTCACCTGCCCTTTAACTCTCCTCATCGCCTCGTTTTCTTAATTTAACTCTTCACCTGGGTCCTGTGTTTCCCTATTTTCTTTCCTTTGCTCTCCTCATTCCCCTTCCATTTCTCATTTGTTATACTCCGTGACGGCCTTCTCTGGTACGCCAGCGAGAGCATGTACACAAAAGAAGGAAACATCACTGTGACCTCTTCAGCTGTGCTTGTATTGAATATCACCTTTTACCTCAACTGCGGGAGCTTGGTTTTGTTTGTTTTTTGCCTTGGCCTCTGCAAAAAAGAAAAAAGAAAAAAAGGAAAAAAGAGAAAAATATTCCAGTAATGCCATTGGCCTTAAAACTGTAATTTGATTGGAAAAATGAATTTTATGGATTAGCGAAACAATAACAACAGAAATGGCATCGTTAGTAGATAAGGCAGGTAATAAGTGTATTAATGCTTCTATGTGTGAGTGTGTGTGTGTGTGAGAGGAGAGTGTGTGTTTCTGGAGCAGCACAGATGCATATCCAATAGGAGGCAGAGTGAGCAGGACAATAACACACTATTCTTATGCTAATCAAGGAGGCCATTAATGTTTACATTCAAAATCAGGCCTTCCAAAGAAATACATTCACTCCCTGCTAAACTGGGATAATTAGTTCCCTCTTAAACCCATATTCCATTAACTCAGGTGAATCCATCTGAGTTTCATCAAATTTCCCCTTCATTTTGCATGATAATGCAATTTAAAAGCAAATGACATATTCAGACCTACTCGGAGAGGGAGAGCACCTATGAGAAAATAATATATGTGTAAAAGGCTTTTTTGTTCTATTTTACATGTATCTGTAAATATATAAAAGTGTTCCCTATAATTCACAGTGACTGATTTATGCATAAAGTCATCTTTAACTGTAATCAGCTTATTTGAGATTAGTGTATTAAATGCTTTCTTCTGGTTTATGCACACTTTGTATATGTGACACTTTATATTACAGTATCATAAGCCACAAGGTGAGTCTGCTTGAAGGTCCTTACTCCAACAGAGAGGCCCCCAAAATCATCACAGAAATAACAGACACAGGGACCAAAATGCACCGACCTTGTTTGACCCTTAATGTGATGTGTTTTCATTCATATTCCTTTATAATACAGACATTTACTGTGCCGAAAACACAATTTATATACAGTAGTTAGGTAGCTTCTCATACCCCCCTCACACACACACGCACACACGCACACACGCACACACACACACACACACACACACACACACACATACACAGTGTAATGGATAGGAGCTGGCTGAGGGCGTCTGTCAGGGGCGACTGTTCTAATCAGAGCAGTGGGGAGAGAGATAAAGGAGAAAATAATGAGTGTGGCATCAGGCCTTTCATGGCGCAACAAAAGGCCACGGGATCAGATAGACACACACAATGTGGAGAGGAGAGGAAGGGAGGAGAGGAAGAGAGGGAGAGAGAGAGAGAGAGAGAGAGAGAGGGGACAGGAGGAGGCAGAGCGGTGAGAGAGGATGAGGGATAGACAGGGAATGAGTTTGCTAATAAGCCTTCTTGCACTGTAGGTGATGTAGGCAACAGTCGGCTACATTACTGTGTGAAACAGCAAGCTTGTGCCTGGCTTCACAAGGATGCCATCAAGTGGGCTTGATGGAAGTTTCTATGACAACATCAATCATTTCAGCGCCGAGTAGTCCTTCAGCGGGAACTGATTATTAATGCATTTTCTCGTACACATCCTTCTATTTTCTGCCTCAAAATACTTTTGTCGGCCGCTTGCCCTCTTTCTCTCCGCAGGTTAGTGCTGCTTCATTTACTGTCTGCGTGATAATTTCCAGTCATCCTTTCATTATTAATGCCTAATTTACCCAGATTACACTTCTTTGATTATTAATGCCTAATTTATCCTGATGACTCCGATCATTAGACAGTGCCCAAACTGAAAGCAAACAACCTTAGTGGTCCTCCAATGTACCGATACAGCCTCTTCTACAGATAATGACACTGTTCAGAGAAGCCAGCGGGCCTGCGAGTGTTAAGTCAATGCCCACGTTTTACCCAAACTCCCATCAAACTTTAAAGAGAAAAGAAATACTAATTAGAAACTGCAAGCTAGGAGAAATGAGCAGGCAGACTCAGAACAGAAAATCCTATTCAGAGACTTAATGAGCTTGTCGAAGCTGAATAATTGATTTCTAATTCTAGCCTGCAGCTGTTGACCCAACCAGGGAGTGTTTTGAATAGAACTGAAATATGTTGCGCTCTGACTTGGCACCGTTGGCTTTCTGCTACTATTACCAAATACTGTCATGTCTACGTTTCACTTTAAGCGTTTCACTTTGGACTGAAGCTGTAAAGTTTTCGCGGTTAAGTTATTTGATTTCAGCGCACAAACAAGCAAGGCTCTCCCTTTGAAATTCATCACAGGTAATTCCCTTGACAACTTAATCCTCTTTCAGATCTTGTTCAATATTTTAGACTGGACACAATTTAATAAAAGGCTTTTTGATTTTCAGCTGTGAAAGCCCAGTCAGGTAAATTCTCCCAGCATATAAAAGCGTTGGGAACCACAGTCCATATCAGATTGTAGGTGTTTTATGTTTCCCTCATTTGCTGCGGAGTGATTCTTTGTTGCCCTGCGTGGACGATCATATCCTGGGGGCTCTGGGGCAGGAGCAGCACAGAGCACCCTGTGTGTGAACCACAGCCGCCCAGCGTCCCTGTAAGATGACCGCACGGAAAATAGGCCTAATTATTGCCGTGACAGCCCATGCTATCATATTCTGCCAGATCAGTCACTACATAGGAGAGTAGGAGGGGGGGGGAGAAAAATTAACAGAAATATATACGGCTGTGCCACCAAACCCCCCCTAAACTGAGCCCATTTATTTTTAATATCCTAATCAGCAGGTCCCAAAGGGGGCCTGGCTCTACCTCACCCTCACAGACAGACACAGGTGAGTACAGGTAAGGCAGCAGGGAGGAGGAGGAGGAGGAGGAGGAGGAGGACGACGACGACGATGGCCAGCAGAGGGGCAGGGCAAGGCAGGTTTGAATGAACAGGAATTCTGATTAACAAATGGAAAGTCAAAAGTTGACCACATACAACCCCCAGGCTCAGGGATACACGCGTTTGCTGGAACTTTTCCGGCTGTACATTAGATAAGAGATAGAGGGATGAAGCAGCGCTAGAGTAGATTACAAAGACGGCGGGCATGGAGGACAGGGTAATTACAAGATACAGAGTTTAAGGTAGACAGCAGTGATTAACTCGAGGACTGTCCTACTCCTGAAGCCATAGTCATTAGGGCTGGATCATTATATGATAGATTTCAGGGCCATTTGCCTGGTTTTGTTCCCAGAGACAGTATTCCGAGAGACACCCTGGGAATGGGACATACTACACCAATAGCTGCCTCCGTGAGAAAAACATGGCATATGTCAACACGCCGATCCGTACATGACACTGATGTTTACTTTTACATCTACTGACAACAGATTGTCAGGAGACTGTGACACAGGATAATGCAGCACTGAGATAAAACTATATATGGTTATACAGTACCAGTGGGTAAAAAAAAAATTCCAAAATATCAATTTGGAGTACTTTCTCCTGATACCAAACTTCACCTGGATTGTCCTGGTTTTGGTAGTCATACACCTGTTGGAGCTTTACTTCAAGACAATCACATTAATTCACATTTATTACAGTTTTTTTATTCTATCTGTGTAGTTTTGTATTGTTTAGTGTATAAAAACGGATGGTTTGGGAAACAATTTTCAGCAATTAGATAATTAAAGTCTGCATGATGTCATGCATGCGCCTCTTTGAGTGTTTAAATACTGGTGAGTTATTAATAATATTTTTTTTGTATTTTTTGTTATGTATTTATATATTTATTTATTTATGCCATGACTTTCCATTGGTCTGAATGGGGTCCACAAATAACATAGTGTATATAACACATTCCATAATAAACATCTAATTTCATTAATGCACATGAATATACAATATAAAAGATGCATTTGTTTGTTTTATAAGTTTAAACTATAAAGTCATACAACTAATGTGAAGCAGAACACAGAGCTACTATTCAGCTGTGTGTATAAATGATTAAATTCCATTTTCAAAGATTTTTTCATCAGGTGGACATAAACGGGTAAATTATTCCAATTCATTATGACTCTGTAAATGATAGTTTTCCTCCATGAGTCCTAAAGCTGTGTACTGCCAACTGAGTGTAATGTGTGTTACTGCAATAAACTACGTGTTGAATAAAGATTTTGGCATTTTTAAAAATGTGTGAGTGCAATTTTTTTTTGGTGCCAGTTCTAATGGAGCAACCCAGGACACATCTAACAGTCCTATTTTGTGCAACTTGTAATTTATAAAGACGTGTTTTAGCTGCAGACGACCATACTGTTACTGACACTACAGTGTTGTAATTGACAGGAATAATAGCTGCTACATACAAAACCTAAATGGTACAATGAATCATTATAGTACATGCAGCATCTTTTCTTCTTTTTTTTAAGTCTTCATTTGACATTGAGAGTTTGAGATCAGAGAGCGACGGAGAATTACCCAGCAATCATTCAGGGAAAAGTAATAAGCTGTTTTGAGACAGATTGTGTATATGAGTGTGTGTGTGTCTCTGTGCTCGCGTGTGTGCGCGTATGTAGCGTTTTGCTCGGAAAGAAAAGAATACAGTAGTAGCCCTTGTAACCCAGCCCTGCCCTCCACCCCCGGCCCCTCTCGCTGTCACTGGCCATGTGTAGTGTGTAATAGGCACTGACAGTCGGCGCGCAGGTCAGTAACCCTGTGGCCCCGTCTAATTGAGGCTAAGGATCGCAGCTTGTCCTGCCATCTATAATTAACCGCATCATCTGCAGCCGTATGAAAGATTCAGCTGGACTGGGAGTGGCTGACACATGATCCCGCCGTCGGTGTTTACCGCTCGTGTGCGTACGTGTGCGTGTGTTATCGCGTGAATCTTCTGATTTACCCAACAGGTGAAAGAATTGATTAAATGATTTTACATTTTCATGCTCCATATTTTCATCAAACGCTATGCATAGACATCTGCAACTGTGTTAAATGAATTGAGCCGCATATACAGCTGCAGTTGTATATGAGTATGCAGAAGATCTCATGGTTGCTGTTGAATTGAAGCCACCTGCACGGAGATCCTCATATATCCCTAGTTCCTTCCTTCCCTGTGTTTCCATTCCCCATTCTCCCTAGTTTGATCTTTGGCGTGACAGAAACTTGAAGGGTACAGTTCCCCTTCAAACACCTTGGCTCTTCTTTCCCCCTCCCTCACCTCCACCACCTCCTCCTCCTCCTTCTCCTCCTCGTGTTGGTGCAGCTCCCTCGGCTCACCCCGCACCCCTCTCAGCTCCTCTCTCTTTCCTGTCAATGCCTTTGAAATACGGCTTTCAAAAATGCTGCTTTTTGAATTAATGAATCATTTTTTCGCCAGGTGTCGTTGGGGGAGGAGGGAGGGGGAGAAGAGGCAGGATTGTGGTGGGGGGGACTGGGGGCTAATAAATACAGAGTAGAGAGCGAGTCTCACCACTACTAATCCCTCCCCTTCCAACCCACTCACCCACCCAAAACACACACACACACACACACACACTTGCGCACACGCTTCTGCTCCCCTCCCGTAGCCCTCCACCCCCAGCCCTAGATGAAAGGCCTGGCTCGTTCCTGTACCTTTAATTTAAAGCTGAAAAGGAAAACGAGAGCGGGGGGTGCGAACACGCTTATGAATATGGAGAAAATTGAATGAGAACCGTCCCTTTGAATAAATCAGTATGAATGTCCCTTGGCCTTGTTTGGAGGAAGGTTGCAGGAGACCCTTGGATATACAGATGGATAGCAGCTTGATGGACCAGTATGTGTGTGTGTGTTTGTGTGTGTGTGTGTGTGTGTGTGTGTGTGTGTGTGTGTGTGTGTGGTCTATGCACAATGACTCAGGTGAATAAAAAAAGATAACCATTTGTTCATATAACTGTAAAAGTGATCATAACTCTCAATTATTCGTAATTACCAGTAATTTGGCAGCGGTAATAACGGACTGCGCATACATACAGATTCATGTTGCAGATGCGATGTGAGTTCAGCCTGAGTGGTGCATGTCCTTGGAAAGGTAGAACAACAAAAGAAGGAACTAATAGCTGTGTGGCTATGGAGGCTCAGAGGTGCACCACTGCAGACTATCAATTATTAATTAAATTATTTTCTAAAACAAACACTTACCGCAATTAACAACAACAAAATCTGTCAACATATTCTTGTTATAATGTACAGGGGCAACACACATGGAACATGGAACATGAGTCTCTGGAGAAAAGGGAGCAAAGGAGCTCGTTACAAACCAAAGACCATACTGTGTACATCACCATCTAATATCTATATCTGCTGTTAGTAGAGACACATGTTGATCTGATTCAGCAGATTGCAGTAAATGATCCAAGCAGCGGGGCAAAAAGAACTTCTAAGTTTCAGTAAATTAGGAAAAATACAGGAAAACTCGCATGGATGAAATTACATCTTAAGTTGTTAATTGATTAACATAGTTGCCAATTAATTTGTCTAATGTTTAATGTGTCTAGTCTGATGAATTAATTGATTAAATGTCAAATATTTCAAATGGCTCCTGCTTCTTAAACATGAAGAATTAAAGATTCACCTTGGGCTTTGAAGCATAATTTTGGGAAATTAGGATGGAAATTTTGAAGTATTTACTGACTATTTATTAGATTAAAAGGGGAAAATAATCAGTAAATTAATCAATCTTAAACATGGTCTTTAGTTATCAATGTAGATAATGGGTGACATGGGTAAAATGTCACTGCAAATTGTCATAAAAATTGAGTCATAGTAACAGACATGGCACACTTGCAATATATGGGAAAATGATCGTAAAATAATTTATTAGTCTTTGTGGAGAGTATTACGTACATCAATATAGACAGACAAAAACTGAATCTACGGCTGCACCAACTCAACATTATGAATGTTTTCCAAAACATGCAACAGGTTTTGAGATTGATTGATCTATTTCTCCTTTCCGTTCACTAAAAGCCTGAAAAATGCAAGAATAAGGCTTTCAACAGCATACCCACCAAATAATAACCTACTGCAACCTTGTCCTGTCACATTGTTCAGTGTAGCTGAATCAACTTTCAGAATGTTGTCATATTGAGTTGAAATGAGCCTGTCGATGCAAAACAGGGCAACACATGGCTGAGATGGCACAGCAGCCTAACAGCTCATAATACTTCTACTTTGACTACTAGCCTCACAAAATGGTGCAAATATTTGAAAATCTTAATTTATGCAGCACATTTAATTGTAGGTGCAAGCGCAATGTGGTCATCATTATCATCTTTTTATGTATATATAAGATGGTGAGTTGGTCAAACCATTCTTAGGAGTGACATATACATTGAACAAACAAACACAACACTTTTGTTTTTGCTCCATTTATTTAATGAGATGAACTCAAAGAAATAACCATTTCTCTCAAATATTGTGGATTGGACCAACATTTCACAATCTACAATCAGATCATCTCTATGTGAAGATGTGTTACACTGCATGAGGCAAATGGGGGTCACACCAGATTCTGACTGGTGTTCCGAGTCCACAGACCCCCCAATTAAACTAAATATTAATAATTTTTGAGTTCATCTCATGATTATATTTTTGTTTAGAGTATGTACTACAGTGTTTTGACTGAGGTGATCATGGTGGTTTGAGGGCACATACAAAGCAGGAACATTTTGGCTCCCGACCAGAGTTCACATGCTGAGTCCAATGTGAGGTGGACTTTAAGCAATAAAAGCAGTTTGGTTAAATTAGGGAAAGATCATACTGTTTTATGCTTTAAGTGACTGTTGACTTTATGATTTTAAACCAAGATGACAATCTCACCATAAACTTAAACAAGGTTGAATGCCTAAATTTAGTTTATTAAAAAAAAAGAGGTTGACAATACTGCAGCAGTGATTTTCAGGACTCTGTATCATTTTGAGGTTGTTTCTACTCTGGTCGTCAGCGTATTGTGAGAAGGAGGCAGAGAGAAATTGAATTCCCAGGTACTTGGGAGAAGAAGGAGATACTGACTCACACTCATGAGTTAAATACTAATTGAAGGCTGCAGAGGTTTGGCTGTAAATCCTAAGAGTCCAGCCTGAATGGTGCACGGCCTTGGACTGAGGACACCACAATAGAAAGAGCTAAAAGTGGTGTGTTTACTCTTGCTACAAGTAGGTATAGGGACACTCTTTTATTGACAAAGAATAAGAGATTGATTTCATGTATGTACAGACACACATACTCAAACAAACATTCTGGCAATAACCTATCAGCAGTTTTATGACAATAGAATAAATTCAATAAGTGTATTTATTTGGTTTGGGAGTGCATGTGCCTCTGAGAATGAGAGAGAGGACAGCTCTTTAAATAAAATAAATATTTAAAAGAAACTTTGTAACCAAAGGGAGAAAGTCATGTGTTGTTCTTCTTGTTCATTTAATTTTTGTCCCATAGCATACCCATAGCATTCATAAACCTGGTATGGATTCAGATAATGACCACCATACTTTAATTTCGCACGTGTTGTGTTAATGATTATTATTGATTGGTGGCGTTCCATTATAGTGAGTTGTTAAACCAGTAGTGACTATTTTCTACTTTAAACGCACAATGTGTAATTTTCTGCCACTAAAGTTCTCTCAATCAAAACAACAAAGGATGAAGACATGTCTTGGATGGGAGGTGTTGTGATGGCAGTCCAGCTGTTTTCTCTACAACTCAACAAGAGGAAGACGGCCTGGACGACTGAGAACCTTCACGGACACACAACAGAAGATGAAGTTGATGTCATGAAGTCACACGGGATCATGGGAGTTGTTGTCTGTGTCAGTGACGAAATGTGCACTTTTTTAGGAACAACAATAATGCTCTGTAATGAATGTGCAATTCAAAGCTCAATTGAGCAATATAATGATAAGCATTAAATCGGTGGCCTTGGGTTAATGTAAAAAGGTTACTACTGCCTCTGAGATTATAAAGCTGAGTCTGTTGCTCTATGCGGCTTGCAGCTTCTTTCAGCAGTCATTTACAATAAGAGGCTGGTGAAGGAACAAGCCAAAAAAATGCAGATACTGTATTTACAGTCAATAGAATAATGGTGATAAAATATATACTGGACTTGAAATTGACATGTGTCAAAAAGTCCTTCTCTCACTCTAACATATTCAAACATTTCAGTGAAAAGATGTAGGGAGCCGTACATCTTTTCACTTGATTGTACACGGGTTCTCCGTTTACCATAGATGAACGTTTTGAAATCCTATATAGTGGCTTTAAGGTGTGGTGTGGTTTAGTCAGGTAAAGCTACTTGTTTGGGAACAAGCTTTGTAATCATTAAATATTAATAGAAGCCTATTGAAGACTATTAGCATGACTGAACCCTGGCCTCTGGTGTCTCTGGGTGGTGTTACACAGCCATACACCACCTCCACCTACACACACTGCAGTTTCTCTGCATTGTAAATATGTATACTGTTTGTATGTGTGTGTATGTAATTTTGTTTTTTATTAAAGAGAGCCTCAATTAAAAAGTACGACCAGCTATAACTGTGTAGCTGGCAACGGATTAATTTCTCAACTTGCTCCAGTGATATTAAAGAGTACTCCTGGGTGTGTCGGGACACTGTCAAATCACTGTTGGGTGTGGCTTAAATGTGCAATAGAGCACACATCAAACCACACCCAACAGAGAGCTGAAACACTTGAAACCAGGTATAACGTTACTCTTTAAAGTCGACTCCATAGATGCTGCCTATCTTAGCCAACAGCTGACAGATCCACAAGCAAAAGCACAGATAACCTGTTCTTCCCGACGTGTTTTCCAACCACATTGGAAATCTAATGTTTCAAAGGTGGGGTGAAAAGCTGTCCGTCAGAGAGAGGGGACGGGCACAGAGGAGACACCGAGGGTAGTGGTTAAATAAAGGTGCACGTTTCCAGACAGTCTCTCCTGGAAGGCAGTCATAGTGTCACACTCAACTGTTCACATGGAAAGTGACATAGATAATTGTGTCATGAATGAGAAAGGAGAGCACGAGAGAGAGAAGTCGAAACCCCAAAGGCCAATCATTGCGTTAACTGGGTGTGAATGTCGGCTTGTGCATTTTGGACAGATACATTTACAGACCCTCACCTTTTTTTTTAGGCTTTTCTAAATCTGAAAATCATGTGTAAGCATAGAGCTTAGCACTTTCATCCTACCGCATTAGATGTTGCGTTGCATTCAGCATGAACGAATGTGAACAGCAGATTCTGAAGCATGTGACAACGCAACGCTGGTTACTAAAAGTACAAATGCTGTGCCTGGCAACACGGCAGATCAGAGTACACACACACACACACACACACACACACACACACTCACACACACTCACCTTGCTGCTGTAGATTAACAATCATCAGCAGTGAGTTATAAGAGACAATATGTGGTAAATATGAGATAATATAAAAAAGACAATTTCCACAATTCAATATCAGATGCAATTGTATATTTATTATAAGTTAATGTCATTGCTTAAATGTTTTAGGCTTCAGGTTAATGTGTAGAATTGAGTGTTTGTCTTGTAGATTAAAGGGTCAATTTGGAAAAGATGCTCTTTAGGAAACCTTTGATGTGATTTGCAATTATAATTATGTGCTTTATTATAATATACTTTTTCAGTCAAATTACATAACAGAAACAAAAAATGGGCCTGTGTTTGTAATGGAAAAGGACTGTTTATTGTAAAATGTGGAGGCTGGAATTGTATTGTTTTATATATTTTTTTAACCACACATGTATTTTCCAGTAAAGTAGCTCAGTGCCCTTACGAAAATTAACCATGGTTTTACCATGGGAAATACCGTGGTTTTACCATGGTTTTTTGGGTCATGGTTTACCATGGTTTTTTTGTGGTAACCATGGTTATACTATGGTTTTTATGTAGTAACCATGGTTCTACCATGGTTTTTGGAAGTACCATGAACCAACCATAGTAATACTATGGTATCCAAAAACCATGGTAGAACCATGGTTACTACATAAAAACCATAGTATAACCATGGTTACCACAAAAAAACCATGGTTAACCATGGTTACCCAAAAAACCATGGTAAAACCACGGTATTTCCCATGGTAAAGCCATGGTTAATTTTCGTAAGGGTGTGAACTGTGTCTGTCATTGAGTCTTTCCATAATTGGGATGTAACACACACACACACACACACACACACACACACACACACAGACACAGACACACACACACACACACACACACACACACACACACACACACACACACACACAGTGGACAACTGTAATATTGTTACAGCTACTTTCAACAGTTTGCGCAGAATGTCTGATGTTTGGGACATTTTACATTATAACCTCCATGGAATTGTGTTGCATTTTATTGATTCACCAATGGCCCGGTGGTCATTCAATACACCTCCGTGTCCACATTCCACTTCCTGTACTGTATTTCACTACTGAAGGATGCACCAATTGTATACACCCAACAGCAACGAACATAAAACCAGGTTACTGTGCAAAATGAGGTTACAGCTGGAAATTAAGAACTATGTTTATATGCGGGGCTGTAACCTGGTAACAAAATCTGCATTTACACGCAGCAGGTCAGCAATCATATTTCACCCCTACCATGCTTTCTGAATAAAAAGCTGGCATATTTTAAGTTTGATAATGATTGATTGATTGAGACTTTTTCCCTGGGCTGATGGAACAGTGTGCTAACACATTCACACATTATTCGGTGCAGTGCGAATATGTCAAAAACTTCCCAATAGTTACCTATTTAGATTTAAAGAGGCTGCAGAGGTTTTTTTATGTTAACGTAGCAGAATCTCTAATTTAGTATTTCAGAGTTTAAACAATGAAAGCTGACCAACACACATAATTATTAGAGCCATCATTCAATTAAAAAATGTAATGCTAAATGTTCTAAGATGAGTCAAGATTAATTGTAATTAATCATCCTTCATATTGGAGATTATAGTAATGGATATTTAAATGTAAACTTAAAGAAGGAATGTAGAATGAACACAATAGAAATATATTTAGATTGAAATAAATGTAATAGGGTGACAGGGTGGTGCAGCCACTCCCACAGTCCATAAACATGCTTAGGTTGATTCCTGTAGATGAGTGTGTGAGTGAGGGGTGTGTGTGCTCCATGAAGGGCTGGTACCTGTGTGATGTGTATGAAGCCTTTCACCTGTAATATGCTGGGATTGGCTCCAGCTGACCCCTGTGACCCTGCTGAAGAATAACCATGTATAATAAATGACTGACTGACTAATATGTTATAGAATTTCACTTTTTAACTTTCCAATAAAACCACCAAGGCCATTGACTTTATGAAGATTTATTGCACTTAATACTTAATAATACCAAAACACAGGTTGTCAACATGTAGCTGAATTAAAAACAGCTTAGATGAACCTCATTTCATATATGCACCAATAAAAATAAGAATTAACAACAATAAATGTTCCATGCCCGTTGGTTTTCAACAAGGTAACAATAGTCTTGCAAAAAGGACCAAAGAGATCATGAGTCACACATGAAATAACACAGAGAGCAATTAAAGGAGTCTCTTCCTGCAGCAAAATGTAGCTCATCTTTGCTTTCTGACGAGCTACTACGACAGGCTTGGTACCACTCGATGCCTCAGGTCATTCCATGCTCTTTTATACTATGATCCTCACTCCAGCTTTAAAACTTTCCCTGTAGCAACTTAACAGGGTTCATTCTACAGGTTGGAAGCCGGCAAGTTAACATAAATTGCCAGTGCTGTTTTAGAGCTTAAATATGATAAGGGTCTGTTAGAATTGGAATCAAGCAATCACTTGGATGAGCTATGACTGTAAGGACATTTGGAGCTATAACAAGAAGTAATCACTATTATTTTATACATTTTATACAATTTATGATGCTTGTAATTATAGCAAGATGGCAATTTAAATCTTGCGTGCTTGTTGCTTGTAGAGGCACATGCTGCGCTTCTTGAAGAGAGTGAGCAGGAAGATGAGGATGAGGACAATTAAATGAAGAAAGAGTGGAAAGAGAAGAGGGAAGGAATTAGGAAGAAGAGGCAAAAGTGAGGGGAATACTGAAGGTTTATCAAATGAACTGGGACAAAGTCTTATTCGGTTGTCTAATGCCAGTAGAATTTCAGGTTTCAGATATTTAAACCTAAAGTATTAGATGAACTAAAATCTTCACCTGATGATTGCATTAGATACAATGTGAGGGGATTCAATTTATTACAATCAATCCTTTTGGAATCAATGTATGTATCAAATTTCTCAGCAGTGTATTTGTTATCTGTTATTAGTTAGTTAGTTAGTTAGTTAGTCATGTAGGTCTGCTGGAGCCAATCCCAATGCATTACAGGCGACAGGCAGGGCAACACCCTCAACAGGTCACCATCCTATCGTGGAACTTAGAAAAATAAAAACCAAAAAGTCAGGGGATTGCCAAAGTGATAAAAGAATGTCCTCTGGGAACATAAAATATATAAAGGCAATTTCATGGAAATCCAATCCAAAGTAGTGGGTCTGGCGTGACTCACCGACAGAGCAAAACTGTCACCCATGGAGCCACGCCACGATCCTCACAATAAATACTTGTGAGTCCTCATCACCTCCTTCATCAACTGGTGAATTGCCGTGTGGCGGTAAGGGCCATCAGTGATTTAGTCTATGGTTTGACTGGCTTGAAAACCTCACCAAATACGCAAATCCTGGTTCTGGTGTCCATCCTGGTTAAAGCTGTATTGCAATATTGTATTATTTATGTCAGAAAGACTATATTTGCCTAATGCAATGTACATACACTATGACAACGCAACAATATCTCCTGTAAATGACATTTATAAATTGTACTATTAAATTGCAACATCAACTATGTTTTTCTAGAAACTTACGCTAGTCTCTGTTAGTGGAGATCCATGTATTCTATGCCTGGCATCCACCACAATCTCCTCCTCTATAAGGCAACAATGCAGCATAATTGGGAAGACAAATTCATAGTATATAAACTTAAACGTACACATGTAACGTATAGGGCTCAATTCAGATGAAGCAAACACTTGGTTTTAGTGTGAGGTGCATTTGAACAGTGTGGTTCCAGCGTAACATGAACTCAACCTATCTTGTAATTTCCCATTCCCTTCATGCCAAATTGGAGAAAATGCAACTTAATGCAAGATGAAACCATTCATTACTACTTTACTGTTAGTTACTCTCGTCTTTTTTTCTCTGTTTCCAGACTTCTTTAAGTTCTGTGTAACACAAAACAACCACATATAACGCTTCAATAAATATGCCATCATTTCAGACATCTCCGTTCTCAGTACATCCTGCACCAGCTTCTATATCACACTCTTGGTATGAAAACTACAGTAAACACTGTATTCATACATTCTTAAAATCTCTAATTTACAACAA
Organism: Eupleurogrammus muticus; assembly: GCA_036785175.1. NCBI lineage: Eukaryota > Metazoa > Chordata > Actinopteri > Scombriformes > Trichiuridae > Eupleurogrammus > Eupleurogrammus muticus. Next base: position 19,603,108 of record JAYKQN010000001.1, read on the forward strand.
TCCACATATCAGTGCAGGATGAAGGGGCAGTGATGTGTTCAATTACACCATCACAGTCTGTTCACTGCAACACTTTAATACACAATAACTATATGTCTTTTTTCACACCAAAAAAGGCTGAAAACCCCCAATTAACCAATTTGTTTTCTTTATTTTTCATAGGAATAATCTCTCTCTCTCTCTCTCTCTCTCTCTCCCTCTCTCTCTCTCTCTCTCTCTCTCTCTCTCTCTCTCTCTCTCTCTCTCTCTCTCTCTCTCTCTCATGATCATCAACCATTAGAAGCAGTTTAATTCCACCGTTTGATGAAATATCACAGTTGGTGTGCAATTGCACATAATTAACAATGGATCACTGTTATTTCAACCTGCTCTGAAATCCAAAATTTTCAACTGATTTCACTGATTCAGTTTTTCATTCAGGAAAGCCTCATCTTTAATTCACCTTTTCAACCACCCATATGACTGGTTCCTACCTGTTTCTTTCAGGTGATCCACACATTAAAATATATATAAAATTTATTTGGTAAAAACATTTTGTTGATTTTAGAAATTGATTCATTTGTGGTTTCCCAGTCAAATTTGAAGAGATTTCAGAAATATAAACAACTCTCGTTTGCATTTTAAATGAAAGACAGACGCATTGATCTCTCCACATATAACATACACAATCCCCGTTTACATTATTTTTAGTTTCTCGGCCATGTTTCTGCTCAGGAGCAGAGTGACTGGCACGTTGTGCTCTCACCTGTCAGCCATCTGTCAAGGGCATCTTACTAATTGCTGCACTTTAAAAAAGCACAGCATGAAGCACTGTGCCTTAGACCACCTCTTGGCCCATCTTAATGCATGGCGTTAACCTGCCCTCGAGATATCACTGCGCTTTCAATGCGCCCAGCCACGCCTGGGACACTCCCTCTGCTGCAACTTCAGGTGCAGCTGTCACTGCTATCCACAGGAAGCAGGTACTGGACAGAAAGTGACGCTTGTGCTGGTGGGAAATTAGTAGTTAAAGGTATATTTCAGCTCTTTGACTCTTTTTGCACCATCTAAATAGCACTTACAAATGCTGCAGTCAGTTGAGAACCAGCAGAAGTATTAATCGCTCAATAGCAGAATATTATTCTCAAGATTTAAGCCTTCGTCGGACTGCATTCTTACCTTAAACTGCTTCTTGCATTACAGGAGATATATTTTACAACTTTTAGCTTGCACATATCCATTGGATTTCAGGGGCAGTAACCCTGAGTTCAAGGAAAAATAGGGCTTAACTCGGTCCACTTTGCTGTGTTTACCGTAGGGCTGTAACCAAAACAGCATTATGATTTCACTATTCATTGGGGTGTGCAGTAAGAATATGAAAACTACTCAAGCATAGGGAGAAATCAATGAAACTCAAGCTGATTGTACTTAGTAGTGTAGTTGGTGATTCTGCAACTGTGTATCTGTTCCCTGAAATTCTCTATACAACTGTTGGTGAAACTGGTCATAGGGGTGATGGAGGAAATGACTCAGTGTTTATATCTGTTTCTAACTTCATCAATACTGGATGCATATATGTCTCATCTATATGTCCAATCCTAATAGCTCAGCACTCATTCAGTAATAGCACACCTGGAGTTGAACCAATGGTTGGGTTAAGTATTACAAGGGTAATTAGTTTTCCAGCACTATAAATGAGACAATTTCACAGCATAATATTTCTGACTATGAGTTCAGGGCTATGGCCCTTAATGCAATGAGGCATGAGTCTTTTCTGCCTCTCCCACCTCCTTTCACCTCTCTCCTTCTCTATCTCCGACATTGCTTAAAAAATAGTTATATTAGCTATTCATACGTTCGTATTCGTACCTTCCTTGGCTATTTAGTGAAAACTATGTCAAAGGACATGGACAGGATCACCGCTGTATGGACACTAAACCATAATCACATGGTAGAACTGACAAGGACACAAAAGACGTAAAACCAATATCAATTCAATGTTTTCATAATGGTAGGCAAGCAATTTGTTGATGTATATTAGAAATTGTGTACAACTACAGAATACATGGGGGTAAAAAATTTACAGTTTGAGTGGAGCTGCGATTTTGGTGAAAAATGTGTACCTTCAGTTTTTGTTTATTTATTTTTTAAATGAAGAACCTCATCCCAGGGCCATGCAACTCTCATTACTGTGCTAATTACAACCTCATAAGCCGGGAAGGACTCAGGTGCTGCAAAATACTTCAGTGAGGGACATCTGTGGGTGACAGTGCCTGGAAGGCCGTGTCAACTACCCTCAATGGCCAGTGAACAAACACAAGGATTTTCTCTCAGATTCATTATCGTCACAATGAATGAATTCCAGATCCTTTCGGTTGTCGTTCTCAGGACATTATCTTCCCATCAGCCTGTCAATCACTCCAGCCCACAAACAAACCCCAATCTGCTGTCACAAATGTAGTCACTCAACATCACTCTCACACACACTCTCACAAATACAGATGCGCCCAAAACACGCCGAAAAGACACACACGCACACACACAGAAAATCAAATCAGCTAATTAAGATGTGATGGCTGAGTGGGAAGTAAACTCAAACAGGACTGGACAGATGTCTCACTCCGGTGACTTCAAAAGGGAAATAAAGAACACAGGGCCATGTAATGTGATTTAGATATAATGCTTCCAGGTCAGGGGTGATGACTGAACCACTGGGCAGCGAGAGAGCAGCTGACAAGCGTGTAACTAACCATGACGGATGGGAATTCAATGGACTGCCTAGACTACACTCTTTGAGCTGGATGGGAACAAATTATGTGGCTGACCACCTTGTTGGCTAAAGCAAAAAAAAAATTTTTTTTACCAAGTATTTTTGACACACATATAAGGTATAATCAAGAGAGACAAGACACTTATTGTTAGGGACATGTAATCCTGCAATTGTAATAATTTTACCATGACCCCTGATAAGATGATTTTAAAAAATAAATTAAAAAGCTAATTCAGCATTTTAAAAGTGTGACAATGGACAGTAATGTTTCAGTTTCTACTGTTGATTTGTGTACAACTCGTGTTGGACATAAAATAGTACATCACCAGCCAGATATGGGCATCCTGGCAATTCTTGACAGCATCTCTAGGTTATAGGGCTAGAAAATCAGCAGAAATTGCTTCAATAGGGAAAGCGAGAGTTTGCGATTTAAAAAAAATTACGGCATCATGATTATTGGCATATCTGGCACTGTGATTTGTACTGATCATAATTGATGCTGCAGTGCACATTCTGCAAGGATTCAGGCTTTAATGGATTTATTTCAATGGCTTTATTGAGTGATTTTATTTGGTAGTAATGTGGAGGTGAAAGTTTACTTAATACAGGCTTATAAATGCAACCTGAATAGAATATTTTCTTTTATATATAAGTTTGGGCCCATGGTTCTTTTTTTTCCAAAAAAAAAGTAAATGAAAGATTTAGCACTAGTTTTTGTGATATGCAGTTTTCTTGTGTTTTAACGGAAGTGATTCCATATGACTCTTTATTGGTAGCAGTTTAAAATCCTATTATATTACTTTGCTTTTAATTGTTTCCATTTCCTACAATTTTTGCAAAAAGAGCACATACATCGGTGCAAATTGTAGCAGAATTTTTGAGTACAGATGCCACAAAATCAAACGTTTTTGGCCATAATAGAAACAAAAAAAACCCTTAAAGGCACGGTATAACATGTTCCATTTGGTAGTACAACATGAAGAGTTATAGTGTGTCTCCTAGCAACTCCAGCTTTCAGGTGTCAATCAACCACTACCATGGGTAACACTTACCCTAAGGACTGAAACATGATATAAATATGTCCAAAATGATTTTATGTTCTTTATAATGGAAAACAACTGCAGTATCAATATAGTTTATGGTTATGGTTCAGTGCAGCATGAAAGAGAAAGGAAAATGTTGACTTTTGGACATTTCATTGTGATACTGGACATACAATGCCTTATTAATTCATAATCTTTACCAATAAACATTGAACCAATATTATCCATATTTGCATTATTTCTTGCAAAAAACGTATTTGGGAATCCTTGGGTTGAGGAAACACCATAGATAAAGACATTTATGAAGCTGGAAATGCAACTGAGGTGAATACATAAGGGGAAGGGAGCTGAGATGAGCTATTAAAATACAAGGACAGCATGCAGACATCAGCAAGGAGGAGGCAAGAGAAGAAATCAAAGCAAGGAATGGGTTAAACCATTTCAACTATTATGCTCCCGCTCTTCTGTACACTCGTGAAATTAATAGGAGAAATTAGCAAAGCAATTACCACTTTTAATTGGACTACTTCTTCTGGTCCTGTCACAGCTGCATCCAAAGGTACACTTTTAAACTTCCTCGTACACGTCTTTTTCACCCTTTCACTAACACTATTATTAATTTCACAAATTTCCATGGACCTCTTTTAGCCTTTGACACCCGAGCCATCCAGAGTGAACTGCTGTCAGCTTCCCCTGGATTATTATCTTCAGTTTCTATCTCTCTATCTTTGTCTTACATAGACTATGCTTTCTATCCCATCACTTCTTCACTCCTTATTCTTGAATGAAGGAAACAGTTGTTTGAGGCAGAAGGAAGTTGTCGCAAATAACAAGAGCTTTATTGTTACTGTATGTAATAAATCACAAACAAGAGCATCAGTGCAACCGCCACTTATGTTTGGCCCATCTGTTGTAGCTTCATTTAAAGAGGAAGGTCAAGTAAGTAAAAAGGAATGTTGAATATCAACATCTATTTTAGATGTGACTGATTACTACAACACATGGTAACATTAGCTTCTCCTGTTGAACTTCCGTAGGCTCTAGGCCAAAAGCTGTGGACATTACCAGAGTTTCAGAATGGTAAGGATTTGGATCGTTTTCTTTCACCTAACCACACTTTTTTTATTTGTGTTCCTGGCAGAGAGGATTCAGGCAGAAATCAAAGCTGTACATACAGTCAAACATCTGGCAAAGCTAAGATAAGATAAGATAAGATAAGACTTTATTGATCCCACAACGGGGAAATTTGTCTGTTACTGCAGCGTACAGAGTAAAGAAAGAAAATAAAAGCTAAAGAAGATAAAAGCTATAAAAAATAAAAGTACACACAACACTGCACAAATTCGTAGAATTTGTTGATGATGATCAGCATACACAGTATGCATTATGGACATAGAATGGAGAAAAAATATTAATAAATAGCAAGAAAAAAGAAAAAAGAAAAAAGTATGCATAAGCAAAGCATATATACAAACATACATGCACGTACATACCTACATACATACACATACACACATATTTGCATATATATACACATACATATCCACGCGCATACACACACATACACATACATAGCTAATGCCTACTTAAGGTGCAGGATGTGTGTGTAGAGTAAAGTGACGAGTGGGGGAAAAGTGACTACAGTAAATTCATGTTTATGTTATGTTATAAAGTCTTACTGCTGTCGGGATGAATGAGGTGAGAGGTGAAATGCTGATGATTAAATTATTTAATTTGACAACAAATTGGCTGTAGGCGAGGTAAGGGATGCCCCTTCCTCCACGGTGTCAGCAGCGACACACTCACTCTTGCTCAACATTACCGTCCTAAAGATTAATTGATTGGATTGATCCCGGATTGTTTCACTTGAGATGGAGTCAAACTGTATTTTTCACGCAGACAGGAGCATCTGTTGCCCCTGATAGCTTTGACTTATTTGACTTTTCCTGACACAGAAAGATGGGCGCCTGCTTTGAAGCCCCTCGGATACGTAACCCCGGCCCGTTGCAGCGATTCCCACTGGGGCCACTCACAGAATGTCCTGCCCTGATGGGCTGATGGGAATCAGAGGAAATCAATAAGCAATGATAGACTTCTGCAGTCCACTCAGCTAATCCTGTTAGTGATAGCTGTGGATTTAATCGAATGGTTGCACACACCACCGACACAGAGACGAGTGTATGTGCAGACACACATAGGCACACTCACCTCCAAGTACACTTAACCCCCATAACATCCTTATGGATAAGATCTGTAGATCCTCCACGGACTCTCTCTGCTGTCATTTTGTTGAGACAAGCTGCAATTTGAGAGACAATTGATTCAGCGGTTACAGGAGAATCTGTCAATTTAATAAATCCTTTGCTACTAGTCCATGCCGGACCAGATTGCAGGAACATTTTCATCGGGGCTGAAGACATGGAATAAAGACACTTTTTGTCCCTATGATCATTCGATAAAGGATCTCTTTTTGATATGGAGATCAGTACAATGCACGGCGGTGTATGGGAAGGTGAGCAGAATTGGACTTCTTTTGACAAAGACCATCTCCTCACATGTTGTATACATATCAAAGTGACATAAACCCTGATAACTACTCTCAATAGACGAGCTCCACATACAGTATGTTGCAAAGTATTTCTGGGTTAATACTTTAACCCCCCTACATGATTAAATAGATATTATAAAAGCAGGCCCCAGTGGCACATGTTTAAAGGTACATTAAGAGACCACATCAATTGTAGATGACATAATCCCCAAGCCCTCTTTTCAGTCACTCTCTCACTTCCTTAATCTCTCCATTCTTCATCCCTCATCTTCTAAGAGGCTGAAAGCTCCCTTCATCTTCTCCTCAAGCTAGCAGAGAAACGGCAAGCTGCCTGGGGAGAAGAAGAGGTATTACTGAAGTCTGATTAAATTAACACTGTGATGCAGATTTCTTGCCTTTTTCCTCTCTCTTCTTGCCTTATCCGACTGTGTGGCGTCTTTGAAAATTAGATGAACTTGTTACACAAGGGCTTGTACATGTATATGTGTGCGCTAGTGTGTATATGTGCATCTGCTTTTAATTAATTATTCCTGTCTGTGTCATTAACACGATCTACAACTTGGGATCCTGATTTGCATAGGTGTCTTTGATAAATAAATATAATTAGTAATAAAAGCCTGGAGTGTTCTTCTCTCCACCTCGTCTACACCCTCTAACCCCCCGTAACCTCAAGCCTTGTCCCACTCTCCTCGAGGCAGAAAGCGGAACCATCCCCTGTAGAAGTACTTTAATTACAAGGTTCCTACATCCAAATAACAAGAGGTTTACATAACTCCCGCATGAGCTGCTCATTATTCTGAAACTATTCTTGCTATCCCTGTCTCCCCCCTCTAATACAAATGGTGCACAACAATGTGTGGGCTTCCCACAATGCACATCATTTAAGTTAAAGTAAGAATTTAAAAAAGATTAAAAAAAAGTTCACTTTGTCTAACCTTACGTCCAATTTACCTCCTCCATGTGAACTGAATCCTGGCTCAGACGCTGATTAAATTCAATCTATCTGAAACTAATTAATCATTTTCCATTGTGTCTAATATTGTCATAAGAAAGGTGCTTAGTTGACACTCTAATTCACAATGAACAGTACAATATGCCAATAGTAGCAGGAATTAGAATCAAGCTTTTTGGAAAGTATTAATGATATTCAATATGGACATTAACCATGACAATCACATTATATGAAGCTGGTAGTATAAAAGGAACTAGCTTGAAATATGTTCCCATTAGCCTAAAAACTATAGCGTTATGAACTGAATTTGATTCACATATTTGCCTAAAATATGTACTTTTGAAGTGTAACCAACCTTTTTTTCCACACAGAGAATTTCACAGCATCTCACTATATCACATTTTATACTAATTTATCCACAAACAACAACAAAAAAGAATTGGCCACCATATGGAAATTGCGCAATTTTATTACTTTTGGCCATTCGGTGCCAGAACCAATGCCATTGTACTGCTTCTTCTTCATTGACCCCCATCCTGCCTCCACCCATCTGCTCCAACAAGGTGATGTTTATCTCCAGCAGGAGGAAATTAAAGCCTTGCTTCATGAGCTGCAGATATGCAAATCTTATACAGCGCAAATAGATTGCAGAGCTCCAGTCGACGTCATGTATTGGGTCCCGCTGATTTGAAATCCAAATCAAGAAAAGAGGAATTACAAGACACATGAGTGGCTTCCCAAAAGTCTGGACTCAGAGATATTACTAAAATAAATAAAGAGAAGATAACAAAAATTAATGGCTTAAAAACTAAAAAAAAAAAAAGAACATTTTTTTATTCAGCCAGTCCATCAGGGTAGATATGGTTTAATAACACTAGTTTTTGTGCAGCCGATCTATTCGACCACAGGTGAATGCTTATCTGAGGCCCTGACACACACAGCATGGAAATAAGTTCCTCTGATCTTGCCATTACATAGGATATGTATTTTCTTGAACTCACAAAATTGGAAAGTAATAGTGGCCATGCAAAATCCCTTGCATTTGTGGAGTATGTAATTTTGATATGCATTAGTGTTATTGTCAGGCAGGGCATATGGGCTGTTTCCTTGTGTGATTGCAGGTCTGGCTTGTATTGTGGGAGGGAGGCAGACAGGAGAAGATAGTATTAAACCTGTCCTTGCCATTCCAATCTGTCCGCATGTTTCTCTTTATCATTCTGCAGTTTCTATCCACTTACGCTATAATTAAGTTTCCTGACCCCTGCCTTGCAGCCTTAACTAGGCATTGGGAAATATACAGCCACTGCAGATCTCTTAGTCTGATGTGCTCCCTCTCCCCCCCCCCTCCGCCTCCCTTTCTTGTCTCCTTCCCTGTTTCTGAAAATCTCTCGTTCTCCCTCTAACACCGTCTCTCCCTTTCTTTCTCTGAGTCTCCATGGCACTGTAATGGAATAAGAATTATTAATCGAGTAATTGTGTGGAACACATTAGTTTGCATTGAATTTCTCCCTCTCATTTTCGATGCTTGATTATCACGCTATTGGCCAGACTCTACCCCCCTACCATCACCTCCACCACACTCCAAACACATAGCACATGCCCCCATTTGCACGCACGCACACACACACACACACACACACACACACACACACACACACACACACACACACACAAACACACACAGACACACACAGGGCTACATTCCACTTCCCTAAATGGCATAATCTCTCCCTCTTTCTTATGTGCTTGCATGGACACACACCTACAATCTCATACACATACACACACAATGAGCTGAAGATTGTTTTTGCATCACACCTGATGCTTGGTTTGTGTGTGTGTGTGTTTGTGTGTGTGTGTGTGTGTGTGTGTGTGTTTGTGTGTGTCTTGTCATGATGGAGGAAGACACTTGTGGTGATTTTTGTAATGTCCCTTTAACCTTCAACCTGTCAAACAAATAAAAAAAAAGAAAGGTACAGCCAGACTCACATAAAATAAGCAGCAAATATGCAAACATGAATTATAAAAGGGAAAAGAAAAAAAAACCTTAACATAGGAGACAGACGTACTGGCACTGGCATCCATCATAAAACCCCCTCTTCAATCATAATTAGTCTAATTAATTTAAATCAGTGTTGGATGCCTATCTAAATACAGTGACAACACAAAATGAACATCCACCCTGCAGCACACAGCCTCAGCCTATACGTTCCCATAGTGAAACACACCCTCGTAGGATTAGAGCAGAAGAATAGGGGGATTATTATTTCATGACCTTTCAATCCGCTGCCTGTCAGGTTGAACTAAAGCCATATATGCTGCTGGAGGACTAATCTCCTTCTCCCTTTGTGTCCGCAAGGGATGTGTCATTTCTTTATCCCCTCTATCCAGATTTACTCCATAAAATAAACTTCCTAGCCTGATCTGATAAGAAGTCATCTCCTTACCGGGATAAGGCTGCGGTGCCTCGTCTCCCTGCTTCCCCGTAGCCATATTTTTGGGTGTCAGATAACTCAGACGTGGATGGGAACAGTCAGGAAATGTCTGTCTGGAAGCAGGTGACAACAAAACGACTCTGTGACTCTGATTAGAAAAAAAAAAAACACCCTCCTTCTCCTCCACCCCCACATGCTCTTTCTCCCTTTTAAAAAACACCAAAATCACATATTATCATCACTTGCCAGGTAGTGTGTGAAACACAAATGAATTGATATTTGCAGGCATGCACACCAGACACCGCAAACACGCTGCATCACAGACACACACTTGTGTTGCTATTGTTATCATCCCATCTTAATTACTGGTAAATCATCATTGCTCCAGCAGTCAGTCTGACTGAGTCAGAGCGATGATCTGATCAAACTGGTTCTGTCTGCCCATCCCTGTTTCACTGCTTTATTTTGTTTAATTATTTGATTCATTTGGCCACGAGTTATTGTATCTTATTGCTTCTTCCTTAAAGTCACCACAGGCTGGAGGGCTCTGACTATTTATATATATAATATTGTTGCTGCAGGGACTACTTTAAGTATTACAATGTTTTGTGATTTGAAAAGTTTTTGGTTTTTTTTTTTTTTTAATTACAATTAAGGCTGACCACGTCCAATCAGACCACTGTACACAGAGCCATTATTTGTCCACACTCCAAAGCTTTCACAATTTATGATGAAAATGCCCTGAACAAAGCAGAGGAAAACACATGGATCAAAAATAAAATAAATGGTTGCTGACAAAAAAAAAAATCATGCTGTGCAACAATCAGCTGCAGAGTCGATTTTCAACAATTAAATATCAGTACACAGGGGGCATAGGCTTGGGCCTGAAGAGAGTAAAATGTATTTTCTTAAGTGGAGAAACTGTGATGAGGTGATGGATTATAATATGCCTAATCTTGAAAAACAAATATTTCTTAACACTCATACAGTGATTTTGTTCTTTATTGATTGATTTTCTCTTGTTATGATATTCTAGGATATTTTATAGTTTATTGTTTCACTGTTAAATAGTCTAATTAAAGAATCTGTGCTCATTTAGTTCTTTCTCTCAGTAAGAGACTGTGACGACTATTACAGGCACTCAAATTTACCAATTTAGGCCAAGTGTGAGTGTCTGCAATTCACTGACAGCCGTGCGAGCCTGAATTGTCCTCCTACTTGGGACCTCTCGCAGCGGTCGGAACTTAAAGCAGCTTTGTATCTGCTCCTTTTGATTTCAGGCTACTGTCTCTCCTTATTCACTTGTTCCTCACCTCTACGGCTTTAATGCTTTGATTGGCAAGCGCAACATTTCTGATCGTCTGAAAAACAGGATCCCCGCGCAGAGTACATTGCTGTTTTTCCTTTTTTATTTCTCCCCTACATGCTGCAGTTGAAAGGCAGGTGCATTTTTTTCAGTAAGCAGAGGCTATTTACTCACATACTGCAACACAAACATGGTTTAAAATAGGGGGGAAATAAGCGTGAAGGAATATAAAAAAATTCTATGCTATCATAAAAGAGACAAAAATGTCTCTTTTAAAATGTCAGAGTTATGGTGATAAGAATCTGAGGATGCGGGGAGGACTTTGGTGAGAAGTGACTAATTACCCTGTGGACCGTCCTGATAGTGGAGAATAATTAGATTCACACAAAAGAACCCTAAACCAGCATCTGAATAACAAGAGCAACATTCTCAATAGAAAATTTAATTTGATTTTGTTGCAAGGTCCCTTCGTGCACTCAAAAAGGGAAAGTGAGAAAAAGCACAATAAAGGACAAAACAAAACAAAAAAATGTCTTCCCGGGACAGTTTCATGCCTGATTTAGTAGAAAAAAAAGCTGACAAAACCCCACAGTAATCAAAAAACTACGGGCTACACTGTAGTTTATAAATTTACAATTAGAGGGTGATTAGATAGAAAAACATAGTAAATACTAAACAGATTAAAATGAATAGCCTGGCCTATTATGGCAGCCCTCATTAAAAATGTTGTTGTAGTTTTTTCTCATTAAATAAGAAAATTGGCTGCTTTGCAACAAATGCACAAATTTGAATAAATAATTTAAAAATCACTGAAAATAACTAGCATTCCAATAAATAATTTTAATGGATAAGTATTAAATAATATGTTAAAAGATAAAATGGAGTAAGACTTTATTTTTAAATAATATACCTTTCCAGGCCACACAAATGCCTTTCATACTCTGGGTTTTATTTTACTTAAATTACAAAGCCTAATTGTTAAAATATGTTGAGGAAATTAGTTACATTACATATTTTGAAAACAGAAGCAAATCTGTAATTGGGATAGTAATATAAATTTTTAAAAATGGGTGAAATTGATTACTATATTTACACAAAAAATATATATTATTCCATCATTGTGCACAGCCTATATAAATGGGCCTGTGCTATCGGAACTATGTAGGCCATACGACATGCAAATGTTGCGAGGGTGCTTTAGAAGATTAGAAGATAGACATCCGGCCCACAGTGGGCTGAGAGGAGTGGGCTCTCCTCCAAGACTGTGGCCTATCTCCTCAGGACTGGAAAAAGCATCCTAATCCGTTACCTTTCATAGTGATCTAAAGCCGATTTAAAACTGTCACTACCCTAGTTTGTGTTCATTTCATGTTCATCTGTAGCTCAAGGCGATACTCTGCACACCCACTTATGACATGAGCAAAAATACGTGTGCATGCGTGTGTGTCTGTATCTGAGAGAGATGGAAATCAAGAGAATATAGAATAAAAAGAGAGAGCAATGAGTTTGTTCTGGCCGGCAAATGAAGGAATTTCCCGTGGATGCGTGTGTATTTGAGTGATCTGACCATACTAATTGTGTTCAGACTTGTGTGGATTTTTAGTCTCAGACATCCGCCTTTTTTTCATGCGTCGTATAACAAAACCAAGCAGCGCAGCTTGAATTCACTTCCAAAAATACACACTCCCACTCAAAAACAGAAGACATAGATGAGCAAACAGTCTCTCTCTCTCTCTCTCTCTCTCTCTCACACACACACAAACACACACAATTCCTCAAAGCATTGATCGCTGAGCCGGTCGGCCTGTAGGCAGACCACCTTTCTCTCCTCTCCCTCCTGCTCCTCAAGGCCTTACTGTATTATTCTGTAAGCAGCAAGAGCCCAGCATTGACAGAGCTAATCACTGGAGGTAAGCTCTCCCTCTCCCTCTCTCTCTCCCCCTCTCTCTCCCTCTCTCTCTCACTCTCCCTCTTTTTCTCTCTCTCTCTCTCTCTCTCTCTCTCTCACACACACACAGACACAGAGTGATTGACACACAATGGCAGTGAATCTATGCAGTGCCCCCCGTCTTGCTTTTTGCTTTCTCTCTCCAAGCTGAAAAGACAAGAGGGGGTTAGCATGTGTGTGTGTGTGTGTGTGTGTGTGTAAGAAGGGTGGGCTAGGAGGGGGGGATGTCCAACAAACCAAGACAGAGCCAGAGGAGAAGTGAAGATGGCAAAAGATGAGCTTGTGACTAACACTGTTGCTCTACTCGTAATCCCCCCTCGCTCTGTCAGGTGCAGCAGCCGATCTGGAGAGTCTCTCACATGAATATGATGTCTGTGTTGGCTGAAGCCCAGTGAACCACTGATCCTGTTATCATCTCACCGGAGAGGAGGAGAGGAGAAGAGATCGAAGGGGAGACAGGGGGAAAAGGGAACGAAAGGAAGGGGTGTGTTGCTTATTCTGTAATCAGGCCTCCCATGTCATCTGCCCATAGCCCCGGGTTTGGTTCAGTCCCCTGGCTTCTAATGTCGGCTGTCAAATATATAGAGGAAAAGGACTACAAATAGTGTATTTTGTGCAGAGGTTAAATGTTTAATGTTGTGGAATGTCAGACCATCCCCTCTTTAAGGAATCCGACATCCACCCCTCTGGTCAGAATTACAGATTTCTGGAAATTGGGTGCAACAGGTTCAAGCTTTCATTTTATCGCAAGTGCAAGAAGTGACTGAAGTGACTGAACTCAACCAAAATTCCATTGTTGTGTTGTGTGGGGAGAAATCCCTTTTGGATAAAGAAAAGGGATTTGGTGGCAATTTAATATGATATTTTATTGACTCAGCGAAATCATTTCATTGAGACATTTTTCTAAAACTAAGGATTCCTGAAAACAGCACGTAGTGACCCAAACATCCTCGGTTGATGATTTTAATCGTATCTTTCGTATTTGCCAGAACCTAAGTAATGCCAGTCTGATTTATTTATCACTGTTTTGACATTGTTTTCTATCCACCGTGTGCTCGTTGCCCAAGGTGACAGGAAGCGGCGTGGTTAATTAAAGAGTGGACAGCTCTCCAGACTCCACTCACACTCTCCTGCTATTGTCATAAGCACCACTCCTACAACACACTCTCTCAAGAGTCATTTCCCTCTCTTTCTTAGGGCATGGAGCACCAAGGCCATGCTCTTCCGGGCGCTGAAGCACGCTCTCGTGATTCTGATGTGGCTTTGTGGACAGACGGACAGACGCTCACGAGTCCCACGGCCGCCATCTCTGCATAGGCTCGTCCTGATAGCATCAAGATAGCGCTTACAATTCCGCTTGATATTATCGTTTTCCTTCTCTTAGAGAAATATGAGCCTGTCGCGCAGAGTGCCTCACAGATTTGTTACGTAGTTCCCGGGTAGATAAATCCAACAATGGGGGCTAAGGCCGTGGCCCCTCTGCATGCAGAGTTAGCAGCACTGTGGCGCTAATCAGTGGGAGAGGATCACACCTGGCCTGACAGCAGCTGCATCACTGTTTAGAGGAGCTGCCCGTGTGAGAAACACACAGGTCGATTTCCTTTTCTCCGTGGACAGAGTGGGTGTTCTTAGCATTCATTTCTTCGCTCTCGGTCCTTTTCTTTGAGCTGGCCAATTAACCTGGGAGCAGTGCACTAATGAGTTCCCTCTGGTGGCTCCACGCCGCTCAATGGAGAAGAGGGAAGAGCAGGGTGAGCCAAGAGGGGAGCGGGGAGAGGGGTCAGGGAGGGATAGCACGGAGGGGGGGGGGGGGGGGGGGGGGCATGGCAAAGGCAAGGGGTGGGGGGGGGGGGTGAGAGAGTTTGGAGAAAAAGGTTGAAGAAGGGTTGATAAAGGGGTGAGGAAAGAGGAGGGGTGAGGACACAGCGGCTCAGGGCAAGGAAATATGGGATGGTTTGGTGCAGGAGGAGAGGGGACAGAGCACCATCCAGTTGGCCACTACGGGCCTATCACCAAGACATTGTCAGCCAGACAATGGGCTTATCAGCCTCCTTTTCACACCAGTCTGATTAACTGGGAGGAATGGGAGGAAGAGGAGGGGAAGGGAAAGGGAAAGGGTACGTCCTTGTACCAGCCCAGTAAATGTCAGAAACGGGCTAAGCACCCGGAAGAGCGGCTTGAATGAAAACAGGGGGGAAAGTTTTTAACCCGCATCCTCCCCGTACACATTAGCCGCGTTAGCATTTGCGGTTGGGTTCTGCCATAATAAATCTACAAACCATTGTATCTCAGAGACCAGATTAGCAAAGCAGTGATAAGCACCTTCAAGCACCATTAGCCGAATCTGTGTATCATCAGTCACAGAAGGACCGTGAGCACAGTGAGGTGAAGTGCATCGCCATGTTAGCACATGCCAGGTTTGGAGAGGGCGCATGTTTCTCTAACGAATCAGCGTTTATGCTTTTTTTGCCATCCATGAAAAAGAAGAAATACTAACATAAAGATAAACAGGACTAGGTGAAACCCTAATATATGGCTGGACAATGTTTTGATCCCAGATAGTTTGCTTTATTCTTCATTTCTGCAGCTAATTGTCCGTTGTACATTAACATTAGTTTCACTCAAACCCTCTCAGCTCTTTTAGAGAATTTATCCCTAAATCCCTCAGTTGCTATTGAGCTTAGCAGCTAACTGGGCTTACATAGCCTCAACAGAAACGAAGCTCCTCCATCTACTGCTGCTCTCTCATGAGTGTCTCATGTTCAGCGGTTCCCTCTGCATCCTTTGGTGATAATGAAACATGAGATAAATGTAACATATTGGTAATGGTGGAGGCAAGGTGGGGTGAGGTAGAAACTGCAACACACTTCTCCACTTTAGTTGGAGACATTTGGATCAACAAATGACTAAGAGCAGGCTGCTCCAACATTGTTTGTGTCATTGTTCAATTAGCCTCTCCTATTGATCCCAGTTTGTTTGATTACCTTCTTACTGCTTTCCATTTGTACACCCTTGACAGCCATCTGTCACATAGAAAGGTATTCGAGAGAGGGGAGGGAGAGTGATTTATAATGTGTGTGCTAAGATCAGGGTGGATGGACAAATAAGCTTCCAAAAGGTCACGGGAATAGAGAACCTTGATGATACAGAGCTTGAATGTTTTTTAAAAGTAAAGCTTTTTCTAAGAAATATGAATTGCTAATCCAAAAAAAAGTATGTTCTTGTTGGTCAATGGCACCAATTCAGTATGGAGAAACCAATGCTGGGAGCAATAAGTGGTTCTTGCTCTTCATTTCCTTCTTTTTTCCCCAATTCTTTTTTCCAGAAGAAAGGATGCAGTAATTAGAGGGTAGACCAGGTGGAAGTACACAACTCAAGAGCCCGACGCTAGCGCACCCTCTCCTCCACAGGAAGATGGGAAGAGGGAAATGTGGAGGAGGTTAGAAGAGGGTGAACATGACTGGAGAGGAGAAAGTAGCAGAGAGGAGAGCTGCAGCCGGGCTTGGGAGCATATTGGGTCAAAGAAAATAAAACGTGTCATTTAGCCAAAGAAAGAAGATGAGAGCAGTGTGCTAGACGGGGAGGTGGGGGGGGTGGATGGGAGTGGGGGGGAGCGGCTGGAAGGTGGAGTCGAGGTTAGCTGTTAAATACGGTGGGGGTCATAAGAGAGGGGGTGGATGCCCACCGTGATACAAATGAGGGTCTGCAGGCAGGGGGCCCACCCACAGTACAACTTGGCCAACAAAGCTGCTTCTGTCTTGGCCTCCCTCCTCCACAGACCTCCTTGAGTGGGCAGGATTCCATTAGCAAGCTGCAGAACCTGGGATCTATTCAACGCCTGTCCGGGTCTGACTGAGTGCGTTTGTGAGCACGCAGACACGCACGGCACATGCGCACGCACACAATGACCCACACACGTGCTCTCCAAGCACACATGCATGCACTCATTCACAGTCACTCACTCACACGCATACACAACACCGCTAATTAATCCTCAGATTACCCAGCCAATTATTACCACACTTGTACTAATTAGAAATTATTTAAAGCATTTCCCAATTAGGGTTTACATGCTCAGTTGGGCAGGAGTCTGCCTCAATAAACTAACTGGTTTTATAGCAGGGGGGACAGCAAGCGCAATCATATACGCGATGCATGCACGCACACACGTACATTTCAGGATCCGACTGTGGTAATCAGGCCGTCTCAACGAGTGCTTCTGTTAGAACTAAAGAGATGCGGACAGACAAGAGGAAGCAAGAGAAAGAAATAAAACAACAAAAGACATGCCCCTTCAGTGCTGCAGCAATACTGTAGGTCGCTCTTGTTAGGGCTGGGGACAGTGATTAGGAGGGGGCCACAATAAGACCTGCCAGGAAACACATGCCAATTAGGTTACCAGGAGAACCACGGGCCCTCATCGCTATGGGAAACCCACTAGTCTCTGCACCACATGGCCCCCTCACACACACCCACACCTACACACCCATGGCCTCATCCGCTACCTTTTTCAACCCTTTGATTACATTATGACATAGATAAGGGGAGGCCGGGGAGAAAAAAAAGAAGGTAGAAAAGAGGAGATGACACTACGGTGCAATGGACAAAATGATTGAGGCGAGCCAAGAGAGCAAAAGGGTGAGGCAAAGGGGGAGGCAGCAGGTTTCCTTAGAGAGCAGAAGTTGGTTGCTAAGAGGGATAAACTTTGAAAATCTCCTCATGGTTTAAAAGTGAGCATTCCGTTCAGCCCAATCTCTGCTGAGAGAAACCAGGGCAGGAGAGAAACCAAGAATGGGAGGGAAATGGAGAAGCGAGGAACAGGCTGTGGCAGGATAACAGGAGGCGGGACTCACGGGAGAATTATTAGTAGAGAGAATTACAGGCTCATCCATGGGTGACATGTAAGCCTCAGCTTCACACTTGTTTATAACACTGATATTTGCTCAACTGCGATGCTATCGGGTCTCGGTGTAATACTCAAAAGCTTTTGTTCTGATTTGCACGGCAACGCTCACACATGTCTGAAGACGCAATATACCAAGACGCAGATAGCAGCAGCACAATGTTGTCCCAAGGAGCTGTGACATGACCCAGACTGAACAGAGAAAACTCACTCCGGAATATTTGCGCTGATGTGATGAAGGCTGAGATGTTGATTAATGTGCCTGGTCCCTGTTATTAAATAAACAGGGTGAATACACAAAATATATTGAATAAATTAGAGTGTGAACTGATCTCCTCCGCAACATCCAGCTCATTAGGATGCATGAGGAAACGATGTTCTGATTGCGACAAGAGTCACTCATTAAGCCATGTTTGTCCCCCGCCAGAGCACCACTGGCTGCACGCTACCCCCCTCTGCCCCAAAACACTTACCCTCATCCCTGCCACACACAAAAATCCCTCCCCACTGCACACTCTCCCACTAAAAGCTCCCTGACTTAACATCAGCCCTTCCCAGTGGACATTACCAACAAACCACTAACCCTCTTTTCACCCCCCCTCCTGTGCATATCCCTAATTTTCCTCCACCTCCTTCTCCTCACCCCCCCTTCTCCTCTGCTGGGATCTGTGTCATCATTTTAATTAATTTCTAATCAGGCGAGAGTAAACTAATCAGGGGAGGCGTTAAACAATGACAGCTCTGCCTGCTCAGCCTCACACTGGGGGCCGCCAGGCTGCTCTGCATGCCGAGAGGAGCTGCACATTGATAAACAACTCGCTGTAGATGGGGCTATCTACACCAATCTCCTCTCCCAAACATGTTAATACGGACCGCAGTGCAACACATACAGTATGTGGCCTATTCTCCTTCGCATTTTGCAGATATGTTATGTTGATTAAATTACCACTGCGTTGTGGCCACTGTATGACTTGTGTGTATGTGTTACAGTGCGTGCAAGTCACGAATTACAGTGACTAAACAAAAGGGTATGGGTTCACGGACGGACATGCGATGGAAATGCAGGTAAATGATCGGACTGGACAAATAAATAACCTAACCTTCGCTGAATGGTACAGTATGTATCTACTTAGAATGGGTTGCACAAAGACTGCAGTTATCTGTAGGCAGCCAGATCCCACCAAGGCTGAGCCATTGTGAAAAACAGACAGAGAGAGAGAGAGAAAGAGAGGGAGAGGGAGAGGAGGGGGGGGGGAGAGAGAGAGAGAAACAGAGAAACAGAGAGCACTTATGGGCAATACATTAACTGAGACAGTGTAACAAGAGAGCATTGATTAACCTCTTCCAGACTTACCCTGTGCCTAAAATACCAAAAATCATGATCATAATTGGCAAATTCCAACTTTGTATCTTACCGACCGGATTAGCAAAGAAGGGACGAGCACTGTATGATTGCATGACAATGAAATTGATGACAGCTGATGACAAAAAATTAGTTAATGACCACTATCACACGGGTTGGCGACAGGAAAATTTTAAAAAGGTGCGTTTTGAGTCTGGCTGAAGTGTGTGATTGGCTTCGGTGTGTGTGAGCCCCCAGACGCGGTGCAGCCGAAGCTATACGTCTGCAAACTGAGACGGGCCTCACCGCAGGCAGAGTGATGAGCCCCCGACAGACACAGCAGAGTTACAACTGTTTGTCTCTGTGTTATGAAGAAAGAGGCTTTCATGTCGCTCTCATCAAAGCTTTGTAACCGGACCCGATTTCTCCTCCAGCCAGTACCATGGCAACCAATGACCTAAGGACCAAAGACTATTGGCATAGTTACATGACACACAACCGAAGAGATGCACATATGCGCTCAGAGGTGTGGAGATAATTGTTCAGTTTTTGCTTTTTAGCTTTGTGTAAAGTTGCATGCGACAAATTTGAATGCAAAAAAAAAGTACTGACAATAAATGGAACATCAAAGTTGAAATCACAAATGGAAATTCAAGCAAGAAAAATGACACAGGCATAGGATATGTTTAAGAAGTTTTTTTTTCCTAAATATCATCCCCCAGCCTCCCCTCCATCACCTCCTCCTTTTTTTGCCCTCTTTGCCAAGTATTAAATTCCCATGCCAACCGCTTCCCTGGGATAGAATAAGGATTGCGGAGGTGGGAAGCTGAAACCCTTCCATAACATGTCAAACAACGCTGGAATCCAAAACGCAAGAGGGAGAGAAAAAGGGTTAGAGGCAGATTTTCTACGGGGAGAAAGAAACTGTCACATCATCAGATTGGTTATTCTAAGTGGAGGGATGCGGGTATGGGGGCGGCGGAGGGAGGGGCGGGGTGGCAGAGGCTCGGGCTGGCAGAATCTGGCAGTGATACACGATGGCGGTATTTCCACTAAAATAATCAGACCCCAGGCAACGGAAGGAGGGGAGGGAGGCTTGTAGGGTAGAGAGAGAGAGAGGTTAGGGATTGTAGGGGTAGGGGAAGGAGATGGGGGGGGGTATAAGGGAGGGAAATAGCAAGATGGAGAAAAAGAAAATCTGGGAAGCTAACCAAGGAAATCCTACTTCTCAGATATGCAGCTGTGGAATTAAAATTGGTATAAAAACACAAGAACAAAAATATACTTCACACTTCACAAGCCTATTGAAGGGTGGGTGGGGGGGGGTTGGGGGATGATGTAGGGAGGGGGGGGGAGATGTGCCACTATGCTGGCACTGATACCTCGGGCACGAAGGGGTAAACAGCTATTCTCCTCAATTCACTTGGTTTGGTACAGTTGTTTCGGGGTGTGTGTTTTGTGGAGTTGGAAGTGTGGTGCCCGCAGGGGTCTCATCAGGCTACAGGGTGAGCTCAGGAAGAAAAGAGCTCCTCAAAGACCACGACAACGCAAAATGCCTTGTGAAACAATTTCTACACTTCCGCGTCCCCTCGAGCGCATCGCAATAAACAGCGAGGCATTGATTCATGATCAAACGAGCGTGATCCTCACTCAAATTCAATAATAACAACCTTCACAATCACAAGCACCTAAATATACTGTACCTCCACTTCAGGCCAGGATTAGGCCTTTCTGTGCTGCACATTTGTGCTGATGTGCTGCATTACGGCACAAAGAGCTATCAGAATCGAAAACAAGCATGCAAACGCACAGATAAACGACAAATCAATTAATTTTAAGTGTGGTGAAATAAACTGCAAAAAGAACATTCCAGCTGTATTTTACTCAGTAAAACCACACAACTTATTTGATGATAGAACAAGTACAACAAAAAACTAATTAATAACTGTGAGCTCCAAGAGTTGTTATCAAACCCAGCCCACTGGAGTGTGACGCCACTAAAAATAATACAATCATCAAGCATAATGAGTGAGTTAAGAAGTTCCTCTGAATACATGCATCACAGTAAATGGTTGCAGCTGAGAATTGTGTTACTTCATCACTGTTGAGACTTGATCTTAATACAAATCTCTGTGTAATACAGGCCTATTCATGCAGCCAGCCTTTCCCCTCTGGTTCAATTATAATCTGCTCTTTTGGAGAGATATTCAATTAAAAAGGCTCCTTCTTAGTTTTATCAGAAAATAAGTAATTATATGTATATACACATATACAAATAGTTATTTCAAAATGACTCATAAATGCAGGCCTATCCATGAGAGTGTGAATATTTAACTTGAAAAGAGTGAGAAGAATGTTGGAAGGCCATAACAATTTAGTTTGAAACAACTAATTAAATCACAAATTCATAGAAAAATTAGATATTTTGTCTCTATTCCGAATGTTTATTTCTTATTAAGATAGCAAATGAGTTTGAAAAGGATAGACTATTGGAAATCGAAGGACAACTAAGCAACCGTGAAATCCTGAAAAGGAAAGCGAAAGAACGACAACAAATGTAGCTCATTCGGTAAGCAGCATTTTTTGTAGGAAGTATTCTCCACTGAATTTGTCGGCTTTCATTTAATTTCTCTGACATTCTCTCTGTCTGACCATCCAAGTCCTCTCCTGAGACAGATGAGTGGAAGCAGAGTTCCAGAGAGAGCTATCAGGATTAGGATAATTAATATCATCTCATTTCACTGTGATCCTCTCTGCGGCCCACTGCACACACAAGGACAGGAAGCAGCGAATATTGTGGCAAGAGTATCCAGTCGCCTGTCAATCTAGGCCGCGCTCGCCCCACCTCACACGCCCCACTCTCACACACACACACACACACACGCACACACAAACGCCTCAGCAGCTAAATTGCAGTTTGAGAGACGACAGGGGAGAGGCAGCGGTGGCAGCGGTGGTGGGGGGCTACTGGGCCCGGGGGACGCCATACAATGGAGCGTGCGGCTGACCAGCGTTCAGGTGAAATTGAATTGGAAATCTTCCACGGCTGGTTAGCATAACAAAGGGCCTCGTGGCTTTAGACAAAGGCTGCTTCTCTAATGCACAAAATCAATCTCTCTACGGGCTCGGTGCATTGTTCCCTCCCGCCATACAGGTGTTCCTTCAATGGTCCTTAATCAAAAGTGTCAAAACAAAGTTAAGAGTTATCTCTGCTCCTCTGCAGCTGCTTCTGCAGAGCAAAAAGAGGGAAAGAGCCCAAACACCCTGGGTAGCAAACAGCTGAGTGAGTGTGTGCATGCATGTGTGTATGAGATGCTGGATGCATTCAATATATGCTTTGCCATGGTCTGTTAGTGCTAAAGTTGAGCCACTGAGGAAGACTAATCGTATTTATACCTGAGCTCTATCCCAATTTGGGCAACTGATATTCTCTGATGCAATCACTAAACAAGCGTCTTTGGAAAAGGGAGCAGAATTTTGTCCTAATTATTGTATTTCCATGTAGGGGAGGACAAGTGGAGATGATGGATGCAGTCATGCGAGGAAGGAGCCATCACAGATTCAAAAACACAACATCCATAATTTCTCATCTGTACCTTCGGTCTGTGCTGTGATGACCTGAGTTGTAGTACAGGGTGAAGTTGCCTTCCTCCCTGAAAGTTGTTTAACAATAGCAAAACACAAGTAGAGCTCTCATGAGCAGCTCCCCTCCCACCTTCTCTTGTATGCTCCAGTACTATAACACTCAACCCACTCTTTTTTCCATTTCTTCACAAGGCTCAAGACCTTGAATTGTTCAGGGTAGATTAAATGGGAAAAAAGGAAAAGGTTTAAAATACTAAATATAGACCTCAGCCCATGGCCTATCTGATTTATCCACTAAGAGATGCTAAGTGTTTCTCCCGTGCTTCATGTACTCTATCCTTCTCCAGGGCTTGTAACATGATATTTACTCAGCTGGGGCTAAATATATTAACCACGCGTACACATGATTCAACTTAGACGTAACAATGTGTGTACTGGTATACATCTTTCACATCATGTTTACTCAATAAGATTATACAAAATACTTACTTACTTATAAAATGTATTTAACCTAAAATTATATATTGATGCATAATGAGTATTAACAATCTTTTTTGGAAATAAGGCCTGAAATAAATTGGATTTTCGTAAAATGATTTTTATCTACGTGTGTATGTGAGTGTTATGTATGCACATGTGATTTGTAGTTTATGTTTACTATGTGGCCCCCAGGAAAAGTATTTTTTTACTAGGCAACAAATCTAGAGAGAGAGATCTAAATATAAACAATAAATTACCAGTATTTTACCTAGTAATCTCAGAATTATATGTCGTTAGCATGTTATTATTAAAAATAACCAGTTATGTAAGAGAATGAACAGATTCCATCTTCACTTAGCATATGAACTAGAGACACACTTTTCTGAGAGAAAATTATTTGTTTAAGACTAGGGATGCTGCAATACCAAGGTATCAGTCTGTACTCATACTCATACATTTGCCACAGATACCACAACTCCAATATCACTTTATGGCATTATGTGAGAGGTCCACTTTATGTCAGTGTACAATTTCCATGCTTGGTTGCAAGGTGCCAGGTGGAGGAGTCATGTCAGCAGTGTAAAACTACTTTAAGGTGAAGAACAAAGCAGAATGCAAACTCTGTCCAGAAAAAAAACTCGAGAGGATGTACAAAATATACGGCTTCCAACACATGCAACTTCAATAAACATTTGAATGTAGAGTATTAGAAAGTTTACTCATGACACTGACATGACTCAACCAACTTTGCAGCAGATGTTGGCTAAGTGGGAGAAAATGTCCAGAGAAACCCCATGTGTGGTTAAAATCACAGATGCCCTTATTTAGTATATAAAGGCTTATATAAGAGTATATTGCCCTGGATGAGCAGTCACTGTCCAGGGTCGATAATTTGGAATTCCAGTATCTTCCCACCATACTGGAGACAAGGTATGAGATTCCAAGCTGTAGCCATTTCACAGTGTGTGTGTGTGTGTGTGTGTGTGTGTGTGTGTGTGTGTGTGTGTGTGTGTGTGTGTGTGTGTGTGTGTTTTTACATGGTATTTCTTTGTGTCATGCAGTGCCATGTATATAAAGCACTAATGTTGAATGTCAGTGTATGACAATTTTGTGAAATATGTGTTCGTACTGCAGTGAAACTGAAGACAGTCACCCATGTATAAGAAAAACTACTGCGAAATATTGTTCAAATAATAAATGATATTAATGGAAAAATGAAAGAAATTTAAAGGAAGTTTATGGCCAAGTCAGAGTCATAACTTGTGTTTGTGTTGCTGTCGACCCTTCCAGTAAAGGCTGCAGGTTCCTGCTTTCTGCTTTTACTGTCTTCATTTGTTATACAATCTTGCACAAATGGTCCCACAACCATCACACTTACCTGTGGATGGTGTGGTTCCCATAGATCCATCCATTTACAGTAAACAGGTTTCTAAGCCTCACGTTCAGGGGCCTCTTCAAAATCCTGGGGCACATGGTTCAAATGGTAAAGACTTAGTGTCAGGCTGGATGAATCCTGATGAACAAACACAGAAGTTACATGGAATTACTACAAAAAACATACAGTTTGCTAATGATTACATCTTCTTGTAATCAAGGACATTCAATGTTCAGAGTGATTAAACTGTCAAAAGTCATTTTCTATACCCATTAACTTCTTACAAGGATCAAAGGGTCTGCTGGAGTCAATCTCAGCATATTAAGCGATACACCCCAGTCAGGTACCAGTCTATCAAGCTGCACACACCAATCACTCACACACTCACATCTACAGGCAATTTAGAGTGTCCAAATAGCCTCAGTTGGAGAATCCACACAGACATGTTCAGGGAGAACATGCAAACTCCAACAGAAAGGTCCCAGATTTGAACCTGTGCCTTTCCTGCTTTGGGGCAACAGTGCTACCCACTGCTTCACCTCTATAACTGTTGTCCCATTTTTCACAGGTTTTCAAATATGTCTTAGAACAACAGTCAAATTATAGAACCCTTGTTTTAAATGAACTTTAACTATGTGTCTGTCTGTTTGCCATGTGTTGTTTTATTGATACAATACCAACCATCAAGGCCAAAGAGGCAGAGGGTTTGCCACATTAAAAAAGCCCTGAAATCAGTCAAAATCCAGAAAATTTACAACAACAACAACAACAATGTAAATAGAGATATCCCTGATGGAATCAATTAATGAGACAAGGGAAGTTGGCTATATTGATCAAACTGCAACCTGAGGCAAAGTTTGTAATACAACAAAATGCAAATTAACAACCTGAGGAAGGGGAATAACTCACAAAGAAGATACTCCGGCTGCAATTGCAGCCTATGCTGTATCTAAAGAAGGAATGAGAGTAGCCTGACAGGTGATCCCAATGTAAGATAGTCATACTGATTCTATTAATTCACATCACACAAAGGTTTACAAATTGCTCTTGTAAATGTGAACAGTTTGGCAAATAAGGTGGATGATACATTAAATAGTTGTAAAAATATAATCTGCATGTGTATGTTGTTGCTTAGACTCATCTTTGCTTAAACTATAACAAATGGACAAACTGAGGTGAAGGGATATAATAATATTATGAGGAAAAACAGGAACAAAAGATGAGGAGGTATGGCCCTATATGTACATGTTCAGAGTGTAAATGGATTAGAGAGCCTGTGCATTTAAATTCACTTTCTTTTCCAACAACCAATGCTATTTGGATGTGTGTTATAGGCTCCTAAAAATCAAACATCCCATCATATGTGGATAAAATATTGATCCTGTTCTGGATAAAAGGAGAGATTGTTTATCCTTGAGGACTCTGAGGATATTGATTGAAAAAGTGGTCACTCAGATGGAAACAAAACTATGTTTACTTGATATACAGAGTTGTAATCTATTCCAAATGGTACAGGAAAGCACAAGGTTATCAAGCAACAAACATGGGCATAGAATTGAAAGTGTTATTGAACTGAAAGTATTATTGATCTGATAGTCTGTAACGTGCCAAATAATTGCTCGAAGGCCAATTTGTCCTGTTATCTTGGACAGATAAAACACATTTTGTACATTACTAAATACACCAAAGTACCAAAAAATAAAACACCCAGAGTGAATATAACACTGTTTTTTAAAAATGGAGTTGGAAGACAATCAGAGCGATTTGGACATTCTTCCGTGGGACCTTGTGTATCTTCAGGATAGTTTGTTGTACAATTAAATTGGGAGAAAAAAGTCCTCATATTAAATAGCTTTTCAAGGATGTAGAACAATTCAAAACAGATAAGGAATATAGTGAGTGGTCTGCTTTGTAAATCCATTAGTGCAAGTCCAGTAAATGTGGAGGTTTATGTAAAGATCAAAACAAAACTGGTGAATGCTTCCTTCTCCTACATTGCTGCTCAGGTGAATGCTTCCCTGAACAGCTGGAGCCTCTTCTAGTTTGGATATTGGAGCCGCCTATTGCTGTATACAGAGGTAGGATTTGCATTATCTTTCTGTAAGATGAACTCCTGACTAACTAGGTGTAGACCATCAGGTTCCGCATAGCTGCAGAATTAAATAAAGGCCCAACATTCCCTCCATGCTGATATACAGTGGCTATGCACTGGTCACCTTACCAGCGAAAAAAGTGGTACTTGTAGGAAATGTTTGGATCAGCTTTAAGACTTCATTTCCATTACTGTAGAAAAGCTGTAAGTCTATGATGTTAACGATTACTGATTCTCTCTCTTTTAGGTGATATACTTAACTGCTTATTTTTGTACCATTTATATGTCTCATAATTGACAATTTTCAGTTTTTTTATTTGAAACGTTGATGTCCGTAACACGGTACATTTGAACAAGATCATCTCACTATACGTTTAAACCTCCTTTCTCAAGCTTCTTTCTGAGTCTCTCCTCTGATTGGCTGATTTGAATGTCTGTGAATGGGGGTGTGGGTGGTGATTGTATAGTTGTGACATCACAACTTCACACAAGTCATGACTGCTTGTTTTAAGGCACATTTTCTGAATACAGGCTGTTTCCAGGATTGGGCGGTTTGAAACACGGTGCAGGATTTATTCAATTCACTTCAATTAAATTTTATTCGTATAGCAAATATAGTATCACAAATCACAGATTTGCCTCAGTGGGCTTAACAGTTTGCATAAAAGCAACACAACATACCTTGTCTAAGGAGAGTACACAGTATATACTGTTTTTAATCATATATACAGTCAAATATCTATATGGGTCTAATAAATTTTAGAAAGTTGCACCTATTGGATTTAAACTGCATTTCAATAAAAATGGAACAATGTGTGTAGCTTTACCATATGGCAACAATTACTTTGGTTTAATATTATTAAAAAAAAAAACACTATAAAACACATGCTTTACTGTTGAGTTGTAAAAATCAAGTCTATTATATATGACCAGGAAATACTTTTTTCATCCTTTTTACATTGACTGAACCTAACCACCAGTAAGAATGTGTTGCAGCAAACCTGAATATCGCAGTGTATTCTGGGCCAAAATTAGAAGGAGCCCTTTAACATGCAATGCAGGGTTAGGGCTCTGTGCAAGAATGAATTGTGCAGAATTTCAAGTGAGTCAGACTCATTAACATTGAGTTATGGTCATTCATGTATCTCATGTTGCTATTATGCTCTTATTACTTTCTTCAATGACATTTAGACAATCCAAATGCTGCACGTTATGACCCACTTTGATGACAAATGGAACAATTGAGGAAAGGTGAAATCACCGCCTCAAAAAAAAGGCTAAATCTCAAGAATTCTGTATAGACAGATATGGACACCGATTTCTACACCTAAATTACACCAATTTTTGCAATTTGCCCTCTGAACTCTTAACTACACAACTTTAAAGCTAAATAAATAGAGAGAAGCTTAACATCCAAGATAAACCTTTCACCCTATGTCTGACTATTTGATATAATATATATCAATTCAATATCATTCAATAGCATTCAATGCCTCACCAGCCTGAAGAGAGAATGAACTTCAGTTACTCTCTAGAGCTCTCTAGAGATGCTGATTTCATATCAGAAATAGATGTGAATCAGGCTTTTTCATTAAACAGATCACCTAATGCTAAACCTAAAAGCAAATGTCCACCAAATCAGTGTTTGCTTGGCAACCCAGTTCGAGATGCATTTTACCCAGTGCAGGTTGAATAAGTGTGCACGTTTGCGTTGTGGTGCACGTACAGTATCATGTGGTCATGTGTTTGTTTGATAAGGTGAGTATCTGCCGGTGCGCCGTCTGTGGATTACCACATGAATAATAACATAGATAATCTGGAGACTAATCCCATCTTCTAATATGTAGCAGCGTCATGGACTCGACGCCTCCACCTCGACAGACGCCAGACGACAATCTATCAAAATTCCACTCGACATCACGCTGCACCACGTGGTTAAATATATCAGCAGCGTCGCAGGGAAACCTGTGTATAATATGCTTTAAACTGACATATTGATTTGTATTTTGTCTACACTGTCACTATTTGGCTGTTAACTGTCTGAAGGCTAATGTGTTGCTAATACAATCTATATTTTGCTTTTTGTATTTTACTCCTGTGGACATTACTACAAAGGTGAAATGATTACTCAATTAATCAATGGGTCCGTGAACAGCAATTATTTTGATATTTTGTCTTATGCACAAACGGAATCCCGGTCTCTTTTTGTTTCTAGACTACTGTTGACTGGTCATTTTGCTAATGTGAACTTGGCCTTTAGAAAAAAAAACGTACATTCTTCAAAATGTAACTGTTAATCAATGAACTGAAAAGTGAACGTTTTAATGTTGTTTTTTCACAGAGTTTCACTCTGCTATGAGGGACACTATAATCTAACCAGCTAGTCAACTTTTGCTGAATTCCTTCTAAGTAAACATTCATTTTTCCAATACCTTTAGTCTAATCTGTGTATTTTTTCTGATTTGTAAAGACATCTGATTATAGATCTACTGTTGAAAAAAAAAAACCTGTTAGGTGAAAGCATCCAGCTCACTGTTTTTCTGAGCTTGGTGGCATTTAGTGGTGACAGGACAGAGGTTTAAACTGCTGAGACTGAGTAGAGTTACTGAAGTTTTGTGTTTTTCTGGCCAAAACGTGTCAAAACTGAAGAGATTTTGAGGCTTTTCCATTGTTCACGTTCTATGGGATGGGGATGAAGGTCTTGATGAAAATGACCCATGAACCCTTGTGCGCACAATTTCATTTTTACACATAAACAGCTTCTTAAAAAACGAGACGGCTTACTCACTTCCTCTATCTCCAGCCATCCACCAGGCCTCAGCTCAATCTCTCTCAGCCTCTGCTGCTCAGGCCCTTGGGAGGACTCATGCAGACCAGTTGATTAAAAATCACTTAGTGGAGAACACAAACAAAGCTGTCAGCCTTTGGCTTGCCCTTGGGATTGGAGTATGGGGAGGACGGGTGGTGGGTGGGGGGGTGGGCAGAGGGGACTAGAATGAACAAGTAGAGATGAAGGGGAAGAAGAGGAGACTGAGCTAGATTTGAGTTGACAAAGTTCAAATATCTCTCAGAGAGAGAACAGACCGGGATGCTGAAAAGGCTTGGTTCTGATAATACTGGTTAGGAAGCACATTCTCATTCCAGTCACAGCCCTGATGTTTTAGTCCCTTTTTTTCCTTGGGGGCTTTTAACTGATAACTTTAACCTTGTTTAAGGTAACCTGCTAAAGTAACATTATCATTGTGGTGATGCTTCCGTGAATGTTCCTGTAACAGAGCTGTCAAGTGGAGCTACACTCAGACCTTGGTTGGTCGACAGTAAATAAACATGGACTTATTCAACTTTCTCTAAGTGTGGTAACAATGAATGTTTTCAAGTTTCCCTGTAACAAAAGCTTCATTTTGGCTATAAAATTCACAAAATTATACGCAATCAGCTTTGTTTACGCCGACAAATATAATGAAAATCATCAACAGATAGATACTGTTGAGAAAGTGAAAAAAAATCTTTAGCCAAAGCCCTAAAGTACCACACACACACACACAAGGAAAACATCACACTCCAAGTGTCAGCACATGATGACCGTTGCTGGTCCGATCGTGTTGTGACACCCATGACAGTCGTAATTAATGAGCATATGTGAGCACACACACAATCGCATGCAGCACAAACACACACACACACACACGCACACACAGCTGCCACTGACAAGGGTAGGGCCGCATGGGCTCCAACGGTCTGGCCTTCACTACCAGATGGTGGTTCTTACTGGTTCTCCTGACACACACACACACACACACACACACACACACACACACACATACACATACACACACACATACACACACACATACACACACACACACACACACACACATACACATACACACACACACACACACACACACACACACACAGCTTCCCTCATGTATTTTAAGGATGCATTTTATGTGAATTTGTGATATAACATATGATTGATGTAATTTTTCTATTATTTCTATTGTATTCTGGATAGAAGCTGAAATGTCCTTCACCACACACCATCATCATCATCTTTATCAGCATCATCACTAACAAGCTTTTCAAAACACAAACATCCTGACCTCCACAGTCCACACAATGTTGATGTCAATGAAGGTTAAAAAATTGTGTTTTTTTATTTTTTTAAACAACGAAAGAATCATTTAATCAATCTGTATTACGTCCATATGACAACAGGGTCACACAGGAATATCCAATACAAACCTGTATAAACATCCTCCACATACAGAAGCGAAGGTGAGAAGTGTCCCTGAGGAGGGAAGCTGAAAGAGAAATTGAGAGTAAAACAGAGAAGTACAGACGCACAATGAAAGTGAGATAACAGGTATATGAAGGGAGAAAATAAAAAAGGAAACAATGAATATGGAAGTCTCACAGGCTGCAGGAGCAAAGTCACCCCCTCAATATCCCCACTGGGGCCTTTAAGGGTCAGCTGAGAACTAAGAGACACATTGGTGTCCAGTACATTGCCTGTTCTGGAGAAATGACGGGGGACTTACTGAATTATACATACATGCACACACACACACACAGGTTAGTCTCTGCCTCACTCTCTCCCGTCGACCCTTCTCCTCACTGTTGTGAGTCTCCATCTTATTTTGCTGACCTGTGTATGGAGGGGTTGACAGAGGTGAGCACACAATCTCCCGACGCCCCAAACACAGAGAATTGGATCACCCCTGGACTGACCTCCACGGAGCAACGCCTTGCCTATCTGCACCATGTGCCGTGGAGGGGACTGCTCGGGGCAGACGGTGACCCCTGCCTGGCCCCCAGTTCGCGGCTCCTCTGCCTCGGCTGCCGGGCAACATGACAACCTATACAAGGCCCTGTCAGACACATGATTGACACGTCCCCGCCCATCTCCGCCAACATTCACACCCGCCCAGGCAAATTACCCCAAAATCCAGACAGGCGACCATATCTCAGAACCCTATTTGCTCCCTTGCTGTTACACACACACACACACACACACACACGCACATACTCTATTCTTTTATGTGCCAAATCACATAAAGCCATCTAATTGCTGCAGGTAATAAAAGATGAGTTTCATTTTATTTAATTTTGCATTCATGTCACACAAGCTGAACCAAGGCCACAAGACGAGCTCAGTTTAAATAGAAGAACAGGCTTTATGATCTGTGATCAGAACTAACGCATCGCATGTAACTCCGTAACTTTTACTTTTTTTCTTCCTATTCGCGATCTATTTTGCTACTGCTGCAGTCTGAGGGCAGTCTGATCACGCACTTCTCCTCCATGAACCACAATGTCTCCCATGCCTTCGCCTTACCTGCAGTGGAGATTGACGCACAAACCCACACAAACAAATTGCAGGCGCACATACAGAAAACCCATGCACATGAACACAAAAAGAGGGTCCCCGCTGTGAGAAAAAGAGCTACAGTACTCCCTACATCAACACTGGCCTAGATAAACACAATACATACAAAAGAGTCACCCCATGAAAATAACCCTCCATCTAAGCATCACTGCACTTATCTACTCATAAACATAGGGACAGATCAATTCACTGTGAAACACATATTTTTTTTCTCTCATATGAAATTGTGGGACCAAAGGTAGCATGATAGCTTAGGTCAAATTCACTAACCTCTTCTCTCCATGGCAACAGTCCACTTCTCACAAAATATAAAAAAAAATAATAATAATAGATAAATAAAAAAATAAAATAAAGGCTCCATGCGGATTGTTGAAGTCATTGTCAGATGTTTTTCTGTGACTTCTTTTTTATGTTTCACGAGGGCACAAGAATGTGAACTGTACGTGAACATGTGTTTCTGTACATGTGATATCAGTCTATCTGTGTTTGTGTGTGTGTGTTTGTGAGAGAGAGAGAGATGACAACCCTGTTATCACAGCATCTGTATTAGCATTGCGGCGTCTCACCGCTTTGTTTTACTCTGACCTGTATAATCAGTGTCACATTAGCAACACAACAAATCAAACGCTGTGAGTTTCCCCTGCCACCTTGCACGCACACACACGAACACACACCTACACGCACGCCGCATGTCCTCCACCGCGCTCCCAGCTGGTCACCACGCTGTGACAAACACATGCTAATTAATATGATACCTATTACACAACATACACAACACCTACACCTTTAATTGAATTAAATTTCTTCTTGTTTAAAAGGACAACGTTAAGATGGGTCAAGAAGAATCCATCCTGTCAGATTATGGCCAGTACAGTAAATATCTGAGTAGGTGGTTAGATTTATAATTCACGATTAACATTATTATTATTATTATAAGCACAGTCCATTGATATTTGCTTGTGCAAACTGTTATTTTTTGTTTAATAAAACTGTAGTCACTATTATAAAATACAATTTTGATCTTAAACTAAAATATATGTGCTATTTAAGAGATGAAAATAAAACAATGTAAAATAATAGGGCTGAAACAACAAGTTGATGATCTAACTACTTTATTATTACAAAAAACAATCTACATCCTTTTGATAATGGACTCATTTTTAAGAAAGTGACATTTTTTGCCATTTTATAGACATAATAATTAGTTAATCATCTGTTTCAATGGTCATTCAGAATAAATATTTTCTGAAGAGCAAAGCACATTTTTATCAATATATTATATATTTATACAAATAAAATATTTATTACTTAACATCTTATTGTTGTTTAGTCACATACAAATCTGCAGACTTTTCCCATGAAGCCAAGGTCTTACAACTGACTTTAATTTGTGATTTGGCTCTTGACTGACACTAGCATTTGTTTGATTTTTAAGAACTCCACTTCATATTCTTTCTTACTATTTTGACCTAAAAACACAACACTGAAAAGGGAGATTTGATCTAAACAGGGATATTCAACACAGTTTCAGATGTGTGCAAGTGACACTATGAGGCTTTTCTTTTATGCATTTCTTTCCCTTGATGATTATGACATTTAAAGATTATTTTAGGATTATAATGAAAGACAGAGTAAAAGCTAAGTGAGGAAAAACTAACTGCGGCGGGCAATTCAAATTAGAGTTAGTCTGTATTACTTTTATATGTTAACAGCAGAACAGACCAAAAACATAAAGAATCCTACTCTGGTTCTCCTTTCCTGAAGTATGAGGAGGAAAGTCATCATCGGCTCAGATCCTTCTACTGTAAACAGAAAAATATGGGGAGAAAGGAGGAGAGAGGAAGGAAGAGATTGCGAAAAGAGGAGGAAAAAACAGAGGAAGGAAGGGATACAGTAGAAGACAGACGGAGACAGATGGGCAAAAAAGACGAACGGGAAGACAGACGGGAAGAGGGAGCTGAAAGGAGAAGGAGAGGAGATGGAGGAATAGATTGAGCGGGGGGCAGGAGGCGTGCTGTAGGAGATCCAGCTGACATTAGCGGGTGAGTTTATGAGATGTGATGATTAGCCAAATCCTGCTAATCAATGACACATTCACATGGGTTCCTGCTCTGTTGCTAAACACTAATTGGTCTATTCTGCGGCAAATAGGGAGATGCTGTTTCCCACTTCACAGCAATGCGAGCTGACACCGGGGGCACATGCGGACACACACACACACACACACACACACACACACACACACACATGCACACACACAGGTGTCAAACATACTTGCATGCAGTACTGTACATCTGTAGCCCCGGGGTGCGTCGCGGATTCTGCTACATAAAAAGGTCAAATAGAGATTGATTCAATTTGAGAGTGGATGAGGAGCAGAGGATCCTGCACGACTGGCTGTAACAATGAGATGAGAATGGGATCCTGGAGCAGGCCGGTTGAACTGGCAGAGGGGGAGGAGGGACTGGAGAAAGAGCCCTAAATTCAATTTCACTTTGTTGAGTATTTAGATAATGTCTTCTAATGTAATGCCCGGGCTGTGACAGGATCCACTGTGAAGCTGCGGCGCTCATTAATCACAATGCAGCAGCAGCGCCACCAACGTCTGAGGGCAGGCACTGCGTCCCGGAGCGGCAGGGAGGGAAACACACGCTGGAGCTGCAGCTGTGAAGGGAAATGGCTCAATAATAAAAGTGTGGGGTTCTTTTCTTAAGTAAAACGGCCAAAATGGAAGTTAATCGGCTTGAACTCTACGAGACAGCAGCAATTGTGGCAGAATGCTACTAAAAATGAACAGTAGCTACAAATAAATATTTATCACAGCCTGATTCTAGTTAATGCAAAACCTACATATGCATAATATTAGATGCTTTGGTAATAATTTCAAGGAACTGACAATGATTTGTCAAAAAAATATATACATTAAATAATTATTTGTTAAGGTCATTTTAAGCAAATGAACTGATCACATATGTAAGGAATTCTAGTTTTTCTAATTGTAACGTGTATATCTTTGGGGTTTTTGGCTGCTCAGTCAAGCAAAAATATACAAAATATAATTTGTTTTTTCACTATTTCCCCGTATTTTATAGACAATTTATTAGTTTAATAATTCAAAAACTAAAATGAGTATTTGTTAATGAAAGTTATTAGTTGCTTCAAAGCTTTATATTTACATCAATCAGATACATGTACCCACTTGCTGTAGAACTACACTTGGAAATTGTGACATTATTTTTCTGTTATACACACACACACACACACAGGGCATCGCCACACCCACACCACGGCGAGTACGGCCAACGCGGGTCTGTTCCTCTCCCAGTGAGTGGCGGTGGTTAACAGTGGTTTGCATTGAAGAGGAGGACAAGAGGAGGGTTCACTCAAACACATGACTGTTACTACCTAAATATTAGTGCAGGGACTCTCTGCTCTCTCACTCGCACTGAGGGTGCCTCAGTATGTGATAGTGTGTCTGTGCATGTGTGTGTGTGTGTGTGGATGTAATTATGTGCAGAGGAGAGGCTGTTTGGGGTAAATAGAGTTGCAATTATTCTTTTAACCTGTTAGATTGTCAGCCCCACTAACGCACGGGGCCAGGAGGAGACAGAAAACAGACGGACCCAATAACCACGACAGCCCACTCAGCGGTAAACACTGTCACAAATTTAACTCAAAACTAAATGCAGCCGTTTGTCTATGGTGTTTCATGAGGAATGTGGTGTTTTTTTCAGTCGGCACGGATGAGTATCAAAGATTGGAGTTTTGCAAAACATATGCAGTTCAATGTTTTTATTATTTTCCCGTTCTTTATTCAAAATAACAATTACGGTGGTGCCTGTGACCCTGAACATATCAGCTGAAAAGCAAGGAATGAGCAGATTTGTATGAGCATTGTTTAGGAAGGAGTTTCCTTCGTATTTCTAAACACCTCAGATGTACGAGGAGTGTTTTAAAGCATGCACCGACATTACTGTTATAAGTGATTTGATTGCTGTGTGTCAAGACATAATATCACTGAATTGATTTAATTTGTGATACACTTTGCTGTTGACAGCTGTTTGACTGAGCTGAAGTGAAATGCTCCATCAACAGTAAATGGAGTTATCCATTCAGCATCAATGCTGCATTAGAGGAAGTACATTTTATTTTCATTCAATGCTTCCTCTATAGCCTCATAGCAAAAACTGATGACTACCTTTTATTCAAATAACTAACATTTCCCTCAAACACAGAGGAATGTCATTCAGCGATGATCTATTTATTCATTATGTTACCACTATTCATATCATATTCAGTAAATAAATATCAAAGATAAATCAGACACTTATATTTAAAAATGAACAGATCACTTCGGAAGGCAAATAAAATCATGTAATATCCATTATCAACTGTTACATTTTCGGGTGACACCTCACAATAAAACCTAAAACAATTTCAGTGAATCTTCCTGCATTGTTCCCTCTCTATCTCTCCTGCTATATTTTCTAAATACACACTCACACATACACATACACCACAGGCTAATAATGTTATCGGCTCAGATCACCAACTCAGCAGATCTCAACCGCATGTCACCTACGATAACTCAACGCATGCACACGCACGCACGCACACACACACGCACGCACACAGAGTTCTGTGCCCCTTGTCAATAGGACATTAAGGGTTTTGGCACTAATGACCAGTGTAGAGATAAGAGAGGAGAGGTTAATGTGTTGCTGTGGGTGATCAAGATAAGGCCGATCCCTTCAATCCTGCGAACAATGAGACAGTGAGAAAGGGAGTGAGAGAGCGTCTCCCCCCCAAGGTACAGGCGAAATATATATATATATATATATATATATATATATATATATATATATATATATATATATATATATATATATATATATATATATATATATATATACAGAATTAAGCAAAAGTGCCTTCTGGCCTTTAGACAACACAGAAGTTTTTGTAAGGCTCAGTGCTGCGTGTGTATGTATGTGTATGGATGTATGAATAAGTGGCTCAGTAACACACACATACATAAGCAGCAGACCACCAAACACTAAAAACTCAATTGCAACCACAAACTGGTTTTCGTTTTTTTTCTGAATGTTAAAAAGACAAAAGACAAAAGACAAAGCAAATATATATGACCCTGTCCAGCAAACAAAAGGGCTTCATTTGGAAGCCCTCTTTGTGCAGGTGTGTGCACGGAGATGCATGTGTGTGTGTGTGTGTGTGTGTGTGTGTGTGTGTGTTTGTGCGTGAGTGCATACATTGAGCAACTCAGCAGAGATACACACACATACTGTAGGTGTTGCATGCACACACACACACACACACACACACACCTTCCGCCCTGCAAGTGAAAGAAGCATAAAATGGCCACCCCCGCCCCACACCCACCCCCCACACTCCCCTCATGTGTGGCCGGCTGACATTTGGACACTTGTCAATCATCTCTTTCAATAGAAAAGCGGCAGGAAAAATGGAGTCGGGGGGTCAGCAACTCAGTGTATTGCCATGGCAACAACTGCACTGAAGTTCATAGCCCGCTGGGACTGTAGTTCTAAGTGCGTGTGCGTGTGTGTGTGTGTGTGCGACCGCGAGAAAGTCCCTTTTTTGTTTCTAGTTCGAGTGTGTGTCCTTGTGTCCCCAATTGTTCCCCATCAGCTGGAGGCAAATACTCCTCCCATTTTAGCTCTTCCACCTCTCACCTTGCAACCTCACATGCAGCTTTAGCCTTTTTCTCCCTCTTTCCCTCTCTCCACATTTTTGTTTACCTCCCTCCTCTAACCAGTGGGTCAGGGAACAAGAACCTACAGAAACGACAGCATCCAAAAAAAGGTACTTATCCTTTCGCCACATTGGCCTCTCCCTCCCCGCCTTTGCCCCTCTGCCTCTCATTGTTTTCCTCTTCCTCGCGTGTTTGCTGCACTCTGATCCTACACTTGTGCCCGCTCTACGTCTACTTGTTCTCTCAGCTTCAGGAGTTGTGCTTTCATCTGGTCGCCAGCGCTACTGAGTGGGGGGGAAAGCGCGCATCTTTTATCCCTTATTGTCATTCACATGTAAAAGCAGTCCTGTCCATGTTCAGCCAAGCAAAAAAAAAAAAAAAAACAGTCTCTCAAAGTGACTGAGTACGTAAATACAGCCACAACAAACTATGTGCACCACTGGTGGTCTGTTTATGGATGAATACGGAGGATAATTTGTGTTCCCAGTCAGGGAAAATAGCTCACATTGAGCCTCGGAGGACAATCCACTGACCTGTTTACCGAACACTTATCGCA
This sequence comes from Eupleurogrammus muticus, assembly GCA_036785175.1. Lineage (NCBI taxonomy): Eukaryota > Metazoa > Chordata > Actinopteri > Scombriformes > Trichiuridae > Eupleurogrammus > Eupleurogrammus muticus. The sequence goes on from JAYKQN010000001.1 coordinate 19,641,542, forward strand.
GAGAGGTTCACCAGCACTATTTATCTTCCAGGGTCTCCAGCAGCCACACACAAGCGGGCGACTAGTCCCTCCTATCAACCCCGACTTTAATGACAGCACGATGTGCACTGACAGCAGCTGCACAGAAATGAGTTTATACAATGCTGCAGACGGCTTGAAAATGTCTACCTTTGGGAATAAATGTCACACAAAATTTACACAGCTGTGTTGTTGCCACCGATTTAGAGATCTGATAATAGATAATTAGATGGCTTAGAGATCACTGATGTATTTCTTTTTGGCACACAAAAAAATACATACCTGGAAAAAGAGTATATAGATTGCAAGATGTATATTGATTTTGTGTGTTTCCTCTTAGTGACTTTTATGAGTAAAATCTGCTGCTAATAGCTGTTTGACGTGGATTAACATGCTCCATTACCCCAATGTACCAACACTGCCAGAATCATTACAGAGCACACACACGCACAGAAATACACGCTCCATGACACAGATACCAACACTGCTCCGTCCAAATCTCCCCCCGACAACGCGCGCACTTCCCCGTCCAAAACGCTCTCCTCTTCCCAGTCCCATCAATGGACGAGGCCTGACTTGGAATGGCGTAATTCTGGGGGATAATTCATGGATAATTTTGGGATAATCTCCAAGCAAACCATTCGGAGTGCTGCCACCCAGTTTGCCCGCAGCCTGATTAGCAGGCTCCGAATGCCAGCCACTTGTAGTGACCAGCACCGCCAGCAACCACTTCGCTGCATGCAAACAAACAAAAACCAACAAGGGCCTCCAGCGGGGACGCATCCACGCTCCGCTCACGCTGATATGCACCAGACTTTACAGGTTAATGAGCACATGTACGCAATCAAGCCGGAGACGCACACAAACTAAAATACACTAATGTAAAGACATCCGGTTATAATGCAAAAGCATCCATTTGGAGACTTTACACACACTCAAACACACTCACACAAATACGCACAAGAATTTTCATTATGTGCGATTGCCATCTCGTGGTAAGAGTCACTCTATGATTAAAAACTGATTACAGTGACATGCAGTTACATATTTAATAATACAGTCAAACATGGCCATAGCTACAACTAAATATAACAACCAGGTCTTTAGGTCTGCTGTGGAGTTGAAAGTGGTGTAATAATGCTTTAAAACATGTAAAACATCTTATCCATGTATTGCAGTAATTTATTGTTGGATGATGTTTATATATTAACATTGTTATGATCTTTAATCATACGCACATCAGCGCATACACTGTTACGAGCTGAACATGGCCTCCCATATTGGAAAAGAAAAATAAGTGCTGCAGTTTAGTTTCATAGGTTGATAAATGCTGACATCTAGTGGCTCAGTCCAAACACTCACACACTCACCAAACATGGTGTCAGGCTCCCAAGGGTCACGTATGTTTGGATTGAAGTAAATGCCACCACCTCTTGGTGGAAACACACATGCAACAACAACATGGAGGAGCAGTGGGAAATGATTCTGCTTATTGACCAGTTCTGTTTTTCGTTTCCTAACATGTCTACAAAACTTAAACGTATCCTGAGAATAGTTTTATCTTATTCAGTAAGTCCTGAAATTAAAAAGAATGAGTGATTTTTAAGAGGGCATATTAAAGTGACACGTTTTCTGTGCTATAACATTGTGAGTAAATACACAGCAACTTATTTCCCTTCTGGACCATTTTCCATATTACATAAGGGATTAACAGGAGGAGGCATGTCTGCTCATAGACTCTCAAAGCTGTGTACAGTCTCAAGATGTTAGTGCGGGTATTTAAAATACTAAAACACAATTCATTAAAACTGCAATTATGAAATAAAACATATACCAGTAATCCTTAGCTCTGGTGTCATTTGATATTCTGCATATCTCAGTGACTCCTGCACTAGTGAAAAGTTGCATGCAGTGTTCACAGAGTAACTTATTAAAGATGCAAAGGATGAGGGCTGCGGCTACACCACAACACGCCGTGCTCCTTACTCTCCCACTTGACAACACTTTTTGTGTATTGTTTTGTTTGTAAGCATGCAATCCCCCCCCAAAAAACTCAGACACACACCACATCAGTTCACACCAAAATTGACATTTCTATGTTACTTACCATCATTTATGAGCTTTAAAAGCCAGTAAAACTGAAAACTAGAAGTGTTTACAGTTTGAATCAGTTCCTTGAAAACGTCCAGAATACAGAGTTAGTTGTACATATTAAAAATTATTTAAAAAAAAAGTCCCAGCACAGTTTTTTTTTCCAGAAGCATCCAGAGAAATGGGTGTTTCCTGTCAAACAGATTGCAAGAATCCCTCCTGGAATGGACGTGTCAAAAAGCTTGTAATAGGACCTGCTCAGGAGCAGATACAGGAAGCAATGTCCTCTCAATCAGCTCAGCACTTAAGTCCAGCATGTTTTCTTATCCTACTGTTTGAGAGCGTCGACAGAAAGTCACTTCTTAGAGAGAGAGAGACAGAGAGAGAGAAAGAGAGAGAGACAGAGAGAGAGAAAGAGAGAGAGAAAGAGAGAGAGAGAGACTGAGCTGAGGATCATCACACAGAAGCAGCGTTGCCCTGCACAGTTCCAGGTAACACTGAGAGATAATCTAGATAAAGTGATGCATCAAAGTGGCGTAAAAGCTCACCTTTTTTTCCCTCCCTCCGCGAGCCCTCCAGTGTGTGAAAGCCCTCCTGTCGGCTCCACGCCGCCGCAGACACGCCGGTCTCATCCCTCCCCGTCTCCCCTCCGCCTGCTACGACGGGCTCTTGCTGCTGCTCCTTCCCTGCACTTGACCGATCCACTCCATCATCTCCACCACTCTCAGCACCACGGAGACTTTGCACCGTGCAACCTAATCAATTTCCCATGATACTCTCACTCACTTGCCTTTTCTCCCCCTGCCGACGCCACCCCGGTCACCTGTTGGTTTAGAGGTACTCAAAGCCATTCCCCAATCTCCCACCCTCCTTGGCTCACTCTTATCTGGTCTATCTACTCCCATCATTTTCACCTCCCTCACTCCCACTCACGTCTCTCTCCTTCCCATTTTTAGTCCTTTCACTTCCTCTAATAAGTCCTTTGCTGCCACCCAACCATTAACAATTTTCTCTGACCCACTATTTGCTATTAGCCACTAGTCTCCCTCATCCCCCTTCCTCTTATCCTTCCACTCTCCATCCCTGTCTCTGCCTATCCTCCTTATATATCCTCAGCCTTCGCTTTGCCTTCTCCCCATCTCCAGCGGCATGAATATATTATTATCTACACAATGGGGCCCTGCTTATTGTTTATGAATTACCAGCCTTGCGGCCAAACAAAGCCTATTTTCATAAGAAACCTCCATTTCATTTCAGCTCCAATTAGATTGGGGGCTAAAGAATAGGAGTCCTCAGGCCTCAGCCCCTAAGGATGGCAGGTCCATTCAGCTTCGTTCAATGGGGCCTTATTGCTTTCCCATACAAAAGAGCACGTGGACGGGCTTTCAGACTGAAACACCAACCAAAAATGACTGGGAGACAGTACTGTACAATAACAAATCTTTAAAGAAAGGACACTGAGTGCTTATCCTCCCATCCATCAATTCATCCCTCACTCTTCGCTTTCTTCCTCTCCTCTGTTCGTATATTGTAAGACCTGGACATTAATGACAGACAGTTGAAAGGGAAAAGGGAGTGAAAGAAAGAGAAGAAGAAAGAGGCAGAGCAGCTCAGTTTTTCACAATACATGTCAAGTCTAAATGATCACTGGCTGCTGAATAGACAGAGGGAAGGAAAAAGAAGTGAGTCTTGTTGTGTATGTATGTGCGTGCATGTGTGTGTGTGTGTGTGTGTGTGTACAGCTGATTGATTCTCTGCTTTGAAAAAAAAAAAAGTGTGAACGAAAGAGAGAGGAAGACCGTGATGCTTTTTCTGAGCGCCACAATAGTCTGGGGTTGTGAGGCGCATTGTGGAGCGGCCACAGTGACAAGCTGTCACTCCTCTGCCTGGAAGAAAGAGGCAGAGAAAGAATGAAGAAGGGCTGGAACAGGTCAGAACCCCGATATTCCCCACTGCCTCTTCAAATCACACGTAGGAACACACATGACAGGATGAGGAAGGCTCTTTAAAGTTTGTCCTGGTAAAATGGGGGAAACAGAGAAAAACATGCACTTATCATCCTCCGAGTGGGAAGCAGGTAGCATCAGCTAATAGGTAACCTCCCTGGTGACGGGGCGGTGGCTATTTGAATGCTCGGGTTCATTACTGGGGACTGAATGGCAACCAGGAAAACACTGCGCGAGAGTCAGGCCAAAAAGGTCAGAGCACAACAGCGCCGGCCCGGCTTTATCTGCCAAGATCTGCTTCACAGGGTGAATGTGAATCGCGCCTTTGTTGGCTATGAAGGAATATTCAGCGTGAAACAAAAGGCAACTGTTTTCATTACCAATGACTGGACAAGGTGAGAGTCACAGTGAAAAGGTTGACATCTGCGCTTTTTCATCCAGCGGCGGCAGAATGGGATCATCTCCCCCACCCCACCCCACCCCACCCCCGCAAAGCTTGTCACGATTATCACGGAACACAATAGATTTCAATAGGCGTGTGGCTTCAAAAAGAGGTGGCAGACGCACACAAAAACCACACACGAGCATGATTTTTTTTTGGTGTTGGTTCAAAGCAAGACTCAATTAATATACTTGCCACATAAACTTATTTTCAGCTTCGTGTCAGATTTTTTTTGTGCTTATAAATATACCATGACCTGTCTGATCAGTAATGTGAACATTGAGCATGTATTCACATTCATTCTGATTCCATCCTACAAACATACATCAACTTCAGCACAGCAGGCTGGCAACTGATGATAATAAACTAATGAGAACGTAGACTACTCCACAGGTGGATACTGGGGTGGGACTAATAAAATGCAATACGAGCAATAGAAGCAGCAGTAAGTGTTTTTCTTCAGTGTATTGTTACAAAACAAGTATAAATGGACAGTACTGCAGCTGCATGGTATAATTACTTTGTCTATAATACGTACATCTGTACAATCAAAAGGTCCTGATTACAAAATGTAATCAGGACCTTTTGAGAAGTTGATCAATGTTCAGTTTTTGTTGACACCATCAGAGAAGTGATATTTTTACTAAGTATGTTTATTCTTGAGCTGATAATAGGAGCACTGTGTATATTGATGCTGTCTATTTAAAAAGGTCAAATCAGTTTTCACACTTTTACCATGTCAACCATAAAGTGACAAAAACAGCTTTCTCCACTGTCCACAAGTATCCCAAAAATTTAAAAAAATATATACATAAATTATAAAATTAACCAAACAACTGACAACTCAGATCCTTTCTTAGGGAGAAGTAAAAATACTGTCAAAAATACATCTCAATAACATAAAGGTCTTGCAGTGAAATGTTACTACGGTAATGTGTCTTATGTAGCCAATTGGAAAAACTTTGGGTAGAATAATAGTAAAAGTACTGCATCATACTTACTATATGGCAGTGCAAAGCTTGAGCTCAGCAGCCTTGTAAAATAACTTGCTTAATAATTGCACAACCCTGAACTCTGCAAATGGCTGGTTGTAGGAAAACTAAGGTGACTGCAGCACAAAACTTCTCTGTCAACATGCTTGTATTTCTAAATGTTCAAGATAACAAAGTTCATGTTGTCATAATGATGAGCCATTTTATCAACTGCGGATCAGCTGTTTTTGTGCCGTCGACAGCTGTTGTGGCAAGTGTGTTTTCAAAATAAATCACTTCTGTGTATGCACTAAATAAAAGAAAACACACACACACACACACACATGCAAAAACACTACCAATCAACAGTAATGGAATCAGTGACAAATAATGTTGAAATGAGAATGTCAAAAACCTTTTAAAATATAGCTTTAGGAAGCACTCATCAGGTTTCTCCTCTCAAAATGTACACTTTGTGCCAATGTTGGTTTCTTGTCATTTAAAAGTCCATTTGTGTCATTGCTTTTTACAAATCTAATGACTTTGTATGACTTTTATTGACAGAAAATGAATAAAAAGGTTTAACAAAAAAAAACTTAAAATATTTAATTCAAATATATCCTAGAATCCAAAAAAAAGTTGATGTCGTATTTAAAAATTTTTAAAAAATTTTTAAGAGAGGTGATCTATCTGGTGCCAAATTTTCAGGTTTACACTACATGGCAGTTTTGGCATTGTCCCTTAGGTATTCATGCTGTTGATTGAAGTCCTCTGGCTTTATTACAACCAATTTAAAGAGTGAGGTATTTTGGGGCCACTGAAAGGCCCCATATACTCCCCATATACTGAGTTAATTTGTAAAGCTGGAACAGATTTAGCAATTCAAAGTACGTCTTCTAAAAACACATTTATTTCTCCCAAAAGGACAAAAAGGCTCATCTTTTTGCAGTATTTACAATATACAGTACAAGTTCAATATCTCTGTACAATTCCCTTAGGATGCCCAGAAAGAAAGTCAAACTGAAGTGGTCAAGAATTGAAGGATAAAAACATAAAAGATGAAAAAAAAGTGGATGTCAGGGGAACAGACACACCAAGAATGAATTCATAAAAAATTAAATAACATGAGAGGTTATGAAATGGCATGGAGTTTCACTTCACACTTGTCCCAAGGCCTTGTGAGCATTAACACAATTGAAGTACCGTTTCTGTACCACTGGACAGCATCAGGTTGATTGATTGTAAACACACAAAGAGCAGCTCTCTCCAGTTGTCTTCCAGCCATAAGCAACATGACCAAAGAGACTCCAGATGTATGATTCAGTGATGAGACCCAGAGGAGGAACGTTGGGATCTCTTCACCTTCTTGCTTGGTGCTGGAGGAATGTTTTCCTAGAAGATGGTCGAGCCTTTTCAGCGTCTCAGCGTGCGCACACGCTCACACACACACGCTCACACACACACACACACGCACACACACACAAGCACACACGCTCACACATCACAGGTTTGTTTCGTCCCATGTTGGGTCATTCATGCTCTTCAAAACCCTCCTCACAACTTTTTCTAGATCCTTGCGTGCCTTCTGTTCTTCTTCCAGTGACCTCTTCATCTTCTTATTATCCTGGGATGGAAAACAATAATGTCATTTTTTTTTCATTTAGAATAGACATTCAATGATTTTTTTTTTACAAATTCTTAAAACATTCACAGTTACACAAATGAACATTGTCATGTTCTTGTATTAATCTCTCCTCTTGTTCAGACTAGCTGTTAGAAGGTCAAAACATCAACATAAAAAACTCTGCATATCTTGTCATTGATGTATTTTCCAGTTCAACTGCAGTGTGATATAGCAACAAAAAGAGACACTAAAAGACTTTAAAACATATCTACCCAATTTGGACAACCGAAGCTTAAATGAAGGAACTCTTGATGGCCAATAAACAGAAGGAATGACTGCAGCAATTATTATTGCCGAAGGAATGTTTTCCTAGAAGATGGTCAAGCTTTTTCAGCATTACCGAATTATATCTACTCTTTACTCGACACTTATAAATCTGTGAAATACATGTGGTATTTTCAACTAAAAGCTTAATATTTAGTACATCAGACCACCATGAGCTATTGTATAACATCCTTAACATTCACCTGTTTCAGCTCTTGAACCTCATCCCTCAGGGCATAGACCACATCCACAAGGCTCCTTCAAGATAGAAATGTTATTATTAAAAGGTCAACACATTCATAAAGCCCACTGGTTAATATTAATATGATGTTAATGTTAGTATTAATATTAAGCAGTCTTGTGGGTATAAAGAAGGTCAACACATTCATAATACCCACATGACTGGTTAATATTAAAAATATTAACAATTATAGCATAAATGTTAATGAAGACAATACAAATTGTATTTTTTGAAAAGAACAATGTTTCTAAAAAACAATGTTTTTAAAAATCCCAACATTTTATTTTAGAATTTATTCTCCTGCACCATAGACAATTTTTACAGCAGCTATATAGTGAAATGAACACAAAACATAGGTGTTATAAAAAATAAATAAAACTATAAAACTGTGTTCCATTTAGTGTAGCAGAGCCTTTCCGGTGAGCCAAAACACACATTTGCATCAGTTTGTACCAATACAGCTGCCGTGAAAAAGGTCTATTGACCCACCCAACCACACACCCACACACACACACCCACACCGACACACAAACACAAGCCCAAAATTATTCATACCCCACTCAAATACAAGGGATTTCTTTATTTTTTTTAATTAGTATTTCACTTCAGTTTTTACTTAAATAGGACACAAAACAAAGTCTGAAGCCATAATTTATTTTTGTTTCATTAGAATGTGTAAATAAACATAGTGAAAACAACAAAAAAACACATCCAACAAATGACTATGATATGATACACTTTATAGTTGAAAGACTTTCTTTTGTGTTCTATTTAAGTAAAAACTGAGGTGAAATATTCATTTTTAAGTGAAAAATATCAAGAAATCCCTTGCATTTGATAGGGGTTTGAATAATTTTGGGCTTAAGTGTGCACACGCACGCGCGCAGTGTGCTTACAAAAAGGGTTAGAAAGTCGTGAGGGGGGGATAACATTTTGTTGATTTTGGTCTTCACATGGGGGCTTAACACTGATTTACGGTAAAGGTGAGACAGTGTGTTATTCTTACTTCTCTTCCGCTGTACTTTGTCCGTTGCGACTGGGATCCAGGACTCGCTCCTCTCCGGGGATGATCACATGCAGCCCCGTTTCCCTTCGTGGTCCTGTTTCAAAACAGAAGAGCACTCAACGATTGGTACTTTGCTCCGTCTCACCTCGCAGTGAGAGGAGTCTGCACTGAACCATCCTCTTCTAACTTCAGTATCCAAACGACTGGCAGCATAAAGAAACAAACACATGTCACAGTTTAGTAGTGGGTTAGTCATGCAAAGACCAATTATCAAAGGCAGAGAAATGTGAAAGGAAACGAAAGGCAGTAGAAGTCCATTCATCCATTTACAATACATCATCATCTTCAAATGAAAACACACACCAAACACAATCAGATCTGTCGTTCTAACAAATCACCAGAATGCCAGTGTCTACCAAATGACAGATTTATTCAAAACTCATAATACAGCGTTAGAGACTTGAACACTTCAGAAGTGTAGAACAGATACACTGAAGGCTGTTTGCAGATAAGACATGGTCACATGTGTGAACTGAATACAGCATTAGAGCACACAGAGGACAACGTTGGTCAAAGACATTTAGTCTCTTCACCCTGCCTGTCCCATAGTTTGACATAGTTTTCGTAAACCACAGAATACACCTGTCACAAAGTATAGCACATGATATAAGGACAGTGATATTCTTAGCTCAAATACTAATAAAATTGATTTTTTTCCCCTTGCTCCTTGACAACTAGTATTTACAGAAAGGGAGACTATGTGCTCTTTATATTTCAAGTACACTCTTGACAGTATTCTGAGGTTGAAGTAGTTCACATAGAAATGTTCCCGTACCATCACGGTATCTTGTTTCTTTTTTTACCCTCACTGCTTGCAAAACACTAAAGGTGAGCATATACACTACGTATGAGCATTTATTTTACAGTAACACTGAATACTGAATTCTACCTTTAGGACTATATCATACGCACTCTAGGTAGACGACAAAAAGTACAGAATTTAACAGCTTCTATCCCCCCCACCCACTGGCCCGTTACATGATTGTGCAAAATAATTTAAACACTTCCTGTTATTATGCAAGTGTAAAATATCATACAGACCAATAAAATGTAAAACAAAACAAAAAATCAAATGATTCTCTTTAGGGATCATTTTGTAAACATTGACATACAGAATACAATATAAATAAAAAAAACTGTATAGAAAATAATGAATACAATAGACAAATCATTTAAGAAACAGTAATACTGTAACATGGACCAATATATTCCAAATGTCACTCACATTGCTTGCTGTAAGAGGATAGACTCTAAATGGATGCCAACCTGTACTTTTAATACCAATACTGTAAAAATACTTCTTCATAAAAATAGTAATAAATGCAAGAGATAGTATGGGAAGCCTGGTAAGCCAACACAAAGGCCTGCCTGGCTTATGAGGTGTAGCATAGGTGCTAGTTTGTTGTGACACAAGGGGATGTCTGTTTTTGACATTACGCTAACCTGGTCAAATTGTCGGGAGCCTGACAACTGCTACACATAAAAGGAATGGTTTGACATTTCGAAAAATGGCTTATTTGCTTTCTTGCTGGAATTCTAATGACAACAACTACTACTCCCATATTTGTCTGTATAATAGGGAAGTAGAGCCAGTGGTGTGGGCTTACGAAACTCAGCATACAGATAGGAAGAAGGAGAAACAACTAACCACGTTAAACTGATCTATTTTCTCCTCTCTCTGCATGTTGGAGCTTGAAACATGAAATTAGATGGGATTCGGGAATCTTTAGTGTAGTTTACCATAAAGACTGGACAAAGAAATAATCTCACTTATCAAAAGGTTTATAAAAAAGCTCCAGCAGAAAATGTATTAATTAACATTTTACTTTTTAAACTTATAAGTTTTAGAGGTGCTGGTTGCTAGAAGTTGGTACCTTGCTGCTAGTTGTTTCTTTATGCTACAAATTCCAAAGAAAATCCAAAAATGTCAAACTATTCCTTTCGCTGTCAGGTGACATTTTCTGTCCCATTGAAGGCATTTGGTTTATATTATGGGACAGTAGATGTTTAGCTGTAATTTAAAGATCATTAACATCTGGCTGGTATGGTAAACATGCTTCTAAATTATTCTTTTTATTTCGTTAATGCATTAACATCAGATTTAGAATATAAATGCAACCCTGTGAAACCAGTGACAGAGTGACATTACTGGGTCTAAGAGCAAGCTTTAAAGGACGATGCTTAGGAGACTAAACAGTATATTAAATGATTAAAATGCATGACTTAAAGGGTCAGTTCACCCAAATTACAAACACATATTTTTCCCCACTTACTTCTAGATATAGTGTTTAGTGAGACAGATAGCTTTGGTTTCTATTTGCCTGTTTGGGATAGTTTATTTTTCTTTTTTGTTACATCAGCCTCTGCAAGATTTAAGACGGAGGTAAATGCAATATCAGTATTAATGCTGGTAACACTTTCATTTGTTCAGTTCTGATTAAAAACAGTGAGGTTTGTGGATTATCAAACAGGGACATTAAAAACATTAGTAGTGTGTTTTATTTAAAACACCACCACCCAGTCATTAAAGCAGCAGCTTACTGCCATCACCGTTTTACATATTGACGCACATTTCACCTCAGACCAAATGCTAACATACATGATGATACCCTGCAGTATATGTTTATATCAGAGCATCAGAGCGAGTAAGACAAACTACAGGAACTCAGCAAAGTTTCAGAGGGCATTAACTTGCAATTGAATGTAATTTGTCCCTGCTGTAGGAATAACAAGAAAAACCCCACTTACTACTATTATATTAAAACTAAAGAAACAATAACCAAAGTAGAAAGAAACCAAAAATTTGTGCAAAAAATAAATCTTTTTTTGTAACTTGGGTGAACAGGCCCTCTAAATTCATCATTCTTAGTCCACCAGCTTTTATCCTGTTGATAAAAGCTTGACTAGAGAGTGGAGTCTATGTAACAATCTCCTCTTCCTGTAGCAGATACAACATAAAATGGACTATTTCACAAATTATTCATCTTAGAAAAGATTTTTGTATTCTATAGCTTTATGTCATAACGCCTGTTAAATCAATTTCTGCTTAGGGCTGATACGATGGATACAGATTCTAATATATTTTGAATAAAAACAATAGTATACAATTAAGAATTTGGATATCATTACATTTGCATGCTGCTATATTATCTGGCAGCAGGGGCATATGTGCCTGAACCTGTGCGTGTGTGTATGTGGCATCTGTGCTATGTTTGAGCATACAAACTCTAAAAACACATACTGGAGAGAAGTAGTACATGGTAAATAGAATACACTCATTCCTGAATTACATCTGAATATCAGACAGGAAAAGCTCAGTCCCCACCTCTACCTCCCCTGGGTCTCCCTCCTCTATATACCACTCTAACCTCATTCCTGTACTCTCTGGTAGGACGGAGAGTTTCCCACATTTATGGTCAAACAAGGGGAGTAGTCACATTCAAGATAAATTAACAAGAATTACCAAACACTTACTGCATGACAACTACAGAAAGAGAGGAGGCACATAAAAGGGAAAGTGGCAAAGGCAACAGGGAGATGCTTTAAACATCTTCAGACTGTCAAAAAATAAATAAACCAAATAAGTTAACAAAAAAATGGACAAATATATAATAGAAAATAAATAGATAAATTAAAAAAATCTAGTTTCTTTTAGTACATTGAAGGTAAAAGAGGTAAGCGCGCTGTACGTTACATTACAGTACAGCGTGGCAGTACTGTACGTTCTTTAGTTCTGGTGAGAGATGCAGCTCTTACGCGGCACTGACCCCATCCTGTAAGTGTGGGTGGTCCAAATGGAGTCATAGTCAGAGTCCTCCGAAAGGTCAGAGGTCAACTCTGGCCGTGATATGCTGCTACGGCGGCCTGGCGTGTCCACACAGGACCGGTCCACATCGGCCAGCACGTGGTTGTGCATCAAGTCGGTCCCCTGCCAGGCTAGTCGGGGAAGACCAAGTTTGATGTGCGTATGTAGATGGAGGAAATGGTGGGCAAAGAAAGAAGTGGCGGTACAAGGGGAAGGAGGTACGCAACAAATGGTAAATCATAAAACCAATGAGAGATGCAGGATGGGATGATGGAGCAAATTATACATGGAAAGAATTACAGCGCAAACATATAGTATGGAGAGAACAAAAAATGAGGGAAAAAAAGAGAAGGAACTCAAAGGTAAACCAGAGCAATGTCAAAAAGTGAGAAGTGGAGGAGAGACAGAAAGAAGGAAAATATACTGTTAGAAGGATCAGTACAGAATACCCGTGTTAATGAAAGGCACAACAGAATACAAAGAGCCAGATGTGGTCGTAACTAAGACACCAAGCTGCCGTATAAACCTCTGCTCATCTGTGCACGCACATGAACAACTAATATTATGTGTTTTCTTACTGGAGTTAAGAGTCTGCCTGGTTTTGGCACTGGTGCAGTATGCCTCAATAACTTTCAGGATCTGGGCGTCTTCTTCCAGAGCAGCTGTGCCTAAAGAAGAAGGGACACAATGAAGAAAAAAGTTTTTCACCTGCTTGCCTACAAATTTCTTGACAGTCTTATTTAAACGAACTGCAAGATTAAAATAATAGTTTAACATTTTAGGACTTAGATTTATCCAATTTCCTGGAAAGAGTTAGACGCGAAGATGTATACAACTTTTATAGCTGTCAAATAAATATGAATATAGGGCCAGCATTAATTTCTCTAAATAATTATCTATAGGCAAGTGAATTTTTTTTAACCTGAAACCTTCCCAGTTTTTTGTCTGCAGTCGTAGTATATTGATAGTAGTGAGTAGTATATTAACCAATCGTGTTTGAACAGGTTGTGACGGCATTTAAGTGATCAATCGATGTGAAGAGCTGCACAGCAGAGAAACTTCCAGTCTATAATCTAAACATCTCACAAGGTTGCTAATTAAGAGGCAAATATAGTAATATTGATCTTTTCCATCCAACTCTCAACAGGAAAACAAAGGAAATTCTCAAAATGTTGAACAATTCCCTTGAATTCCCCAATTACTTTGAAAAAACTAAATTTTATTATAGGGTATATGAATTTACAGTTCTTAAACATACTCTTCCGCAAGGCAAATTCCTCCTCAGACTGTTTCCTCTCAGGCTTGCGCTTCGGAAGGAGCTTCTTCACACTCTTAGGACTTTTACTAAGATCCTTTACATTGAGAGCAAGGAAAAAAAGAGACAATTACAAACCATTAGATCATCTTAATAAACACATCCAAAAACTCATTAGTTCTCAAGAGCTCCTACCACATATAAACTTGCATTCAGAAACTCACAAGCACTTGACTTCAATCCATTTTTGTAATAGGCCATGCACACTGCCATACACCCTTTTGCTCATTGTCATGAACACGAACACACACGAACACACACACACCTGAAAATACCTACACATGACCTCCAGGCCAAATTTAAAGCTCCTATGGTGGAAACTGTGGCTGCCAATGGGTGGGGTAATATTGGTGGATCACCTGACCAGACTACCAGCTCACAGAGCGAGTAAATTAAGCTGCTGGTTGCCACAAAACATGTAGAACAGTATATAAACACAGACCATCACCTCCTTGTAGCAAAGGGCGGCAGAGGGCCGTAGTGGGGGTGCAGGCCGCAGGCAGCTTAGGCTCCAAGGTTTGGGAGTATTGGGGGGTTCCAGTGGGCCCCACATCATGGTGCTGTGAGACGTTCCATGGGAAGACGGGTGAGGAAGGGTGTGGTAGGTGGGGGCCACTGTCATGGCCCTTCCCTCAGCATGTCGGGAAGGGGTGAGAGGGTGAGATGGAAGCTGAGAAAAATGAAACAAGGCCTATGTAATAACACTTATTGCAAAATTAACTCTTACAATACTAAGTGATGAACATCAACTAAATGCATCTACTTAGAGATGTGTTTACTACTACTACATGCTGTTCTAAATGACTATATAAATGATATATTGAGGTTCATTGCTCTCAAAGCTCATTCCTTTGGTTTTATGGTCCACAATTTAAAATTTTACTCTCACTGCACAAATATACCTCATTAACATTAGACTGAATTTTCCAGAAAAAGCTCATATATATATATATATATATATATATATATATATATATATATATATATATATATATATATATATATATATATATATATATATATATATATATATATATATATATATATATATATATATATATATATATATATATAGCTTCTCTTCATCTGCTGGATGTGTCAAAGATCTATATATGATTTTTGGGTTTGTAAACTACAAACATGTTTTGTTAGAATAAAATTTGAAAAAAAAAAAACAAGAAAACTATATAAAACGTGGATCTTCAAAGTTAATCATGTCAATGGTGTGTATTTTATGATTGTGTTTTATGTTGTATTTGTAGTCACATCATCATCAGTCAGTAAAATTGGGTATTACAGCTATACCACAGTATTAAAATAAATCTCTTCACACAGGGCTATACAGCAATTTCATATGATTCATGACTCATGAAAGATTACACATATGGAAAAACAATCATGCATTATTTTCACACTCCTCCCGTCCAGCTACGTTCTCCTGTGGAGTTTCTCAAGGTTAAATTCTAGGTCCCATTCTCTTCTCCATTTGCATGCTTCCCTTAGACAAATTATTCAAAAATACATTTTACACTTTTCTTATCTGCCTCTCAATCGGAATAACAAATCCAAAATCACCAACATCTTCAATTGCACTATTAGAATAAAGTCCCAGATGACAGAAAACTTCCTGCAATTAAGTAAACTCAAAACAGGATTCATCCCATTTTGGCCCCACTGCCCCAAATCATCTTAATATCCAGAAATTACTGAAATGTCTCAGCTCATCAAACCCCACATCAAGACCTCTGTGTCACATTTGATTCGGAATTCAAATTTGATAAACAGATCAACCCAGTATTTTAATCCATTTTTTTCCAACTATGCATTATCTCAAAGATCACCTTGGTTTCTCTGATCTGGAAATAGTCATTCATGCATTAATCACCATCCATCTGGACTATTGAAACTCACTCTATATTGGAGTCAACCAACCATTCCCTATTCCATCTAAAATAATTTCACAACACCACAGCCAGCCTCCTCCTTGGTACAGGGAAAATACACCACATCTCACCTGTCCTTGCCTCTCTCCACTATTTGCCCTTCAAATATATTTTATACTTTTTTTATAAAGCTCGGAATGGTGCAGCCCCTCCAGGCTCCTTAGGTCAGCCAACCAAGGATTTTTAACAATTCCACACTCCAAGCATAAATTTCTCTTTCAGATTTGGCCCCTCCATTGACTCTTTTCAAAATTATACTTAAAGCAAATTTTTTTACCTTAGCTTCTAAGTCTTCCTGGATTTTGTTTAATGATTGCCTTGATTTGTTTTTTGTTTTTTTTACTGTTGCTTATGTACTCAGCATTAGTCAACTTCAGTTATAGAGAGACAGAGAGACAGAGAGACAGAGAGACAGAGAGACAGAGAGACAGAGAGACAGAGAGCGTTGGCAGCACATTTGGTCGAAATGTATAGATAGAAATGAGCTGTGCAGGTATGTAATCATTAGCTCCTGACCGTGTGGCAGGGAACAGTAAGTGGTTTGTGGCTGGGGGCTGTAGCTGCTGTGTGTTTGATCTGTCTGCTCAGGTGTTCCACCCAGTCCTGTAGGTCCTGCTGGTTGGTGCATGCCACCAGGAGATGGTCAAACATTGTGCCTGCAGAGAAAGGCACAGTGTTGTTAAAGAAATTATGAGTAATGAATGCAGCAGTAAGCCCAGCATGTTGCTAATCTAAAGCCTCACCACTGATCTCAAAGGCGTTTTTATGGGCTTCACAGTCCTCCAGTTTGGTCACCATCATGCTGGCCAGAGGTAATTTTCCCTGGATATTGAAATAATAATGAGACTCAAGACAAAGGACAAAATGCCAATACATGTCCAGAACTCTGATGTTAAACACTAGAAGAGAATTTTTGAAAGATAATGTGCATTTCTGAATAGGGATGGGATTTAGAAAGAGGTCCTAGGAAAGTCTTTATTACTGACCTGGAATATGAAGCCACTCATCCTCGGGCTGGCAGACAACATGAGGAGGACGTGAGGGAAAAGCATGAGGTAGCGCTCACTCTTCTCCTGGTATGTAAGAGGAAATTATAGAGAGACAAGGGTTAAAAAAAAACCCTGAGAAAACACACAAATGTTTGCCTATTTTATATCACCATACTATTATTAAGGCATTTGACTAGGATGTTTAGATCAGTTTAGATCAAAAGACTCCCAACAAGATCATATAATTTTAAAAATCCCTATAGTAAAATTGTAGCAGTGGTATATTTATGAAGTGACAGATGAATGCTCTTTTAACATAGCAGGTAACATTGCTCTGGGAATTATCAAGAAAGTTCCTGTGTGATGTTCACGGCATGCATTTAGCATTGAGCTACAGCCAGTGGAGTATAGTGAATGGTGCCTTTACCTCTGCCCCAGGACTGTGGACTATGACCTGACTCATGTATAGCACAGAGCCCAGGGTCTTAATATCATCTCCCTCCCACAGCCGGATGGACTCCGTAAGAATCTGCAGCTCCAGCTCCTTTCGTTTCCGCACCTCCTGGCACTGGGCCTTGTACGATGGAAGCAGACAACAGGTCAGAGACTTGCAATTAAATCATCTCATAATTAGGTAACCCCCCATTACATCTGACTGAAGAGGAAGTGGATTTTTCTTACGGAGAGATTTTTGAAGGATGCCATGCATTTCTGAATGTCAGATCTGTCAGGATGACTCTCCTGCAAGAGAAGAAACATGGTTGTTAGAAAACAACAACAGAAAGAAAAAAAAGAGAAGATTACTAGGTATACGTTTACACACACACCTCCATGTGCCTTTCCAGCTCTTTGAGTAAGTTGGGGTATTTGTCGAGTCTCATGAAGGGTTTACTGAGGCCTGTGGTCAGGGTGAGGATCCCAGGACTGACAGCACCCCTCCCCTCCATAAACTCCCCCAACACCTCACTACAAAAGGAGAGAAAGAGGGAGAGACAGTGCCAAACAACAGATTGATTGAGCTTGTCACAGCTGCTCAGTTAGGGAAAAAAATCATTATGATGATTATTGTGGTCAATATCAAAATCACAATTTTTGTAGAGTTAGTCATGTTGCCAAGAGTCACAGATATTACCATGAAGCAAATCTTGAACATTATGTGCTTCTGCTTCTGGTAATACATGGTGCTGCTACAAGTGTCCATTTTCTGGGTCAGACCATTGCAAATAATTTCTGCACATAGGTCTCAGATTTTGGTTTTGCATTGGCCAGGTTTAGATTGGTTCTTGAGTTTAGGTTTTATTTTTTAGCTCCACCCAACTCTACTGTAGTTTATAAGAAATTCAAAATATGTAGATAAATATTCATTTGCTTCATCTGATAATCCATGTCTCAATGGAAAAAAACAGCCTTCACTGCAGTTGTGTAGCTAAGGACAAGTAGACTACAGACTGAACTTTGTATCCACAAAGCTAGAGTCTTTTCACAAACAGCAAGTAGCCACAACTGTAAAGGGAAGATAAATACCAACAGTACACTCACTTTTCTTTTTTGGCAGGTTAAAAAACACTATGAATCCAAACTGAATGTAATATATGTATAGTATAGTATAAATGTACCTGTGCTGTGTTAGCACATTCACTGCAGAGGGGTGGTTGGAACAGTAGCCCACATAAAGAGCCTTCATCTGTGGCATGAGGTTGAGAAAGAAGCCTCCCACCCTTTGCTGACTTTCCGGAAGCCTAAAGAAACACACAGGACAACAAAGATAAAATATATAAAAACTTTTGAGATACTGAAAAGAAAACACATTGGAGCAGGAGAAGTATATGGCCTGTGTATGTGTGCTATTGGCTGAATATATTATAATAAATTGCGTGGTCTATGCTTAAATCCAATCCCTGTAATACAGCAGCCCAACACTAGATGCCCCTACACTTATATTATGAAACAGAAAAGATGCTGCTGCGGCTGTATGTGCTGGGAGGGACTGACTTAGTGCACTCCTCCAGAGATTGGACGAGCATCTGCTGGAAGGTGCTGATTTCCTCAAGGTTGCCCAGAATCAGAGACACATCCAAGCTGCTGAGTCTGAAAGAAAAGACAAGATGGGAGGGGGGGTAAACTAAGTGGTGATGTATTGGTACTTCATCTAAACCTTTCGTTTAGAACATGTGCAAACATCTCATTATCCAAGCTCCTGTTATGCAATAAAAAGTAAGTGAAATGAGTCATACTTGTCAATACTCTGAAGAGGTCGCAGGTAGTTTGTCATGAGGCTCTGAAGGTCCTTGGAGTATTCTGTTTCTGTTTCTAAAATGTTCTGCAAAACCTACAATAAAAGGTCAAAGCAGTTTCAATAAAAAGTGCTCATATCTCAACAAGTGAAGATGGTCTTCATCATTTCCATTTTTATTTACAGTCACTCTTTCATTAATTAGTGTTTCAAATTTGAATTATTAATTCATAAATTATTTCAAATGGGTCAACGTAATATTACTGATCAAATGAAAGATGCCATAAACTGATCTTGGGGGAGTTGCTCCAAATATTCTTAATGGTTGATCCAATGAAATTATCTCTATAAAATATGCAGTATCTAGTGATACTGCATTCATTTATTTATAAAAAACTGATCAAAATTCAGGTCAAGTGTTTCTCATTGATGACTAGAGTGACATTGAACAAGGAGTATATATATATATATATATATATATATATATATATATATATATATATATATATATATATATATGATTAATCATATTGCATCTTATCTATTGCTTCACAGGTGAATGAGATTTGCTGGCCAATTGTTGTTCCAGTGTTATTACAATCAAAGCTTATGACAAATGTTGGTTCATCCATCTTTTAACAACTACTTGAAAACAGGCAAGTACAGTGCATTCAAGATGCATTTAACACTGCATGTATGTACAAACATGTGAGCGAGTGAGTGAGTGAGTGAGTGAGTGAGTGAGAGATTGAGAGTAAGAGAGAGAGAGAGGGGGAGCGAGAGAGTGTACGAGTAAATCATGACTTCACTTTGCTTTACTGTCTTGACAGCTTTACAACAAACACGTGCCCACAGGGTTAGAGATAGTGAAGGTATGTCAATGAATTCTTGACACTGGATTTGTTGAAGAGGCTAAATCATTTTCTATTGTGGTCCTTTATGTAATTAGTACGCTCAAGAATTTACAAATGCTGAATATAAAAGCATTTGGGGACAAACAGAGACAGCAACTAGGAAATTGTCATGAATATTATAGAAAAGCTCTAATAATAGAGACATACATAGCATATATTCTGAACTACATACTATATACAGCCTACTACACCATACATACTACTAAAGTATACTGCAATGCATACTACCTACTTAACAAATGATTAAGTATACCTGCATTGGCAGACTATTTAACACTGCGTAGGGCAGTAAATTGTCACTTTATTACATTTGAATATGCTTACAGGAAATAACGTAACATAACGTAATCAGTTTATCCAGATAACACCTTTTTAGAAATTTAGTCACTGAAGAAGATCCCTTTGAACTTTAAAAAATATGAACATTCAAAAATACCACATCTGCACTTTATGACCTGCACCTTATTCACTGCTCTTCCCTTTATTCACAATCCTACCTGCACCTTGTCTGTGTGTGTGTGTGTGTGCGTGTGTGTGTGTGTGTGTGTGTGTGTGTGTGTGTGTGTGTGTGTGTTCTGTGTGTGTGTGTGTGTGTGTGTGTGTGTTCTGTTGATTAGTGTTGTGTACATGTCTATTGTTTTTAGTTTAAATTGTCTATTGTTTTTAGTTTAAATTGCACATGTATAGTATATTGTATGTATATTGTTAAGTATTTAAGTTGCACACCTGGAGTCTAGCGAAACGCAATTTTAAATCCTCTGTGTATAGTAAATTATATAGAAGGAATTGACAATAAAGAAACCTTGAACTTGAACTTGAACTAATTTGCTGATATTTGTGATGTGACAAGCTGCCTGTAAGTGGGCAGGGTCTAGCTGGTTGCTCAGCTGCCAGCAGCCTGACTGATGAGATCCTGAGGAGGTCATGATATGATCAACTGATCTGTGCAACTTTTTGAAATTTGCCATTGGTCTCTATAGCGTTTTGATATATGATAGAATTCCTTTTCGGGAGACAAATATCCCAGATAAAATCCCACAGTTGTAGCTGCAACATTAGTTTGTCCAACTAAAAGTGAAACTTCATGTTTTTTACTTGACAAACAAGTAAAAGCTGCTTCTTGGGCTCTAACTTAATGTGTACAGATATGACATTTACAAACATATAAATGTATTCAAATTAATAAATCAGTCTTGATCAAATTTTATTTCATCCCACTAGGCTAAAACAGGATTTTTATTTGAGCTACATTACAGACTAAATTTTCCGCATGACTCCGTCAATGAGGTTATTTTCTGTGAGAAGGTAGGCGAGTTGATGTTATACACACTTCTCAGGACAGGAGGAAGCTTAATAAAATGAAACACAATTTAATATAGACTGACCTCTTTATTTTAATATATTTACATATATATGCAAATGTTGCTATATCTGAACATGTAGAGCCCCAGAGGCAGAACTGCTGCATGAACTTTATGTCACTGCAAATGTACCATGAGTGAAGTTGATTGGCCAGACGCATACTGGAGATTTTTTCTGGATCAGTACAATATCTGGATATTTTGGTGTATGGCTCTTGTTTGTATACTACATGCTACATTTTGGCCAAATCAGTATGTGCTGCTATTATGGAGGTTTGAATGTAGCCATAATCTTCATAGTTCAGCATTAGGGTAAAGAAGAGAAGAAGGACAAAGGAATACAAAAACTAACATGTAAAAACAAGACTGATTTCAGATTACTGAATGACTGTGTCCTTACCAAGTTATAGTACGTCTTGCTGATTGCAGACGTGTCGAAACCTCTGGGCGGGCTTTTAAGGGTGCCAGACTTAGGAGACACTTGTTTGTCTGTGAGAGAAAATTATTATTATTATTATTATTATTATACAAGTGACTACAGAGTTGCCTAATGAAGGAAATATCATGTGTGAAAGTGGATTAGTAGGAAGTGTTTTGTAATTCTGTGTCCTGTCCACATAAATTCTAACAATATTATCATGACTTCCTACATAAATATAACAATAATTCCCAATTTACCTCTGAATGTTTGCTGATATTAAATCAATACAAAATGTTAGTATTCTGAGGAAAAATCGTAAAATAATACATTATATTTTTATCACTGGTCCTTAAAATTAATTAGAAAAAAAAAAAATCAATACATTGGCTGTCAATCAGGTTTTGAGCAGTTATCTCTTGCCACCTGGCATTTCAACCAGATTGACAAGTGGAAAAACAACAGCAGGCCTTGAGAAGCAACAGATGTGGGACTGTGTTACTGATAGAAGGCCAGGCGGATCTGAATTGACGAAGGCAGCTGTCCTGTCATGTACTGTTTGGTAATTTTTATCTGAGAGGGACGTGAAAACGTCTGTTTAGAAGATAATTTAAACTTTCAAGCTGCTCTGTGATCATACCCAGAGGCATGCATGGGCAGCAGACTTGTCTGGTGATCATGTAGTTTGAAGGATGCCAGTGGTCATTTGAAGTTCACATGATCCGACTTTGCAGGGTTTCCCCACACACAGAACTTAATAGGCGAGGCGGCCCACCTCTACAACAAATGCCCCTCCAGGGGAAAAAAACAAAAAAACAATCCACATCCGTGCATGCATATTATTGTGATTTCTTAAAACCCACACGCTAACACATTAGTGGGTTTCGCTGCTACTTTATTCCTCAAAGTAGCACAGGCTGCTGTGGCTGTAGTTAACACCACAACAGCAAACTTGGTATGAAAAAGGTTACAAGTGCCGTGTATTTTCTTTTTCCAGAGAAGAACCTTTTGCTACACATTCGCTGTGTCTCCAAGCGACCTCCTGCTCCCCACCCCACCCCAACCCCCTGGCCACGAGGTCACCACCTCGCCTAACAATTTGTTTGGGGGAAACCCTGCTTTGTATCAAAAATCCTGATCAAAGGATAAAGCAGCACCGTGGAAAATCGAATAAAAGGTAATAGAGGTGCCTACCAGAGCCTTTAACTTCACGAACGTAGTTGCTAGGAAACCACCCGGCCTTGCCATTGAGCATCCCCTCCCACCAGCCACCATCTTCTTGACGAGTCACACTGATGAGATCACCCTTGTTAAAGGTGAGCTCATCCTCGTTGGTCTGCTGGAAGTTGAAACGTGCCTTTACCAGCAACTGCTGTCCACTGTTTTCTGACATGTCCTGACAAATGAGGCACAGCAGGGGGGTGAAAAGGAAACAAACGGCAGCATCAGCAGTCAGCAGAAACAGATACAGTAAGGTCAGGAGATGTAAAAAGATGCAAGAGGTGTAAACTTAAGGAATACAAGTGTCAACAAGAAGAGAGTTGCTCTATAAAAGAAATCACCTTTCATCTATTTTGTGATTTCTCATATATTGTGCAAAATGTATTACTCGTCAGCTCCACACCCCAGAGATGCAAACAATTTATGGTACAATCCACTGTGACTCATCTACTGCAGTTGTTCATTGTCTTTTCCTTAGTGATCACAATCAAGATTTCCAGCTTCATTTGCTAGTAGGATTTTCCATCTTTGTTAGTTTTATGACTGTTGGCTCAACCAAGCTGTGACAGACAAAAAAGAAGCAACTACTTTTTTCTAAACAAATGTTATGGCTTCAATTCAACCAATGTGTCAATTTGAGAAGCTGTTTTTTAAGTTAATATATATTCAGAAATAAACTGCTCATTAATGGCAAACAACACATTAAAAGCAAACAAATTGTAGAAAAGGAGATTAGACCTAACCCGAGCAGGAATAACCTGTAAATTACAATTACTTAATGTCACACCAAACTGACCACACTGGGTCCTTATTGAATAATATGACTGGACAAAGAGCATTTTAGAATATGATTCATAATCATTTCTACCACTATAGACTAAATGTAATGAACACCTCTCTGACACAGAGTGGTATTATTAGTATCAACAAGACCTCCCTTACCAGACTGCGAAACTGGTTTTGCAGCAGCTTGGAGGATCTGCCCAATGATGCCTGAGAGGACAGTGACTCAAAAGACTTGATGCGGTGGGCTGAAGAGTGTCGGGCACACACTGAATCACTGCCCACGCCAATATCTGGAAGGAAAGACATCATAAATACACCACTGTGGTCAGCGCCTACACACTCATGCATATCCTCTCGTCTTTCATAAAAACAACTCCCACATACAAACGCACACTTGACCCTTTTTGACTAACCTGCAGTCACTTTATTCAGAGCTACAAGACTGCTCAGCACCTTGGAGAAGTTTAGTCCAAGCAGCAAGTCACTGGCCTCGAAGGGCTGCGGGTGGAAGAGGACAGAGAGAGGGAGAGTCATCAGTAAGTGCATTTCCCCTTTTATAAAAATCACTAATTCCAGCGCAGCAGGACTGTGTCATCACTTTTAGCAGTCGATCCATAACTATCAATCTCTGACAGACGTAGTGGGCGAAACACACAACCTCAGCAGTCACGAGTGATTCTGCAGAAGCTATAATCAGCTACAATTTACAGCCTTCTGCATTCTGGCTGAATTGTGTGTTACATGCTGAACTCCCCAGCTATTTCACAAAACTTTCAAGCATTAAAAGCACAATGTGCACTATTTCTGGGATTTACCTGATTTTTTAATATCCCTAACAAGATATATTTGTGGTTTTAAATACCAAATATATATGTCAATACATTTTTTTTAACATCTCTTCTTATATCTAGACCTATAGAAAGAAGAGGTTGTTTTGTGTCGCGACCCGTCTACCTGTCCTGTAATTTTAATAAGTCTCTCTTTTGATTGGCTGATTTGAATGGCTGTGAAAAGGGTGTTACCTACAATCTTGATAAAGAAATTCTAGATTTGCATATCTAGTTGAGCCACCTTTGTGATCCTGGTTATCCTGGATTACCAATGTTATGTTTAAAGCAACCAGCTAACACAAAGATGTCCTGGATATGTGAATTATACTTTGTGATAAGAAAATTGGAACTGAACCGTACTAAACAAAAATGATTAGAAAACACTGGAGTGAAATACCAGCTGATCTGAGGAGAGAATGAGGTACAGGTGCAGAAACGTGGAAGCACAGGTGAGGGAAAAGAGGTGATTAACTGGTGAGACAGAACTGGAGCTGATAGACAGGGGAGAACTTTGGGAACACGGCAGAACTAATGAGGTGAATGTAGGGCAGGTGTTAAGGGAAAAAGCAGGCACTGCGGGAAGAAAAAAAATACACAATGCAAACAGAAAAAAACTTAAAAAAAAACAGCCCAGTCTAAACAGTGGTCACCAACCCTGCTCCTTAAGACCTACTGATTTAGGTATCTCTTTTCTAACACACTGGATCATAATTATTTAACTTATTATCAAGTAGCCGAAGCTTGTCAGGCGCTTGACGACAGGTTTATAATTAGTTTCAGTTGTGTTAGT
The DNA here is from genome assembly GCA_036785175.1 of Eupleurogrammus muticus. Taxonomy (NCBI): domain Eukaryota; kingdom Metazoa; phylum Chordata; class Actinopteri; order Scombriformes; family Trichiuridae; genus Eupleurogrammus; species Eupleurogrammus muticus. The sequence continues at coordinate 19,666,870 of JAYKQN010000001.1, forward strand.
GTGGGGTGATCCATAAAAAATGCAAAGCAGCCCCTTTCCATTTAATGCAGAACAAATCCAAAGTGTTTAGGGCAGGCTGTCATATTCAGGAGGTGACGTGCACAAGTTGTTTCACCAAGTGCGAAGAAGTGAAAAAAGAGAGCGAGCAATGCTCCTGGGAAGGCAGTTTCTTGACATAATATAAAGCCTCTAGAAGCCACCCAATTACTATTGAAATTTCAGACAATATCCGAGCCATGTTTTACAGCTTTTAATGAGTTTGCCTTTTAAAAACTTTATACTAATGATCTAATTTTAAATGCGATGACACTATGACTCTCCTGCCCTACACGGTAGAAGAATCATAGTGTTAAGCATATGAGTAATACACTCCTGGGTTTAAGGGATTTGTTGACAACAAGAAAAATGTAGAATAATGCCAGCCTTATTCTTTAACTGCAGTAAAAGTGTAAGCAGTGTGTGTTCATGACAGCGTGACTCTCACTGGCCTCTTGGTTAGTATGAATGGCAGTGATTGTATCTCCACTGATGACTGTAGTTGTCCTCTCTTCCTGCGTAACGGCTTCAAGTGATTAGTTACTCTCGCATCAGTGGTAGAGGGTGAGTGACTGGGAGATAGGAGTCTTTTTCATCTTCCGCTCTGATTACAGCTATACCCCAAGGGAATATGTGTATGATTGTGTGTTTGCAAAAAGAGTTTGAGTGTGCGTGTCTACAAACTACTAGTCTCGTGTCATTGTGGGCATTCATGTGAAAGCACAGTTTTCCCTCGCCCAACTATACTTAACCAACACTGTTTGGTATTTTGAACTTTTCTTTATCAGAGAATCTTCAAAACTTGAGCCCTTCTGCCAACTCATAACTCATTCAAAGAGCCTCGCCTTTAAAATGAAAGCCAACAGACTCTTCACAGTGTAACATGATGAGTGATGATGACTTGGATGACAAGCTTGGACATGTCTACTAGGCCTCAGCATCACAGTCTTAGAACAGACAAAAACAATAGTGAAACACCCTTCTGTGTGATCCAGTAAGCTACTGGGAGCCAACTGCTCTCTCACTTGTCATGACTTAGAAAATTAGTGTTTACCCACAAAAGATGTTACAACCACCTAATCCATGTATGCTACATTTAATGGTTTTATGTATAAACATGCACTAAATAATAGATTTATGTAACCGGCATCACAGTGAAACACAGAAGAATGTATACTGTGTAGTTACTATGTATTTAGACTATGAAACTGGATTATAATGAAACCAGGATGTGTTTCTGGTATCATTGTCAATATTTGAGTTTAAAAACAAAGATTCAATATATTAGCCTATATAATCGAGAAGATGAAACAATGACATTAAATGAATTGACAATGAAATTAATTGTTAGTTGCAGTCATAAGTAAATCTTAGATTTACAATTTTGTCAACATCTATATCCGCCATACACCTGATCAAGGTAACACTAAACCAGAAATCTGAACTTTAACGAGAAAAAATAATGCTTGAGTAAGGAGCAACACAACAAATGTGAGCAACATAAATGCAACACAATGTGTCCACCGTTGTTGCTCTGTAACACAACAACCTTTTGTTTTTATCTGCAATGGCGAAGATTTCAAGCTCTCCCATTAGTAAATAGAGATGGGGCTGTGATTACTGTCAGGATAGAGAGAGAGTGAAGTTACTATTCCAGAGGGACTCTCTCACTTCATGGGAACTCTAATGCTCACTTCCTGCGGTCAAACGCATTACAAGTGAGAGGTCAGTAACAGCAGCTGCCCACATGTCAGACCTGTTCTTCAGCTTCTAATCAGAAGTATACAAATTAGATCCTGTCAGAATATTGCAGCTATAAATGTCGCTGCTCAGCCATACGTCCAATTTGACTTCAAAAGCACAGCAGCTTCTATCTGTTTGTGTTTTTTCTGTCTAATCTGCTGTCGGGCTACCTGGGGTCAGAGCCAGTAGCGCTCCGGGCTCTGGAGAGGATCCATCTTTGCTTTACAGATGGCGAGCCTGTGGTCTGCCAAGTCCAAAACTAACTGTAATCCATCTCCGTCTGCATTAAAACACTCCAGCATGCACCAACAAAACATAGCATGGAAATTTGTGACAGTATTGACTCCGGCATCTCCTCAGACAGATTCGCTACTAATAAAACTGCAGGTTATTGCATTGATCAAACATGTCCCTGTAGTACAGCCAAAGCAAACAGAAGCTATTTCCAATAAATTCATGACGGGTGCTGTTTGCTTCCCCCGCCATCGCTATAAACTACTAAAACCTGTAAAGGGTATGTCCCAGCACTCAATATGACGGAGTTCCATGATACTGGTCTCACGCCATCTCCACCTCTTGTTCTGTGGCTAGAGACTCGGGTTAAAGAGAGGCAACGCGGACGAACAGTGTTGCATTGTCACATTGGGGTGGCTCAATGACCCCTCTGTGCACCAGCCAACAGCAGAACACAGCACACTGTCCTCAATTTGCTTAAGATTAGGGCCGTATTCTTATTAGCTACGACTGCAAAACGCTGACACACTGTTCCCTGTATAAGGAACGCACCGCTGGAAATGTTTAGACTTTATAAAACAAAGATGTGTTGTAACTATGTTAGAACAAAACCAGTCACTTCATTTACTTTTTAAACTCAAATGCGGAAAATGCAGCAGTTATATCTGGAATATAACTATAACACATTTGTGGGGCTTTTATTGTAGAATGAATTGTTTCAGAATGAATGGCCTTGCACCTGACACTGGACATCCTACTGAAAACATGTTTTATTATTATTAATTCATTTAGAGTTATTTCATACCGTCTACTCTTTGCACTGCCTGGGCCATACGTTATATATATATATATATATGGATGCAATTACACAAAAACGACAAAATGAAAGCATCTGGAGTGTCGTACTGATAGCAGCTAACTACCAGGCTGTTTGTTGTTAGCTCTGTTTACTGGTGTGAACCGGCGGTGACAATGAAGCCACGCAGGAACCCGAGGACAAAGCTTTGCATTAATTACACAGCATAAACATGGGCTGTAGTCGCTGAATAAAGGTAAATATCGTACGCTAGAACACGCTGGCGTGTTATATTGCGCCTAATTTTTTGCCTAAAAGCGGCCTTTAGAGCGGCTAATACGCTTCAACCGTGTCGCCGCCGGACGGGCGAGCCGCGAGTTGCGAGCGGGGCGCCGGGTGATTGTTCTCGGCCGCTCGCTGCTCCTCCGCCCCGGCCGGCTGGGCAGCCACCTCTGCGTGAACCCATTGTTTGCGGGCTCCGCTTCAACATGCGCACTCTCCGTGTTCTACCTGCGCCGCTCCCGCGTCGTAAAACGGGCGAACCGGTGCGATACGAGCGTCAGGTAGCCGCCAGTATTCTTACCTCGACGCGGAACGACGTGCAGCCTTTGAGAAACTCCTTTATGTTGCTGAGACACTCGCCGTCGTTCTTCGGTTCTTGGTAAATCTGGAAAAAACGGAGAGAGGAAAAAAAAAACGCTGGTTAGAGACACTCTTCACTTCCAGGCTGCGCTGCGGGTTTCTGGCTTGAGCACACTGCGGTTTTCTAAAAGTGCTTCTTCTTCTTTCTCGCCACGCATTCTACGGTGTCTCTGTTTTGACACTACGGGAGGCTGAACGCAAATCCCGCAGCGGGGCGGTGGAGGAGGCGTTAAGGGTCGAGGGAAATGACGTCGACAAACAGGGAACCCCACCGTGGAACACGGAATGTGCGTTAATCCTAAATAAATACATGACTCGATAAATGAATGCATAAATAATGAATAAAGACACGTAGAAGGAAAGTCTCAATTAATCAACGAATCTATAGGTTAATTTAAAAAGGACATACCATGCACAGAAATACATATGATTCATTTTATTTATATTTTATATATATTATAAATATATATTATATATTTAATTTGACAAAGTGTTCCATCTATTTTATTTCCCAATTTTCCATTCACAGTCATTTTTGTTCCCATTTTATTTCCCCCATTTATTTAATTTATATGCAAATAAATTTTATTCTTATTATTATGTTTTATTTCAGATAGTCGTCCAACATATAAAGATACACTGAAACACAGGTTGGATATAGGCATTGATAGTGACAAAACGTAAGTAAGACATCTGATAACTGACAGAAAGATGAGCTTGAGATATATTTTCTTAAGTTACAAAAAAGAAAGAACATGCAAGATTTTAAATAGATTAAAAAATCAGATAAAGACAATAATATCAAATTTATGCAAAAGGTTTTAGCTGCTTTTTTTCTGCACCTGGGAAATTATATTCATGTGTACTGCTCCATTTCCTTTTTCAACACTAGGTGGCTGAGCTTTTTGTTGCAGAATTTGCATTTGTGAATATGGAATTTGGCTTTGAGCAGGATCAGACTATTAAGGTAAAATGAATCGCCATTGGTTAATAAATAGGAAAGTTGGGTGATCATTGTGCTGTCAGTCAACTACAGCAACAGACAATTTTTGTGCATATCTAATGGTTTTCAAATCAACCTCGACATTCATTGATTAACTGAGCCTTGGCATGCACAACCCTTTTGAAGTGTACACCTATGACCTAAGATTACAACATTTTTTTCTACATTCTTTATTTATTGGGCTACTTATTTATTTGGGATTCAAAATATATAATGAAATATGATATAATGATAATTCATATTGTATAAATTAGTCTGCAGATACAAATGCAACCACAATACGCTTAAATATGCATTTTTATAATTTGCATATTTTAGCTTTTTTATGTATTCATATATAGTGTATTCTTACGAAATCCGTGACTAGTCTTTGAGAAGTAACAAATGAAGGCACATAGCCTACAAGATGTAAAATATGTAAAGAATGAAGCAATAAAACTAAAAACTATTCGCAGACAGTCCTGTTTTTAGTGCAGGGCTAGTGTTTCCCTCCTCTCTTTTCTTTATTTCTCAATTACTAACATTTCCTGATACTTTGCATTCTTGTCAAATGTTCAACTTTCCTCAGAATATTTTGCTTGCCTTTGTGATGCAAAAGGAATGTACAGTATGTCCAGGATACAGATTGATCCCGGGTGTGTGCAGACCACATGCTGACTATGGCAATCAGAAACAGTATGTCACTAAGACATAACATTTGTAGATTCTATAAAAATCAACAATCATAGCTTGTATCTCTCAAAAGATAATAAGAGATGCGAGTGTAGGAGGAAAAGAAGCATGTTTTATAAATAACTATGATATAGTGTACAGTGCATGTCTCATCTGTAGTCTATATGTTAATAGGACTGCCCTCTACCCAGATAGCAGTTGTTATCTGGCCCAGTTGAGGCCCATATCTCACTCTTTCTTCTGGCCCACATACAGTTCTTCCCGATTACTGAGAGTAATGACTAAATCTGAATGTGGCTACTGGACCAAATCAGGGCCATCTCAGGGATGGCATGGCCCACATCTGGGTCAGATATTGACTGGAAATGGCTCGCCTATGACACATCAGATACCATCTTAGGGATTTAAGGAATAGGACCTATTTATTATCAAATATCCAATAAGAAAAAGTAGAATTTACAGAGAAAAAAAAGAAATAGAAGAAAAAAGTAGATCACATTTAAAACAAACCAGTAAGGTTTGTAAGGTAAATAATCTTCAGTGTTCACCATGCAATCTTCTGAAAGCGACAATTAGAGGCAAAGTCCTAAAGTCAAGTTTTGGCGTCGGTTAGGACATGTGATACGTGTAAGTCAGTTATAAAAAGTTGCTTGTTTCATTTACCTGGTTCCCAGGTCTTTTTAGACTTCGCCTCTAATTATCTGCTTCATGAGAGAAAAATGAGAATCATGCCACATGGAAAATGTAATTTCTAATTATTATGTTGATGATGAAAACGTATAAAACTGATGAATCAGCAAGCTGATGTGTATTTCTTTATTTCAAGTATATAACATTGGCTAATAATTGACAAGACGTTGAAGCATGTCAAAGGTACATCTGAGGTCATTAATTAGCTACACATTGTATAATTTGTCTACTAGATTGCATCAACAAGATGAACTTTTGGTTGTAAAAAGCCAATTTAGGTGATCCTTTACATTTATATATACATAAATACCTATATAAATTGTTTGTCTTATATACATGTAGTATATTATTATATATTTTATCTCTCTCTCTCTCTCTCTCTCTCTCTCTCTCTCTCTATATATATATATATATATATATATATATATATATAGAGAGAGAGAGAGAGAGAGAGAGAGAGAGAGAGAGAGAGATACATACATATACCTGGATACATAATACAGTATACTGTGTATATTGGGTAGTATATCACTGTTTTACTGTTTTGCTAAGTCAACTAAAAGTCTAGTTTTGATCAGGCTACAAATTTAGAATTTATATATCATTTATAGTTATGGCTCATCAGTAATCTGGATATACGCATCCTTCATTGCACGCAAATTCGCTTCAGTGTGGAATTTACCAATGAGACGTCTGGTGTTAGACAGGCTAACTCATCAGCTCTATTGGTATGTGTTGTTTCAGAATTTCAACAGAGGTGGCCATTGTTTTTAGTTGTTTATATTTCCTCTTTTGCATGTTTACCTCTTTTTATTATTGTTCTTTCTGTTTTTGCTGCTGTAACACTGAAGTTTCCCCACTGTGGGAAAAAATAAAGGATGATCTTATTTTATCTTGAGAGGTGCAGAAATATGTCTTTCCACAGAGAGGAAAGAGACTGCAGGAAATAGCAATATGTTTGTATCCATGAAGCTTCACCAGATTAGTGATTAATTCATCACTATATTAGTTTGACAAAGTGAACATCTGGTTGTAGGGTAGTGTATTGGGTTGTAGGTCAAGACAGTTTACAAGTTAAGGTAGATTTTATTAGTTATTTGTACATAATCTCTAGAGACACTTATTGAGAAGATTTTACATAATGTACATCTGCAACATAATGACTAAATTTGTCACTGATTTAGATTTCACAAATGAATATTAGACACCAACCTCCCCCTTTGTCAAACATGCAAGATGATGGCAAACACAGACTCTAAGAGAGGCTGTATTTCACCTTTCCATCGGATGCTCTCACATGAACAAAACATTGAAAAAAATCATTTGGGTATGACACAAACATTCAATAACACCTCCATTGTCAAAATGAGAGGAGGAGGGGGTAGGAGGGACAGGGGTTGAATGGAGGAAGCTGTTTGTCATTTAACAGGCAAATGTCTCTGCGCTATGAGGAGATGCAGAGGTGTCTTTTCAGGAAAACGCACACAAACAAACACACACACACACACACACACACACACACATTGCCTCCTTTATGCTTCAGTCTCAACCCGTTTGTTGCTGTAGGTTGACAGACACAAACACTGCGCTGTGTCTTTAAAAGGGGAGGGGGTCCATCTGTGGCTGTGTGCGCCTTTGCAGTCAATGGCGGCCCCACTCTGCTGCGTGTGTGCGTGTGTGTGTGTGTGTGTGTGTGTGTGTACAGATAGAGCCAGTCACCCCGGCTGATCAGCCTCTGTGTGTGTGTGTGTGTGTGTGTGTGTGTGTCCAACATGCACTGACACACTCTCATCAGCCTGGAATATTAAAGAGGTGTATTTTAACAGGGGCTCCAAACGATAAGCGTTGCTCCGTCATGCTCTGGATCATACCAGAGGAGGCCTCGTTATTAAAGCGCACAAAGCAGATACCGAGGCTGTGATCAACCAATTTGCCTTTAGCCGAGCCTATTCCAGAGATCAATACGCAGCGGCCTTTATTTCCTTTCCTTTCCCTTTTTTGTTTTTACATGCTGACATAGGCGGCAACCATATAGCACAGGCTGTTTTCGCAGACAATAACCCGGGCTGTCGTGACCTACAAAAGGAATCGCCTCATGGACCACTGACGCCAGACAACAAACCGCGTCGGTTTCACGGATCCGGGCAGCGCACAGACGCGCCGATGGGGCGGGCGGCTCGCTATGCGGAGTGGGAGCCGGGGGGGTTGTGCGCGTGCGTGTGCATGTGTGTGCGCGTGTTGTTGGGGATGAGGGGGGCGGAGGGGGGGGGGTAATAATGCCCTTACTTTCTCCGTGGACCCCGGGCTGAGACGCTCCAGCAGTCTACACAAGACCACTCCATCTTTCAGGGAGGTCTGCAGGAAGGCTTCGGGATCCGAGATGGTCTTCTTCGGCGATTCCAGCACCCCGAGCGTAATCAACCATGTAACCGTCTGTTCCGCCGAATTCATGTCCAATCACAACGGATCCGGATTCAACAAAGCGGCGGCGTGTGCGTGTGCGGCGGGGGTGTCTTCAACAGCCTGCTGCTCCGGCGATCATCTGTGCGTTACAAGAGAAGCATAATTAATCCCCAGAAATGATGCATGAGATGTGTCGATGACAGAGAGAGAGAGAGAGAGAGGAGAGAGGGAGAGAGAGACCGCTGGTGAATGCGCGCTGTGGAAAAAATCAGCAGGTCTGGTTTCCTCCCTTGATCGGTGTGCGTGTATGAGTGTGTATGTGTGTGTGCGCGCGCGCGTGCGGTGTGTATGTGCGTGTGCCCCCCCCCCCCTCTCTCCCCTAACCTGGCAAGCTGTCAAGTGCGGTTCGTTGCGATGCGTTGAGCCAGCGGACTGCATACATGCGCATCGCAGCCGCCAGCCACTCATCCGTTGGATGACATCACACATGAGGGACAAGCCAGTCCAACCAGTAGTTATGGCACTTCAACATGACACGAACAGGCTTCCTCTGTGCGCCTTTTTTGCATATCCTGCGCTTCTTATCCGTTTATTTTTAACCGCGCCGCGGGCTGTAGTCTTTATCTGCTGTAGAGCCGCGGTGTTTCTGGACAGGACTCAATTCATAAGCGGTTATGGCAGGAGAGCAGAGAGGTCAACAGTCTAAATAATGTCACTGTCTGTCTTTTAACAAGTCATATCACGCAAAAAAAAATAGATTGTGGGATCCGTTGAAAGCAGCTGTATTTCAGTCATGATGGAAACCAGAACAGACCTCACTGATGCTACAACATCACTGTTGGGAGTTATTCACGTGCAGTGGTTTCTAATTGAGTCAATCTGAGGACCAACAACATCAGGAAGAAATATTTCTATTACAAACGAATATGTTGTTGCTCTTTCACCCTCATGTTTTGTTCTGTTTGTGAAATTCTTTGACATGCATCTAACAATTAGAAAACGTGTCCATGCCTAGACTATATTCTTGTCACAACAGATCAGGGTGATAATATTTTAACCATATATAATATATGGTTATAACCATCATCCACCATCATCCACCATCATCATATGGTTATAACCATCATCCACCATCATCCACCATCATCATATGGTTATAACCATCATCCACCATCATCCACCATCATCATATGGTTATAACCATCATCCACCATCATCCACCATCATCATATGGTTATAACCATCATCCACCGTCAGCGTGTTAGGAAGCTGTTTTGACTGATACAGGTATAACTAGGTGCTTTTAGACAATAAAAATTGCATTTTCATCAATAGATTTCAAAGGTTAATATATGAAAATTTAAAAATGGCAGAATTAGACACCTTTCATTATTTACAAAGTATTATAAATGTTGTTGCAACTTTGCAATTACATACAAATAATGTTTTTAGAGGGTTTATACATGTGTTATTAACCATTGAGAAAGTATCTAATGTAGCTACTAGTGGCACCAAGTAGGAAAACCTAAAAAACATCATAATAAAAGGGAGAACATTGTGGCCAAAGAACAATCAACCATTTAAAAAGAAATATGATAGCAACACAGGAGGATGCAATGAAGAACAGTATAGATTAGTCCACACTGGCCACAGGGTGGAGCTCCTTGCACACTGCATTTACTCATCTGCTCTAATTTTCTCACCCTGATGTGTGGAAGTTGCCACTATCAGCGTCATGAGGTACTTCCTTTGTGCCAGCATTTCACTTCGCAGCAAACTCAGCAAAGAGCCAGGGAGCAAGATCAGCTTTATAGTACTGATATGCTCATTTACAAATGTAAAAAAAAAAAGTGAGGCTCTGAAAATCATGTGGAAGTGAAATTTTTGACACGAAAAGTTGTTGTTAGTAGTGACTTATAACTTAACCCACTAGTCACTGATTTAAACATTACTGCTTATAATAGGTATTTTTATAAGTAAGTGGTAACAAATTATAGCATTTCCCACTACCTGCAGGAATCTAGGATACCCACATCTCCATGGTTACCGAAGCAAGTTGCAGGGACAGACAGCTCAGCTCAGGCCCACTCAGTCTCTCCCAACACCTCTCCATCCCCTCCATTTAGACTCTAAATGTGTGAGAGAGAGAGAGAAAAGGAGCGTGTGTGTGTTGTCAGGAAGCGTGACTCTTGAGGCCAGCTGTGTTCTAAACAGGCTGTGTCGAGGGATATCGTTTCACCTTTGAGGTTCTGTCGCCATGGGTCTGTAACCAGGGGTGCTACTATGTGGCTGTGGAGAATGGCCCCAGGCATTTCATATTGCTGGATTCATACTTCATTTACATACTTTTTTCCTATTATAATTGTTCCTAATTGTCACTTGTAGTTTTCGTATACCTGTATACCTGTATCTCTATACCTGTAGTCTTAAAGCCTAATCAGGGACAAGGACTGAAAATAGGTCCTATATATATATATATATCTATATATATCTATATGTGTGTGTGTGTGTGTGTGTGTGTGTGTGTGTGTGTGTGTGTGTGTGTGTGTGTGTGTGTGTGTGAAACAGAGCAAAGCTTATGTACATCATCAGGACCACATGCTGTGAGTCAATCTATAGGCCAGTGGAAAACAGCATAAATTAACATGTTACAGTGACTGGATAGTTATACTTAATATTGTGAAATGAGAGTTACAGATGACAGGCTAATCATTTGCTAGTAGAATTGACCCCACTTTCATAGCCTTTTTTAAATGCACAAGCATACACATCAATCAAAGAGGGGCTAAAATGTTTGCAGCTGGAACCAGGGCCCGTGTGGACTGATGCTATAGATCTGGGCTGGTACTTGCGCCTCTCACAGCCCAACTTTGGAGTGGAAAAAGTTTCTACAACAATGTAAGCCTGCATTAATGCAAACATGTTTCATTTCACATTGTCACTGGTGCATGAAATCAGAAATACTCAAATTGAATTGAAACAGCCCACAGCAATAACTCTCGTCTGCCTCCAACACAAGTTCATTTTTTTTAATAGTAAGATCTGTGAATTGTGCAATTTGTTACCTGCCAATGAAGGAGTTTAACTCAACAAGGACTAATTATTATTGACAATGGTGACATCCCAAAGGACCAGTAATTTTAAATGAGTTAATGAAACACACCCACAAACTAGAGACGCTAAGTATATGAAACCTTCCCTGTGAAACTCAGAAACACTGAAACACAATGACCACAAACAAAAGCTATGCACCCTCGCTCGTACACTTTAGGTACATATACGAGAGCATCAATTACATGTGTCCTCTGATATCTTTTATTTTAGTTTGTTGTAGTCTAAAACAGGGGGGTTGCAATCCTGGTCCTGGATGAGCCTGGTCCAATGTGGGTCTCAGGTTTTTGGTCTAACCGAGCAGTAACACCCCTGATCTTACTAATGACGGTCCAGCAAAGGCTGTAATGGTTGATAGTAGAATCAGGTGTGTTACTGTTTGGTTGGATCAAAAACCTGCACCCACACAAGTCCTCCAGGACCAGGGTTGTGTTATCTCCTCTTCAGTACCATGCATATTGTATGAGGTTCTACATGTTCACTACAGGATTTACACACAGGCTTCTATGGGACTGCCCCCATTTTCAGTCATTGACAGGTGCCATAAACAAATAAGGGACACTGTGGTCTCAGAGGTTTCACAGGCACAAGGCCCAAACCAAATTCCAAATTCACTCAATTGAAAGAGCTCATCCTCTTTCTTTTTAAATTATATGCTGCCATTTTGAGGGTAATAGGTTATAAGGAATGTGGTGTCACCTACATGGCCTCTAAAATCAATTCAGTCTTAATGTATAAAGAGCCTTGTGTCTGTCCCTCCCTCTTCTCTCTGAAAGAGACAGGTCATATTTTATCATTCATATCAAGGCAAAATCCATGCAACCTGGAGTCACTTTGCACCGCAGAATATATTAAGGAGAATAATGGATGGCCAAAGCAAATACCCAAGGCCAATATGTACAAAGGACAGAGGTTGTTCAAACTTTCTAAACACCTCTAGGTGTTTTGAGACTATAATGTTGCAGCTACTGCCAGTCTACTGTTTTTGCTCATTCTCGACATGGAATGATTTAAAAATTTCACGTCATATTTCTCGGCCAAAATAATCATGATTCTCAATATTATTCAAACACAGTAATCATCCAAATATGCTTAAAATGCTACTCCTGGTTAGGATTACTTCAGTGTTGATTGGCCTGAAGGTTTTTACTGGGAGCTAAAGTTCTGCAAGCATTTCCTGTTCTCCAAAACAAATGGTGATTAAAAATTAAAAAGCAAAAGCAATGAATAAATCAGTTCCACATTAAAAAGGTGTGATTCTCCAATGCTGTTTGGTGGATGAAGAAGATAGTTATCTATTACCTTTTTTCATGGATTAGTGTACTGTATGTGTTTTTTTCCCAAGTCCCACACACTGCTCTGCTAACCACAGTATGTGTAGTAAATGGTGAAATGATAATAGATCTTTTTGTGATTTCACATTGTTTAGTATTAACAACAACTTATCTATCTATCCATTCATCTATGAAGTGATAGTGTTAGGATTTCCTGAGGGTCTGTGAATGCATCTTGGAGTTTCAAGGTAGTTTAGAGAAAGAAGAAAAGTTGATAGCATGTGAACTTTTCCTACAAAGTTTGCTGTTTTGGCTATGGCCACAGTAGCCTCTGTTGGTGAGGAAGTAGCAGGTAAAATATAAAAAACATATATTTTGGGCAATAGACACAAAAAATGCTCCAACTAAGACTTGAACACAGGTCTGCAGCTTATGCAGTAAGCACACTACCCCCTACACTAACTCAGCACACCATCAGAGCTGAAAGATTTCAAACAAATGGCAATTCATCATACAGCAGTAGTTGATTAGAGGACTGTACCCCTCATTTTTTTCAAGTCACTCTTGAAGGAAAGTTACGATTATCCTAATACTGATACTTCACACCTGATATCTTCTCAACATTTTTTTTTATCCTGACCCATTAACAAAGCTTTTGTCTTCCCATCCATTGTTGAGTCCTACAGCTAACAGGGTGCTCATCCTCATCTGGTCTCCTAACCATCCACCCTCCTTCCTCAGCACCATAGGTACTCAGTCTTTTTTAACTTTAATTTCAGCCATAAGTCTTTAAAGTAACTAAGACCATAAATTTATTTTGAAAAAATAGCAACTTTTACACCCAAACTTTTTAAACGGTAATCGGTTGTGTGGTATGATTGGCTATAACCTACATACAGACGTGTTAGATAGAAGTAAAGATGCATTTGAGAGGCGTCCACTACAAACCATGTCTCTAATATGAACAAATGAACTGATGGTTCCCCTCATTGACATGGTGTCTGGTGATAGCCCGGCTGTACAAAGGGTTCCTGACAGACAAAATTGGACAGCTGGTGAAAAGAGAAGCTTGGTTTAATGGTTCTCAAACTTTTTCCATATCAAGCAACATGGATTAGACCACAGATAAGAGTTTTCCTTCTAGATGTTTTGTTTCAGAAGAGTATGACACCCATGATCAAATTGTCATAGCCCACATTCTATCATTGTTTTACTTATGGATGGAATAAGAGTGAAAATAAATTTCACTTTAAGCACCGAATAAATAGAGCCAGAAATGAATGCTAATGTTGTCATATGTCTGACTGATAACTGCCCAATAGTTAGTTGCACAATAATAATGATAAATCAATTAATTTATTCGTGCGCTCATTAACTCTTCGCTAATTGGGCTGAGGATCGTGAAGCTTCTCTCCAGCCGCTGCTGAGTGACATCCCGATCACGCATCTCGAGCCACCGACACGGCTCTGAGTCACGAGCTGCCTGTGTCAGCTCTGACGTCAGCGGCCCGCCCACCCCCCCTGCCGTCTCCCCCGGTGACAGACGCACTCCGCGGCCAGGAGCCGGTCTGACAGCGGAGGAGGACGCCACATCCGCCGCGATCAACGCGAGGTCCTCACCGATGGACGGCTGACCATCCCGGAACCATGCCTACTGTCCTCGGCGGCAGAGGGAAACTTTCCGTTGTCTGTTTTTTGCTCCGATGCGCATCTTCTCAGGTGAGAGGCTGTATAGAGTGTACTTATCTAAAAAAAAACATTTATGCATTGGTGAAAATTTCTATTCATTTTTTAAATTTTAAATAACAATTTAGCAAAATCTGTAGGCAAAATCTGTGTGTGAAGAGTTTTCCTTCCTGCAGAGATATGCACTGTTTTGTTCTCCTCACAATGAATGAATCCAATTGCTTTAAATGTCATTTGGGTGAATGGAAGTGTAGAGTAGTTCTAGCCTCGAAAGGAGCATAACCTCAGTAAATTACAGCTACTTTAAGAATGTAACAGGTGGTGAACTAACTGCTTGCATGCTGCTTGTTGCAGGTGTTATGATGGGTTGTGGTTTGTTTGGTCCCGTGGGGTTTTACTCATCAGGGTATTGCAGCAGAGCTGTTGCCTGTGATCGTAGTAGCTATGTGAGTGGGAAACACATTGCACATTGTACTATTCCTACTAAAGGGCCTGTAACTGTAACCTGCAGGAGCTGGTCTGACTTTTTGCTGGTGGCTCTCCCACAGGGAGGCAAAATACTGGCTGTCTGTGTTTATGTTTTTCATCTGGTGCCTTACAGCTTCATAACTGCCTTGTGGCTGTAATATTCAAGACCGATTTTACACACACTGTGTTCCCTCCAGAAGCTTAGAGTGCAGCCATTCAGACACTGACCTTAGTGAGTCATACATGCAAGAAGAGACAGTATCATACTGACATACACACACACATGCGCAGATGTTGCACTACACACTTTTTTCTGCTGCTCATACTTATGCTGCACAGATGGCACAGAAGACAAAGTGGGACACAGAAGTAAGAAGCAAACCACAAAAATGAAAATGGCTTAGAGTAGGTAAAGGAGTATATAGAAGTATGTGTCTGTAAACAAGTGGGAACCCAGAATTAGGGTAGGCCAGGCAGGGGAATTTATTTATATATTGCACATTTCATACCTAAAGGCCATCCAAATTGAGCAAACAATAATAAAACAATGAAAATAAAGCAAAGCAACAACATAGAAGGCAGCTTCACCATTTTTATTTGTGACTTGGAACAACCAGTAATCTAGAACCAGCTGACCTGAGAGATATGTAGCGTTCATCCTGGGTCAGGAGATCTGATATATGTTTTGACTTTGATTCTCTTAGAAACTGTTAGCTAATAACACTATTATATGCTGAGTTTCTTGTTTTTGGTCCTTGTTACAACCCTGGCAGCAGCATTCTGTAACAGCTGAATCTGTCTGTTGCCATATTAGCTTAGGAGACAAATATAATGATACTTTCTGGACTTTTTCTAAACAACTAAAATAGCTTTTTCTACTACTTTGTGCTAATGCGCTGGATTGTCGGATTTCACACGCAGAGATGAAACACTTAAACAGAAAGCACCTTACACAAAGTTGGGGAAGTGTGATTAAAGCAAAGTATTGGTAATGGGAACGTAAGTTGCTTGCAACAGAATCAGCCTCCACCTGAACATCTGCAGCAGTGATTTTAAAGATATGACTCATCAACGGCATCAAGCTCCTCTCAACTCTCACGATTACTGTTCCTGTGTTCAAGAGCCTGTGACAGCAAAGTGTTGCACCGAGCTGTACGTGACTGCAAAAAAGGCGGGAAGCCTGATGTGCATGCCTGCGTGCACTAGGTGTTTTCTTTTGTGCATGTTGCTATGATGGAGACTGAGGAGAGAGTGGTGGAAACAAATGAATCAGTGTACAAGTGCACAGCTTGCATTAAGTGTGCAATCATTTGAGTTTTATTGTAATTTAGATGTTTAATCTCAGTGTTTTGTGCAAAATTATATAACAGTAGATTTATCTGAACTACCTTTGACTGTCTCCTCATTCATCTTCACCTCTTTCCTTCTGTTTTTACAGGTAACAAGAAGCCAACACCAATACTGTGCCAAAGATATATTAAAGGTAAGGCCTTACTTTGTATTACGTTATTTTTATTGTTTTTTTTTTTCCTAATGTTATTGATAGTAATAGTAACAGTAAGAGAAGCAGAATGTTTGTTGAAACTATCAAGTCGTATTGTTTTCTATCCTTTTCTTGCACTTGCATTTGTTTACCTCTTTTACAAAAGGGCTGTAAACACACAGGGCTGTAAGTAATGATTTACAATTAATCTGGAACCAGAGAATGTATGGAGCTTTTTTTCAAAGTAGTTAATTCATTATTTAGTTGAGCGATCAATTCACCTCTAATCTCATCGATATTTTAATATGTGCCCAGTGGCCCTGTGGTTTCTATGCATCATTTACATTATGTAGACTTATGTCTTGTCACTGGTGTGGGGCCGAGAGGAAGTGAAGGATAAGACAAGAGATCTAGAACATGGAGCGGGATGGGAGGAAGATAGCAACACATAATGCCCCACCTTGTTGTTGTTGGAGGAGGAAAGAGGTTAGGGCTTGTGCTGTGTCCTTGGTGACTGAGGGAGGACAGATAATGAAGTGAAAGGACGAACAGGGAGAGGAAATGCTTGGCCTCCAGGGCTTACAGTAAAGGCTGGGAAGAGAGAGGAGGAAAAGAGGAAGAGTAAACCTTTAGTCACCTGCAAGCATTCATGAAAATCAAGTCATGAAAGCAATGGATGAAACTGCAGCAAAACCTCTCACATAGGGTTAAAGAAATAGTTATGGGAAATGCAGTTATTCATATTTTTACCGACAGTCAGGTGATAGGATTCAGGAGTTAGTTGTCCTAATGTCCTAATTAGACTGTACAAAGATTGGAAACTCTAAAAACACTTTATATCTAATAAATATATATATATATATATATATATATATATATATATATATATATATATATATATATATATATACTTTATATCTAATGAATATATATATATATATATATATATATATATATAATTATTTTTGTTTTGTTTTACACACAATTATATATATAGCTCCCTGTCTGTTACTACACATCTTGCTGCACGCAGCCCACCACTTATCCTGTGACATCAGAGCTGATAAAACATGACCTTTTCCAGAGCTTGCAGTCAAGAAATCTCATGCCCTCTTTCGCCAAGTGATTGTTATACACATACATACACTTTTGACATGCACGCATGCATGCACACACACACACACACACACACACACACACACACACACACACACACACACACACAGCAGCCCCCACTTCTTCTACTTCACAACAGAGTTGAGATCACACTGAACCGGTACATGAACAGTTCAAAATCAGGCCATTTTGTCAGCATCCACAGGGCCTGGTTTGTCTGTGTGACTGCAGGCAATCTAATCAGCAGAGATTATAATCAGAGCAGGAGCAAAGATAGCATACTGTGGATGCAGGGCTCTCTCCGTGCGACTGCTTTCCTCCTGAGCGCCACGCAGAGAAAACAAATAAGAAACAAGGCATATTTTCATAATAGTCCAGCTGTATAATCTTCTGTAATCATCTCAGACTCTTCCATCTTCCCTGAGAGCGAGCAGTGACATGTGCACATATATGGGTAATCAACTGCACATATTAAAAATATGACATAATTACCTTTGGTAATTAGTACATGTCATGTTTTATGAAATACTGAACTAAGAGCACATATACATCTGCTCTTCCAATTCTGTAGCAATGATTTTTTTGTTGTTTTGCGTAGCAATTTTATTAATTTTTCCTTAAAACCACCATACATCTATGCAGCCTACTCCAACACAAACTATCTCCATTTTTCCCCTTAAGTCCAGAAGTGGTACATACAGTAGAGCAAAATGTTCCAGGATAAGTAAAGATTTAGTACATTAGTACAAGGAGGGAAAGGAAAAAAAGAAAATAGATAGATAAATAAAAATAAAATAGCAATAATAGTAATTAACCTCTATAGCACCCTTTAAAAACAAGATTTCAGGGTGCTTCACAAAATACAGCTCCATTAAAAAATCATAAATAGAGAACAATAAACAAGACTATAAATCATGTTCTATCTCTAATGATAAAAAACATTAGAAAGATGAGTAGGGAGTAATTGCAATACAAAATTAAAATGTTGTTGCAGCACGGTTAAATGGCATTAACTTTTACAAATTGTTTAATGTCTCGCAATGTATTTCACAAATTACTCAAGTGAAAAGTAACATGTGAAATTCACAAAAAAATGATGACTCTGTTTGAGATGTGACATCACAACATTTGTTGTCTAATTTGCAACTTACTGTACATAAGTGTGACGAGGAACCTTGAGGCCTCCAGTTCATAAACACATGACATAGAAGTAGGAGACATCTCATGTCCTGTACTCACCCTTTGACCTGTTCACCCCTAGGCCTATTTTTCAGCCTAACTCTTGAAGATGACATGGCCAGACTTAATGCAGTATATTTCTACAACTACAGAGGTTTTAAGTGCTGGATAATCTATTCAAAATAATGATAGCATCTGTGAGATAGTTGTAGAGGTGTCAGTAATCATTTAAAATGTAGTAGAGTAATTTTTCACTTAAGTAATTGCACAAAATATCAAATCAATTTTAGAGATGTTCTAGTACAAGTATGTCCAGGTGGATGTAATAGAACAGGACTGCCCAATCCTGCTCCTCGAGATCTACTATCCTACATGTTTGAGGAATCAAATAGAAGATTCTAAAACGTTCTTTTTTATTAACATATCACTGTAGGTGGAGGGTGTTAACAGGATTAAATATGAAATTTAGCTTTTTTTATGATAAAAAATTAGGAGATGTAATTTTAAGGATTTCAACAAGGAAATTTTACTTTTATTTGGAAAAGAAATAAAAGTCCTCTGTGTTTTCCTGAAGGTTTGTATCTTGGAGGAAGACGCTGCAGCGAGTGAAAAAAGCAAAGTCTCAGCACTCGTGAAGTTTTATTATGAAGTTTTTTGATTTGTTGTTGGCTACTGCCATAGTAGCCTGTGTTAGTGAGGAATAAAATAGCAGCTGAACATGATAACTTAACTCTACCTGTACTCTGATAAGTTGCTGCCTTTCCTCCTCTGACTCTTAAACCTGTTGCTAGGTGTTTGACGCTGTGATTGTAACAACCTCCTCCCTCCCTCATCTTTTGGAAAAAAACGCAGACCAGTAATGGCCTGTTGGTAACAGCATTATACAATAGAAAAAGTAACTGGTTAGATCACCCGTATGTAAAAAAAAAAAAAAAAAAGTAACATTAGTAATGGTATACAATATAATGTACAAACTATAATGTAACATAATGTATTGATTATTTCTAAAAGTTCTATCTGCAAAGTGAATGTGTATGTGTTTTCCCTATAGTCCGTGCTTAATAATCAGCTATTGTTCTCTACAAATGTTCTGTGATTTTAATCGATCCACTGGAGACTGATGATAACTTGTTGTGTCCTGAGCCACCTGACATTTTACATGTTCATCTCCCCTGGGCCGCTTTACAAGCAACAAATGTTTTGATGAGGTGTCTTGTGATTTGGCTCGCTGGCTGCACACCTTTGAGATTGCTGCTTTTGTAAAGCTCAGCAACTCAGCAGCTACTCAGATCTAACCTTCTGGAATGCAAAACCATGCCAGCTCATTCTGTATAATGTGTTGCATGCACCTGTTCATGTAGCAATGAAGTAGCTGCTCTAAAGGGCTGGGGTCTTCTGTTTTTCAATAATATTTTATTGAAAGTTAAAAGCTTCTATTTCTTGGCCTGTTCATTATAAGACAAATATTCACATATGCAAATGTATGACCACAATGAAATAAGATTAAATGGTGAACCACGTGGTAATGATTTCACATTCATTTCACATACTTAACAGAAAAATAAAATAACATCTGATATAGAGGAAAACACAAAAGAGAAAATAAAGAGGAAAAAAAAAACACTAACCAACAACATTCTTCATATATGGTCTCCAAATAAAAAATGAGCTTTGATACATTCAGCCACACACATACACACTATTTACAGTATATAATAGACTAGATATACCACATATAGACTATATTCACACAAAGTAAATACCCCCCAGTGCAGATAAGAAGAGTCAGTGTCATATGAGGCTCTGTGCACTTAATGGCTGGACATGGGAAAATATGTTACCTAGAAATTAAAGAATAATTTTAAACTTGTAATGACAGATTTCAAATACCAGTGGTTTCTGTGACCATCAATCACAGTGACCTCTCACAATTCACCTCTGACCCTTGGCTTCTGTTATACAGGACATGACTCAGTCCTGGCCGTCCCAGCAAGCCTTAGGGGGTGACCAGGCCCAGCGAATCCTCTACAACCATAAGGTATGTGTGTGTGTGTGTGTGTGTGTGTGTGTGTGTGTGTGTGTGTGTGTGTGTGTGTGTGCATTTTTCATTTATCTTGAATGATTAGCCACTGTGTTGATTTTTACTCCATGTTTTTTGGTCTCCATCTTTCCTAAAACAGCCGACTGCACAACAAAGGCAAAGTATGTGTCCACTGACTAATATGTTTGCATATGATGTGTGCAATCATTTGTTAGCAGTTCTATAATGATGTGTAATAATGGGTGATTTTTTTTGTTTGTCTTTGAATATACCCACCCTTTCTATCTTTCTCTCGGCTAGGTCGGGGTGATGTTCCACTACGTATGACCCGTCACCCTCATGTGGCGCCTCACAAATCGTAAGTGGGACATGGGGAAATATGATCCACTGAAGGTCATTAAACCTGAACTATGGCAGTGGCACGCTCGCAGACAATAAAATCAATCAAACACAAAACTGACACTTTCTTTATAACAACTGTTATGTGTAACACTGCGTACAAATCCTGAACATCCTCATCTGTGCAACAACAAAGAAAAGCTTTAATGACAGAGAAGCAGAGCTGAGACGAGCAGGAATATATAGCACAGCTAACAGTTTGAGTGTTTCAGGCTACATAACATAGGCAAGTTCAAAGGTCAGTTGAAAGCTGTCAGTGAAGACCGATGAGCTCCTGTTTGTTAACTCTTTACATCCTCTTTTTAACCTAAAACACATGTTCAAGCCCAAATAGACGTCTCACACAAGCACACTGCTTCTCTGTTATGTAACACACCAGATGCATTTTTTCTGCAAAATATTTGGAGGAAGTTTATTTTTCCTCCAATATTGATTATTTTTGCAAACTATTTAATAGAAAAATAAACAATAGACAACACAGAAAAATACATTAAGAATCTTATTCGAAACAAGTGTTTGATTAAAATTATTTTGGGCTAATACCTTTGATGCAAAATGAGTTATGTCTTTTAGAATTCAATAATTTTAGTTTTTGAAATATGACTGTTTTGTAAGTCATATCTAAGGTTCAGATAAATTCCTAATTACATCATTATCATTATATCTTATTTTAGTGCTGTGGTGGATAATGATACAACAAACAAAAAGAGTCCTATTGATTACATCTACAGCAAGATGTGACTGACTGTATATTTACAGAATGCTTGCTGATGACCTGAAGCTGAGCAGTGATGAGGATGACACACAAGGGGTACGTGATCTCTCTGCATCTTTCACTGCAAGCAGGAAAACACATAATTTCCCATTAAGGTGCTTTGTAGATAATATTCCTCTGATATTCCTTTATCTATTTTTTATCATTATTTTTTACCTCAACTGAACACATCTTAATGACAGACAGTGTTAGCATAAGTGAGAGGAGCATTCAAATTGAAATGAAACAGTGTTTAGCAACTTGTGCAGATTTTCTAGTAGTGATGAGCTAAGTGCACAAACACAGACACAGTGATGTGGAGGTTCATACAGTTGTCTGTGAGTTTAAAATTGTTCTCTTATTTGCTACTAATTATAGTAAAGGTGTCAAGGTGAGGAGGCATCACCTCAAATGTAAGAAGTTGTTTTACTGAGCTTCTGCTGTGGATGATCATTTTCTGCATTTTTTTTGTTCTGCTTAAGGCAACTAATGGGTCAACAACATGGGATGGACACAGGTAATCAAATGCATAGAGTATGTCTTATGCATATTGTAGATATGGGCTTCAATGTTTTCACATGTGTTTGTTTGTCTGTATGCACATGTTTAGTCGTGTGTGCTGTGTGCTGTGTGTGTGTGTGTGTTCCCCTTGGCTGTGTACGTATGCTGACCCCTCTCTCTGGTGTCTGTGTGTGCTGACTGACAGCCTGTCAGTGCAGCGAGCGCACACACATGGCAGGCGGGTGAGACATTCCAGCTCGGACTCTTCAGACTCCAACTCCACCGCCGAGTCGGTCAGCAGCAGCCTTCATTCCCGGAGCCCCAGCCCAGAAGCTCACCCAGACCCTGCGTCGCCTGCCAACTCACAGCCCCCGTGTGACAACAAGGAGGTACCAACATCAAGCCTCAGCCTCCTTTTTTTATGCTTCTTGTCTCCTCTGATCATGTCTGGCTTATCTGCCTCTGTCTCTGGTCGTGCGTCTGCCGGGGCGAACCCTCCATGGGGGAGTGGTGGCCTCGAGGCAGTTGGCGGCAGGTGTGGGGAGGGACACAGGAGTAAGGAATGCATATAAGCTGGAAAGGAGGATGGGTGAAGGGATGAGGGCAAGAGGTAACTTTGGAAATTAGTGCCTGGGTGTCATATCAACCGACCAAGTCTTAAAGAGGAAAGCCCTCAGGAGGTGGAAGTCATCAAGACTGGAGTCTTGCCTTCTCTTATATAACAAGAGTGCAAAAGACTATGTATAGGTGACAATCTCAGATTGAGTGTGTGACTTGGTGCTGAGGTGTAGATCATGGTAGGTATGATGGACTTGGAGGGGTGGGGCATTGTGGGGGTTGGTTGGAGACTTGTGCTATGTGAGGAATGAAAGGGAAACCTGCTCCTCTTTTATGAATGGAAGGCCCTGTAGACTGTATTGCTGAACATGCACTGCATTGGGCCCCTATAGAGAAGGAGGGAGTGGAGTGTGTGTGTGGGGGGATGGAGTGTGTGTGTGGGGGGTGGTGGTTGGTGTACACCATGTGTTTTTCATTTACATGGAGTGTTTGAGTGTCTCCCAAGAAAGAGATGGGGGTTGGATTTGTGGAAGCAGCAAATCCAGAGTTCCAGGTAGGAAGAAGGAGGGAGAGAGAGAGGGAGGGACAGAAAAGAAGGAGGGAGGGCAGCCGAGACGGTACAAGAGATGCAGTGTCTTCTCTGGAAAGAGGGCGAGGGATGTGGGGCGGGGGGGTTCACTGTTTGACTTGAGGAGTTGGAGGTTTAATTTAGCTCTGGTCAGCTAAGAGCGAAAAGCACAAGACGGAGAAAGAGGGAGTAGGAGGGAAGTTCGCTCTCCAGCCGTGAGTATCCTCTTCGTTGTTTCTATTTGAGTTAAAAACTCCTTTTCTCTCCCGCTCTCTATTGCAGTCCCTCATGTTCTCCTCATTCTTATGGTTACCAGGCCAGTTGTTAAACAAACATTAAGTGAGTCATTTGGCGTAATTGGATGGGGGTTGAGCTACTGTAAGCACAGATGTGGACTAGAGCAACTGAAGTCTGACCATATAGTAAGGAAGCTACTGAGATGAGGTTATGTCAGTTGAAATTTTTTATTGAACCAACATTTTTTAGACATGACTCATAATCCAGATTTGCCATTTGAACTTTGAATAGTTTTTCAAGCAGCTCTGTCAGTGAGATGTCCACAATGTTCAGTAAATGTTCTGCATTGTGAGTGGTTGTGTTGCAAATGTTGTGGTATGTGCACAATTGTTCAAGATATGTGTCATTCCGCACATAGTTAAATATAACACTGCTTAGCCCTATTTCTGTAGTGAGCCCTATTTTGTATAGTGTACTTGAAAGAATGTGTTACTTTCAAGCTTTCCCAACTTTCTGACACTAATTTTAAATTTATCCAGTCTATGATTAATACTTGTCATATGTCTGTGTACTCCTCTCAGACTGATCACCCCTCTGCTGCCCAGTGGCAGTTGGAAAAGTGGCTGAAGAAGTCCCGGGAAAGATCAGCCACAAGTGAGCATTATCCCACCCAGAACATTCCAGCACGCCTGCCATCTCCACACACCCAGCGAGCCCCATCTCCAGCGAGGTGCTGGGACAGCAATCAGGAATACAGCCCGAGCCAAAGCCCCATTCCCAGCCCACAGTTCAATTCCAGCCACAACAACAGCCCCTTGCCGAGCCCGGGGTACAGCTACTGCCCGAGCCCGAGCCCGTTCCCCAGCACCTACCTGAGTCCCAGCCCCAGCCCGAGGCACAGTCCCATCCCCAGTCCAGTTCCGAGTGTTTGTCCAAGTCCATGTGGGAGTCCGAGAGCAAGCCGAAGCCCGAGCCCCATACCTGTAGCCGGAGACCCTCCAGGAAGCCTACGTTCCAGCTTACCTCCTTCCAGTGGTCCTCAGTACCCCGAGGTTCAGAGTCATAATCAGCTTAACCAAACACACACTAGCCTAACAGCCAATCCCCACAGGACGAAAATTAGGTCATGGATTGGTCCTTTGCCTAACACTGAGGCCAAGAGCAAGCCAACAAACAGTACTCATTCTCAGCCACCTCATCCGCACAGGCCTAAGTCTAGACCCACACAGGACCACGATCAAAGCCAAAGCAAATCCAAGGCCTCTGCAGTTGTAAATTCTAACGGTAGTCACAGCCACAAATCTAGACCTAAGCCTGTTTTGCATCCAAGTTCTAAACAATTTCCTGAGGCTCCCAAAGCCAAACAAACATATACTTTTGAGAAAAGTCTTGCTTTGAGCAACTCTAAACACAAGACCCGGCCTCCAGTTCAACCTAGGTCACAACACAGCCCCACAAGAGCAAAGCAATTAGCTCCTGCTAATCGGGAAACCAACTCTGTTCACCGTTCTCATTCCCAATCTACAGCTTCCAGTAATTTTAATACTGGGTCGAATTCTCGATCCAGCCAGAGCCTCAAACCTAGAGCTACAGCCCCAATTCCTGCACATGTCACTCAGAGCAAAACATCACAGAAGAAACCCCAGTCCAAGGAACGGGAGGGAGACCACAGAGAAGCTCATCGAGCAGAGGGGAGAAAGCTCGAGAGAAAAGAGGACAGACGTAGGGAAACCCAACAAGGGAAACAGGAGAGAAAGGAAGACAGGAGGCTGGCGGAAGAGCAGCTACTGAGACGTCCCTGGATCCAGAGTTCAGCAGAGGAGGACGAGGAAGAGGAGGACGAGGAGGGGGGAGAAAAAGAGAGGCAGAGGAGGAGAGAGGAGACGATAAGAGTCGAAAGCAGGAGTCGTCGAGACCAGCAACATAGACACGAATGGCAAACACTCCAGGCCGAACAGAGACTGCCTTCCAGTGTGGAGCCACATCACCTTCAGGACATCTCACAACACCAAGACAGGACAAAAAAAGGGGGGAGAAGTGAGAAGGAGAGAGAATTGCACTCAGACCCTTCAAGTACCCGTACATCTCATACACCATCCTCCTCATCCTCTGCCTCTTCCTCTTCAAATTCAGATTCCGAATCTGAATATCGAGCCCAAATCACCAAAGTTCCTGCTGACTCTACCTCCCACAGGAAACTCACTAAGAGAGCCCAACAGGGCCCAGGCAGACCTGAGGGCAATAGACCGAAGCCGGTGCACCCTAGAGGACTCACCTCAGGGAACCCAGGGGAGGGGCAGCAGAGTGAAGGGAGGCAGAAACTTTACACTCTGGTTCCATTTGGGCGAGGTGAGCAGGCCACAGCATCCTCCCAGCGTGGGCTAAGAAACCTTGTGGTGCAGATAGACCTCTGTCTCCTCAAAAGGGTGCCGGACAGCACCGTCAACTCCACTGTGAAAAAATCTTCCTCTTCCACCTTTGCTACGTCCGCAAAGGACAAGCAAAGAGAGGCGATGAAACACCTGTACATGCCGGACACCGTGACAAAAGATGGCAAAAGGAAACGCAAGGTAGACAACATGAAACTTTACTTTTCTTCTCCTTTGAATGTGATGTTTAGGTTCTTCAAGCCATACATTTATGTGTGTTTGTGTGTGTGTGTGTTTGTGTGCATATGTATGAGCAGCTCGATAATGGTGTGTCACACAGAGAAAGCAAGAGGAGTCTTCCTCATACAAATGAACTCTCAGGCCACACAGAGTCCTCATTTCATGCAGCTGAGAACAACCTTACCACTGTGACCACACACAATGGGTAAGAAAACACCAAACACTCACATACCCACATTCATACTATATGCGCAAATAAATTCTGTTTGAATGTTTATGTGCGTTTGTGCTTGCAGGTACTTGGAGGAGTACTTGGACAGTAAGAGGCCATTGTCTCCCCTGTCTCCACTGTCGGACACTCCTGAGTCCGTCAAGCCATCCTCCAAAACAAAGAACACCGAGGTGCATCACGTCCATTCTCAAAAGAACAAGCACAGAGATTCTGCTGTAAAGGTAATAGGTAAAAGATGCATTAAACCATACCTGACACTTTAATTGCTCCCTTTATAAACTGCTTTTTCTTACCCGACTCAGCCTAAGATGGAGGTGGAATGCGTAAAAGTGCCACGGCAGCCCCAGCCACCGTCTGAGTCCTGGGGTCCTGCAGGACATAGGGGGCCAAGGCCCAACCATGAAACGTGAGGAAATCATATCGCATCACATGGTGCATCACTGCACGGCCCACGTCGATGGTTGTTGGACAGATCACCAGACATATGGATAACTTGACATGCTGTTTTTCTGTTTATAGTCCCCACCATGCTGAATACTACTTACATGAAGCCAAAAGGATGAAGCACCGTGCAGATGCAATGGTGAGTTCATGATCTTTGACTGACAAAATTGTCAGTAGTGACTTAAATTTCTAGTAAAACATTATCAGGCTAAGATATACATATATCTATATCTATAATGATCACATCCTGGATAGATTTTTTCTGAACATACAGAGTTGAAATACATTGAAATTCTCAACAAACTATGACATTAAACAAGACAGGATTAAGTATTAATTTAATCGTTCTACGTTTCCAATATCATCTCCCATCTTTACCTATGTTGGATGCCTTTTCCCCAGGTGGACAAGCTGGGGAAGGCTGTGAATTACGTTGATGCTGCTCTCTCTTTCATGGAATGTGGGAAAGCAATGGAGGAAGGGCCACTCGAGGCAAAGTCTCCTTATACCATGTACTCAGAGACTGTGGAGCTTATAAGGTGAAATATGCATTCGCAGCACAAGGAAAACACACACGTACACCCACACATGTGCAACTACATGAACTGCAGCTCAATTGTTAACAGTCCTGTGTCTTAAGGTACGCAATGAGGCTAAAGAGCCACTCCGGCCCTGGGGCCAGACAGGAAGACAAACAGCTGGCGGTTCTGTGGTGCGTATGTCATCTCCTCTGTTTACGCCACATCTATCATCACACTGAAGAATCTGCATTTCGCGGATTCTGTAGTGCGGCTGAGCCCCATTTACTTGACTTGTGTGTGTCCACAGTTTCCGATGCCTTGCCCTCCTTTACTGGCAGATGTTTCGTTTAAAGAAGGACCATGCACTGAAATACTCCAAAGTATTGCTGGACTATTTTAAGGTAAATCTTAAAACAACAAGCCTCATTTTTTACATTGGGAGAGACGTGGTTACAAGTATGTGATAAGATTTTTTTTTTCAGTTTCTGGAAAGTATTTTGTTCAGTGTAAACATTTGGACTTGGATGATTTTTAACCTTGTATTTTTTTCCCCAATTATTACAGAGTTCTCCCAAAGTGCCTATAACGCCGCCCTGTTGGAATGACACTGGGAAGTAGGTGGATAATAATTTTGTGTTATAAGTTCTCTTGTTGATTCATTGGAGCTCAAACCAGCCACTGGATTGATCCAATTTTTTTACTGTATATGTTTTCAATCCCAGGGATATCGGAGGACCCCCTCCTTCACTCTCACCCAATGCCAAACACCTCAGAAGGGGTTCACTCGGGGGCGCCACCCCCCCCTCTCTCATAAGCATTCCCCAACGTATCCACCAGATGGCAGCAAATCACCTGAATATTACCAACAGTGTCCTGTACAGCTACGAGTACTGGGAGGTGGCAGACAACCTCGCAAAGGAGAGTAAAGGTGAATATAGAAATTTTAAAAATGTACCTCAGAGCCATGAAGTTGTTAATGGATTTAGAATTAAAGGCAAATGTGTATATGTTTGAATATTTCTGACAAACGTGTCTTTCGTTGTCAATAGAGTTCTTCAACTACTTGAATACGTTGTCTGGACCCCTGACGCTACACAGTAGCATCGCCCATGCAGTCCAGTACACCAGACAGGCTCTGCAGTGGATACGCATTAGTGCCAAACTTAACTAAACATTCACTAGATCTCCAGGCCTCACTAAGAAGGGACAAAGCCCTGGATCATCTCTATGCAGCTGACAGGAGAGCACTACTGTGCTGCTTGAAGTGGAGGATGAAATCCTTTGGAGCCTGTCATCTGTCATCCTTATAGGATGGTGAGAGGCGCTCGCCCTCCGGGTCTTACATTGTGCAAAGCCTTCTGAATCACGACCCCAGCCTGTAGGGATGTTTTACCAACAAAAACAGAGCAATCTTTGGACTTCTCACAGAGAACCACATGCACCTTCTTCCTCATCCACTGTTGGATTAAGCTGAAGAACGGTGTGCACATGGATTTTAATTCATCATTTGCCAAATGTCCCATGGTGACTCACATATGTGCAAAGTCTTTTTCATACAGCGGACCGTTTCAATGGAGAGAAATCAGGAGAAGATTCTGAAAGACTGACTGATCGTGTACCGCTTTCTCCATTGTTGAAAGCTCATCTGCCTCTTTTTCTAATGAAAGTTTTGAATAATTAATTTTTAGATCTCTGATATTTTCACTTTTATGTTTTTACTGTGCAATATTTGATGGATTATCTGTTTTTTTAGAAAAAAAACAAGAGAAAAATACAAGAGAATTAATTGACAAGAGTGTCTAGTTGCCAACAATCAAGGTTCCTTATTGTGTTTTTGTCCTGGTTTTGGGTGTGAGATTGCGTGATTGTGATTGAAGTTGAATGAAGTTAAAGAAGTTGGTAAATTTATTCTCATTTTCCTTTTACGAGAATTGTTATTTGCTTAATAATTTTCAACCGATACTATAGCGCATTTCATTCACACAACAGCATAGAGAAAAGGAGAAGATGAACAGCAACAGCCCATTGTAACATGTTTATCCTATAATAATGCAAGTTACAATGCAATCACTGGTAGAAAAAAAAGTAAAAATCATCATTAATAGTCAACTTGGAACCATTCCACATACAGCATCTTCACTATCACAATATGCAGAAGGAAAATACTATTGACACTGAATGGTATGCTCCACTGTCACCACTGACAATTTTAATGTCAAAATGAGACTTCAAAATACAGGATTTAAAAAGAAACATTTTAATTTCACATGTAATAAGTGTCAAACTGATAATATTCTAAAAAAAGCACATCAGATCCAAATGTAGCATTTTAACTAGTGTCCAAGTTTGTATGTTTTTTTTCTTAATTTTTATTAGGATTCTCTAAGCATGCATTTAAGCAGAAGTGGTACATATTATGAGCAAAATGTGGTGACAACACACACACACACACACACACCCTCTTCCTTGGCCATACCTTGCAACCCTCCAGGTAAAGAAAATCATAATGTTAGAGAGGATTCACTAGGTTGTTTATCACTCCTCTGGCTTCTCTCTCTCTCTCTCTCTCTCTCTCTCTCTCTCTCTCTCGCTCACGCTCACGCTCACACACACACTCACACACACACACACACACACACACACACACATACACACACACACACACATCCCCTGTCTCTCAGACTACTTCCAGCTGCACCTACACATAAGTCGCGCATGGAACTAATGCATCCGGTGTCTGGTTACCATAGCAACAGAGAACAACCAATAAGGGGGCTATCCAGGACAAGGCGAACCTTGGGTCAATAGATGGATCTAAAACGACCCAGACACCGACTGCTTCCTTTCACTTTGGATTGTGTGAAAACTGATCCGGAAGCTGAGCGACCACGGGCCTGTCCATCTGTCTATCTGTGCTGTGGCCGAGTTCATGTAGGAAGGTGATGTGTAAATAAAAGCCAATTACATGTGAGAGGGAGCAGTCGGCCAGGACATATCGATCGACCCCTTCACGCCACCAGAAAAAAGCGGATAGATGTGTGTGAGGTGTCAGATTACAAATCAGTGGGCTGGTCCTTTCTGCTGCTGCTGGCTCGTTATTCATCTCCTCTTATTTCACTACATCAGAATATTTTAATCCGTTCTCTGAGCTGAAATGTGCATAGACCCAACCTCTTGCATCACCTTTATAGGCCCATTAGACACATCATAATTGTCGTAGCGGCCACCACGTCGACAGCCCGCCGTCACGCTGCTGCTCGTTTTCTGCACTAACCTCTGCGTCACGGTGCTTCAAGTGTGACGGGCCACGTGAGGACAAGCGTGCACTTGAGCCAGACAGCACCCCCCCACCACCACCACCACCCAACACACACACACACGCACGCGCGCGCACACACACGCACGCGCACACACACACACACACACACACACGGGTGGCGTGGCTATTGTTTAAAACGGGGACGTGCCCTGGTGGAAGAGCAGCAGCCTCAGACGGCTCAGGTGACCCGCACCGGTTCCCCGCATAGTGGCAGCACCACCGCACCACTCCGAGCTAAACACCATGCTAAAAACACCAAGCCGGGGACGAGCTGCGTCAAGCTGGATACAAGCGACAATAAAAAAACTAAACCGGAAGTTGGCCGGTGTCGCTTTTGAAAATAAAAATATGTAGATGCAAGTATTATTTTGATTTTAGATTTATTTATTTTGTTTGTGATTATAAACTATCAGTTAGCCCAAAAAAATTTGCACTTTTAAAAGGGAGGCATGTTATAGGAAGTTCCCCACACCAACACATCTGATCCTAATTAGTAACTCCTTATTAAGGATGAACTTCTGCTGCTTGATAATGAGTTGATAATTATATTCTGTTATGTTTATAATAAAAAGACTCTTACAAATATTATATAAATAAACCTAACTTTTAAAATAATTATTTATTTTCAGACATGTCCGGTGTTCTTTAGGCTACTTCAGTAAAAACAAGAAGAAATACTGGCATCTAAAAACACTCAATTACAATTTTAGGTTCTGAATTCCCAATTTTACTTAATATAAGTAAATTAAGTAGGTAGGCCAGCTAGTTGTAGTTAAATACATATTTTCAAATTGCTTAGTTATAAACATTTTAGTGTTAGTTTTTGGGCTGCGTTTCAAAAAATGTCTGACAAAACTCAGCAAAACATCAGTTTTGTCAAAAAGTTTTTGACTTTCTCGTCTTGCCAACCATGACTTGCTTCACAACCATTTTTCCTACTATAGTTTCAACAATCCCGTGCCACTAGATGTTTTATTTTGAAAATCCTGCCCGGAAGTACTTACCTTGATGCGGTTGCCTTGACGCTCGCTGGGCGAGAAGGGAAAGCGGAGGGATCAGGCGGTAGAAATGGAGATCAGAAGGACGGGGAGGGTGAGCGAAAACG
This sequence comes from Eupleurogrammus muticus, assembly GCA_036785175.1. Taxonomy (NCBI): domain Eukaryota; kingdom Metazoa; phylum Chordata; class Actinopteri; order Scombriformes; family Trichiuridae; genus Eupleurogrammus; species Eupleurogrammus muticus. The sequence continues at coordinate 19,698,694 of JAYKQN010000001.1, forward strand.
CTGAAGAGACATGGCGTGGGAGCGTGACAGAATAAGAGCATCCCAGACCACCTAAAGGAGTCCTCTGGAGAGCCGGGTCAGGGCCGAGGAGCCCCGCTACTGTCTGGAGGGATTTTTTCCCCTCCATTTCTTGTTGCTTTTGGTGTTCCCTCGTTTTTATCAGTGCACACTCACTCACAGACACAAGGTTTTCTGCTGGTCTGTGGCTAACAACACCATCTGACAGGATAAAAGGTAAAAAACCAAGTCACTTCTGTTGCACAACAATCAGCGGAGATTGTTGTGTTTTCCCAGCCGCGTTCGCCGCGGTGAAGTTACCTCGGTCGGCGGCTAATTTGACATTGTTAAGCGAGCGCGGACGGACACAACTTAAAAGTGGCGTTTTTGTTGTGTTGCTGGCTGGAACTGACATGTTCCAGTCGTGTCGTGTGCAGCGACATGCATGACTAACTAACGTTAGCGGCTAAGCGCCTATGGAGCGGCTGGCTAGTGTTAGCAGCTAGCCGCTGACAGCACAGATGTGACACACGGCCACATGGGCTTTGTTGTCACATAAGTTGTGTGTCAGCAGCAGCCGGGGACCTGTCCGGACACAACCCTCCTCCCCTGGGCACAATGCAACGCTCACCCATCCATAATGGTGAATTAGCATGGCAGCACAATGATTATTCCTAATTAGACAGTACACTACAGCTATGTATCCGTTTTTATCAGTTGTTGGTGCACCTGAGAAAGGTCTGCAAGCTAAGAGAGAAAAACAAAGAAACTTATGATTTCAACAAAATGTCCTAGTGTAATCAGCATTATTCTTTCAATAACCTGACACACTTTAATCAGAAAATTCAGAATGTATTCTACCTTTTCTTGATATATACAACATGCACTTCCCAAAACAACAAAACAAAGATCCAAGATAACAACCAAGCAAAACAGGAAGACAAAACCTAACATAGGCAACAAATATTTATCAAACACATCAAACAGACCGTCTCAACCGCTGTATCTTCAGACCTGATCACTTTTGATCACAGGGTCTTGTACAAGGACGATCTGGCCAAACTGCCCGTTAGAACCCAGCGTTGACTGGTGAGATGAGTAACTCTCCCTCTTTGCTTCCAGGTAGTTCAGTATGAGTCGAGATGCATGGACAAAGAAGAAAGCCACTGCCAGCGGGGACAATGGTTGGGAAGAAAGCGTGAGTATGGATTATGTCATTTTATGAGCTGCATGTGGTGACCCTAGTTTGCCTTTTTTTTCCAAATATTTTCATTTTTGCGTGCAAATTGTGGGTGGTGTTATTTCAGTTATATATATATATATTAAGACAACTTGGGAGAAAAACTTGCCCTGAATAGCTGCATACAACTCATGACAACCACAGCATACTACAAAGACAAATATACCTAAATGTACAAATCTGGAATTGGGTGCTGTATTTTGTGCATGAAGTGATTGTAAAGGATTTCCTAAACGTGATGCTTCTTCTATCGCTGCTCTTCTTCTTTTCTGAAGGGCGGTTACATGGCTGCTAAGATCTCCAAGCTGGAGGAGCAGTTTAAACTTGAAGCTCCCAGAGAAAAAGAGAAGGATGGCACGAGCTCCAGCATTTTCAGCGGAGTGTCCATCTACGTCAATGGATACACGGGTAACACAATGCGACACACACATCTTTACATTCTCTATCTCTCTAGCTTGTCTAGCTTCTCTTCATCCTTGCCGTACACTACCATTCAAAAGTTTGAGGTCAGGAAAAACCCTAAAAGAAAAACCAATGTTTTTTTCAATTAATATAACAAACTAATCAGAAATACACTTTATGCAGTATTTGTGTGGTAAATGACTATTTTAGCTCCAAATGTCTGGTTTGTAATGCAGTATCTACATAGGTGTATAGAGGCCCATTTCCAACAAGCATCAATCCAATGTTCTACTGGTACATTGTATTTGATACTTGCATTAGAAGCTAATAGATTATTAGAAAACCTTTGTACAATTATGTTAGTACAGTTAAACAGTTTAGCTGGTTAGATGGAGCATTAATTAACAAAAGCAAAGTTTGACGAAGAAAATACTTTCAAAAAATGTTATTTCTAACCTCGTTAATGTCTTGACTATATTTTCTATTTATTTTTCAATTCATTTGATAAATAAAAGTGTGACCTTTCATGAGAAACACAAAATTGTCTGGGTGACCCCAAACCTTTGAACGGTGTTGTATGTAAAACAGTGATTAAAGATGTATTTCATTCCTCTCATCTGATAGACTTTGGAAAAATGCAATTTTTAACACACTAACTAAATCTGTACCTGTACAGAACTGTATAACATTATAATAAACTTTTGTGATTGTTTTAATAGTGTTATTGTCAAGGCCTCACAGATTATATTTGATCATATAATAACATATAGTAATTGTATATTAGAAAAAGGTCATCCAGATGCACTGTCTCTAAGGGGTAAAAGAAATCATATTGTGCAAAATCAGTGAATATTTTTTCAGGCCACAGTTTTGACTTTTACTACTTATTAAGATGGTTTTCTAGTATAGATAACTAGCATGGTGAGCTACTGCTGAGTCATATGGTATTTTACAGAAATATGAGCATTAAACTTCCTACTTAGTATTTAAAAATTCTTATAAAAATCAATGTTTGTGAGCAGAGCCAAGTGCATGTGAGCTGCGCAGACTGATGATGCTGCATGGAGGCCAGTTCCACGTCTACTACTCGCGCTCCAAGACCACCCACATCATTGCCAATAATTTGCCCAACAGCAAAATTCAGGAGCTCAAAGGGGAAAAGGTCATCAGGCCGGACTGGATCACTGACAGGTGTGGTCATGTGTACGTTAAATATCGTATTGCACAATGTGACATGAAAATCACTTGTTTACTCTCTCGTTTGCCCTGAACAGCATCAAGGCGGGGTGTCTCCTTCCATACCGACAGTACCAGCTGTACAGTAAGCAGAAAGGCTCGCTGTTCCCTGGAGCCAACCTACGTCAGACCTCAGAGATCCCCGGTCCCAGCCATGGGCCGCTTCAGCCGAGCCTCCATCAGAAGCTTCATCAGTGGCAGCGCGGCGTTCAGCCCTCCGTTCTCAACCAGGATCAGTCGTCATCCAGCTGCAAGAATCACTCCATCCACAGTCAACCCTACCAAGACAACGCCCACCTTCAGTCCATCCAGCAAAGCCCCGTAGTTCGCTTCGCTAAGCCACAGCTGAGTCAAGAACATAACCACCTCAATAGCTCGTTACACACCCACCCACTGCCTCACCCAAGCTCCACGAAACACCCACACAAGCCCCCACAGACGAGTACCGTAACACCTCATGCTCTCCAGCAGCAGACAGCAGTCCAACCTCGACCTCAGAGCAGCACTTCCTGCAACATCCGCCAGAGCAGCTGCACGGAAGTGGAATTAAGACTGTGAGTATGTGAGGTTGTTTATGTTGCTTCTAAACCTCAATAGTTCCAGTTTGTAAACGGAGATTTCTTTGTTTCACAGAAACGGATTATTGCAGACCTCACAGGATGAGATGAGCCATTCAAAAAAGAGTGAAATGCAAGAGTGTGGCAAAGGAGCACCCCTGATCAATGGACACATTCATGTAGTTAACGGTGCCTTAAAGCCAGAGGACCTGTCCCCTGTTATAGATCAAGCCTCTGTTAAAAAGGACCTGGCTGAGCGCAGAGTTAGGAGTCCAGAAGGTGATCCTACGAGTCCTCCAGTAAATTACCAGGCCAAACCTGACCCATACGAGTTTCCTCACAGTCCTCCAAAGCAATCCGACCAGTCAGTTGTCTACCATGAGCAATCCAGCGTAAAAGAAGCCAATGAGCAGCAGCAGCAGCAGCAACTTAAACCACCGCCACCCACCTACCAGGAGGCCGTGAAAGAAAGCCAGCTCCACCCACAGCAGGAGTCGAATCCAGGAAATACTCCTCTTTCCCCTGCATCCCGCGCTCTGTCACGTTCTCCAATTCGCCTGAATGGAAGTCACCACAATGCCTTTTCATCTCACTCCGCCACGCTGAGCACTAACAGCTTCACGGCCAAACCTGATCCTCCCACCGACAAGACATCATCATCCAAGTCTTCAGCGCAGCTGCTGGCACAAACGGGCGGTTTGATCTCTGAGTACTACTCTCATTCACGTTTACACCAGATCTCCACATGGAGGACGGGCTTCTCTGAGTATGTCAATGAACTGCATATCAAGCGGAAAGCAGCTGGGGGGGCCACGTTTTCTGGGAAAGAGCGGCTGAGAAAATCTGTGGCACAGCACTCCACTGGCAGTCAAGGTAGGGAAGAAAGTGTTTTTTTTTTTTTTTTTTTTTTCAATATTCACTTTGCTTTTTTTTTAAAATCGTTTCTTCAGGGGCTCCTGGGGTGAAAATACTTAACCCCAACTTCCACAGTAAAAAGGTCAGAATTAGTTACATGTCAGAGCCCTCATTTCCTCAGCATGGCTTGTTGATCTCTACTGTGTGAATTATCTTTCCGAAAACTGGATGCATCACAATGCATGTGTAAACCAGCATTCCTAGAGGTCCCTTATTGTAGAAAGGGGGATTTTAAATTGATTTTTGAAGGTCCGGGTGTTGAAGGTCCAGGATATGAATGCCACAAATATTTTAAGGTCAAACAGGTTATATTTTTATAGCTAAAAATCACTGAGATTTACAGTTTGTACAAAAGCAGCACAACATTCCCTGTTATTAGACTCTCACATCATACGGGGAAAAAATCTCTAAAAAACCTTTAACGGGAGGCAAAAAAGAAGAGAGAAACGGAGAGGGATTCCTCTTCCAGGAAAGGACAGGCTGCAATAGATGATGTAAGATGAGGATGAGACAGGATCTATTCAGCTTTCAGGCAAACCAGGACAGCAACAGACCCTCCAACAACTGAAGATCCTTCAGTGGCTGCACTGCAGCATGTTCTGAGAATGAGAAAACACAGGGCAGGACTCCAAGAACACAACCTATTTAAAAGTACATCAATGGGTCAAGAGTGCTACAGATGGAAGAAAGAAAGAGAAGCTCAGGTCCCAGAAATGTTTTTTTTATTGTTTTTAAATATTCTTAAATGTTGGAAGGGTGTCTGCCCCCCGGACTGAAACAGGAAAACAATTCCACAGGAGAAAGGCCTGGTAGTTCAAGGCTCTGCTTCCTATTTTAATTTTAGAAATTCTAAGAACCAATAACAGGCTGCACTTTGGGAGCGCAGTGTTCTTGATGGGTGATACAATGTTTTCTTAGGGAATTAAAAACCCAGGAAAAGTGCCCTTCGAGCCTAAAAGTAGATGTTCTTTGTCATCAAAAATAATTGCAATATGTGTCTAATACTTTTATGCATGTCACATTCTTGGTGCTGAGATAATGTTTTTATTTTATTTTAGGTTTTGAAAACTGCAAATTTGTATTTGTTCATGTGTGCCAGGTACATCAGCACCAGCCACTGTTAAATCGTGTATCCTCCATGTGGACATGGACTGTTTCTTTGTGTCTGTTGGGATCCGACATCGGCCGGATCTCAAAGGTGAGCCTTCTTTTCTTTATTTAAATGTATCTATATCAGACACAGGCACACCCATGCAAACTAGTGCCATTGGCCCTGGGCAATTTCAATGCAGTTATTGAAGGGATCACCCGGGACACAGGTTAACACTGGGTGTGCACAGCTCCTTCAGTCCAGTCAGTCACTCTCCTACATGAGTTCTTGACTGTCTTGACAGGGAAGCCTGTAGCTGTGACCAGTAACCACGGACAGGGTCGAGTACCCCTGAGACCGGGAGCCAACCCTCAGGTGGAACAGCAGTACTACCAGAGGAAATCCACTCATGCCCAACCTGGTGAGTGCTACTGGTAATTTGTCAAAGATTCATGGGCCAAGTTCAATGACCAGTAGCTGCTATTACTAGGGTTGGATTGAACATGTAATCACACATACTCTCAGGTCTTCATTAAAATCACGGACTAGTGAAGGTAATGTTAAAATCCCCTCAATTCTTTTTTTTTTTTTTTTTGTTCTGTTCTCAGGGAAGGAGGATGAGAATTTTCACCCAACTCCTTTGCAAGAGAGTCCTGACTCCCACACCAACGGAGTGGACCAGGAAGCTGCTGCTCTCTCAATGGCAGAGATCGCATCCTGCAGCTATGAGGCCAGGTAAGATGGAGACGCTCACATCAAATCTCTGCTTTGAATCCATTTAGATTCAAAAGGTCTAATAAAAAACCTCTGCTATTCTAGTATACATTTTCCTATTGCCTAAGGGTTTTCTGAAAATACTAGTAATTGTCAATGTGTATGAAAACCTTAATATCTAAGCCTAATATGAAAGGCTAATATCTGAGCACTGAAACACATAAAAACATGAATTAAATTGCATTTAAAATGTAAGACACATTTTTATTTAAAAAAAAAAGGAATCTGGAAAAATAATTAAGTGATGTTATTGTCAATAATTTCAATGATACTTTGTTGGTCACGTGGTTTTGAAAACCCAACAAGACCCACTTACTGTGTATGAACCAATGATAACGAATTACATGAGTCATGAAAATGACAATGACAATAAATTAACAAAGTAGCAGTACGCAGCAGCAGGTGTGACTGGATTAAACAACATTCATGTCTATATCTTGTACTAAGGAGAATGTTAATTGGCCACTCCGTCCCGCAGGCAGGCTGGTGTGAGGAACGGGATGTTTTTTGGCAAAGCCAAACAGTTGTGTCCCTCGCTGCAGGCTGTCGCATATGATTTTGAAGCCTATAAAGAGGTGGCGCTCTCCATGTATGAGATTCTGGCAAGGTAAGAAGAACAGACTGGTCTATTTATTCTCTCATTTCTGTGTCGTTATGAGTGAAATTGCATAACGCACATCTTCTTTGTTTGTCTGCAGCTATACCCATGACATCGAAGCTCTGAGCTGTGACGAAGTGTTGATTGACGGTTCTGCTCTGTTGGCTGAGCTAGGCATCAACCCAGACGACCTGGCCAAAGCCATCAGAGCAGACATTAAGGAGAAGACGGGATGCTGTGCTTCAGTGGGCATGGGTGAGATTTTTTTTTTAATTGTATTCACACAGGATCTGGGAATGCGCCACCTTCCTTTTTTATGTCTGGAATCCTGCAGTCAAAACACACTTCCATTCAATTTAATGGGGGGTGGGTGGTTTGTGTTTTTCACACAACGCCTGTTCCGGTGTGAATATATAGCCTCATACTGCAAAAGAACAAGCCGTCTTCTGGTTTTACAAACTGAATCTGCCTTCTCTGGTCAGGGTCCAACATCTTACTGGCTCGACTCGCAACCCGTAAGGCCAAACCAGATGGGCAGTACTTCTTAAAGTCTGAAGAGGTGGATGATTTCATCAGAGACCTGTCAGTAACCAGCTTACCAGGTAGATATAACCTCACCAGTAGGACATGACCGTTAACTAGTCTTTCAGCTCCTCCGTCAAAAGTATTTGACTAAATGGAAAATGCCATTTTTTTTGCCCTAGGTGTTGGGCCTGTTATGGGCAGGAAGCTAGCTGCTATTGGCGTAAGGTCATGTGGGGATCTCCAACAGGTCTCCCTGTCTCAGCTGCAGAAGAAGTTCGGACCCCGCACCGGGCAGACCTTGTTCCGCTTCTGCAGGGGTCTAGATGACCGTCCTGTCCGCTATGAAAAGGAAAGGAAGTCCGTCTCAGCCGAGATGAACTACAACATACGCTTTACTAGGGTTAGACCTACTCTCCTCAGCTGCTGCTCTTCACTGGTCTTTCTTTATCTGTCTCTTAACCCTTTCATTCCATTGCTGTTACTAGGTTGATGAGGCGGAGTGTTTCCTGACTAACCTGTCCATGGAGGTGCAGAAACGTCTGCAGGGAGCTGGGCTGCGGGGTCGTAGAGTGACCCTGAAAGTCATGGTTCGCAAGGCGGGAGCGCCAGTGGAGTCGGCTAAATTTGGCGGTCACGGCATATGTGATAACCTGGCCAGGTAAGAGAAAAGATGCCATACAAATTCATTACTGGCTAAAAATGTCCATTCATTCAAGTCATGTCTCACTGCTGAGTTTACCCATCTCCTCCTCTGTCAGGACTGTGATGCTTGCTCAATCCACCGACAGCGGGCCGCTGATTGCCGCCGCGGTCATTAAGCTGTTCCACGCCATGAAGTTGCAGGTTCAGGATCTGAGGGGAGTTGGCATCCAGGTTCAGCTCCTTGAGGGTAATACCTCTGTCCCTAAAGACTCCACGGCCCTCCAGACACGCTCCATCAAAGACATGTTGCTAGGCCAGATATCCAGCAACAAAGGTGTGTGAAATATCTTCAGTTAATGGGTCAGTGAATGATACATTTTTAAATATGCAATCCATCTAGAATATAAAACTAGTTGACAGAATGTGTTTTGAATGTTTTAAACCTTTTCAAGAGTTAAACATGACAGTTTTGGCATTGTCCCGAATTTCTTCGTTGTTCATGCGAGTCCGTTTTCACTGTTGTAGACGCTGCCAACAAAAGCACACATCAGGAGAGGTCTCCCTGTCTCACAGTCCCGTCGCCTGGCACCTTTAATAATCCCCAATCCCCAGCTGAGCCCATCCCTGGAACAAGCAAAGAACAGCAAGCAAGCAGACAAACTCCCAAACATTCTCGAACACGTCTCAACTTCAGTATTGAAATCCCCTCCCCCTCACAGGTAGGGCCTGGGAGTGTATGTCTGATTCACTGGATGAGAAATGAGCATTGAAAACATTTTCAACACTTTTTTTTTCTTTTGTTCGTTATTATTACAAACATACCACATACTTAGATATCAGATCTAAGCAGATATCAATACAAACATTAATGTATGTACATACATGTAATATAATACAAAATCAAATTAACTTTTTCTTCCTATAGCAGAAAATAATGAAAAAAACAGACAATATTAGATTATATAATCATACAGGGTTTCCCGCACCACTTCATAGTTGAAGCGGCCACCTCTACAACAAATGCCCTCTATTTGTTGTAGAGGGGGGGGGCATTCATAGTATAATCCCATTTGGTATTGCAAGATTTGGATATTGCTATGAGCTCATCATTTATTTCAATTTGAGTATTTGCTCTTACTTTCTCAAATAAAGTTTTTTGTAAAATTGTTAGGAGTATTAAATATATAAACCAATCCGCACAGTTGTGTTCAATAACATAATTTGATTATCTTGATAATCCCAAATATTGAGAGGGGATAGAGGTAAAAGCATAGCCTGTTCAGATAATCAATGTACAACCTGCTGCGAAAAGAATGCAACAACTGGGCAATACTTGGATGAATGCATTGTTCACACATACATTGTTTCTTTATGAAACCTGAGGTGGATCGTTCTGTGTTGGAGGCTCTACCTGCGGAGCTGAGGGAACAAGTGGAGCAGTCGTGGACTCACAGAGACAGCAGAACAAATAATCGCCATTCATCCGGTTCACAGCCCCCTGCTGCTCCTCCACAGACCTCCTCTCCTAGGTCTCGTCCAGCCTCCCCTCCTCGTGCTCCTCCTGTCGCTGGACCAGCACTCTTCACTCCACCCGTTGGCATGTTGGTGCTACAGATTCCTAATGAGCCCGGGAGTCCAGGAATTGTTCTGGAGCTTCCTAATTTCTCACAGGTAAGGTTGCGTCAGGTTTCTGAGAAACACCCGTTTGTGTCTAGGAGTGCGGCTTCACTAGTCCTGACTCTCTGACCGTAGGTGGATCCAGACGTTTTTGCTGCCCTTCCCAAAGAGCTCCAGGAAGAACTGAAGTCTGCCTACAACCGTGTAACGAATGCCCAGCCTCAGACAAAAATGTGTAAGTCATGGTTTTAGTTCTCCTTTCACCAGCAGCATGCATATTCTCTAACCCTTATTTCCCCAACTTGGTGTGTCTGCAGTGGAACAGAAGAATCCACTGATGCAGTTAAGACAGTCAGTTGGTATTGGCAACGGACGGGTGAAGCGGCGCTACAAGAGGAGGAATGCAGTGAGCCCTATTAAAAAAGGTCCTTCCCCTGTTAAGAAACGTCACACAACTACCAGCCCATCCAAAACCCTACCACCTATAAAATCAATAAACCAAGTAAAGGTGAGCTTATAACTTGTTTTATACATGATGATGAGGGTCATTTGTGAGGATAGGCCATATATGACCATTCTAAAGTTGACTAGTCCCTCCAGTTCACACATGTTATCCTTCTTTTTCCCCAGACTGAAACTGGACCCTCCACATCATCCATAAAGCAGGACATCCAAGTCTCTAAATTCATTCCTCGGCCTGCTCCAGCCCTGGCTGGAGCCTGTGACCTGACAGATATTAAAACACTCTTACGGGAATGGGTCACCACCATTACAGGTAATAACAGTGAGGAGCTGTCGTCATGCCAACACATGCTGTTGCCTAGTAATGAATCAACTCCACAATAAGTTGATAGTACTAATGAAAAAGACTTGGGCAATATCCAGAATTTAATATCACAATGTCAAATGTCTAAATTTTATTTCAGTTATTTTCTCTGCAGGCTAGACTTTACAAGAACTGCAGACATGCAGTTTTCTGAGTTTGTTCCAGATATGTGGAGAATAAAACCTGAACATAAAGTTTTATATTACCACACCCCAGGGAACATTGGAAAGTAGGCAAAGCAGTGAAACAAAGTTTGGCCACACAGCAGGGCAGACTGAGTAAAACTGTGAAAAAATCAATCAAATTAACTAAAAAATCAATATAGATGAGTTACTCTGACATTGTATATTAATTAATTTTAATTAGAACCCATGGAAGAGGACATCCTGCAGGTGGTGACCTACTGCACTGATCTGATTGAGGATAAAGACCTGGAGAGGTTGGATTTGATTATAAAATATATGAAAAGGTGAGTACAGTTTCACCTCCTGTTCTCCTGTCTCCTTTGCATCCTTTAATTTGCATCTTGATCTTGTCTCTGCAGGCTTATGCAGCAGTCAGTGGAGTCTGTTTGGAGTATGGCATTTGACTTCATCCTAGACAACGTGCAGGTGGTTGTGCAGCAAACTTATGGTAGCACCCTGAAGATAGCATGAAGGAGGGCTCCATTTCTCAACTTTTAACCTTTCGTACTATCACTTTTTTCCGTTTTGTTCTCTTATATTGTTTGGCCAAAGGAATGACATCGAAATGATCATTTCTCACATGTCTGTGGAAGGAATTCTGCAAAACTTTTCTCATTGATTACACTGTCAGCCTGCCAAACTAAAGACTTCACACATAACACTATAAGAAAAAGTTACAAGAACCATAAAAGTATTTGTAGAATACATAGTGTTCTATACTCACTCCTTACAAGACACATCTTGCAAATAGGACAAAATAAATGCATTTAGGATATACTAACCAAAACAAGGAACAGTGATAATCATAGCAGCTTGTTACAGATTGATCATTTTTTGTGTGGAATTCTTTTAGTGCTAAACTGTTTTTAAACAAGCCAGGACTTGCCACATTTTTAATTTCCTTTCTCGGTATGTAGACCATATTCTATATAGCAGTCAACTTACCCTATGTTTGTATGTTGCTACAAAAGCACATTATTAGAATATTTTTTTTATTCATCCATCAGATAATGCCAGTATAGGTTGAACATAATGACACTGTTGAAAGTTGAAAACAATCATACAAGACTAATGAAAACCCAGAAACAGAAGGAATTCAAAATGCATGTTTTAATTTGGTGCTTCATGCCACTAGGACTGATGTGAAATATCTACAACTGCTGTGTCACAATATACTCTGCTGCATACAGTTGTATCTTTGTTTCTTATCTCTTGCAAAAAAAAGTGCCAAACCTTATCGTTATAGTATGTAAATAATGTTTTTAAAGATACTTGTTAAAAGTTTTAAAAGAAAAGATGTATGTAGAGGACTGACCTCTTGTATTGTTTACATGTAGTGCATTCTTAGTAACTGTCTTTAAATTGTAGACCTTCTTGCTCTTTAATTGTTTCTCTAAGTGTTCGAATATGGAAATCGGAAGCTGGCCAAAGCACTTCATATGAGGTTAACTGTTGATTCTCAGTAGCACTCTGATTTGGGAGGATGTTGACAGGGGTTATGGCAATCAATAAGTAGCCTATGCATTTTCTTTTTCGCTAATATTTGAAATGTTCCATGAAGATAATGTAACATTTCATAAAGCCTTTGTATATCGAAGGATTCTTGGTATTCTAGTGTGTTTCCAACCTAGTTACCAATTTCATAAATATTGCTGAAATAATGCTGGATTTGAATAGGAACAGGTGATCTGATTTTTAACTTTATAACCCATCTCGTGTACCCGTGTACATTTTGTATGGTTTATGGATACATCATTGTATTTCCGTGAAGTTGGCATTCATGAGTGGTGACAAGAAAAGTAGTCAGCAGGTGCAGCTGGCTGGTTCCTGATCTCGCCACACAAGACAAGTTGCTTGTGTGGTTGAAAAGTTTGTTCAAAATGGTATCCCTATATGCAAACCAAATCAATGTCATTTTTAACCTGTTGCAATGAATGTAATTCAAACATGTGCAAGTCTTCACTCACTTTTAAGAGGTTGCTTCTCCTCACCTATCATATCTTTACTAAAGTTGAATGGCCAGAAATTAAAATTGGCCAGTCTTGTCTTACTGGCTTGTGCCTGAAGACCTGAAGCTGTGAACTTGTTTGTAAGTTTTCTAAATCTTGATAATAAACTGTAAACGCTGTATGAATTTATTTGTCCTTCGTCATTTTTTGAGGTCTCAACTATAGCATGGTAGAGGGATGTAATCAATATAACATTAGTAAGAGTATTATTTCTTAAATACCTGTACTATTTATCGCTTTGGTCTCATTTATTGTTGCATTCTTGCAGGCTTGAAATCTAGATTTAGTTGCTTTTATTAAATTAATATTTTTTTGTAAGCCAATCAACATAAAAATTGCCTCAAGAATGTCAGGAACTGCAGCCACATTTCTTATTAACAGAAAGAGAACACATTAAGCACTCTACTCTAAAATGTCATTTTTACATATATTATGCATCTGTGTAAAAGTTCATTGTATTCAAATTTCTCATGTAAGATATAGTGGTCATCTTTAAAATCACATTTCTTGAATACAAACAGGTCTGAATAGAGAGAGGATAAATAATGATTAAATAGACAATTAGAGATCAACTTAAAAAATAGTTTTACATATAAATGAATAATACAATATGTAGTGCAGGGTTTGTAAGCATTAAACACCTCGGTCTTTAAAACATCTGATTTTAATTAACTGCTTATCAAGCAATTGAAGGCTATCAAAGCTTTGTCTATTTTATGTATTTTTGATTTTGGGTAGATAAACACGGACATCTTGGATTGCGATCAGTAATATATCAATATAGGATGTCTATGTAGATAACGCTGGTCCACACTCCAACACAATAGATGGCGCTAATGCGCCCTAACGTTGGTTGTTATCCGCAATAAAACAACAAAATAGGGGGGGAAGCGCTGGTGGAGTTACGTCATATCCGGCTGTAGCCGCAGCTCTAGACAGTTTGCATTTCGCGCACGAACGGCAGCAGGTAGTTATCTATTATATATTATATTGTATTTACTTCATTTCCACATATCATAAACATTTACTTTCATCTCATATGTTGATTTAGTTACGTTGTTGTCATGACTGGGCGGGTTTGGGGAGGCTCCGCGATAATTACTGTAACGTCTAAGAACACGATAAGCTATAATGTTAGCAGGCTATATTAGCAGGCTAGCCTAGCAGCCTAACAAAAGATTCTAACATGCACATCACATTCTCGCTGACAAGTTAATGCGTAGTTACAGCTTGTTTATTGAATAGTTGTACATTAGGGGGGGGCGGAATGACGAACCAAACAACGGTCGTAACCTGGTCTGTTGAGGCCGGCTACAACCGGCAGAAAGAAGGCGTTGCCATGGCTTTGTCTCTACTCATAGTCATCGTGACTGTCAAGTGACGATTAGCCCTTAATTATTTAGATAAAATCTGCTTTGCTCGTGTTATTATAGGTGACAACCAGGCAAAATATATAATAAAAGGATTATTTTTAATAATCATGAGTATGTAGACTTGTCACGATATCTGTTGTAGGACGTTATGTTGTTCCATAAGTAACTGCGTTAAAGAACGTCGTCATTTCAGTACAACGCAAGTACATCCTTTCCAAGAACCACGAATTGCAAAATTGTTTAAACGTTAATGCAGTAAAAACATTCTTATGGTAATAATTGTTACAGTATTACGCATTACATTAGTCCAGTCTTGAGGATATGAAGGCATGGACAGGTTTCTCTGTATTTGACATGTTATTGCCTTTTAGAGCTGGTTTTGTTGTTAGAAGTTATGCACAGATTTTATCAGTCATCAAGTCCGGGAAGGGTCAACCCTAACTTTAAGGGCTGAGGTGAGGTATGGAGGGTGATGTCTGAATTAAGTGCCATAATGGTGACTCAATACATTTTAATGAAGTTTTACCAAACACTTGCCCCTACAACTGTCATAAGTGTTGTGTTATCTGATGCCATTTTTATGCTCTCCGTTCTCTCCTCCGCAGGCTTAGAGAAAAAGCATCATCCTGAGCAGGCAGCCATGGCTACCCAATCAATGGATATAATCACAAAGGTTTTGGAGCAGTCCGCCAAGGTGATGGAGGAGCAGGTGGATGCACAATTGAGTAAACTCAATGAAATGGATGAAGATGATCTGGAGAGACTGAAGGAAAGGAGGTTGGAGGCACTGAAAAAAGCCCAGAAACAGAAGCAGGTACTCAGGCCTTTTTCTATACCTGTTACACACTCATTGCTGCCTGACATATCATTCTGCTTTACTGCATTTGACTCCCATTGCATATAGTATCATCTTAGCAGTGGAGTAAATACATTTGTTACAGCAGCTGTGACTTTTAACAGCTGCATAACCATATGGATCCATGCAACTGTGTAAATGGACATGTATCTCAAACCCTGCAGGATTTGTTATTGAACGTTTCGGGAAAGTAATTTGGCGTTTTGCTACTAATGAATGTCCTGCACGGTTTTTTACACCAACTCTTTCACTTGAAGTTATACCTTGGTTTCCACTGCCTGCTCAGATGAAAAGCCAATTTTTCTGCTCTCTGAGACACTTCATATAGTTGCTTACCTCAGTTCTTTATTTTTAAGGAATGGTTGTCCAAAGGCCATGGAGAGTACAGGGAAATTCCAAGTGAGAAAGACTTTTTCGGTGAGGTGAAGGACAGCAAGAATGTTGTCTGCCATTTCTACAGAAGTTCCACCTTCAGGTAAACCCAAAGCATATTGTGATAAAGATCATTATTTTCTGTAAAGTACTGCTAAACATTAGACTTTCATATATTTTAGATTCGTTACACACAGCTGAAGTAGTTCAAGCCTTTTATTGTTTTAATATTGATGATTTTGGCAAAAAAGTAAAGAAGAAACAAAAATTCCTATCTCAAAAATGTCATATTTCATCCAACCAATAAAAGAAAACCCCAAAAAAAGACTTTTTTCAGTTTTTAATACAGAAAAAGTCAACCTTCAAATAACGGCGACGTGGCATGGAGGCAATCAGTCTGTGGCACTGCTGAGGTATTATGGAGGCCCAGGATGCTTCAATA
The DNA here is from genome assembly GCA_036785175.1 of Eupleurogrammus muticus. NCBI lineage: Eukaryota > Metazoa > Chordata > Actinopteri > Scombriformes > Trichiuridae > Eupleurogrammus > Eupleurogrammus muticus. Next base: position 19,714,350 of record JAYKQN010000001.1, read on the forward strand.
GCAGCTTTATGCTCATCCACAGTCTTGGATCTGGCGTCTCAAATTTCTCTTCACAATATCTCACAGTTTCTTTATGGGGTTTAGGTACTAATACTGTATACTACTAATACTATGGTCAGTAAACCATTTACCAGTGGTTTTGGCACTGCGAGCAGGTGCCAGGTCGTGCTGAATAATGAAATCTTCATTTCCATAAAGCTTTTCAGCAGAAGGAAGCATGAAGTGCTCTAAAATTTCCTGATAGCTATCTGCATGGACCCTGCCCTTGATAAAACACCAGTGGACCAACACCAGCAGCTGACATGGCACCCCAGACCATCACTGACTCTGGGTACTTAACACTGGGCTTCAGGCATTTTGGCATTTCCTTCTTCCTAGTCTTCCTCCAGACTCTGGCACCCTGATTTCTGAATGACGTGCAAACTTTGCTTTAATCGAATCGAAAATAGTACTTTGGTTCACTGAGGTCAGGCGCATCTGCCGCTGTTTCTGGTTCAAAAGTTGCTTGACCTGGGGATTGCAGCACATTTAGCCCATTTCCTGCACATGCCTGTGCACGGTGGCTCTGGATGCTTCTACTCCAGACCCAGTGCACTGCTTCCACAGGTCCCCCAAAGTCTGGAATCGGCCCTTCTCCACAATCTTCCTCAGGGTCCGGTCACCTCTTCTCGTGCAGCATTTTCTGCCACACATTTTCCTTCCCACAGACTTCCCAATGAGGTGCCTTGATATAGCACTATGGGAACAACCTATTCGTTCAGAAATTTCTTTCTGAACATGTTGATTTCCTTGTCACTTTTCCACCATTAATGTGGAACTACAAGTAGCTGCCCGTCCTGCTCCTGCCCTGCATGTTTAAGAAGCTCCTGGCCTGCACCTGATTATAGTTATCAACTCGTTATCAAGTATTTTATGCTTATCAAAGGCTTGATAATGAGTTGATAATTACAATTGGGTTTGTCTGTTTGAGGGGATTGCTACAACATTCAGGGCAGTAGCTCTCCAAAGTCACAATTTAGTTGATTATGCAGGAAGCATGTGATTTGTCAAATTCCTAGTGTAAAATCAGCTGTGTGAAGAACATTAAACCTGACTTCTAAAAGTATTTTCCATTACTTTAGGGGAGGGAAAAAAAGACATAAGCTCCATTTATTTTCAAAAAGTCAAGAGATTTTATGTACATTTGAATTATTCACCAGATTTGGGACCATGCTCAGGCTCAATAGCCTTGGGTTTTACAGGTTGGAGGAGGCGATGTATAATCAGCTCTCCTTTGGTGTTAATATAGGTGTCGGCCATGTCCTCTTCAGTAGGGAGACCAAAGGGAGTCTTCAGGGGCTGGATCCTGAATCCACAGAGATGATGGAAGGACAAAAAAGGCAGAAAAATATAAATTCTGTTTAAATGTCCCATCAATGAGGTGCCTTGATACAGCACTCTGGGAACAGCCTATTCGTTCAGAAATTTCTTTCTGTGTCTTACCCTCTTGCTTGAGGGTGCCAATGATGGCCTTCTGGACAACAGTCAGGTCGGCAGTCTTACCCATGATTGCGGTTTTGAGTAATGAACCGGGCTGGGAGTTTTTAAAGGCCTCAGGAATCTTTTGCAGGTGTTAAGAGTTAACTCGAGGAGTTTGGGGTTTTCATGAACTGTATGCCAAAATCATCAGTATTAAAACAATAAAAGATCTGAAACATTTCAGTTGGTGTGTAATGAATCTAAAATATATGAAAGTTTAATTTTTATCATTACATTATGGAAAAGAATAAATTTTATCACAATATACTTATTTTTTGAGGACTTGTACTATCTAAAAACTGTTTTGATAATTGAGTCATTGTTTAATATTTTATCCTTAAATGCTGACAAGTTTTTTGTTTAATCTTCACAAATTGAGATTTGATGCATCCTTCATTATACATTATAGCAAAATAAATATTTCAGGGTTTGGTAAAGTTGGTTGGAAAAATCTAATTAACTAATAACAGAAATGTATTACTGTTTGTTGAAATTTTATAGACCAAACCATTAATTAATACAATACCAGAAAAGGAAATAGTGGCTTTTCAACTATTTTATTTGTCACTTTAAGCAGTCAGTGCAGTTACTGTAGCATTGTTAAGAAGATTTTAATTTTACTAGGGGTGCCTAATCCTGCTCCTGGAGAGCTACTGCTCCACATATTTTAACAATCTTCTTCTGGTAGTTTTACTATATTGTCACCAGCCTAACAGTTTTTTTTCTGTTGTCCATTTCTTGCATATAGATGTAAGATTCATGACAAACATTTGGCCATCTTGGCAAAGAAGCACCTGGAGACCAAATTTATCAAACTGAACGTAGACAAGGCTCCATTTCTGACAGAGAGGCTGCGGATCAAGGTCATTCCTACACTGGCCCTGCTGACTGATGGAAAAACAAAGGACTATGTGGTCGGATTCACTGACCTGGGAAACACGGATGAGTTTTCCACAGAGATGCTTGAGTGGAGGCTTGGCTGTGCTGACGTTATTAACTACAGGTAAACATAGACTCCCTCTTCCACTTTTTAAACGCATAATAGCTGTAGAATCATAGTAATGTACTTATAAAATAACAATATTTTTACACTGTTTCTTTCCTGTTCTAGTGGTAACCGGCTGGAGCCTCCTACAATGACACAGAGGTCCGGCACAAAGTTCACAAAAGTGGAGAAGAAAACCATCAGAGGAAGAGGTTACGACTCTGATTCTGATTCTGAAGATGACTAAAAATATTTACAGATGTCTGGTTTCTTCTCTCAGGGCTACCTCATTAAAAACAGACAGCCCAATTTTCTTCTTCTTTCCTCGGTGACTTATCACATTTTTACCTAATTTTATTTACTAGGTTTAAAATACATTTACGAAATCACATTTTCCAGCCTTATTTCATGAATTTTCTACCATGTTTTTCTATTTGAATAATTACAGTTAAAAATATGCACTTCCATGGTGGAAGCCAACATGAAACATTACACAAGAAATTGTAAAGGGTGATTATCTGAGTCCAATAACTATTTGCTTTTTTATTGTTGATTTGTCTCTTTAAAGGATTAAATAATCTTATCTTAAATTACAGATTTCGTAATGTAGGTCAGTGGGTTTTTTTTCCTCCATACTTTCTTGTAACTGTGTGGGACTGATCTAAAAGAAACATTAGCTGCGATTACATTAGAGTTGTTCATAATGACTAATCTAATGTGAACGTAGCCCATGATGCATGTGAGTGGAAAGATCATCGATTGCCATCAAAATACATTTTTACACATTACATTTCCATGTAGCAAGAGTGTGACCTAACCAATGCAAATTTAATAAAAACATAAAAGCATTTGTTAAAATGTGTTTCTTTGATACATTTGAATGACACTGCCATTTATACTTTTAATAGTAATGTTAAATCTATGTTTCACATAGTGTTCAAACACTTTGACACAAGCAACCTGAAAAAACAAAAGTTATCAAAAGTGGATTAAGACGGCTGTCTTGAATTACGGTAGCATTGGCCTTGCAGATGTGTTTGAGATTTTTCCAGAGGGAGAATAGCTGCAGCAGCCTGCAGTTTAGAGCTTAGTTCTGAGGAGTTGTAATTGCTTTGAACAGGCAATTTTAAACCAAAACTATTGGAACATTTCTATTTTCTTTGTGCATTGCATTGGAAGAGTAGTCATTATCAAAAGTAGTTATATTTTTTTAAGTAGGCATGTTGATTTCCTTGTCACTTTTCCACCATTAATGTGGAACTACAAGTAGCTGCCCGTCCTGCTCCTGCCCTGCATGTTTAAGAAGCTCCTGGCCTACACCTGATTATAGTTATCAACTCGTTATCAAGTATTTTATGCTTATCAAAGGCTTGATAATGAGTTGATAATTACAATTCTGTTTGTTTGAGGGGATTGCTACAACATGCAGGGCAGTAGCTCTCCAAAGTTACAATTTATTTGATTATGCAGGAAGCATGTGATTTGTCAAATTCCTAGTGTAAAATCAGCTGTGTGAAGAACATTAAACCTGACTTCTAAAAGTCTTTTCCATTACTTTAGGGGAGGGAAAAAAGACATAAGCTCCATTTATTTTCAAAAAGTCAAGAGATTTTATGTACATTTGAATTATTCACCAGATTTGGGACCATGCTCAGGCTCAATAGCCTTGGGTTTTACAGGCTGGAGGAGGCGATGTATAATCAGCTCTCCTTTGGTGTTAATATAGGTGTCGGCCATGTCCTCTTCAGTAGGGAGACCAAAGGGAGTCTTCAGGGGCTGGATCCTGAATCCACAGAGAGATGATGGAAGGACAAAAAAAGGCAGAAAAATATAAATTCTGTTTAAATGTCCCATCAATGACCACACAAATACTGCTAATTGATACATAATGTTTATCTGTTCCTTTCAAGACAAGTTATGATTTTTCATATGAATCTTACCTCACAAGGTGCTTGATGGCTCTGAGTTTAAAATTGACTCCAGGTATATTTTTGTGAATCACAGGGTCATGTAACTAGAGACATTAAAGAGACCAGTGTCAAAAGAACAATTTTAGTTTACCACCGAACCAAAAGGTATTTGTTGTGTACCTTCAGTAGAACAAAACTTACCTTTCTAAGCCCAAGGTCACTCACAAGCTTTTTCTCCCAGTACGGCCTTCGTACAAAGCTTCGAACACGCATCACTATGTGGAGTTTATGGGGCTGATGGGGGTTACCACCATATTTCTCGTGATCCTTTGATCTCATTTTAAAATACTGTTAAGAGACAGATTTGATTATGACAGCAGGGTGTAAGAGTTGAAGCTATATTTCAACCATTCATGATTGTATCCATATTCCCATAGCCTAAAAAAAAAAACTGAATTTGGTCACATCCCGTTCCTGTTTCCCCTAAGTTACCAAAAAGTAGAGAGTAGACAGTACACTTTATCCTGCTACAATATCATTACATGCCAAGAAACCAGGATTCCATGCATTTTTAATTTGATTAATCAAATTGCTAATTTCGAGTTAAAGCAATTTGATTAGTCAAATTGAAATGATTTAAGTTGCGAAAACTAGATTTTAACTCAGGTTGCAGTTATTGTATTAATAAATAATTGTTGCAAATTCCTAAACATATTTGCAATAAAAATGTTGTACAACAATTAGACATGTGGCAAACCTGAGGCCTCTTGGAGCCACAGGGCCATTTCCCTCTTTTCTCGTTGGTCATCAACTATTACCTTTTGTGGGATTCCTGATTTGGTGAACTGGCTGCGTACTGGAACAACCGCGGCACTAGGTGTAGGCGCAGTCTTCATCACAATCTGTGAACATACACAAGATATACAAATAACACATTGTTAGGAACATAGTGTGGTGTTATACCTCAGGATTAAATCTAACTTTTACCCATAATGTAGATACAGTGTCGTGTAAGCTTGTGCAATATAACTAATTATATACATTTTTCAATTGGCCTCATATAATTGTATTTCTGTTCTTGTTTTGGCTGTATGCCTGAGTTCTGTGTCTTCTTGTACTTTTATTACCAATACTGTGTGCATTACACGTATAAAAGAAGGCATATCGTTATATATTAATATATATTATATATTATAATATATTTAGGTACAAACAGGAAGGTGATAAAACGTGCGTAGATGTAAAGTGGGATGTGCACGTGACCTACCTATAATATATGAATCCATATCTATAGTATGTGTATGGATCCACGATTAGGGACATTATATCACACGATCTACTTACCTTTGCTGTTAAAGAGCTCAAAATGCGACACAGTCCCGACATGTTTTACTATTGGGTTCCTCCACAAGTACAGACCAAGGTTACAGCCCCAGCATGCGGAGAAATAAGCGAACGTGTCGTACGTAACAAACGGTTATGACATCAAAAAATGCGAAACTATGTTCAGAATATATCAGACAAACGTACAACATAAATTCACTATCTGATACATAACAGCGAATGCAACTGTTCACGTTGAAGTCACGATAAACCGCTCTCCTCCATGGATGTTTCCACCTGAAGCGCCCGTGTTATATCGGAACTGCATCGACATAACATAGGTTCCGTCACTAAGGTTCCTATAATAAATACATTAAAAAAGCTTTATCTGACATTTTAAATGGGAGAAAATACTATTGATGTTGTTATATAGAATACGTTATAATATCGCAGCATTTAAAATGTAGGTGCAACCATTATTAGGCAGCGGTTACGTTTCTCCGGGAGTTATTTTTGTGGCGCACCTATGTAGCCAGTGGGGTAAGTTTCGTTTCACCACTTCTGTCAGCGACTTCTCGGCCAATAGTTTTAGCATGAAATCGTTATTAGTGTTCTAGAGGCCATTAAAAAGTTGAAGGTACGAGGCGAAAAATGTCTCAAAATCACGTGTCAGGGATGGAGGCGTCCGCCGTCTCTGTCCTGAAGCGGGCGGTGGAGCTGGACCAGAGCGGCCGCTTCCAGGAGTCCCTGGTCTGCTACCAGGAGGGGATCCAGCTGCTGATAGACGTGCTGAAAGGTCTCTATCTTCCACTCTAATATAGATCATACAATGGGAACAGGAATTGTGTCATGTTTCTGTCTCTCCCCGGTCAGCAGCTGTGAAAGATGACTCCAAGAGAGGGCACTACAGAGACAGGATAAAGGGCTACATGGACAGAGCCGAGCAAATCAAGGCTCATGTCAACCAGATGAAAGAAGGTAGTTATCACAAGAACCCACATATAACACAGTACGCATTCATTCACGTATATGCTCTGTATTCATTTAGACGTAGGCATTTATGTAGCATCATAGAATGATATTAATGTGTAATAGATTATTTCCCTACATAGTGAATATGAGGCGTTCATAGCCTCTGTGAGTCTGAGGCATTGGGGAATTTGTCCAGGTGTCAATAAACCTTTGATTCCATTTTTTGTGGTGATTTTATTACAAATATTATGTGTAAAAAAAATGCACCACGTAAGCAAAACGAGAGCCTGTACGCACACAGAAAATTGTCGCTTAACAAGATGAGAAAGTCAAAAACCTTTTAAAACACAGTTTTAAAGAAGCATTCATCAGTTCTATCAAAATGTACATTTTGTGTTTATATTGATTTCTTGTCATTTAAAAGTTTAGAAGTTGATATTATGTTTTCCATTAAAAAAAACTTTTTAGGAGAGTTTAACTATCTGGTACCAATTTTTTAAAGGTTTAAACTCCAGACTAAAGGTTTTTATCAGACAAACATCTGTATTGCATATATAAATGGAAAAAAAACACATATGTAAAGGAAAATTATACAAGCTACCATATATGGCATACCCCTAAAAAAATTATCTTCTTGAATATGTAATTCAACTATCCAAACATCAATTTTGCATCAAATTTAGAGGATTAAACTTAAACCTAACCTAACCCTAACCCTAACCCTAACCCTAACCCTAACCCTAACACTGCACTGCTAGTTTATAAGTCTTAGATGAAGAAATGGCCACTTATGCCATGAGTCCTATACTAGGTCAATGTCGAAGACGAAATGTTTAGATATATTTCCATAGTTTGTTTATTTTTATTTATATCAATCCCTTTTTTAGTTTCTTTGTTTCTTATTTATTTTATTTAGTCTAATCTTGAAAGGATTGTCAACCTATGACTTGCCTTAATTGGAGATAAGTATGAACAAGTTCTGTGTGCTTTATTTCTTTCCCTGCACTGCAAATGTTGCCACTTCTAATAATATATAATAAGAAGAATAAGGAAACTAAAAAGGAAGGGCTGTAACTAATGATAATTTTCCCACTATCCCTTTTTCCTGTTTCTGTTCAGATGGGAAGTACCATGAGCAAATAAGAATAGCAGGGGATGCCACTGGTTACAGCTATGAGACTCTGTTCAAGCCCTACATCAGCAGTGCACTGACAGAGGTGTGGGTGGAGGACCCATACATACGGCACACTCACCAGGTAGCAACGCTTTCTTCATCCCAGAGATCAGGGCTGCCCAACCCTGTTCTTGGAGAGCACCCTGCATGTTCTAGGATTTTCCCCACTCAAACACATCTGAATTTATTTATTTACTTCTTATCAAGCAACTGAAGCTTGTGCAGGGCTTGATAACAAGTAAATAATCTGAACTAATTCCAAATGTGATAGCTAGATGGTATACACCCCATGACCCCATTTAGTTTATATATAAAATAATAATGAACTTTATTTAGATACCACCTTGATGCCATGAAACTTTTAGCAGTCTCAACTCTTTCATTTTTCTCTCTTCCCAATATTCTGAATAAAAGACAACCTTTGGTCATGTGACCTTATAATTGTATGTCCTTCCAAAAAAAAAGCCTCCTTTTCACACCTAACTGTAAAACAGATTTTATATCACAGCAACATTATGCAAAAGATAATTAACACTAAAAATAATGGAAACAAACACTTAATCTAATGCTCTCTTAAAGCATTACATCTTAGAATGTTAATTTCAACATAAAAGTGTTATTAAATGATAAATGGCTTTCTTTCCTATACAGTTGTACAACTTCCTGCGGTTCTGTGAAATGCTGCTAAAAGCATCCTGCAAAGTGAAAAGGATCCATCTCCTCACTTCGCGGGATGAAGTAGGTTATTTCACCCATATGTTCATATTATGTAATGTATGAATAGCAGCCACAGCAGTTCGTTCTCTTGGTCTGCGCTGCTTCATTTTCCTGCCACTGAACCTGTCCTGCAGGCGGATGATGGCCAACAGAGCAGCGCCCTGGCTGAGCTGAAAGACAGTCTTAGTGCACAGGGGGTGACTCTGGATCTGCAGTACTCATCCACGATCCATGACAGGGAGATCAGGTACAGTGGCAGGTTTTCTGCATTTAAAGGACCTTTATTGATATGCAGTATGAGGATTTCATACTAGTTGTAATTAACATATTTTTAGGTTTGACAATGGTTGGATCATCAAAATAGGAAGAGGGCTGGATTACTTCAAGAGACCTAAAGTAAGTCTTCATTCTTACATTTTATATATACATATAAATATCCATACAGTATATACATTTATTATTCATCCCAGTATTTCCATCATGGTCAGATTTTTTTATTCTAATGTCTATTAATGGATAGTTGTTTACTTCCATTCCTAAGACATGTTAATTTTTGTCCCCCAGGGTCGATTCTCCATTGGATATTGTGATTATGACCTCAGGCAATGCCTGGAGACCTCCGTAGATATCTTTCACACTAAACACACAAAAACTCTCTGAGATTCATGAATATATATATATATATATATATATATATATATATATATATATATATATATTTTTTTTTTAATTTTACTATCGAGTCACATCTGCTGCTGTCTTTCATTTGCCTTAAGTTATAGGAGCATGTGGTGACTTTTGTCACAATAATGTAATGGACCAATTTATTTTATGGGTTTTACAATGTGCCTTCTTACACAAGTTTGTCTTTAATACAGCCAGTGTGATGAAATATTCAATATTTATGAGATGTCGTCATTGTTTTTGTTTTGGTCATCTGTATTTTGATATGTAAATGATGCTTTCAAGTGATCTTTTCTAATAATTTTTCTTCTGTTTTTCTCTAAATGGGGGGGTTTATAGGTCTGTGGTTATCCACAGGTAATGTGGCATACTGCCATCTGGTGGACAAATATCTTAAAACTAATAAAAGTGCTTTTAATAATATCTTAAAGCCACTTTATATTTTACCCTTTTTTTCACACTGTTTATCCAGTTACTTGCAGTAATAAGGACAAATAATCTCTAAATTCATGCATTAAACAAAACAGATCAAACACTCCAGCATTACATCTGGATTATCAGCATGTGACACTGGACTGACACACAATTTACAAGATGTCCGCACGACTGCAGTCATAGACATTGAACTCTGGAAGCAACAAACTGAAAACTCAACCTTCGAGGAAACCTGACTCCACTTATCAGGCTCACTAAGGAAAAGGGACTACACCTTTATCTGACAAGTGAAGCGCCCTGAGCAAATCAGTAGATATGAAGTGGGTTTTGCTGCAGGGAATACTGTTGGGAGTAGTACTTTAGTACTAGTAACACCCACAGGAGCTAAGGGGAGAATCTTTTCCTTCTCCCTGAACACAATGTTTAGGTCCAACATTTCCCTCTTCTCGAAAAATGAAGGACAAATACTATAACGAGCTTGAGGCGACTCTAAAAACATCCCTAAAAAGAACAGCTTCACAGACCATGACTCCTGACCATCTTGCTCATGACACTATTATAAAAATGGGTAGTGTCTTCTTGAGTTCTGCAGATACAATAATCTATGTATTATCAACTCTTATTTTCAGAACAACAGTGTGTCCTGGAAACACCTGGTCTGTTCACTGGTACCACCTGGACCTGATCTTAACATAACATGCTGATCTCAGAGGCATCCTCCAAACCCACAGCTTCCACAGTGCAGAATGTAACATAGACCACCCCCTCGGGTGCTGCTGAGCCGAGATACAAAAATATTCACATAGCCAAACCAAAAGGAGCCCCTTGCGCTGACAGCAGAAAAATAGCTGATTTAACCAAAGCTGCATCCGTTCTCTCTGCCCTGAAGGAATCCTTCCTTTACTAACCCCAATCTCACTCCGTACTGGGATAGTTTACGGTTCACCAAAACACAACTCTGGACAGCTTTTAATAAAAAGCTGAGGTTTTAAAGCTAATTCAATGAAATTGGCACCAATTTTGGAAGAAAAAGGCATTCCTCTCACCGACTACAAATGTAACCCAAAGATACAACCCTTCATGCCTTCAAAACCTCAAGAAAGATAGTCCAGCAGGCCTTACGACGCTATGCCAGTAGCTGCTGCCTACAGCTTTGCAGCAACATCCAGTCAGCTGCTGACACAGGCAACATGAGAGGCATGTGTGACGGCATCAAAAAGGCACTCAGCCCATCACCATCACCCCACATTCACACAGTTCAAATCAGCCTCAGGAGAAACCCTTGCTGACCACTCCAAACAACTAGAACTACGCTGCACTTTGTGCCAAGAGGGACAAGACTGTCTGTGATGCATCACATCATGTAGGGCATCAACACCTAGAGCTACATGGAACCAACAAGTACAGAGATAAGCAAAGCAATCACTCTAAAGTGTGGAAAAGCACCAGGCTTCAGGTGCACAACATCCAGTGGGAAGCTTGTTATTCTCTACATGCTCCTCTGTCTGTGCTGAAGGGAAGGGGCCATCCTGCTGGACACAGTAATGCTAATATTGTCACTCTGAACCAGAACTGGGGAGACGGAGCCACTGTAATAACTAATGTGGCATCACTCGTAAATTATTTACAAGGGTTGTACTAAACGGACTCCTCACAGACAACCTTTACCCAGAGGCCCAACCAGACACATGGTTCCTCTCAGACCACTCCTAAATCTGGTATGGTGTCAAGCAGGAATGCACTTTGGTGCCCACATTCTTTGAGATATTCTTTTCCTTCTGCAGCAAGCCTTTAGAACATCACCAGAGGGGGTCTACCTACACACAAGGACAGATGGTGATCTATTTCACTTTGCTTGATGCTAAAACAAAGGTCAGACCACTCATCACCCGGGACACAGCAGTGGTAGCACACTCACAGGTCTACCTGCAAACCCTCACAGACCATTTCATCCAAACACACCAACACTGAACTCAGCAGATGTATCAACAGGGTGTCTATGGTCTCCTAAGACTGCGATGATGATGATAATATGTGTTGCATTATAGCAGCGATATATTCAAATCTTACAAAATGTTGTGTTGCAAATTACCGTAAATACCAAATAAGTCATTTACACACCTGGGCACTTCAGTGATTGAAATAAATAAACGCTCCGACCGTTAATTGGTATTTTACGACAGTAAACTATGCTTGAGCAGGAAGTATTGTACTTGAGCATAATTCAGAGGTACGTTCTTTTTCCTATTGATTGATTCACTATTTTATAGGGAAATACTGTATTGTCTGCAATGCCAGACATGTGGGGTTACTGTACAGAATCTATTTGGTTGATTACATTTTAATGCTTTTCTGCTGTTTGCTCTAAGCTCATAATTTCTAAACTGCCTATAAATAGTTGTCAGGTGGTGTGAGGAAATATGGTTTATACATTAACACGCAGCATTCTTTTGACGGCATAAAAGGGCCAGGAATGTAGTTAATGGTTAATGTAAAACTGTGGTCAATAATTACAATGAAATCTAGAATCCATTGTGTTGATATCCTTACTGCTGAAGGTAAAAATATTTAAATACATCAACTGCTCATACTTAGATGTAGATTTATAAAACTGCAATAGAAATTTCATTTTCATGGGAAATTGTTTGCATGAATTACCCACACAAGTTCAAACACCTCTGGGATCAGATTATCTATCGGCCTTAATCACAACATGCGTAGTCCTCATCTGCATGGGCTCGGAGAGGAAGAAATCATAATCCATCAGAAAAACCACATGAACCACTGATGACCATACCTGTAACAAACATCAGTTACTCATTTTTTCCTTGAGCCAAAGAAAGAGAGCCTACAAAGCCAGCATCACTTAGTGCTATAAACAGGCTGGAACATCAGCGGAAACCCATTATAATATAAAATAAGATTACATGACAATACTGCCCTTTGTTTGTAGATTACAGACAATAAATGAATAAATGGAGGAAATTAAGAGGAAACACTTCCCAGTCTTGTCTGTCACAGCAGTCTATTTAACATGTTGTTGGTGGTTTGTTACACGTAATCCAAATGTCACCAGCTGGATTTATATCCTGGTGGGAGAGATAAGGATTTGTGCGATGAGGTGCCTCATCAAAGAAGCTGTTGGTTACACATTCAGATTTAAAAAAATGTGGCTGCAAAGGTGCCCTGCCCTCCCTCATAGATTTTAGCCCAATGGCCTAGATAGTGCTCCGATCTCAGAATCCTATCCCGTGTGAGCGTTCGGAGCGTTCGGATCATGTTACTGATTGGAATATGTGTGTGGGAGCTGTCATCTGTCTCTCAAGTCATTTTTATTCTTTTTATTGGCATTTTTACAGTTGACCATAAAGAAAAAAGTACTTAGCTACTGATGAATTTTATGTTTAAAAAATCCTCCAAGCCCTGAACACACACACCTCTATAGCTATTACAGAATGTTGTAAAAGATAGCTTCAAGGTACATTTTGAGTTGAATGCTACATTTCTCCAGGACTGTGAGATTACCGGGTTAATGGTTATTAAATTTAAACTTTCACTCCAAGACACTTTTATAGATACATATTGTAGATTCCCCCCTGTGATTGCCTGGGGGTGTAAGCAATCTGGTATAATGTGTAAACAGTTCCATGAGTCGTAATTGTATGCTTGTCCTCTTTCCAACTGGAGCTTTATTTTTTTTCCCTCTACTCTCATTTCTGGGCCTAAAATCAGGTTAGCGTTTTATAAGGAGCTTAGCGCAGAGGGCCACAGTGTGCCACTAATGTAATAGAGTATCTCTTTCGCTCTCTCTCTCTCTCTCTCTCTCTCTCTCTCTCTCTCTTTCTGTCTGTCTCTTACACACACACACACACACACACACACACACACTCTCACTCCCACTCGCTCTCACTCTCATTCTATTCTGTCCTCTTTTCTCTTTGTGCATTTGCTTATCCTGTCATGGAGTGACCTTCTCTCTCTCTCTCTCTCTCTCTCTCTCTCTCTCTCTCTCTCTCTCTCTCTCTCTCTCTCTCTCTCTCTATCTTTCTTTCTCTCTCTCTTTCTCCCTCTCTCCCTCTCTGTCACTCTTTCTTTCTCCCGGTCTGGTTTTCTCTCTCCTTCTACTTCCATTGCTCCCTTCCTTCTGTATCTCCCTCCCTGTCTGCAGATGTGGACGACACAAGCCTGAGGTTAAGGACAGAGACAGGACAGCTGGGTGTAGAGAGGACGACGGAGGGAAACAGAGGCCACAGACGCGGGTAAGACCACTCATTTTTATGTGCTGGGTGTTGTGATTTCACAGAGATGGAGGAGTACCCTTTCACTGTGAACGTGAGGCGAATCATGTGCTGCAGTATCTGGCACTGGAAGTTTATGGTCAAGCTGTTGTTGTGGATTTTATGGTGTGGTGAAATCTTACAAGGACCTCTCTGCAATTTCAATAATCCGTGGGATTATCCCTTTTCCGTTGGCTCACTGGATGGCAAAACTCTGCGGAATGGCCTGATTCGTGAGCGCTTTCGTTTTGTTCGGGACTGTGGTGGTGGTGATGCCAAAACAAGAGATTGATTTGTTGCAGGGAAGCGGTTCAAAAGTGTAAATCAAATAGGACATATCCCATGAAACTTTTCATTCTGAATTCATAGGACCATTGATATGCCCATGTCCCATGTAGCAGGGTTTGGTAATAGAAATAATAATAAGAGGAGGACTTTGTATGTTTACCCATAGCCTGACACTTCCTGTCTTATTAAGCACCCATGCAATACAGGATGTTGACAACCCTCTCTAGGCTACACAGACAGAATTTTATGATACGCAGAAAATGGTGTGTGCGTATCTAAAATAGAAGCAGAAGCAGCCTTGGTTAAAAAAAAGTCTGTGTAACAAAGCTGATGAGGCACCTTGCACTGAGTTTTGCATCCATCCAGTAACACATCAACCCAGCCTGTGTGAGGCAAGTGTTATATAAGTAGAGCTGCCTTTGAGCAAGATTTGAGTTTTTGCTTTGTTCACAAAATGAAATAAATTATCCAGGCTGCAGTACTCTGGAATAGTGTGTATTTATATTGTTCCTTTACTCAGGGAAGTTGCCAAATAAAAAACGGTGAAACCATGTGGGTGTGTGTTTTCCTAAGAGACTGTATTCATTGTTTCTTCTATATATGGTATAAAAACTACTTTGATTATGCGTTGTTGATTATGGACTTCTTCATCACACCCCACCTAGCTGCTGTAAAGGTGTGTTTGTTCCTGATAATGCCAATAAACCTTTGAACCTCAAGTCCGATGTCTGTGCACATGTGCGCCTGTAGGAGAACAAAGCATATGCCACAGGCACATTAGCAACATGTTAGCTGCCCTCCAGCATGTGATGACAGCCTCTTATCCTGAATACCTGAGGCCCGTTTAGTCACAATTGCCTCTCATTACCAGGGTCTTTCTTTAAATCCTTCCCTGTCGTCTGTTCTGTGCTTCCTGTAGGGATCAAGTTAATGGAGTCCTTCTCTGGAGACATTGAAGAAAGCACGGAGGACATTCCAGGTAAGATGATTTGTCATGTTGTATGTGCGAGGTATGGTGAAGAGAATAATAGACTTTTATTAAAATACAAACAAAACTAAGTACATTGTCGGCACAACATTAGAATACATACTTCACACCACTGCACACATACTTCAATACCACTGCAAGGATCAGTTGCTGTTAATGATTGATCACTGTCTACAGCAGGGGTAGGGAGCCCTGGTCCTAGAGAGACGCAGTGGCTGCACGCACACCTGATTCTATCCACGAAGGTCCTCAACAAGAGCTCTAATGGTGGGTTAGTAGAATCAGGTGTGTGACTGCATGGTTGGAACAAAAACCTTGACCCACCGCAACTCTCTAGGACCAGGGTTCCCTACCCCTGGTCTACAGGAAGGAAATACCTTTGACGTAGCAGATAAATATAGTTCAACAGGAAGTGTACAGCATGTAGTGAGATTATGTCATCTCCGCACATGTGTGAGTCGCCGTGACCTGGATTCATCTCAATCTCTGTCAGGGCGTAAAAAGTCCAAGCTGAAGTCCCTGAAAGCTCGTCTTTTCGGGAAGAGCAAGGCAGCAGGTAGAGAGGTGAGCAGCAAACTCAGCCAGTCGGCCAGCGACGTCACCGCGGGAAAAGGACTGGGATCAGATGAGGATTTGGCGTGAGTGTCCGCATCATAGTAGAAATCACATGCAGTACATGTTGCTCTTACAGCTCACTTTCTGTTTATGTGTGTAACCAATACCTTCACCATTTTTTCTCTCTATCTCAGATGCTCCCAAGGAATGATGGGATCTCGGGCATTGTCCCATGACAGCATCTTTTTGGCAGATCTGGTCCAGTCAGATACTGAGCCGGCCAGGGTCTTATCCCAGGAGAATGTTCACGGCAAGATCAAAGCTTTGCAGGTAACTCTCCCTTTTTTTTTTTTTTTTAAATCAAGGCTTATTCGAGGCTAGTCTTTATCAGTGCAGTTCTTTTGAAAACATCAGGCTATGATCTGATATGACAGGTGAAGCTTCAGCAGCAGAAGATGCATTTGGGTCCCCCTCCTCTGGTTCTGCCGGTCAGACGTCCAGAGGAGCCCTGCAGCCACATGGAGGATGACAGTCTTCCTCACAGCCCCTCTGACTTCTCAGCATGTGATGTCACAACCCAGGGAGCCCTCAGCAAGGTGATTTATCAAGTCATTTAGTTATAGTCTTAAACCATTCAGTTCAACTTCAATTTAGAGGAGGAATTTAGCATTTTTTGAATTAGATTCTAATTAGATCAGGATTGAGATTTGATTGAGTGCAGAGTTTAGGTTGGACATGTTGAAGAGGATCAGATTGCACATTATGGAATAATACAAGTAAAGTCCACCTCAATTAAAATGCAAAGAAACAGCCTCTATGAGACAGTTTGGCCTAAATTTACAACATTATGTTACATCTCAGTTGTGTCTTTCTGTTCAGGCCCAGCCATCCTCTCATCAACTTTCACCCATCCTCAAACCCGCATCTACCAAATCTGTGCCCCTGGTTCCATCTCATCCCTACCCTATTTCCGTTCCCTCCAATCCCACGCCTTCTGCCGTCGAGCCGCCTTTGGACTTCAGTTCTCCAGCCCAGTTCACTCCCAGCCTGGACACATCCGCCGCACGCCACCGAATGTCTGTCAAGCCCAGGAAGAGGGCGGGAAGCCAGAAGAGGTTTACTGCGGTGAGTGACTGGAATTCATTTTGCTGCCGTACACAGTAAATTGTTGGAAAAATGCAACTCCCGCTTTTCTCTTACCTGCTTTTGTTTTTTTTTTGGCAGCCTGATTCTCATTTACACATGCTGAACAACATCGACCAACCTGACTCTCTGAAAGAAGAAGAGCAACAGTTTAGTTTTGAAGAAGAGACGCTGGAAGAAGAACAAGGAGGAGCAACATCTCAAAGACTTCCTTCAAATTCCACAGACTTAGTGTCAATCACACCAGTGGAATCAGCCAAATCATCCAGTCTTCCTTTTGTAAAACAGGACTATGTTCTTCCTGTGAGTTCAGCTTCTATGTCCTCTCAGGTACTTGGAGTAAAGCCTCATGAAGATATAAGGGCAAGTGAATGGCCACAGACATCATTCATTCCATCAGAACTGAAGGCAGAGTTTGAAATACAAGTCATGTCGCAGGACAAGACAAATACTCAAGCAAAAGCTGATATAAACCAGCAGGTTCAAGGTGAACGAGAGGACATAACAGGAATAAAGAGACCAGCATCTGGGTCCTTCCATTTCTCCTTCACCAATGCTAAAAGCCAAGATGCTGAGAGACCCCGATCGAGCAGTTTTGTTGGAGTGGTGAAGAAGGATACAGCCGTTCCATACATGAGAGGAAAAGAGGAACATAAAGACCTGCAGCCCAGAGGGGCCCCCACTGCTCTGGGACGACTGAGACAAGAGGGAGCACCTCACAAAAGCTCAGTCGTCCAATGGGACCGGAGGGACTGCCTGAAAAAGATGGAATCGGTGACACCATCTAAAAGTCTAACCGCAGATGCAGGCGCTTTAGAAGGGGAGGAGGTAGAGAGCAGCCAGGAGCTGGTGAAGGAGGTGGTGGAAGCAAAGGAGCTCCAGGAAGAAGAAGCAAAGACCACGTTTGGTATTAAACTGCGCTCCACAGCCACGTCTGTAAGATTTCGGTCTGATGCCCCCTCCAACAATCACTCGAAGCCAATGCTATGTGAGGAAGAATGTGACAAACAAAATACACAGGAAATCACTGATAATGACAACACTGTGTCCACAAAAATGCCACCATCCACCTCTGAAGACCTCAAACTGACAGGTGAGTGTCACCATGTAGCAGATTTTTAATCTTTTGAATTAAAAAAATCTCTTTGTTTATGCCATAGACAAAGACAAAGAAACAGATCCAAAAATTTGAATATATTAAAAAAGTTAGTTGTTTAATGTATTGCATTTTACTTTCTAAAGGATTTATGGGGAAAAATATTCTCGATGATATTTATATTTTTGAAAGGATCTGTACTGTGGGCCATCCTTTCAGATTAAATTTTTAAGTTAAACAATAATGGTATGTCAGTGAAAGGAGGAAGACTTTGCATAGTAAATAATCACTGTAAACTGATAAGATTGTTACTGGTCACAAGGAACCTTTGTACTCATTAAAATACCAAGCAGACTAACAGTGCTGTCAAGTGTATCTGACAGATTTATTTATTTCACTCCTTAGATCCAACCCCATCTGGCTTCATCTTTCCAGTGAAGCTGAACCCTGTATCGAGCAGCGATCCTCACCCCATGCGTACAGGAGTCCAAACAACCTCCAAAGAAGTAGAAGCTGCCCCCGCAGCCTGTCAGGATCCCCAGCCTGCCCCTCAGTCTGCCACATCTGAGGTGTCCTGGATGAGCCTGGCGATGGAAAAGACCAGAAGCCTCCAACAGCTCTTCACCAGCAAACTTCCCAGAGACCTTACGGGCGGGCAGGTGGTGGTTCAACCACAGGCGCAAACTCGGCCAACAAATCAAACGGAGACATTGAGTAGGCCACAAATACAGACTCTAAAACCACAACAAAGTACAACACCTCATCTGGCTGCAAATCAGCTATCAACTGATAATGTCAAAGCAGAATCGGCACAAAGCAGAGCCCAATTACCAACTGTCAAACCATCAGTTACGCCGACTGTGCAACAAAAGATGCCATCAGCGTTTCCTGGCTTGTCAGGCGCATCTAAAGAACCGCAGATGTCAAAACAAATCAATGAACCCCAATTGCAGACAAGCACGACTCGGCCTGTCTCACAGTGGGCATCTCAGACGGCTGTGAACCAGGTTCCCTTGCGCTCTTCTGCACAAACGGATGCCACATCTCAGGTTGCACAAGCAAGTGCCACTCAGACTCAGACTCTCGCACAATCTTACCTTTCCTCAGGCCAGCAGCAGCCACCCTGGAGCAATCGAGGTCTCCAGCCCCCCAACCAGCCCAAATCCACAACTTCAGTTCAGACCTCCACCGCCTCGGTGGCTGCAGCTCCGTCTCCTCTGCCCGCCCTAGGGAGAGGGGACAAAGCAGTCACTGCATTGGAAAAAGAAAGCCCAACGCTGTTAGGGAAGCGGGCGGTGGGGGCCGGCTCAATAAGTGAGAAGGCTGCTTTTCTGGAGAAACAGGCAGAGTGGACCACTCGATTTGGAAGCAAAGGGGTTTGTAGCTGTCTTTCTGTAACTGTGGATCAAATTAAGGGATAATTCTGGTGATATTTTACACTTTTCTGAACAACAAAATCCAATCATTTATTCACAGCTACTCGGATAGGAGTACATTAGGTTTTTGTTGGGACATTGATATACTATTGAGTATTTATGACAGCAAGACAGTATAGGATCTGCAGTGCCCATGTTCTTTGTGCAATGTGACTTGTTGAATGTGTTTTAAAAATTTTTGGACACGAATGAGATAGACAATGCATTGCTACACAGGCAAGAGTCAATAGGATTAATTCATTGTTTCACAGTGATATCCTAGAGTGACTGTCATACATAGGATATTACCAGGGCTATTCTTTAACTGCTAGACTTTGCCTGAGCAGATGATGTAACTCTGGCTGTTGTTTTTCAGGTGGAAGTGAAGAAACTGCCAACAGAAACACAGTCATCAGGTGAATCCACTGCCTCATTCAAAACCACACCTCTAAGCAAAGAGAGAAAGCTGGAGGGCAGACAAGGCGTGAACCCTGCAGGTGTGTTGACTCACATGAATTATGAAGGAGACCTGTAGAAAGGGTTAACTGGTATTCAATATGTCCGCCTGCAGCAATATGACACAGGCTGTTTCCTTTCAGAGTCGAGCCCCACCAAAGTACCGGACAGGCCCTGTGAAGACAAGTGGCCGCGGAAAAATGTAGGATCAGCTTTAACCCCATCATCGTCACCTACAATGCCGTCTGCGTTGCAGTCCATGTCGGAGAGTGGCCAGCCATCCTGGATGGAACTGGCCAAGAGAAAGTCAATGGCTTGGAGTGACAAGACCATGGATTAAAGGAAAACAGACAGATTTAAATGAAGTCTGGACACAACAATATGAACAGTCCTGCAGACGAATACCTTTGTGAAGGTTACTATGTTGTAGCCTTAGTGGGGCTGTCAGAAAACTGTGGAGTAAACTAATTTATGGGGATGTAAGAATGTTGTGTTTGTGTACTGTAAAGTGTAAAATGCTAAAATGCTATTTTGACAGACACAGATATATATATCTAAATATATATATATAAAATAAATAGAGATAGTTCATTATGATTCCTCTCTACCACAACCACTTTAGATAATTTCTAAACTTTGTTTCATGAGATTCAGCATTTCACTGCTAATAGTGTATGTTATTTAATAAAATTTCTAATGTAAAATTTATGTGTCATCAAGTGCCTTAATGTAACAACAATACGAGATGAGATTTTTAATGGCTACATTAAATATATAAATTAGCTGACTTTATTGCCTTAAAGGGATAGTTTGGTATTTTAAACATCTAGCCCCATTTTCCTATGTCCCTAACATATATCTGAAGCATAGAGACCATCATTTCATCATTCCCTCCAGTATTGAGCTAACACATTTTTAACTAGGCCATTTGAGGCTATAACAAGTGAATGTAGAACAACATATACTGTATATATATAATATATATGATATATATAACATATATATTTGTGTGTTTCTTCAGGAACTTACGTGGAATTACACATGCATTAGACTAAGTGGGACTGCAACCAAATGTGGCACATAGGCTTTTTTTCTGTGTGATAAGAGTAAAATATCAGTACATCATGGGATTTCTTTTCCTTTATTTGATGTAGAGCTCCACTTGCAGGTCTTTTATTGACACTACACTACTATTGTAAAGCTCCTCCAGACCTGTGGCACATCCACTCGCTTATTTGCCTGATTAGACTGACTTCAGGGACTGCAAGAGCATGTGCAGAGTTTGATTGATCGACATCGCCATCATATCATGTCTGCTTCATTACACCAGTTAGGACAACTTGCAGTTATCATATTTTTGATGACCTGTGTATTTACCAGCATATCTCTGCTCAACCTAATCATAGATCCATGTAGAGGCGCTTATGACATTCATGTACACTATTTTAGTTATTTTATTGTGTCATGACTAACTTGAAGGAATTGGGTAATATTGGCCTTGGCAAAGGTATACCGTATATACCTTTGCCAAGGCCAATAGTCCCAATAGTCATGGAAATGTATGAATGAATGTGGAAATCAATATGTTTTGCCATATTTACAAAATTATTAGAATTGTGCCTACCTCTGCCTGTCACCACTAGGTTTGTCACACACAATGCTATAATTTTTAGTATTGTGACTGAATATAGAAGTCACTAATAGCCACTGACACATTAATTTATTATTAATTTAAAATAATTGCTATGCACATTTCCTAGACAATCAGCCCCATTATGTCCTTGGCCCAGTAGTTTTGTTCCATAATCCTGCTGACAGATAAAGAAAGTCCTCATCAATCAATCCTCCAAACAATTCCAAACAACTGCCAACACAAACAGGGAAATAAAATGAAAATGGAAGGGAAATTTAGCACAACTCACTTCACCCACAACTCAGCTGTGCTCATGTTGCCATGTTGACACGAAATAGTAGATAAACATTGTTATCACCATTGATGACATTTAAGGTTCCATTTAGTGTAGCCGAGCGTTTCCAGTGAGTCAACAGCACAACAGCTGAACCCTGACTGTGTCTGACCTGAATGGAATGGGACTGTAATCAGTGTCATTGGTAATACCTTTGTTTATCTACTAAACCTGTTTTATGGACTTACTTTTTATGGGATGGTCACTTTAAAGTCCTTTTATTGCTTTTATTTTTTATTGTATTTATTCACACATTTTATCGCCTTTTATCTTTCTCTTGACCATCTTTATCTTTTATCATCCTTCCGTTTTAGCGTCTCCCGACTTTTTATGTTAACTTTGACTTAACTCTTCCTTAATTTTGTTTTCTCCTGGTGTGGCCTTACTGTTCAGCTTTTTGTTCTTATGTTGCCTTGTCCTGCTTTGTTGCATCTGTCAAACCACTTTGTTAAAGCTTAAAGTAAAGTTAAACATCTTCTTTTCCCTCGATCATGTTCTTGTCTCTCATCCTCATTGTTGCTTATATTTTGAATATATACAAGAGAATAAATACAGTCAGTCAATTTCTATACCTATTTATTCCTTATTAGGATATAGGGGTCTAATGGAGCCAATCCCAGACCATTAGAGGTGAGAGGCAGGATAGACCCTAGACAGTTTAACAGTGTATCATAAGGTACACACCCCATTCACACACTCAACTGACACACACTCAAGAGTCTCCAATCAACCTCAGCATGTTTTTGGACTGTGGGAGGAGGCTGAAGGACCTGGAGAGAACCCACACAGACACAGGGAGAACACGAAACCCCACAAAGAAAGGCAACAGTGCTACCGAACACTAAGCAGTAAACATGTATTTTTATATCATTGCGGTTTGAAGTGAGGCTTATTTTTTCTAAGGACCAATGTCAAAAGTGCTATCAGGTGTAAAAACACGGTACCAGATAGTTTAATTCTGATCAAAAAAAACAAAAAAAAAACAAACATTCTTTTTAGGTTACATTACTTGAGATTTTGTCGGGATTTTTGTAAAAATAAATCGTCCAAATTTTCTTTTAAATGACAAGAAGATAGACAAAATGTACATTTTGAGAGTCCTGATGAATGCTTCTTAACACTGTATTTTGAAAAGGTTTTGACCTCTTGCCACACATGATTTGTCACCGACCCCTAAATCAAATCAATGCGGGCCATTCACGCTTCCCCCACCGTTAAAACCCACCCAGACGTGGACGCACCCACGGCTCCAGCTCCTCTAGGAGGCCCCTGTTGTGCACGTGACCGCCAGCAGGGGTCGCTGTGGGCCGTCCTCGTGTTCCGGGAGCTCACGTACACGTGAGTTTGTAAACAAGAGTGTGAGGGCAGCCAGACACGAGGCGGCCATTCTCCCACCCCGATGCGGCCCCGGCTCCTTCCCCTGGCGCTTCTCGCCCAGCTCCTGCTGCCGTGCGCGGCCTACACGCTGCGGAGCTCCGTGTCCTGGGTGGTCTCCTCCACTGATGTGGTGGAGGACGCCGACCTGTCGGAGGAGGTGGCCCCGGCGCTGCTGGTGGACGGCGCCGGGCTGTGGAAGCAGGCGTACCCGTCCTCCAGCGTTCTCGAGGACAGCGTGGAAACCCCCGGGGAACTCGTCAAGTCTGAGGGTGACAACGTGGCGCAGCTTTCCTCTCGCCTCTTCTCCTACCGGATGGAGAAAGTGAAGAAGCCCGCGGGCAGCGGTCCTCCTCCTGGTCCTCCTCCTCCTCCTCCTCCGCACCAGGAGACCGCTAGGACCGCCAGATACATCGCTCATTACAGTGACTGGGGACATCTGGCCACCATTTCCACTCAAGACAAGGTAACACACACACACACACACACACACACACACACACACACACGGGGAGGGGTCTTCAATTATATGAAGAGTACATATTTATAATGCAATTAGATAGCATGTTTCAATCTAGATTAGAGAGCTCCTCTACATATATATAATCCTTTGTTGGAATAAGTTGTGCCTTCTATCTAATTAATTAGAATGTTAACATTCCAGATTTATGCACATAAGGTTTATTTCGTAAGTTTTAACTGCTGGATACAAGATGTTCTGCATCACTAAAAGTAAGTAGGATCACACTTGTGTAAACAGTGTGCTGGACCTCAATTGACTTCAACAGAAAAATGTGAAAATAGACTTTAAGAGTCAAACTCTGCACATATATAACACACAAGGTTAAGCTTGAAAAAGACATTTTTGAGTTGATGGGGGGCTTTAACTATTCTCAAAATGACCTAAATGTTCAATAAGGCGAGTTTTAGCAGACCTGAAACAGTGCAATTAATCACTTAAACATTTTCACTGAACGACACAGACATCACCATGTTTAAAACTCACCTCACTGAATTTACTATGCATAAAGATGTGTCTGGTAACATCCTGCTTTTTCAGATCAAAGGTATCCCCTTTGGCAACATCTTCTCAGTCAGTGATGGACCGCTAGACAACAGCACTGGGGTTATCTACTTTTATCTCACTCCAATGGACAACACTGTGGCAGATCTGAAAAGTAACCCCTATGCTTCGCTAACATTCTCAGAGGCTGAGGGAGAATTCTGCAGGTAATTCTGAAAGTAGAAAGGACTCCACAGAATCCATTGACAAATTAATCTGCCCCAGAGCAAAAAATAGCTGCTGGGCCCCTTTAATCCTCTGTTCCTCCCACTCACTCACCACACTGCACTGTGTACACTAATATGTATATGGGTCAGTGACAAATTATGTTTGGCAAGATGGGAACTTCAGAAACGTTTTAATAAGCATTTATCAGGGCTCTCAGAATTTTGTGTTAAAGTAGATTTCTTGTAATTTAAAAGTCTATAGTACCATTTATTTTATTTTATTTTTTCAAAAATCAATAATTTTTTGACACAAAATCTCAAATGGTGTAGCAAAAAAAGAATAATAAATCTTAAATATTTAACCCACCTAGGATATAATACTAGTTTTTTTATTAGTTTTTTACACTACATAACAGTTTTGGCACTGAAATGATAACCTCTGGCCCTAAGTATTCTGTCATTAAAAGCATTTACCTGAGAATATTGCAACATTCAAGCATGAAACTGAAATAGTTCCTGTCTTT
The DNA here is from genome assembly GCA_036785175.1 of Eupleurogrammus muticus. NCBI lineage: Eukaryota > Metazoa > Chordata > Actinopteri > Scombriformes > Trichiuridae > Eupleurogrammus > Eupleurogrammus muticus. The sequence continues at coordinate 19,739,381 of JAYKQN010000001.1, forward strand.
AAACTAAGGCCACAGGATGAGGTAATGAATCAATATCTACCTACAACCAATCATTTTATTATGTAACCTGTTTAATAAGCCTAAACCAAACTATGAATCTGGATCTTTTGGGTCCAATTAAGTACTGTGGCCTCATGTGATCCAGTGTAGCTTAAAATCTGGCAACAGAGGTTGACTTAGTGAAAGCTATTGTTTATTCAGGATCATCCAGAAGGTGTGATTATAGATATGTGTTGCAATATTGATCCCTGTGGTGTGTCTTTCTCTTAATATCAAGTCTTTTTCCATAATTGTGGATCTTTTAATGTGCGTGTGTATGTAACAATAGTAACATGGTCTTATTCACCTGAAGGCAAATGGTATATGACCCAGAGGATCCAAGATGTGCTCGACTCACGTTATCAGGCAAGATGGTGGAAGTGGCACCAGAGGAGCTCACATTTGCAAAAGAGGCAATGTTCTCAAGGTATCTGAGCGCATGCAGGATATAATGTGTGAATGCAGGCTTTATTTGTCACATATGCGTAGTCTCAAATTGTTGCTCCTGTTGGTGTAGACATCCTGTGATGGCAAAGTGGCCAGTGGGACACAACTGGTTCTTCATGAAGCTGGAGTTGATCCAGGTCTGGCTGCAGGACTGGATCGGAGGCACATCACTCATTCCACTGGAGGACTACTTTAAAGCTACACCATTCTGAGACTATCCCAACCCCTGCATCACTGTGGGTTTACAAACACAGTTCATCTAAGCTGCCTACACAACAGACATTTGCTCTATTCAAGGCAGGGGTCCCCAAACTTTTTCCTGTGAGGGCCACATAACTTGTCAATTCTCTAATGAGGGGCAGGGGTCAGTTTGTAACAAAGTCTAACGATTGCAGGAGTGCCTAAATGTAAAAAAAATATTGTTTTCCAGAAAGCCACAATCAAATAACTCTTTCTGGATTCTTCACAGAACAAAAGTCAGAAAATAAATAATAACACTACTTATGAAATAAATAACCAAATAAGTCATTACTGTATTTAACACACACATAAGGCACACCTAATTATAGGGCATCGGTTTTATATATAGATATATAAATAGATATATACAAAAATAGAGCGGGAGCAAAACTATGTTTGGTTGTGCTTTATTTAAGTATTGATTACAATTTACTAACATTTTTTTAATCATCACAGGCATGGTAAAACACGGATAAAACACAAGTGTGTTCATTTAAAAATAGAGCGGGGTAATGTCATCAATCAAACCATCAAAGTCCTCATCCTCTGTTTCTGATTCCAACAGCAGCTAAATCTCCATCAAACATGCCAGCTTCACTTTCTTTACTTCCGTGCGGTGCGGCTCCTCTAAATGATGCTATATGTTATAATCCTCTGGAAGTTGCTGCGCTATCGTAGTCCTGGTCCGGATGGAAAAATTGCACCGTTTTATGAAACAAAAGCACCAAGACGGAAATGTTCAATTTTCACTTCTTCTGCTAGCTTTACTGCTTTTAGTCAAATGGTGACCGTCGGAATGCTTCTCCCATTGTTCTTTGCTCGATGATCCAATGATCGAGTCTTTCCTCCAACTCATGACACCTGCTTTATGTCCGCGGAAACTCAGGTGATAGCTGATCGCCTTCAGTTTAAACTGCGCTTTATAAGTGTGTCTCCTTACCATTTTCAGGGTTGTTAAAACATAAATGTTCTGCATAATGCACATCCCCGTTATATGAAAATATAAGACTTTTATGTGTGCCATGAAAATATGTTATATGAAAAAAAAAAATGCTCTCTGGTGTTGTTCAGGGGGCTGGACCAAATGTGGAGGGCCGTAGTTTGGGGACCACTGATTTAAGGGGAGAGAATTCTGAAAGCATTCAAAAATGTGCAAAGAAAGGACTTTTTTTTTATTAGTGAATATCATTCACTTCTTTTTCCACACAACTGAACTTTTCACACCAGATCAATGAATCATTTTCTTGTGCTTGGTGCGTGAATGTATTTAAAGTTCATGAGCTTGTTAAATTTAATGGTTGCAGACATCACAGCTGGCAAATACAATTCTGTCATTTAATGTATTTTCAAAGAAATTATTTTACAGGTTTGCTTTCAAATGTGTGTGCTATTTGAAAAATAAATGAATGTTGGCATGCACAGTTATTGTGCATACCTTTTAAGAAAACATTAATTATTTGTGTTTAATATTTGAAACCTCCAAAGGAATTCTGTACTGTCAAGACTCAGCTCTGTTCTTGTAGATTCTGATACAGAAATGTTTAATGAAGGTAAATCAGATAGATGGTTGGCAAAAGATACTCAAGGTCATAACAGTAGATGATTGAACTTTCAGTCATCAGATTACCTTCATTGTCAGATGGAATTTTAGATGTGCAAATATCCAAACACTTTTGTAACGTTTATTTTTTATCATAAACTTGCTTGCTTCATCTGTTGCTGAAGATTGTAATCCGATTGTAATTCCTAGGACATTAGTAAGACCTACTACTATTAGAGCAGACTTGCATACAAATTTACAAAACACTATATGTCCACTAGATGGCAGGATTTTTACTTTTTGAATGAAGAATGGGTATTGCAAGTTAGAGAAAAGTTGGTTTTATCGTCACAGTAAATAACTTTTGATTATTTAATATACTGTGGTGATACTATCACCACGGAACCATACAATTTTAGCAATTTGATTCTTTAATTTGAAGTTTTTCAAATTGTTTTTAATTTTTGAGATGCAGTATAATGCAAACCATCATTCTGGGTAGTCTGCTAGATAGATTCCTATTGATAAAAGACAAAATATCGCACCAAACATATACTCAGTGGGGAAATACACAAGTGACTTTATGCAAGTACTGCATTAGGTAAAATTAAAGGCACTTGTACTTCAGTAATTTTATTTTATTCCTCCACTCTACTACATTACAGAGAGAAATATTGTACTTATGTAACTTATTTTACAGCTTTAGTAACTAGTTACTTTTTAGAATAAAGTTGTGTATCTAAGAATATAATGCTGGAATTATAAATTACACTGGATTGTAAAGATAAGTTTCCAACTTCTTGGCTCGTGATTCCTTACTAAAAAAATGTGTAGTTATATCTTGAGGTAATTTCTCCTTTGATATGCCATCAAATGGGTTAAAATAAATAACCATTTGAAGCCCACAGAAGTAAAACAATTTTCAATCAATTCTATATTCCAATATTTCTCAAAAAATGTAAAGATTAAAGAAACATTTAAAAAAATGTATGCACAGTAACAGAACATTTTGTATATTCTGTCATAACCTAATTTATTGCAAAACCCAACATAATGTTAGTTATATTCAACTGGTACTACTGTTATAATTTGACTCAAGTAGGACTATGAATGCACTACTTGAATGTGTAATTTTCCTTTTTCCACCACTACTTATAACTTAGTTTTATTTTGAAAGCTGTGGCCGGAAGAGCCGCTTGTACACACGGGGTGAACTGACAGGTGGATGCAGCAGCTGGTTAACGGTAGTTTACGATCTCTAGAGATAACGGTTCTGTTGACTGCCTCAAAAGTCGACTAAAGCTCGTCTAATATCTGAGGTGGATTACCTCAAACTGTGAGGCCACTCGGCGAAAAACACCGAAGAAAGAGTCCAGCCTCTCCTGTTTCTTATGTTTTATTAATCTGCGACAGTTTCAACTTTAATGTTAGCCTGGCAGCTAAGTGGCTAACATTACACACTGTGTCGCAGCCAGCGGGTCGACCCGGTAAGACGACAGGTGGAGCTGACTGGCTACACTGAGCAGGCGACGTTGTGCTCAGGCGACGGTTTGTTAGCAGCACGCGCTCGGTTTCTTTTATTCATCTGTTGCCCGTTAAGCGGAATCGACGTGAATTTGATTTAAGGCGTAGCCTGCCGGACACCGTCACAGACCTCGCAGCCTATCCCAGCGCCTCGACCGTCACACACACGAAATGCCTCCTACTTGTAACTTGTAGGGTGCCAGTCAAATTAAAATGGATTGCATTGGCAGCTAGATTGCTCTTTTTTGACCGACCATGTAAACTGTCTCGTCACGGAAGGCGGTTGATTCGTGACTGATCGCTGTAGGACGGTTCAGGAGGAGCCCCCCGCCGCCGCCGCCCCCTCCCCCCCCAAAAAAAAACCCGAACAACGACGAGAAAAGACGAGACCGAGGGGCACCGCCGAGCTCTCCCCTCCTCCGGGCCGTGTGAACTGGAGCTCTTCTACCCTTTTACGCCCCCCTATGCCTGCGCCTACGCACGTCTCAGCGCCCTGAAGGCAGGCAGGCAGGCGGAGGGAGGGAGGCAGCGGCAGCTCCGGGGTCCCCGACACTCAGCCGAGGAGCGGCATCGCTGAAATGAGATGAGGCTCAGAAATGGAACTGTGGCCACTGCGATTATTTTCTTTACGTCTTTCCTCAGCCTGTCGTGGTACACAGCGTGGCAGAATGGCAAAGGTAAGCTACCGGTCGTCCGCGACCACCACCCAAACATAAGGTGTGATTGGCCGTGTGGCAGAGGCCCGGTTCACAAACCGGGCAGGCATCAAGCTGACGTGGGTCCAGCAGCAGCCGCCGCCGCCGCCGCATGTCGTATAATAGCAGGTGTTGCCGTTTCGCCTCAGACCCATCGAGTTACTATTCAGCAAAGCAACGTGTCATTTCCCAAATGTTAGTGGTTGAACGTCCATAAGGGTTCTGCTGGTAATTAGTGGCATTTTAAAAATTGTTTTTATTTGTCACCATTTGATGTATGGCGTTTTCACAGCTCAACAGCATGGCAGATATGCAGTCATCGCTCTCCACAGATCATTGCTCCTTGCCAGGATGTTCTATTTCCATCCAACCTTAATCAGTTAGGGATAATTTAGTATGCCCCCGACAGTTTAAAGCGCCAGGCAGCACTTCTTGATGATTACATTCAGTGACCCCCCCCTGCAGGAATATTATTGTCTTTCATCTTAATATTAACCATATTTTTTGCATTTTTTGTCTGGACTCAACCCTGTTACACAAGTAATTCCGTGTTATCAGCAGTATGTAAAGGCTGGGTGTTTACTTAGCTTCCTAGTCTTTTGGAATATTAACTAGTTATCAGCAGAGTGTAAATAACTGCAGCCTTTAGATAAATTCCAAGCCAAGGCTTCATATTGAGATTACAGTGGCGCTTTTTAGCGTGATGAAGTAGTTCCCTGGTGAATGTAGTCCAGTGTCACCACTAGAGGAGGCAGAGACTGGTCCTTGGCTTGATGAAAGTGTGTGTGTGTGTGTGCGCGCACATGTGAGTGCGTGAGAAGCAAAGGTCAAGTGATGGTGATGCCCTCTGTACTGTCTGCTGCACCTGTGGATACAAACCATTGGGTCTGTAGTCAGAACAGGGATATTGGAAGTGGATTGATTATAACAAATTAAAATCACAATAGTATCTCTGCTGTGAGAACCAGGATCTATAAGTACCCATGCTTTCATCTGCACCTCACAGCTGTCCATACAGTTGAAAAGATTGGCATATGAGTAAATGGAAAATGTGTTGTAGAATGCTTTTCGCTGCAGCCATCAAGGAGAAAAATGTGAGAGATTGTGTGTGTTTGACATCTACTTGGTGCAGTTTGGCCTGAAGTACTTACATTTTACATTTTAGAAGATGCTTCTGCTTCAATATTATAAACATCCAAGGGTGGTCATTAGGCAATGTTTACAGCAGGCACTAGGGAAAGCACAGGTGTTACTGACAAGATTTATGACTCTGTAGTGTTATAGTGTTCCTGGATTGCTGTGGCAGAGTGAGAGTCAGCCAGCATGAACAACACCATGACTATTCTACCACCATTCATTTTATGATTTATACGTGTGTGTCCACCTATGAGGCCTATGAGCACCTGTAGTGGTTAAGAGAGCTTCACACACCGCAACGGACAAAAACGTAAGCAGATACACGGAGCACAAACAAATAAACACAACATCTGCATTTCTATGCTGCCCATGTTATCGTTTACATTCAACAATCTGACAGCATGTGCTGCAAATACAGTAAGGCCCATTGTCATATATAAAACCACAGAACTAACACGATAAAAATAAAGCTAGAAACATATATGAACATGCTATCATTTAACAAAGGGCTAACTGTAGTAGCTGTGTAGCCAATATCTCCATACTAAAATAAATGTCAATGTTGTCAGCTAATTTTAGAACACACGTGACGAGAGGTTGGCATGTTCATCAGCTGCAAGTTTCTGTCCTGCTGTATGCAACCTGCAGAGTTTTATTTGCTTGTGTCTTCTGTATTTGCAGCAAGGTTTTTTAGTGCTTTGTGTGTGCTGTCAAAGTGATGAAGGTCTTTTCTTTATTTGTAGATTAACTTTGTTTGAGAGCTTTTAATCAAGCTAATCGTTAGGTGCAGCCCTAAAAATAAATATCCTTGCTGGGGAAGGGAGGAAAATGAAATGTTGAGATGCAGTCAGATCCAGACAATAAATGCATCTTCCATCGGCTTCAAATAAAGTCTGAATATACAAGCCTGTGTCCTGATATGCTTGCGGGGAATGTTTCAAATGAAAGCTGAAAGTGATTATTTTAAATATCATAAAAGTACTGTTGGATTCATGTATGTCGCTGGCTAGTCCTAAGGTATTCAAATAAAAAAACATTCTGTCACCAGGCGCCACCGTAATGTGTTGTCAGGCGTTGACTTCCTGAATGACTGTTGACTTCCTAACACAAAAGAGAAGGTGTATGCCTGGTGAGACATACATTTAGACTGGTAAGAGCTTAGTGTCGTTAGTATTTTATTTGCATCTAATTGAAACACCAATACCTTTGTGGCATCTATATTTCTATATTTCAATAAAAACAATGGGGATTTTATATATATATATATATATATATATATATATATATATATATATATATATATCCCCCTCTCCCTGTGATTATAGATGTCTTCTTCATGATGCTGCCTGACATGGATGGTTTTACTACTACGTACACACTGAAAATGACAATGAGTTGCACATGGAAAACATGGTTATATTAAGGCTTGAGACTAAAGGTCTGGTTCAACTATTGTAGCCTAAAGACACCGTTTGTGTTTGCTGTGGGGTTGAGGGGGTAATGTTGGGCAGTTTTTAATTTTTATTTGTATCTCTTGCCTAAACCTTTTGCATCCGACTGCTCATCTTGTTCCTGGTCACTTGACTGCTGTGAATGAGCGCTGTGGCAGTCAGCTGAACAAACACTCCATGTTGAATGACTCTCCAGAACGTGTAGTTCACTGTCAGAGTCTGACCCGTCCCCTAGTCAGAGGCTCCTCTCTGGTATCCATGACTGTATAGATGTCAATAATGCTGTATCAGTATGGTTTAAATGCATTTTCTTGCATTTGTTTTATTTAGCAGTGTTGACACCTGATAATGAAAGAACAAAATGCATATAAAGAACAGCACAATGTGACAAGTTGGTCACACAAAACAGTAATCACAGATGTACTCATTAAACTGTTTGCAAAAAATGGTTAAATACGAGTCAGTAGGAAGTTTAGAGGAATGAGGATGTTGCTTCCATTTGTTTTTCATTTCAGCAGCGAGGTACATACGGGTGAGGGAAAGCAGTGTTTCCCTGTTCAAAAGTGATATGAGGAAACCTATGTGCTCTGGTGTTATAGATGCCACCATAGTAAGGCTTTATGAATGATAACACAGATATGATTATAAGGCTTGGGTTGAGGGTGTTCACATTTAAGCAGATAGTCAATGTTACCTCTTCTCTTTCTTTACTCCATGCATTATAATTTAAAAACATCCAAACTGACTTTCAACATTGTTGGTTATAACACACCGGCCTCTCTCCTCTAAAACCCATCCTTACAACCTCCAGCCTGCCTCAGTCTCCAGGGCATAGCGTGAGAACGCTGTCGCATGTGTCTCGGAGGAAGCACATGTGATATCCTTCCCAAGATAGGAGTTCTGTAAGCGAGGTTAGTTGGGGCTGGTCTTGCTTTCTCTTCATCTACCTAAAGTAAACTCTCTGTTTGCAAAAAAAGCAGCACACTAGGAGGGATTGTTTAAAAGGCTCAGGTGATTTGCAGCCTCTGTTTAAGACAGTTCCGATGGTTCCTGCAGATTTACTCAGTTACTAGGCACAACACACTTGTGTGACATCCTCCTCGCCTCCCTTAAACCTTCCGTTTCCCTTCCTCACTGATTTAAGGCAAGGCTTCCTTCCATCTTCGCACCAGTCCAAACACAATAGGCCAAAATTAGCACAAGTGATTCCAGCGAAAAGTTTATTAGTGAGAATGGGACACATTCTTTCTCATTTCCACTGTCTGGTCATATGGTGTATATTTAGATATTCTTCAATGTAAGGTAGGGCAGTCTGCCAGACAAATCCTAAGTGGTCTGGAAGGAGGAAGAGAGTAGAGAAAGGCCAAATCTTACAAGAGAGAGAATGAAAGGAGCCTGAGGTGGGCTTTATGATGCAGAGAATCGACAGGAGTGCTGACAAGGGGAGAGATGGGGGGATATGTCCCCTTTCTATGCTTTTTTGGGCAATCGAATGACACTGGTGATAGACACTTTATCAATAGTAATAACAAAAGTGTCTGATAGAATACTTAATAGTTGCACTTAAATGCTTGCAATGTAAAACAACGCGAAAGCATATAACAGTACAGTTAACAATTAACAAACCTCAAGCATGCTCCCCTGGCTCATAAACAACTCATCATATGGAACATGCTACAAGTGACACGCGAACAACCAATCAATGTTGTTTGATTGTAGCATCGATGTGTGACATAACAACAGAAAAACAACACTAAGTTTACTACATCAGACAGTGAGGAAATTGATGATAAATCATTGTTGTTAACATCAAATGTATTACTTGCATGCTTTGATAAAGTTGTTTAAGGACAGTGCCTTAAGAATCTTTTCTTCCTCCTGGTTTTATTAAAAATTGGTTATGATCAATAATTATTTAACATTGACTAAAGTGAAACATTTTAGTAGCCGTATGGCCGGGTCTGATCTGTGTCATGCCCAGTCACATGCATGCTTATGTTCCTTGCCCCCAGACAGTCCTTAGTCTGTCATAAACAGCATCTTCATCTGTTAGTGACCTAACAATCATCATTGTTTCCAACCTCGTGCTTCTGCTCACATCCTGTATCCCACACTGCTATTCATTCATCCATCCATCCATGTTCTTTCTCCGCTTCTGGGCAGAATTCCCAGACGGCATGCAATTTCCCCTCCATGTCAGGGAGGGAAGACTGTGCTTGTTGATGAATCTGTGCACTCCCTGTATAAACAATGATACTTGTGGACATTAGTTTCTGTGCATGGCACTAGCACGTTGGCATACATGGTGCTGTACAATGCTAGGACAATAGCAGGGCTAATCAAGTACTGAACACACTTTCAGTAACTGTCAGTAAATTAAAATGTATTAACTTTAGGTTAATTATGGAAAAAATAGTTAAGCTACGGGCGACACGGTGGTGCGGTGGGTAGCACTGTTGCCTCACAGCAAGAAGGTCGCAGGTTCAAGACCGCCTTGGGCCTGGGTCTGGGGCCTTTCTGTGTGGAGTTTGCATGTTCTCCCCGTGTCTGCGTGGGTTTTCACCGGGTACTCCGGTTTCCTCCCACAATACAAAAAACATGCTCAGGTTAATTGGTAAACTCTAAATTGCCCATAGGTGTGAGTGTGAGAGTGAATGGTGTGTGAATGGTGTGTGTGCCCCACGATTGGCTGGCGACCATCTGGGGTGTATCCCTGCCTCTCGCCTTAACGCGCTGGGATAGGCTCCAGCAGACCCCTGCGACCCCGAAAGGGAATAAGCGGGATAGACAATGGATGGATGGATGGATGGATAGTTAAGCTACACAATAATGCTTTAAAACTTTTTACTTAAAATGTGATGATTTGTTTTCTCTTTAAAACAACAAAAGATGCAATTTTTTAAATAGTTTTTTTTTTTTATCAAGACAGTCAAACATTGCAGTAGTTTATTATCATATATATCATCATCATATGATAATATGACAGGGAACAAAATCTTATTCTCACATTTGAAAAGCTGGAACCAGTAAATGTTTGGTATTTTTGCTTGAAAAGTGAATTGAATTAGAAAGATTGAATTACCGAATCATAGACGGTCATTCAATAAGCGTTGTTGGCTATTTTCTGTGGATCAACTAATTGGTAAATCGTTACGGCTCTAACTCGGTAAGATCCCCGAAAGAGAAATTTCCTGAATGGAGTGATGGCTGAGTGAGGCCAGAGGAGTGGAAGTAAGTGGAGCGGGGTCTTGCTGCTAGCTCCGTGCTGTCAGCTTGCCCCGTCATAAACACACACGCAAGCTGCAGGCGCTCATCATGAGTTAAGCACAGTGGAGGATAAAGAGCGGGGGGAGGTCAGGAGGAACCATTAACCCATGGTGAGAAAGAAAACACCAAGAATCTGGGTTGGAAGCATTGCCAATAGGGCCTTCATAAGTGAGGCCTTCTGATACTACTTACCCTTCTACCCCACAACCCTTCTACTTATTTGTGAAGTGAAACCTTTGTGTTGTTTGTTGCAAGAAAAAAGGACACAATAGGATAAAGGTGTGATTTTTCTCTCTTGCAAACAACAAGGAACTGTCTAGGGAGTATCACTTGCCTACTCATGGATTTGCTTGCACTTCCCTTCAGGAAAATACCGCCAAAAATCAATACTACTACTCTGTGCATTTGCAATACTATTTCTCTGTGTCAATGTTCCTGTTTTTACCTGTGTGAAGATAGGTGCTGCAGGATTTTTTTTTTTAACAAGGATTGTTTACTTGTATCACTTGGATGACACGTTGATTCGTTTGACCCCGTACTGAGCCACACTGATTCTGCATAGGATTATGGTCAAATAGAAACTTCTGAGTTATATTTATCTCTGTACAAACCATTAATCATGATTCATGTTGAAGCATCTGTGAACTATTAGATTTGCTGTGCAAATGGGAGCAAATCCAACATGTTATTACCATTTACCGTTAATCTTCAAGTTCATGTTTTGCACCATCTGGCCATCTTAAGTTATAATAGACTGTTTAAATGCTTTGTGCAGCACATAGCAGCTGCACTGTGGAACCATGTGGCTAGCAGGTGCACCACTGGAGGGTCTTCATATATGCATAATGAATGAACACATGTTTTGCATGGTTGTGCATTGTATTCATATGTGAAGCAGGTGGAATCTGTAGCTGCCTGTCCCTAAGAGAAAGCTAAATAACAGGGTTCATTTTTAGTGCACCAAACAACGATAAAATAAAATGATAAAAGCAGAAGTGCTTTTGAGGTGAATTTGTTTTCTGTCAGTATACAGAGACAGTCTGCTGAGGTCAAAATTAAGATAAAGTATTTTGACAAATGGGACTTATGGCAAAGTGCCCAATTCTCTGTTTGAATAGAATGCACCTCCAGAAGGATGACTAAGACTTGAGTTTATACAAATTGGGGTCACTCACTAGAATTTACATGTTTTATTCCAATAGAAAACTTATTGTGATTATAGGATATAAAATGAAAATAGCATGAACAATTTTCAAAAAACCTGGACTATCTATAATGTTTGATCAAGCTTAGCACCACTTTCTTTAAACTCCACAACTGTAACCTCTTTGGTTAACAATTACAACATTTACTGGCTCCTAAGAGTTACTGCAGGTTTCTTTGCTTTAACACTTTCACACCAATTTTTGCAAAATTTTGGGAAACTGAGGGGGGTGGAATCCATAGTTTAAGTTACTTTTTCTTTCATAGTTTGAAGGTGTACTTCACATTTAAAAGAACATTGAAATTAAAAGAACACTTACCATCATTCTTTTGACCCCAGTATTTCACCCTTTGATTCAGAATTCTAATAAGCAGTTCAGTTCCTAAATACAGATTAAAGATACATAGTTCATCAACATTTTTAGACATATCCTTCTTCCCTTATATAATGGGGATAATGGGGACAGGACTGCATGTACTGTATGCTCCTAGGTCTGATGCTTGTCTTCGTCATAATAAATATCGTTGGCTTTTGGTCTGTTGGATGGACAAAAAAGTCCATTGAGTCTTTCTCACATGTTATAGACATAATACGTTATTGAATAATTGAGAGAATAATAATCATCCTATTCATAACAGTTCATAATAAGGTGATTGTTGACTGTAGCATCAGTGTACTACCCTTAATATCTATGCTTTATTTTTGGAGGATTTCTCAAAGAGGCATATTTAAAAGCCTTAAGTAGATAAAATCACTGTATCTAAATGGTTGCAGTGGAAAAATGTATTTTCATTAATTTGTTTCTTCTGAGCACTTGGCATTAAAATCACTGGTTCTTGTAACTTTAGGCCAAGGTTGTATTTTATGGAAAATTGACCACAATGTATCTATCAATGTATCTGTAACAGTAGGGGAATAAAAAAGAGTTTATATATATACAGTGGGGAAAATAAGTATTTGAACACCCTGCTATTTTGCTATTTCTCCCACTTAGAAATCATGGAGGGGTCTGAAATTTTCATCGTAGGTGCATGTCCACTGTGAGAGAGATAAACTAAAAAGAAAAATCCAGAAATCACAATGCATGATTTTTTAATGATTTATTTGTGTGATATAGTGGCAAATAAGTATTTGAACACCTGAGAAAATGAATGTTAATATTTGGTACAGTAGCCTTCGTTTGCTATTACAGAGGTCAAACGTTTCCTGTAGTTTTTCACCAGGTTTGCACATACTGCAGGAGGGATCCTGGCCCACTCCTCCACACAGATCTTCTCTAGATCAGTCAGGTTTCTGGGCTGTCGCTGAGAAACACGGAGTTTGAGCTCCCTCCAAAGATTTTCGATTGGGTTCAGGTCTGGAGACTGGCTGGGCCATGCTAGAACCATGATATGCTTCTTACGGAGCCAGTCCTTGGTTTTCCTGGCTGTGTGCTTTGGGTCATTGTCGTGTTGGAAGACCCAGCCACGACCCATCTTCAATGCTCTGACTGAGGGAAGGAGGTTGTTCCCCAAAATCTCACAATACACGGCCCCAGTCATTCTCTCTTTAATGCAGTGAACTCGTCCTGTCCCATGTGCAGAAAAATACCCCCAAAGCATGATGCTACCACCCCCATGCTTCACAGTAGGGATGGTGTTCTTCGGATTGTACTCTTCATTCTTCTTCCTCCAAACACGCTTAGTGGAATTATGACCAAAAAGTTCTATTTTGGTCTCATCTGACCACAAAACTTTCTCCCATGACTCCTCTGTATCATCCAAATGGTCATATGCAAACTTAAGACGGGCCTTGACATGTGCTGATTTAAGCAGGGGAACCTTTCGTGCCATGCATGATTTCAAATCATGACGTCTAAGTGTATTTCCTACAGTAACCTTGGAAACGTTGGTCCCAGTTCTTTTCAGGTCATTGACCAACTCCTGTCGTGTAGTTCCGGGCTGATTCCTCACCTTTCTTAGAATCATTGAGACCCCACGAGGTGATATCTTGCATGGGGCTCCACTCCGATTGAGATTTACCGTCATGTTTAGCTTCTTCCATTTTCTAATGATTGCTCCAACAGTGGACCTTTTTTCACCAAGCTGCTTGGCAATTGCTCCGTAGCCCTTTCCAGCCTTGTGGAGGTGTACAATTTTCTCTCTTGTGTCGTTGGACAGCTCTTTGGTCTTTGCTATGTTACAAGTTAAAGTCTTGCTGATTGTAAGGGGTGGACAGGTGTCTTTATGCAGCTAACGACTTCAAACAGGTGCATCTGATTAAGGATGATACATGGAGTGCAGGTGGACTTCTAATGGGCGGACTAACAGGTCCTTCAGGGTCAGAATTCTAGATGACACACAGGTGTTCAAATACTTATTTGCCGCTATATCACACAAATAAATTGTTAAAAAATCATGCATTGTGATTTCTGGATTTTTCTTTTTAGTTTATCTCTCTCACAGTGGACATGCACCTACGATGACAATTTCAGACCCCTCCATGATTTCTAAGTGGGAGAAATAGCAAAATAGCAGGGTGTTCAAATACTTATTTTCCCCACTGTATATAGCCATGAATTTTGTGCGTGGCTTGTATATCCATGGCTTGTGATTCATTGTAAAAGGACAGTTGTGTCTTACAAAGAAAACATGTGCTGCAATAGTCAAACTGTTCGTTAACAAAGACTTCTGAAATTCTCTCACAAGTCCCTCATCAGCACCCATGAACCCGCAGTCAGCAGCACACATCAGTGTGAGGTCATTGACAAGATCACTGCATGGGCTTTTGATCAGATGATGAAATGACTGGTGATGAAACTCTTGACATTCTGCTAAATTTAGAGTTGGGAGTTTCTGTTAAGTACTTCTCAGCAGCGTGTCCCAGTCCACTCCTAAACTATAGACCAGATTGCTCCATCTGTCGCCTCTCTTTCTCTGTCTGACATCCTGTCTTCAGTTATTGAAATGCTATTGTAAAAGTGAGTTAGCCTTATACCATACTGAGTGAAATTATGAACATTACAAGAATATTCTTGATTAAATAGAGCTGATAATAACATGATCTAAACAGAGATTGACTGGTAGATGCTTTTTTTGTTTTTTTTTTGCTCATGTGACTTATCTCCTGTGGTTGGCCTCAGCTATCTGTCATTCAGAAAAAAACAAATTAAAAGACTCATGAATATGAATGAGACAGACTTACTAATACCTGTGTTTTTACATACCTGCAGCGAGGTGTTTGAGAGGTATCTGTAAAAAAATACATGAAGTTAAATTTTTGTACTCAAATCACAAATGTATATCATGGTTGTATATCAAACCATAAAATAAACCATGAAAGTGCATGATATGGGATGCAGAATGCAGCAGTAAGACTAAGTAAAGTAAAGTAAGTAAAACTTTGAAATAAAAAAAATAGTGTAAGATAAGAAACATGGATGGATGGAAACAAAATGGATTTACTCCTTCAAACATCCAGTGGATGGTTTTTACCATCTCTATTGATAGTTGCACCACTTGATGTGTAAAGCAATGTCTCTGTGATCAGTGTTTTCCACTCTGAGCTCACTGTCAAATTTAACTTAACAGGAATGAAACATCTGGTTGTATTTGACCAAGATTTGAAGACACTTGGTGTAAATGGTGTCCAGCATTAAATTTAATTATCAATGTTCCTGGGTTTTTATGTAAAATGTTGATATCCTAACAAGATATCATGGTTTTACATCATCTTTCTGATGCTTCTCACTAACGAGCAGTTGTCGTGTGTCAGTTTCATTAATATTAATGAGCCTCTCCTTTAAATGGCTGATGTGAATGGCTTGTGGCAGGGTTGTGATGGTATAGTTGTGAGGGGGGAAAAAAGCTATTAAAATCTTCCTTTCTATGAAAGGTGAACTTTAATAGACTTAAGAGAGCTTCACTTCTCCAAATAATGTGCGATATAACAAGATAAGCCTACGGTTTCGCCTCGAAATACTGCGTATAGTAATGATATAAATGGGAAACGCATCTTCTTGTTTCTGTTCCTGTGACGCTCTCTGTGTGCTGCTCCTTTGCACAGTGGGAATACAGGTGTGGTTTCATCTCAACCGGTTGGTGTCCTTCAATCAAAGGGCTGCAGGGAGGAAGATGAAAGTCTGTTTGAGTTTGAAGTTGCCCTTTTTCATGAGGTCTGGGCCAAATGACAGCATCTGTCTGTGTGTCTTAGAGATCAACATTCAGCAGGAACAACATGGTCCTGTCCAAAAGAGGAGCTGGGACAGAGCGGATGGACAATAGCTTAGTCAGGGAGAGACTGCTGGAGAGGGGAAGATAAAGGGGATCTGGGTTTTATTGGAGCGGTCCTCACAAGAGCACAATAAACCTACCAGCGAAGATCAGAGGCCTGCCAAACCCACCCAACGCACACATACACACCTGAGATGTTCTTTGTATTCTCTCTGTGACCGCAAATGTTTTGGAATGAAATCAGAGCTGTGCTGGCAAGTCACAACATGCCACACATCTTTTCTCATCTTTACATCAGGTATTAACATATAATGTAGTGTATAGTAAACTGGAAAAGAAATGCAACACAGACTAAACCCAACTAAGTGAAAATTGCGGACCTAACGATATAGTAATGATTTCTCCTACCTTCACTCAACATGTTTCGACGGAAACCTCCAGCTTCCTCAAAAGCCTTATCACACATACAAACACCTACTTTCTTTGTCATAGAAATTCACACCCACTTTGGTTAACACCAAGCGCAATGTTTTAGGACTGCTGTAAATATATTTGTTACTGCTGGAGTCCAGAGATTTGAAAAAAAAACAGTTTTTTGACAAATGCTGTAAATCCCTGCTCAATTGGGGAAATCCTGTTTGGGGAAATTGGAAAAAGTTGCTCACTCCTTTTACTCATCTCGAAGTGCTCTGGAGACTCGATGCTCTAAATTGGTCCAGTAAACCGCCGGAGGATGACTGTCTTTGCTGTGCTGCATGCACATTTTGTGAATGCCTGTAACCTTGTGATTGTGCGTTCTCTCAAATAGTGGTCATGCTCATTCAACCCTACTATGCTGCAAAAACTGAAACCTTAAGAGGGTGAAAATATCTTGTTTTTGGTACAATTAAACCAATATTGAGTAGAATTGCCTCATTCCACTTGTAGATTAATTTATCTTATTTCAATTTGTTTCTCAATGTTAGTCAATTTAACCTTTTTAAAAAAAAAAAAAAAAAAAGTTCTTGTTTTCTTAAAACAAGACCAAATTGATGCAAATCAGGAAAAAAAGAGTGTAAAATAAGATTAATTATCTGCCTGAAGAAAATGATAATTCTAAGGAAAGAAGGAAATAATAATAATAATAATAATAATAATAATTTGATCCCTTACTAGGGACTTGCTATAGGCTGTAGGACGTGATAATGGTTTGGTGAAGGTTTGGATACAATATTTTTTTAACTTGTGAACTACAGTAATTGAATTGGGCAAAACTGGATCATGTAAAGCACAAACATCTATCATTAGATTTATTTTAACCTAAATCCAGGTTAAAAGCTACAAATGAAGTGCTCTCTGCTGCTGGGTGTGCTCTTGGAGTTTTTTCTAATGAAGGTTCAGTTGCTTTCTAATCTACCATGTTACTGCTGGTGTGTTGGTGAGCTTTTTTAACATTAATTCTTCCGGCTTAGTCAGCTTTGCCTTTTGCTTAAAGTGGCACTAGTGGAACATAAGCTGCTGCTTAGAGGTCAAGCAATATGAAATATAAACATCATATCATTAACAGATAATGTTAGCTGTATGTCTGCAGTCCCAAGCCCAAAGATAAAATTACTGCTTACCAATCTTATCAGTGCTAGCGTTGTATTAGTGTTGGATCTTCCCACCGGTTTCCCAAGTCTCTAACCATGTTTTGCATTCGTGTCTCTCCCCACAGCAGAAGGCACCGTTTGCATATAAATATTTACATATTTTTTATTTACATAAGTCAAGTAAATATTTTTGATATGCAGCCAAATCAGGCAGAAGTTGCAGAACACTGGTGTCACCTGCTAAAACACCTTCCTTTGCTTTTTTGCTTTCTTGTAGAGAAGCTGGTAGCTTACCAGCGGGAGTTCCATGCCTTGAAAGAGCGCCTCCGTGTGGCAGAGCACAGGACGCTGCAGCGCTCGTCTGAGCTCAACAACATCCTGGAGCAGTTCAGGCGCGCCATTGCCGAGACGAACAGCAGCAAAGATGCCCTCACAAACTTCTCGGGTAACTGACACAGACAAACGCTAACAAAGACCGACCGGCCCCGTCTGATCGTAAACTGTACCAGTAAACGTTTCAGCATTTACTGCTCACCACAAGTTGCTGTCTGGTCTGAGAAATTTGGAACCCGTGCATTAGTTCTGCGTTGCCTGTACTCTGCATTCAAATAAATGATTTTTATTTTTAAAGTATATGAATTATTAAAAAGAAAATATGTGTTTGTTTTGAACATGTATACATATACACAAAAGAAAGGAAAAACGGACAACAAAAAGTGAAACAAATCAAGAAATCAGTGGTAATCCTGGTAATTCTGCGTAGGCGCTCTATACATACTGTGCTTCTAGAAGTCAGTCAGAAGTTTTTTTGCTTTTCTTGATTTTAGATTGTAACAGTGTTATGAAGAACATTAGGTCTTCTTATGTTAAGTCTTTCAAAGCCAACCTCAAAACAATTAGGTGAGCTATAGACTCCATCTGGCTGAAACACACCAATTAGAAGCATACTTAGGGTGAGTTTCTGTGTTTACCAGTAATCTCAGTTTAAGGCATATATATGTGCAATCTTGATGAACTACACTTTAGAAATGTATTAGAGTTGTATAGTCCTGTTTTTTTTAATAAGGTAGGAGAATATCTGCGTATTTACAAATCAAAACTTGAATAATAATTCTGAAATTATTATCCAGGTTAAAAACATGTGCCGTAAAACATGTCTGGAGGGAATCTTTAAATTAAAGTTGGCAATATAGATTTTTATGCTCTGGTTGCACTTTTTGTTCGTCTACTTCCTCTCCAGTTTCTTTTATTACACTGAAAACTATCTGTAAGTAGAGTTTTAATTTTGGTGTTGACAGATTGTGCTTTCGATAAAAATTTCTCCCCAGTCATCGTTTTATGGAAACGGATAAAAAATGTAACCTGACTTGCTTCTCTGTGATTATGTTTAGATGAGACCCAGAAACTGCTGAAGGAACTTGCAAATAGGAAACCTCTCCAGGTGCCAAATATATACCACCACCTGCCTCACCTTCTCAACAATGAGGGCAGCCTGCATCCTGCTGTGCAAGTTGGTCTCGGGCGTACAGGAGGTGAGTAGCACGCAGGCACGCACACACACGCATGCACGCATTGCAGCACAACTCAGTAGAACTGACCTAAATGATTTATGAGGCCCTTTCTCAGAATATGCATAGTTCGAAACAAACGGATAGTAAAACCTCCAGAGAGCCTCATTACTCCAAGGAGAGAAGCGTTTCTTAACACGTGTTGAGTTGGTGATGTTCACAACACATATCCCCTCTCAAATAAGCGGTACAACAACAATGTGATTATAGTCTATAGTTTCATATTTACTTTACAAGCAATACATGCTCTTCGTTTTGCCTTTCTCTTGCCAAATCTCTATGCTTTGATTTTCTGATACTATTATTATATTCTAATAGGACTGTTTTTTTTTAACCTGTTTTTAGTTTTTAGTTTACTCTAGGGACATAAACTAAGCAAATGGTCATTTAACTGTAAGCCTCAATAAAGTCATAATTGTACACAGTAAACACAGGAAAGACACTATAAAACTAATCCTTTTACAAAGCTCACAGAAATACTGAACATCTGTCATTAGCCTCCCTGTTCCCATAGATTATCCCACTCCTCTTTTCACTCCCATTTTCACAAACCCCACTTCAATGTTTCCCATTCCCCCCGTCAAGCATGTTACCTCTGCTATATCAAGTTCTCTTTAAGAGGATTACTTATCTAGCATTGCGAGTGTGATCGGTGGAGTGAATATGGGGCGCAAGGGAGGTGAATTTAGGGGCTGAACAGCTCAAATTGTGTTTCCACATTCCTAATAACAATGGCTATGGGGAAAATGGAGGCCCTAGATAAATTAGAGGAAAGGAGGGACAAGTTGGGAACAAGTAGGAGTTTCTTGTCTCTGGCCCTTGGCCGGTTTGCCTCTTTAAGTACAAGGTATTCCCTCAGGAAGCAGGAAAAAAATGCAAGGCCTATCCTTGGCATCTCTCAGTCATTGCTGCTGTGTCTGGTTTTATGACAGTTGGACAGGTGTCTGTTACCTGCAGACAGGCTTTTAAGTCTTTTTTTGGCTTGGCTGTCTATGCACAGATAACGCAGAGCTGCTGTGTTGTTGCTGCATACTCTCCTTGTTATCACCGGGTGGAAATCGTTTTCTCAGTTGCCTCCCACCCTCAAACTGCCATTTGTGTGTTCTCTGGAAGGCACAACCTAGCTGAAAGACAAACGACTGCTACTGCATTATTGTGGATAGCACACGACATACTTGCTGAGCAGCTGGCAATTTTAGCCTAAATGCCCCAACAGTAGTCTTAACAGTGTTTTTTGCCCAAATTTACTCATCTCTCAACACCCCTATATTCAGTTTCATGAATCTGCAAACAGTGAATGTATCAACAAAAGGAGATTATTTTAGTTTACAATAAAACAAAACATGTTGTCCTAGATTCAGTCAGTCTTTTTGTTACATAAACAATTCCATCAAAAATCTATTTTTGATGCAAAAATCGACTGCATTTTTTGCCAACTGCATTCATTCATTCTCTATACTCGTCTATTCCTCACTGGGGTCATGGGAGTCTGCTGGAGCTGATCCCAGTGTCCTTTGGACATGAGGCAGGGATACACCCTCGGGCACACACACCACACTCACACACTCATGCCTATGGGTAATTTATGAGTCTCCAATTAACCTAAGCATGTTTGCGGACTGTGACAGTCCAGACAGAAAAAGCTCAAGGCTTGTACCTGCAACCTTCTTGCTGTGAGGCAACACTGTTCCACTGTGTCACCCTCAAACTGATACAACAACTGCAATTGTTTGTTTATTTAAAAAAAAGAAGAAATAATAAACTTTTCTATCATCTCTGGCAAGTGGCGATGTACAACACAGCCTTGACCTTGAATCACTTGACTGCACATGTGAAATATCATAATCTAATCCTAATCATGGTCTCTAGTGTCTTTGCCTGCTACAGCAGCAACATCTGTGGCTGTCCAGGCTGCAGTGCCTTTGGTTTCATCGGTTGCATGTGACCTGGCTGAATCTGTTTATGCTGGTGGCTCTGTGTCCCATTTCTTGATAGAAAAATGAATGATCGTTGTCTGGGTTCATCTGTAGTACGAAGGGCTGTAATACTTTCCGGGCCTTATGCCATGGCATCATGTAGCAATAGCCAAGCTAAAAGATCGGTGAGCCCTCTTCCTCTAGAGACCAGTCTTGGTCAGATGATCCGTAA
The DNA here is from genome assembly GCA_036785175.1 of Eupleurogrammus muticus. Taxonomy (NCBI): domain Eukaryota; kingdom Metazoa; phylum Chordata; class Actinopteri; order Scombriformes; family Trichiuridae; genus Eupleurogrammus; species Eupleurogrammus muticus. The sequence continues at coordinate 19,760,423 of JAYKQN010000001.1, forward strand.
GTGCCCTCCCACACAGATTAAAACACCGAAAAATATAATGTCTGTTTTTTTGGCAAGGAAAAAGTTATTGTTTGCTTTTTCTCCATTTATTGTCTCCCACACTGTCTTATTATTTTTTTTACTTACTTTACATTTCCTTCTCTGCTGGTCTAAGCAGAGATGACACTAGGATATTTATAGCAATGAAAATTAGGACAACTTACAGTTCTCAAATGGATGGATTTAGGCTTGACTGAGGCCCCTTTTACACAGAATTTAACAAGAGTGTTATTGTATATACATCATTGTTAGTTCCAAACACATATCTGACCTTTAGCTGTAAAACAGCTCAGGACCTTGTGTCATTTTACACAGCCACTACTTTGTTGCCAAGCGATGTCAGTTGTACGCTAGCATATGTACTGCCAAAAGCTAAAGGAAAAGGTCTTCATTTTTCCCCCTTTTCTCCCCAGTTTGGAATTTCCCTTTTGTGCCTACACTCTTTGTCCCTGCTTCTCTGTTGGTCTGTGGAAAGTATAGACAATCTTGTGTCTGCATCTTTTCTCCTTGTTGCCATGACCCTTACTGGGAGGGGCCAACGCAGATCCTACCACTCTCCACGCAGGACCCTTAACTAACCAAAGGCCCAAAAACAGGCTTCATGCAAAGCAGGACACTGAAAGTATTGCTGGCTGTTCAGCAGCTAAAAGATTTTCACAGCCTCCAGAGGATGGAAATCTATGTCAGGAATTCATTTTTGGAGATAATCTTCTCTCGGTTATCAGGTGTGTGTGTGTGTGTGTGTGTGTGTGTGTGTGTGTGTGTGTGTGTGTGTGTGTGTGTGTGTGTGTGTGTGTGTGTGTGTGTGTGTGTGTGTGTGTGTGTGCGTGTGCGTGCGTGTTCTCCAAATGTTTTACAGCAGGCTGTGTGCTTAATGAGACTCGGTGTATCACAGAGATACCTGGGGACTCGTACAAGATTACGCTGTCATTTGCTGATAACAAATTGATTATAATATGGAATTTTGAAGATTGGAATCTGTGGTTTTAATTATTAAAAAGTGCTGCAATGAAGATTTGTCTGTAACCTGTGTATTTCAACAAAGGAAAATAAGTTTCAAAAAATGGAGTCAGGGGTTGTTCATCCAGAATAATTAATTTGAGAACCCTCTTTGTTAGTTCTGTCACTTGCATACTATTACTGCAAAGTTTCTCACATCTTTGTGAAGCAATGGCAACGTTTGCTTGCTCCTTTTGGCCTTAAGTTGGTTATAGTTTGCATTGCTACTGCAACTCAAAGCATTGAATTTATCCTCAGAACGTTTTGGCATAGCAAATGTTACGCCTCTAAATTGGTTCCAATAGGGCTAAATGCAATTTTCAAATCACAGCAGGTGCTATATCCCTCAAAGGTGAAATGTGCCAAAATACAATTTTAAAATAAATATTGGGGTGCTGCATAGATGCCCTGCCTACACATCTTATGCTACAGACTTAAGAGAACATCTTTGTTTGGTATAGACCCATATATTATTCATGTTATAATCATTTTTGAGTGAAACTGAGAATAATAATCATTTTCTTATATTACAAATCGTATCACATCTGAAATATCTGTCAAAATAATCATTTCAAAATCACTAAAATTGGATATTTTTCAAAATTGTTTGAAAGGAATAGATCAATATCTGATATCAATATTGAAGCAGTGCAACTCTACTGTGAACCTTATCCATGCTTTGATAGTCTTCCTACTACAAGCATCGACTGATGGCTGTTCCCTCATTAACAAAATCCATAATGCTGAATACGGTGCAGCTATGATGCCCAATCACAAAAAAAAAACACATTCATATGTTTGCTTTTCAAAAAATGATCAAGAGACCCATCACAGCCAAACTGTACCTGTTCCTTCTACTTGTATGCAATGCCATTGTCACTCCACAGAAGTGACGGTGAAGTGAACATAAATGTAAATTGTTGTTGCTGTTTTTTGCTGAAGATGATGAAAGGATGGCAGAGCAGCGCGGGCAGGAAGATCAAGGGGCACGGGAAGGGGGTAGACTTGGAGTCGGTCCCGCTCACACTGCACTTGCATACATTATCACTCATTCTGTCTGCCACCCTCCCTTATTCTGTCACTGTCTCTTCCCTTCCGCCCACATTCTCCTTTCATCCTCGACCTACTTTCTTGGTGGTGGTGGGTGTCGCTATACGACACGGAGCTCAGTGTGAGGAACACAAAGCAAAACTGGGACAGATTCTCCACGCTGCTCACATCTCTCCGGAGGATTTCAGCCCGTCTCAAGTCCACTATGCTGCTCACTCATTCTGCACCTCAAGTTTGTTTTTGTAGCTTTTGTTGCAGACCCGTGTACCCCAACATCAGCTCAGTCAGCATGTTTCCCCTTTTGTACAATGTACATGCGCACACACACACACCGACAGGCACATACTATCATAATTGTCCCGAAAGGCCAAGCTGTTTGTAACTAGCATCATCTTGTTTTCCTTATCTATGTGACGGTTTTATGCAAAACATTATGCAGTTTGCTTCCTGCAAATGAAACAACAAAAAAGAGTGTGTTAAACAATTCGTAATCATGCTTTTTTTTTTTTTTTTTTTAGCCCTATGAAAAAACACTGATTCAGTGTTAGATAACCAGCCCTGTATCTTCACTCTCCAACTTCTCAGCTCTCTCTCTCTCCCCTGTGAAATCAAATAAAATGAGCAGTTTGAAGACTTGAGTTCAGAGTCTAGTAACTTTTTCACTTTTCATACATTCTCAATAAATAAGTTAACTTAATAAATTGGTTTGCAAAATTATGTTTGTTAATAATAAATTGGATTTTTCTGCTCCTTTTTTTCACCTGTTTCAACACTGTTGGTCCATCTGGCCTGTCCAGGTCTGTTTATTTAGCTGGTAGGATAACCTCATAAATTAATTTAGCAGCACTTCGCGGATCTCAGAGTAAATAATGACATTGAGTAAATGCCAAGCAGCATAAATTTATGTTACACTTGTCTTGATTCCAATCATTGCTGCCTCTATATTGCCTGTAGTTGTATGCTTTGTAATAAATTACAACCTGAATGCAAAATTGTTGTATAAAAGTACTTTTTGTTTAAAACATGGAGCACATTAGTGCAGTTGCACTACAAACTACCTCCATTTGTCATCGTTCCCACTGCCATCTGCTACTCTGGGCATGAATTTCCTTTTCTTGTGGATTCAGACCAACGTAATCTGCCAATGGCAAAAATGATTTGACTTTGGATCCAATTGATCAACAACAGCCACCCCTGCAGCCCCAAATGCTTCCTGTATTCACCTCACACTCTTCTCCCTTAGTTACCATGGTGATGGGGATCCCCACAGTGAAGCGGAAGGTGAAGTCTTATCTGTCAGAAACACTGCGTTCCCTTATAGACAAGCTGTCACCGGAGGAAAAACTCGACTGTGTCATCATTGTTTTCGTTGGGGAGGTGAGTTCTGTAATTCCTCCAGTATGAGTCATAGCATGATGGCTGTCTGATAAATCCCATGACACTATAAAAAAGAGTGTGTCAAATTCTGTCTTTGTCATCTAATTTCTACAGACTGATGTAGACTACGTGCAGAGCGTGGTTGCTGGCTTAGAGAAGGAGTAAGTGCATTTCATTTCCTTTATCTTAAAAGGGGAGTAGGTTTGTTTCATGGAATGAAACTATAAGTTACATTCAGCAGTAGCTCACGAGTAGTTAAGCTAAATTCAAATTGGCATAGTGATTTTGGTAGTGAGTTACTTTTGATATTTCGAGGTGAATTTAACCACTGGAACTACACTTTTTGCTGGTGAATAATGGAGAAGGAAGTAATCACATTATTATATTTTACTTGTCACTGTGCTCAATTAGGAGAGAAAGCACTTAGACCAACCCTCTTATACAAGAAATTCTGCTCTCAGAGCTAAGCTGACACATGGGAAAATGAATCAAAGGTGGCTTTTCAGGTTGAACAAGTCTTAGGTAAACACCTCCATTAAAATGCAGTTTTACTTGCTTATATTTTTGCACTTTGTTGCTGTTGTGAAACAGCAACAAAGTGAAAGGGTTTAGTAGCCCTTGCCATGCACTTATTTATTTTCACTTTAATTTAGAAGGGTATTTTTTTACAATCCGTTCTCTTCAATTTCAAAATGCATTGCTGATGGTGTTACATTTTTTATGAACTACTTTTTCCAAGTAACTTCAGTTAAACGATATTTCTCTTGCGGGTAGCTTTGCTGTAGTTCAGCTTCTTCCAGTGTGTAGTAATTGGTGGCTTATAAAATGATGCTTTCATGGTAGATTTCCAAACTGACTGAAGCATTGCAAGGAATTTAAAATAAAAGCGACATTGCTGACCAACAATCTTTTGTCTTCAGGTTTTCTACAGAGCTGAATTCAGGTTTGCTGGAGGTGATCTCTCCTCCTGCCACATATTACCCTGAACTTACTAACCTCAAAGAGACTTTTGGAGACTCCAAAGAGCGGGTCAGGTAAGAAAATCAGACAGGTTCGACATCTCCGTTGCCTTTTTGTTTTCAGGCCTCTTGACAATGAATTAGGCAAAATGTGATAGAAAATCATTCTGGAGAACACATAGCAGGCCTAAGGGGGATGAAATGCAGGGGAGCTGTGATGAGGAAGAAAAAAGTAGAAGTGTGAGTCAGTGGGGGAAGTGGGAGGGAGCAAGCGAGCAAAAGCTTTTAGGTAGGCTGCCTACGTACTTAGTATTCCACAGGCATTTCTCAAATTCAGATCAAGGTCATCAACAGCAACAGCGGCTTCTATCTTTCTTTGTAGAGCTCACTCTTATCATCCTGTGTAGTTATTGTATATTTGGCTAACAACTGCCTTCAACAGAGGTCTGTTTATGGTACAGTTTGTACCCAGTTATGTACCCGAAACAGTCTTTGGCCTCCATTTTTTAAATTTGCATTTATCTTTTTCATTTATGCCCTTATGTTTGGTTTATCTATCTATCTATCTCACACACTCTGTATGTTCTAGCAATAAAATCACCTGCGTCACTTGATGAACAGCCAAGACTTGTCCTGTAACAAAGGCCGATCATTCAGATCAAACAGTTAGTATGACAGCACCTGATTTGCATAGCTTTGCATTTTGTATGTGAAGGAGTGTGTCTGACAGTTTTCTGCAGGTATGACAACCCTGACGACCATACAGTCCCAATCGAATTGATGTTCTTTGTCTTGTTTAGATGGCGAACGAAGCAGAATCTGGACTATTCCTTCCTCATGATGTACGCTGTGAGCAAAGGGGTTTATTATGTCCAGGTATATCCTTAAATGAATGAATGAATGAATAAATAAATACTTGTTCCCATAGCAACTTGTTGGAGAGAATTATGCACATGTACTGGTGTGAGAACCTGTTGCTAGGCAAACACTGGGTCTTTCTAGTTCGAGGCATGTCACTCTCATTTGAAATCGGGTAGAGAGGGCAAATGTGTGTTGTTGCAGTCATTTCTCAGAGCCAGTGTTGTTTTTTATGCTCTTCCTACAGTAATCCTCTTAGACTTCAACAGCTCATATTTATCTTTTTTGCAAAATTGTGTGTGAAATCTGGGAATGTTTATATACCCCTGTACTCCAGTCTAATGTAAGGGATGTGTGATTTCCCTTCTCTGCTATCACCTGGAGGGAAGAGGTATTTTCTGTTTGACATCTACACAGCTACTCTAGTTCAGTGTAGGTACAGCAATGTCCCTTTAGCTCAGTTCAAAGTGCCGCCCCTTTGTGAACATAGAGGAGTCTCCTTCCTGAATATTACCCTCTCCTTTACTTGTAAACCGGTGCCTTCTCCTGTCTCACATTGGCTTCTTTCTGTTGCTTTAGCTGGAGGACGACATTGTGGCCAAGCCCAACTACTTTGCCACTATGAAGAACTTTGCCCTCCAGCTCTCATCAGAGGACTGGATGATCCTGGAGTTCTCACAGCTGGGCTTCATTGGTACGATCCATTAAAAACCTTTTCCATTTTCAGCATCTCAGCGTCCAGCATTGTTCTGTCACATGGAACAAGATGTGTATAGACAGCTGATGGTAAAACCAAATTTGATTTAGATTGAATTCTAACTTTGGTTAAAATGGTACATTTTTGAGTTGGAGATGGATCTAATTTAAATAGTACACAAAAATATCTTGCACTGATAAATTTAATAATTTGATCCATTAGAGGTTTGGGTCAGTTTTTGTGTGTTTGTAAGTATCAGACTCTTGAAATAGATCAGCTTTGTTCATCACATTTCATGAGACAATTATCTAATACCATCTAATTTATTAGCATTTTTAAACTGTCAAGTCAAATTTGCATCAAGTATTTATCTTGTCTCTGAGTTTCAAGCATCCACAAGAGGGTGCTACTTTTTCCTATTAATTCCAGTTGATTTAGGTCTTTCTTGTTAACAGTGTAGCAACAGGTCCCCTAATTCCATGGTTTAATGTTCGTTGTTTTTTTTTTTTTTTTTTTTTTTTTTTTTTTTTTTTTTTTACAAATAATTGAATCCACAAACCTAACAAACACTTCTAATTGTGTTTGTTACAGGAAAAATGTTCCAGGCTCCAGACCTGAACCTTATTGTCGAGTTCATCTTCATGTTCTATAAGGAGAAGCCCATCGACTGGCTTCTGGACCATATTCTTTGGGTCAAAGTCTGCAATCCAGAGAAAGATGCGGTATGTGCCCTACTGTAATTACTGTATGTGTTTGTGTGTCTTTGTACCAGGATTGGATCTCATCTTGCCTCTTTATGAACTCTTTTCCAGAAACATTGCGAGCGGCAGAAGTCCAGCCTACGTGTGCGCTTCAGGCCCTCCTTATTTCAACATGTGGGACTCCATTCCTCTCTTGCTGGAAAGATTCAAAAACTCACAGTGAGCCTCACGCCTTCACTAAATTATTCGCCACTACAGTTGAGTCTGCCTCCTGTGTAGAAACGTCTGTCTGTTTCTGTAGGACAAAGACTTCCTGAAGCCACTGCTCCACAAGATGCATGTAAATCCCCCTGCGGAGGTTTCCACTTCAATGAAGGTACCACTCCAGACCTCCTATGAAGCATATCTGCTCTGATTCCACACCGTGCAGTTATATGTAATCAACGGAGTGTCAACAGGTGAAATGTGCCTCTTTAGGGATAGTGCATCATGGGAAAATAAAAAATGAAATGTATCACACAGGTATATCAGGGTCACACACTGGAGAAGACTTACCTTGGAGAGGACTTCTTCTGGGCCATCACTCCAACTGCAGGAGACTACATCCTCTTCAAATTTGACAGACCTGTTAGCATAGAGAGGTAGGTGTCAGCGAGGGCTTCATGCTCACCATAACCTTTGCAATGTTTTTGCCTACAGGCTATCAAAAGTCTTTTTACTTGTTTCTGCCTGCTGCCTGCTACAGTATGTGAGTCTCCAGGGATCAGTGTAAGCTAATGAGAGTGCTCTAAAATAAGCATTCTTAGGCCGGCCTCCTACTCTCCATGGTGCTGTGACTCGAGATGGAGCGAGATAGTGTATATATAACACAGAGGCAGATCATAGCAGCGATTCACTGCTCGGATGGGAGCTGACCTGAAAAAGATGCTAATATTTGGTCAGGCTGAGATGTGCGGCGATTCGTTCAATTTTCTAAAGAGAACGTCGGAACAAGTGTGAGGGAATGTTCTCCCTCTGTCAGTCACTCAGTATGCATGTAGCAGCGAGAGGGAGAGCAGCCATCGAGTGTTCCACTAAAGTGTTTTGTGTCTGCATTTGAGCGATACCAATTATACAGGGCCCGACTCCTTTATCCTCGAGAGGTACAGTATTCTTTATGATCCGTCACCGCCGCTGTCTCCATCTCCCCGTCTGGCTGCTTAGCATTTAATACAGATAAACAGTGCAACCTTATTGACCTTGAACCACAGAGGTCTAAATGAACCTCATATTTCTCACTCTGCCCATGCTTCATGAATTTGAATCATCTACCACTTGCTTTAAAATCTACTTTCTCTAGAATCAGTTCAGTCTACAAAGGCAGAAATACAGTTTTTATTGTTTAAAACCTGTAGATTTGACCTAAATATAAGATCAAAGACAGATGAGATCAACCATGTATATCTTAATGGCAATTAGGCCCTTATGACACAAAGGTTTAACATTCAATTTTTACATCTTTTAAATATCATTATTAGCAGTAATTACAATGGTTTATGGAGCTAATTAGGCTTGATTTGAAGGTCCCACTTTTCCTGTGTTTTGACATTTTGATGTCCCTAACAAAATTTATTTTTGGTTTTAAGAACTGAAAATCATCTTATTAGTTACTTTCCCTCTCTCAAGTGACTGAATGAAGGGAGGTAGGTGACTGTATAACTGTGTTTTCACAATTTCACAGATATCCTGACAGCTCTTTTTAAGGCACAGTTTCTGAAGACAGACAATGTATGTTTCTCTGTGGACTCAGTGTTTTATAACATAGGACAGTAACAATAACAACAACAAATAACACTGAGATCTTCTTATAACCAAAAAGTAATTGTAAATATCACTTTTTAAAAATATGGTTGACTCCCTACTTGATGTCCACAAGTGATGGCTTATCAATAGATGTACATATTCAAATTGATGTCTTATGACCGGCAGGTTCCTGTTTCGCAGCGGTAACCAGGAGCACCCAGGGGATAAGATCGAGAACACCACAGTGGAAATACTGCCTGTCTCGGTAGGGAAATACAACCACACGCAGTCTTCTATGCTCTCTACTGTACACGTACAAACTGCTGTGATTAGATTACATTCGGCACCCGCCCTCCTCTGGACACAACGTATTGATTATTAATAGGAATGTGAGCATGATAGAATCGTCTCCTCTGCCGGAGACAACACATTCTGACACTGATCCGCACATCTTCTAGTGTGAGCACAGATAGACACATCTGTTCAGCATGTATGCTGGTCTCATGTCTTACTCGTCCTTTGAATGTGTTGGCTTGTTAGGAAACTGGACTGCAGACCAAAGAGAAATACAAGCGAAGTGAAGACCGCTTTTACAGGATCGGTGAGTCTGCCAGCGCTACAGCATGCGTGGGAGTACATACAAACACACTGAAACATTGTGATCACTTATCATTCGCGCTGGTGGAGCTCAGACAGGCAGACATTGTACACAAAGTGTGTCACAGCTTTTCTTCTCTCCTTCCAGTTTTCATATGAAGGCTCTTTCACCACTTCCTCAATATTGATTTGCGTTGGTTGGCTTACTGGATATTCTTCCACTGACTCAATCCAACTTTGCTGTTTTAACATTTACATTTCTTTTTTGTTAAATAAGCATCTAGTTTCTCTGTGAAGTAGCAGTGCCCTCTTTCAACAAATATGAACACCATGTTTTAATTTAAACACACAGGTCAGTTTGAAAAGGGTGTGGCAGAAGGAGCTGTAGATCCTTCCTTCAATCCTGTCCTAGCACTTCGGCTTTCGGTTCTCAAAAACTCAGCTGTGTGGGCCATCCTCAGCGAAGTAAGCCGATCTCACATCGCACCTGTTCATCTTCTGTCCAAATATATGCTCGAGACCACTTGTGTTAGGTGGAAGGTGCCCCCCTTATTTTTATCCAATAACACTGTCCCTCTGCTCTCTCCCTGCAGATACATATAAAGCGGATAGCAGGCTGACTGTTGTGGGAAACATGAATCATGGTCCCTGGGGGACCAAAATCTCTTAGACTGCTTACGCAGGGCCTCTGGCACCTAGCAACCGGCAGTGAAGTCATTAGAGCCCACCTCTAGTGGCTCGTCTGAGGAACGCCACCTCTCTGTCCTGGCTCTTCCTAATGTACCCTGTTATTTTGATTTCCATCGATCGATATCTCCCTTTTTTTTTCCTGCATCTCTTCATCACTCGTGTGCTCTTAATTCATTTGTGAGAATGTGAATACTACTGTCTAAAGAACAGCAGGGTGTGTGAAGAATTCTGCTCCCAGCTCTGTCTTTCAAAGTGACTGTTTTATCGAGCAGCTTTGAACACAATCAGAAAACATCTGGATGAGGACAAATCATCACATCTGGAGAGAACCAGTCACCTGGCCACTGGTGTTGATGCTGCCAAACCCCTCTCTTTTACTCAATGCTGCCACCTTTGGGCTTGCTGGGGCATTGCACTAGCACCACAGCACAGCCCGTGATGATCAAGAATGTTCAATCATCACTAATGGCCAGTTGCTCTCTGTTCTCGACAGAGATGACGGAGCGTCAGATCAACACCAGCCCAAACTAAGATGTTTCGCTCACTCCCAGAGTATTGTCAGTTACACTCAAATACTCCACTTGTCCTAAAACTGAAAACTGCCTGAAGCCAGTCGGTGACTACACTGACCATAGGCTAGATTCCTCAATAACTACCCCAATCCATGGAGAAAATAGGAACCATGACACCATATCTATCTCACCTCCTGTCTGACGAGCTGTGTATGACCTCGGTGTCCATTTATAGAAAACCAATCAGACATTGCCTTGGCGTCAATTTCCCGAAGGAATATATTGTTATATTGATATATTATTACAGCTATGACGATCTATGAAGGTGACTTAATTTATTTGAAATAAATCTTTAATTTGTACAAGAGGTAAAATATATTTTTATTCTATTGAGATGTTTATGGTAGTTCAGAGTCTGTTTTATTTGCGTTCTGTGTGTGTGTGTGTGTGTGTGTGTGTGTGTGTGTGTGTGTGTGTGTGCGGGCGTGCATGTGTCAAAAATTCTATTGTACATTTTATTTTAATTATCACAGCTACTTTGAAGGTTGCTTTACCCAACGGTTCAAGTAACTCGTTTTAGTTGGCACACCAGTTTCTTTCCACTTGAAGTCAAGCATTACAACTCAAAAAAATCAAAAATTCAAATTTTGCTAAATGTTGAACAGTAGGAGATTTGTGAATGGATTGTGTTTAAGTACATGTGGGTCAAATTTAGAGAAATGTGCCTTAATTCTGAGTCCCTTCAAATTGTCTGTGACGTTTCCTCACATTTTGCCTACACCCCATTCACGGGATATAATAATAATCTGAAAAACAATACATTGTTCAGTTAGTGTTTGGATGTTAAGAACAATATATTATACTGAGTGAAAGTGGTTTTGTTTTGATTATCATCTCAAACTGTGTGCTTTGCACTGCTTTATCACTATTTTGGTTATATCACACCCTTCATCGTTGTAGTTAAATTTTCCATCTTCACATATTAGATGCCCATTTCACAGGCCTAATCCATGTAATGATTTTTTTTGTCCAATTGCATATCTTATTTCGATTGGACTAAACATTATGACTACTGATCATCACAGAGTGTTGTATGATGTGACTGAGGTTGTGTAGTACTTCACTGATTGTAAATATATTTAGAAAAAGCAGTGAGCATCTCTCTTTTCTCTCTTTACTGTCATTCTTTTGCCTCACTTAATAGATCATTGAAATTCACTTTTCCTGTTCTAAGTGAAACCTCACTATTGTTTCAAAAAGTCATTGGATTATTTAAGGGGGTAATGAAGTGCCTTTTGGTGGAATTGTTATGAGAAATGGGAGAAATGTTCCTAATCATGCTTGTTCATATGCACATTCATATTTGTATGTAATTTATAAGTAGTATATAAGTTTTTTTTTTTTTTTTCAGAGCAGGCTCTTTCACCCTTTAATACAACCATCAATGCTAGAACTGTACCTAAATGGCTTGATCCCAATCTTTTGATATAATTTTTTTTCCTTAAACAGGGAGAAAATCAGAAGCACTAATGTTTCTCTGGTTTCTGACCCTTGACCCATATCCACATACAAATAGAAACTGAATGCATGAAAACAGCATGAGCAGTCATGTGATCCTTGAGAGACAAAAACAAAAAGGGAACTCTTACCTGGCCTGCCAACCCCCATTCCCCCCTCAGTTCATGTGCCTTCATCATGTGTATGCCTGCCTCTGATGATTTTGACATCATTTTTCATGGACATCTTTGAAATAAATAATACATTAAAAAAAGAAGTTCCTAGAAGTCATTGCCATTTTTTTGCGTTGAGGTTTGTTTCTAGTTACATATCCCATGCCACCTGCATCACCAGATTTTATTTTTTACACAGCTGTTAAGGAACAACATACCGGCTAGGGAAATATTAATATCAACAATCAATTAATTGAGCGGTTACACACGCGGAACCTTCAAACTAACATGAAAAACGACAACTCCCAGCATGCACTCGTATGCTCAACGAACTTCCGTTTTCCCGTCATGCCACCGGCTTCCGAAACATGGTCGACCGCCGCGTTCATATCACTGTCACCGCTGCTAACTAGCCGGCTCCTTCACCCGCGGCTGGAGAGAAAAGACAATTTACAGGCGCGAAAGGGGCTTCTGCGCAATGCCGAAATATTACGAGGGCAAAGAGGAAGATAACAGAGCCTGCGCCGGGGTCCGAGAGGACTTCAAGGCGTGTCTTCTTCAGCACGACTGCGTAGTGAAGGTAGGTGCCACGGCCCGGACGAACCTTTACCGTTGACACCGCTAACCTTCACGTGGGGCCTGGTTCTCCCTCGTCGCTCCCCTCACCTCACACAGCCTCTTAGGAAGGTCTGTGCGAGGCCAGAGCCTCATAGACCTTCCTGGCTCCCCACTCTGGGAGTCGCAAAGTTACCTCTCTGAAATGAGACACCGGCTCCTGTCATTTTCACCCTACGTTTCCCTACATGTACCAATCTCTCTGTTTTTAAGTGCTTACCTTACAAGTAGCAGCGGCTGCAGACCCCCTCACGTCCCAGTGGCAGAATGCTCCCTGTGTTAACCACAAGCATTTGCTTTCTGGGGTGGCGTCCAGTCACCTACAGATGTCACCACAATGAAAATGGAACGTGTCAGACTTTGCAAAAAAAAAAAGGGGGGGGGGCAGGGAGATTTACCCTGCTGAGCCCCCTCCCTCCCCTGCCAGGATGGGTATTTCAGGGGGAGGGGGGGCATTCTGCTTTTCTTAGGTAGTGCCCAGTCACTTTGGGACACTTTTGGATAAACTGGAACTAGAATAGTAGTTGCCAGGCCCTCTTCTCATAAAACAGTTCTTGACCACACAGGTACTCTTCTGGATGAATGGGCAAAAAATCTTGTAGAAACCTTCCCACAATAGTGGAATGTTTTATCGCTGCAAAAGGGGAAGCACCTTTGTTGGGATGTGAATATAGTGTATATGAAACATACATACACCTATTAATTCATTATATAGAATATATACTACAGACTGGTCTATATATGTAGTCTTTATAACAGCAGCGTACGCATGCATGAATGCATACAAACAGTAGCAAACAATAATAAACGCACACACCTTCCAACACTTAAAAGAGCTCAGGCCCTGTTATGGAATTATTGTCTTCTATTCCAGGCTTTCATGCAAAGGGAAGTGAAACTTACTGGGGGTGGGATTTTGGCACAGAACTTGCTCATGGGGCAAAATATGCTGCTTCTTTAGTCAGAGGAAATCACATTTCACTCAAGCGATTAAGCCACTGTCTTTTAACTGGTTTCTTCTTTCTTCATCAGGAAGGGAAGATGCCCAGTCAGTGTTTGAAGGAAGGCCACTGCAAAGCCCTGCAGACGACATTCTTTGAGTGCAAGAGGTCAATGGTAAGTTACTGGTAATCACATTGCAGTTATGAGGAAACTGGCCTTTTATACACCAAATGAGAGCTGGAAATTTATACATTTTAATCATTGGCTGATAGTTGGAAATTTACATAGAATAGTGTTTTATCTTGTCTCTTGGGGCCTGTACCATGAAACAAACTTGGTAGATTGTGTGAATTTTTAAGGGTTTTACTCCTTGAGAGATGCAGCATTTTAGTTGGATGGACCTCCTCGGGTATAATCTGTTCTCACAGTCCGCTTGGGCAACAGAAAGTTCTTTTTTACATGCATCACATATTTAGAATATCTTGTCCATCTGACAAAAAAGTAACATAATCTACCACAGACATACAGCGTAATAATTCATTTATTTCCAACCCTAGCCTTACCTCTTAATATTTAAAAATGAACTCTATTCGATTATACTGGCTATCTTTCATTTGACAAAAAATTGTTTTTTACTGGTTCGATAACCATGGAATGACCAATGTCTGTCCTCTATTTACAGCTGGACGCAAGGTCAAGATTCAGAGGAAGGAAAGGATTTTAAGGAACCATCCTGCTGCCATATGGCTGAGTGGAAGCCACATAATAAACTAAGGACTCTTATTAGAGCCACAGTCACAGCACTGTCTATGCAGACTGTTCACTGAAGGACATGCATCAGAGAATCGCGTAGTAAAGGACTACTATACATTAGTGAACAATGCAAACTGATGCACAAAAAACATTGCTGAAAAAGAAATTGAGCATTCACCATGTGAAGCTTTCAGCATCTTTATGTATTATTTGTCTTCTGGGTGAATGGGTGTGTGGAAAACACTTAATTACATTTGTTAAGAATAAATTTAATTAGTTTGTTTTCAAATTGTAACCCTCCATTGCATAAAATGTTTTTAATACTTAAAATTGCCTAAATGATAGATAAAAATAAAAACATAGTTTAATGCTATGTCAACAATGGGACTCTATTAGCTTGATGCACTAAGAATTTTCCATATTTGCATATTGTTGCCATAAGGCAACACATCTTTTAGCATATTAGAAATAAATAACATACAAATTTAATTATAATAAAAAAAATTAAATCTGCTTACCCCAGACATTGAGTTTATTTTTTTTGTTGAAAATGTTCAAGAATGCTGAATAAGACAACTTTAAGTTGTGAGACAATGATGTTCATGTCAAATGTCAATGAGCAAAAGGAACTGGTCATGTGACCTTGTAATTGCATGTCCATCACAAATAAAAGCCACCTTTTTTACACAGTAAAAAGATCTTTATTATAGCTTCTTAGACAACACTATGCAAAAGAGGGTTAATGAGATTCAAGTTTAAAACTATTTCAGTAAATTTTCTAGAGAATTCTAGACCATACACTATAATAAAATAATTTAATTAATTCATACAGTGTTTCATGTTTATTACACAGTACTAAATTATTAGTAGTGTGATTTTACCTGTGTAAAGTGACAATACAACATGTTAAAAACTAAAAATAGTTCAGAAAAATTATGTCATAAATGATAAGTAAAAATGTGGACAGGAAGACGAGGGAACACAGACAGTGAGGTGACTTGTCTCGTCAGTACAGTCAGAGCTGTTATTTCAAAGCGGCCATCATCATCTGTTTGAACATCTCCATATCCACCTTCTTTATGATAAAAGCCTTGTGGGTCTTCTCCAGGAAACCCACAGTATCAACGATCATCATGCCCCTGGTGTGCGTGCCCGCCAGCTCCACACTGACTGGAAGCAGGTCACTTTCTAAAATGAACGAGTCGTCCACAGCGGCCGCCATGGCGTACGAGTCGCAGGAAATGAAACCCGTGCCACCAATTAACTCTTTCTGGAGGCGTTCGCTTTTAGAAGCCTCGAGGCTGTGGCGGAAGATCCTCGTCATGAAGCGAGCTTTATCGGTGTCCTGGTTCAACCAGGCGTCACAGAACTCCTGTAAAAACAGGAGAAATGCAAACAGGGCGGATGCAACATGTTCCTGTTTGTTTTTAAGGGGTAAGAGGGAAAAAACACTGCTGAATAGATACTTTAATTTAATTAAAATGTCTTTACCCAGGACAGTTTGCTGTAGCAGGTGAACTCCCAGCAGGCCAGGTAGGTGGGACACTGGTAGTCGTTCAGTACAACAAACGCAGCTTCTGGATCTGCTGCAAAGTTGAACTCACCACACACTGTAGTGTTCCCTCGAGCTGGGGGGGGGAAAGCAGAAAACCACTGATTATACACTGAGCTCCACTATTACAGGGGGAGACAAGCATTTACAACCATTGTAAATGGGTGATAATTAGGTCTGCAGCTAACATTTATTTTCATTATACATTAAATAATTTGCTCATCTTTTTGTCTGCTGTAGTGAAAACTGTCCTACTGCTGTACTCAAATCACTTGTTCTGTAGGTCCAACAAGCCATAAAACTGAAAAAGGATCAATCCTTGAATTAGTTGGTGATTAATTGCCTTTTCATTTATTAAATCTCTTAATTGACTATTATCATCTCTATTTATGGCATATTGAATGACAGCAGCATTTGTCATTCTGTGACTCTCAATTTTAGTTTTTAAATCATAACAAAGAGATGATTTCTGTACAAATTGTCTTTTTCTTGTTTTCACCCAACTTCTGTATTTGTTGTTTTTTGTCGCTGTGTGCTGTTCATCGCCACCACTCCTGGCTTTTCCTGAAATACCGCGTTCCAAGATACCAGAGAAGTAGATTTTTTTTTACTGACATTCTGTGTTTCCTCCCATGATGAAGAGTGCTCGGAGTTTGCTTGGTAGAGAGGGATCCATCCTCACAGCCAGGGCCAGGTTGGTGAGTGGTGCCGTAGCAACCAGGGAAACCTGGAGAAAGACACTATGTGATGTGATACTAGCAATGAGGAACAAGCATAGACATAGACAGAGACTCACAAACACACACTTAGTACTGTGTCATATCTCACACCTGCCCTGGGTTTTCATTGACAAGTCGGATCATGGCTGACACGGCACCCTCCTCCTGAACCAGATCCAGACCAGGGGCGTTGGGGTCGGGGACGTCCCCCAGCCCGTCCTCCCCGTGGAAGTGTCCCGCACTAATGCTCTTCCCCAGGATCGGCTTAGCAGCCCCTTTAAACACTGGGATCTTGCACATGAAAAAAAGAACACACCGGGAGAATCATGAAACACACCACATAGGAAAAAGCTGCTGTACCATTTAAAGAGAGGAAGGTGGCTAATGTTGGAATATTTTCAACAGATCTACTTCAAGGGAACATTGAATTAACAATATATTTAATCAATGTCATAAAAATATCTTATACATATACCATTGTTTTGAAACTGAATATGCAAGTGTCTCTTTATACGTTTATACTTAATTAACCAATCTGAAATCACATGAGGTACATACAATTCAGTAATTTTTCCGGACCAAGGACCTGAACCTGTGACCTTCCTGCTGTGAGACAACACTGATACATACTGCTCTGTGTCACCCTGAAAGTAAGGGTGCCAAGATAATCCATCCATCTGCCAGGATATCAACCTGCTTAATAAACAGCTCAGTCTTAGGCTGGTCACAATAAAAGCTTCTGAAATGGGCAATTTTATCACACATCACAATGCCACAAGATTTTAAAGATTGTGAAGTTGCCATGCCGACTGCAGCAATGTCCACCACAGCTACTTTGAGGAAAAGAAGTCTTTTTTGTAATAGCAAAAATCTAAGATCTAGTTTTCCCAATTTTCAAGTTTAACTTCAAGTGAGAAAACAAAAGTGTTGTTTTCATATTTTTGTTCAGTGCAAACTAATCCAACTCAATCCTGTACAGTAAAGATAACTGGTCTAAATGATGCTGGGTTCCCTGCTGCCTCTAGTAATTCAGTTTGAGGAACTGTTAAGCAGTTTTATGAGCAGCACCCTGTCACTGAATTAAAATTAATCCAATGCTGCACTTTTGACTTCTGAGCAAACTCGATTAAACTGTTACTGTACACTCCCGCGCCCACCTCCAGCTTATTGCAGGCCTGCAGGACACGCAGCGTGTTCTTACACACGTTCTCCACCGTGGTGTTCCCATGCACGCAAGTGATGCCCAGGATGTCCACGCCGGGGGTGGCCAGCGCCAACATGATGGCCTGAGCGTCGTCCACCCCACAGTCCACGTCCACCAGCAGCTTCCTGCTCATCCTGGACCCTGCAAAGCACAATAGGGGGGAGTCACTGTTGCCCCGACTGGTTAGCACTGTGGTTTATGGTTAATCCCTGCCGTAATCTGTAAACGGGAGACACTCAAAGTTCAGCACCCTCCACCTACCTGTTGAGTATGAGGAGAAGAAAGTGAACTTTGTGCCAGTTGGAGTTCCTTCTTTCACAGACAGGAAGCAGCGATGGTCAGCAGAACACAACCTTTGAGCAGAAAGAAGGAGAACAGCTGAATGATTGACTGAATGGAAGAGTGGGTGGAATAAATCATTTCTCAAAGTGTGCGAACAAAGAAGCTTATTTCTAATGTGTTTGTAGACTATGTCTTATTGTTTTGACAGTAAATGCAATGATCAAATCTTCATGTGAAAAGCTTAAGCAACGTTTATGTTATGTTACGTTATTAAACACAATTATTTGTAATTTAATATTTAGTGTTTATTTTCACTTCTGAACTTTCACCTAAATAACATTTTCAATTCGTGACTCCTTGTCATTGCATGATTTCTTAGCGACAGTATTTCTACTTTTACTGCAGTAACTTCCCCCACCGCTATTACTACTTCAAGTGGAGCACGTATTTACATGGGAGTAGGTATACATGTATTTAAGGGTTCTTTCCGTCCATTCTGCAGCTCTGGGCGCGTTAAATCACGCAACCAACAGCTACAACATCAATAAGGGCGTCCGTGAGGCGCTAGGTGTGTGTGAATGTGTGTGTGCAGCCTCTTACCTCCTTACAGAGCCGCTGAAGACGCGAGTCGCCGCCGCGGCGCAGCGGTTCATCACCGCAGAGCTGCGTGAGAGCTGCAGACCTCTCACTCTGCGGTGTTTTCTGTTCACCGAAAACTGACTTACTGTACACTAAAAAACTCCGTGCTATTTATTGGAATATTTCAAATGTGCTGTTATTGAATTTGTGAGTGTGTGTATTTAAGAGAATAAATATTTAAAAAACAACATAGAATTATAGACGTACTGCATTATATCCAATTTACCTGATTTCTAACTATTGTGCTTTTCTTCTCAATAATAAAGACATTTCAACATTAACTACTGCAGAAACACAAATAAATGGAGATTATTCTTGTGGTAGATGCGGTGGTTCATTTCATGATTAGACGATCTATGGCAACTACGTCACTTCCCGGAAAGAAAACCCCCGCGTTTGTTAACTGCAACCTTGTACATGATGCGTTAAAATAAAAAGTAGTGAAATATTTCTTGTTTGGCATTCAGAAGACTTTATTAATGATCCAGTCTGTGGGGGTGCAGACCCCCCTGTTAACCTGTGTACATGAACATCTGGTAATAACTCACTCAGTTAAAGATGGATCAAACTAGAACACCAGCCATATCAACATAAATACCTGTAAGCAAAAATAACATCCAAATAAAATACACAGTCTCTGTAAGTTTTGTACAATAAGGTACATCTGAGCTGGTAAAGAATAGGTGTTGATAGGAGATATTAAATTAAATATTAATGCAAAATGCTTTATTTTACTTTAGTCTAAAAACATTTATCAAGTGCTAATGGATACTCCGAATTGCAACAGTATACATTTACAATAGTATGAAGCTGTAGTTTTTTTTTTCTTTTTTAAATGGTCATGCATTTAAAATAATAAAGTCCTCGTCCAATTTCAATCAAAGTTCTGCATAATTCAACAGAGTGCTGTAAAACCCAAGTTTAAAGGGTTATAAACCAACATATTGCTGCATATAGTCCTGCAGATATGTGAGGCTCATCTTCTGAGGCCTCAAAAAAACTAAATAAAACATAATTTTTGATCCAGTTGCCCATCTCTGAGTATGAGAGAAACTCAGAAATCACGTTATATAGTAGTATTGTCCCTTTTTACTTGTGTGCTGAACTGTGCTTGTTGTAGAGAATAACATGGTATTTTTTTGAGAAAGAAGACGACATGAAGTTGAGGCAGTGGGAGAGAAGCAGACAAGAGGCTGAAAGCACTGAATTAAACGCCATGATCCTGCAGTGCACTTTAGGTCCAGAGAAACATCTCAACAGACAAAGACATTAGTTTTTATGAAGATGATCATCCGCTGTGTTGTTTTTATTGGTGGACCTTAAGCTTCACTAGACAACTGTACAAACTGCTGTTGGAGGACAAATTCTGATTTGACTCTCCATTAGTTTGAATTGTTTTAGTACTGATTATATTCAACATGTGGATCTGTGAGAGCTCAATGCAGCTTTAGTTTGTGGGTGAAAAAGAACTGGTCCTACATACAGATGTGGCCTAATGTAGCCATGAGGCACGAGACTGTGGATATTGTCAGTATGAGTTCTGTACCCTGTTATTTGGAATTGTCCCCATTTTTTTTTAGTTTAGAAGTTAATATTTAAAAACACAAATGTATAGTTTCACAGTTTTTTTAAAGGCTCAGTGATATCCTTAAAAAGTTGAGCACTGTATGTTTTACTACATGTCAAACAGGAGTAAATTGGGGGGGACTATATTTTCTATTTTTGTGAATTAATACACGTGTTTCACTAGTGTGTTACTTATAGCAATAGCATGGCTCAATAATCTCGTTTGATTTTGTCAGATTTTGGCTACAGGGACAATTAATTAGTTATGTTCTCTCATGGAATTTGTTATCAAAAAGAAAAAAAAATATTAGCATCTTTTATTCTGTTAATGGATTAACTGATAACATCAATTAACAGCTGCTGGGACAAGTACAAATATGTGAGTTGCTTCAACTTTCTAACGACCACATTTGCGCATCTTATTCTAAGTTGAAATGCCTCAGACCCAGAGTGCCTGTACGCTTCCAGATGCTACAACCAACGCCAACAATGTCGGCACACTGGCTACGATGCAACAGAAAAGCCAAATCCTGACTGATCCTGGCTGTGAACCGGCTGTGAAGTGTGTGATTCTAGTACTACTGAGAGGAGGAGGGAAAGTGCTATAAAACAATCTAGAGTAGCACTGGCACTTGGACATTAATCTTCTTATCTTCTTAACAGTGGCTAAGCACAACATCAGTTGTCTGTGTGGCGCTATCGTCACTTTCCCCTTCAGTCTTTTGGTTGTCCCCCAGAGTAGAGGAGACCGTTTAGGTCTCCACTTTCCCGTAAGTCCCCTCCGGAGGGCGATATTGTTTGGGGAAAGCCTTGAGCTGGAGGGCGTTAAAGGCGTATTTACGGCATCCCACATTCTTCATGGTGTTTTCTCTCCTGCATCCCTCACTGTGTGTGGGAAAGTGGGGAAAAACAGAAATTATGTATGTATGTATGTATATATATATATATATATATATATATATATAAACATCACTTTTTTGACAATAACATCTGATAGTCAGCTGACCTGCGCATGCAGTCCAGGGCCTGATAGAAGACCTGCGGGGCGAGGGCGTGCTCCTGCTGCAGGAGCTGACACTGCTCCAGGGTCAGAGACATGGCTGTACGGTCCTTGGCGCTCTTACAGCTGGTGAAGCGCACTCCATTCAACCGGCGGCATGTCTTAAGTTATCAGAAAAATAGATGAGAGGAGAAAGTTTTTTTTTTTTGTTTTGCCATTTATTCTGTAGAAAAAAATCTTCTGTTATTCATGTTTGGCTTTGATACTTTTTGTAGGCCACATTAAGTCTAGTCACCAGTCAAAAAGAAAAATTTGCTTTTAGTTTTGCAGGCTGCATTGACAGGACACGAAAAGTCAATCTACCTCGGCCGCCTGCCACAAAATCTCCACGTTCTTGTTCTTCTTGGCATTCACATTCTGGTTGAGCAGCTTGAGCAGCTCGGGAACACTGGTGCTGCTGCGAGAGCGAGGCAGGCCTGAGGAGATAATATAGGAACGATGTGGTGAGTGAAAAATGAAGGTGTCAAAAAACAGATTTGCCCTTCTGACAGCGCTGTGTGTGTGTGTGTGTGTGTGTGTGTGTGTGTGTGTGTGTGTGTGTGTGTGTGTGTGTGTGTGTGCAGTAGATAGACTCACAGTCTTCTGGCAGCACCTCTTTAAACTGGTCGTAGTAGGAGCTGAGGCGAGCCAAGCTCTCCATGTTGATCACTTCCTGCAATGAGGTGTCTCCAAACCTGGTCACATATGCACAATATTAGAGCAACAATCTTTCATGCAAATGAAACATTCACCTTTGTCTTTTCCCTGCCCTCAGTAACTCACTTCTCAGCCAGCGTTTGCTGCTCGTTGATCCCCACGTTGAACAGGACTGGCTGCACGCGCAGCAGCATCCCGTTCTGGATCTCTCGTGGCAATGTGTCAAACATGGCCCCAGGCATCGGAACTCGGACATTAAAGCCGTTCCTGTTGCCCGTGATCACTGGCAGCATGTCGGGGCCGAAGCCTGAGGTGGCTTGAGTAACTTTGAAGGTGACGTTCCGCAGATCCATCACTCCGACGCTCATGTCCTCCAGCATGGCCAGCTCCTCGCCTTCAGGATATGAGACGTCAGAGCAACACAATCATCACTTCAGAACACATGTGATACTGCGATGATGATGATGAGGTGATGTAGTCACCAAAATTCACATTATATTAAAAAATTATTATAATAATAAACACATTTTCATGAAGTAGAAGAGCGCAGCGACATCATTAACTCCACCAAAGATGTAGGCATTGTGTTGTTTGGTCAGCAGGATATCTCAACATATTTCAGGTTATTTAAAGAAAAAACTATACCCAATCTTCACTTAATGAGAAAGAGCGTATTTTTTTGTTTTTATATGACTTAAAATGCATATAGCAGTATATTAACCCATAAGAACCCGTTCCATTTAGGATAAATTATGTTGGTTATACCATAGACTAAGTGGGCCAATAGAACACATTTCTAAATTTTTTTTTCAGAATAATACTTTATTTTCCCAGAGATCTGTATTTTGACATATATGTAACATCGGACATTATTAGTAAACATATTCCATATTAGGATGGTGAGTATATCTCACTTCAGGACTTAATGAGTTATGTTCAAAGATGAAGCCTTAGTAGAGGTATGCTCTCTGCATGGGATTTCTGTTTTGGAGCACAAACTCTTTTACACAACCTCACACACGAGTTACCGTAGGTGCTGAGCAGGCCCTCGTACTGCACCAGTAAGCCAATGGTGTGGAGCTGCTTGAGGAAGCCCGAGTCGCACAGACAGTTCCTCAGTTTGAGAGTGAAGCCGCAGATCAGGGCTGTCAGCTGTAAGGAATTACATTCACATCACACGAGTTGTCAGGTGCTCAGCGCAACACAACACTGTGTAAGGACACACAGTGTGGTGTTGTTTCTTACAGTGCATTGTGAGGACACACAGTGTATAAAGACAAAGCAATGTGCAGCCCAACATTATGTAAGGACAAGGAAGCTGCCTAACAGTGTCAGAATAATTATAGTTACTAGTTGCTGATTAGTTAGTTGCATTATTTTTTTAAGTTTAAAAAAGACTGGGATTTCCAGAGGGTCTGTGAATATGTCTTGGTGTAAGAAGCTGCAGCGAGTGGAAGAAGTAAGACTCACCACTCGTGAACTTTTTCCATGAGGTTTGTTGTTTTGTTAGTTTAGATTACCCATTACTGAAAGAAGTAACGCCCTTATTCCCATCACTGATTATGTGTAACGAAGGGACAAGGTCTGCGTTGTGGTGGCGGACTGACCGTCTGGCAGAAAACGACGTCGCGGCGGTACTGCAGCGTGAGGCTCATGGCGATGGTCGGGGCGCTGTCTTGCATCAGCAGGAACACCATGGCCTTCTTTGCTTTGTCACTCATCAGAGAAGCGCAGTCCGTCAGCGTGGTGAGGAGAGGGTAGAGAGCGTCACTCCACTCTCCTGTACACACAGCGCACAGGTATAAACACATTCAATTAACCAGCAGATTAAACAGGACAAACACTTGAACCAACATGAGAGACCTGTCGAATTGACAAATTATATATTATACAATGGACTATAGGGCGACACG
The DNA here is from genome assembly GCA_036785175.1 of Eupleurogrammus muticus. NCBI lineage: Eukaryota > Metazoa > Chordata > Actinopteri > Scombriformes > Trichiuridae > Eupleurogrammus > Eupleurogrammus muticus. The sequence continues at coordinate 19,784,235 of JAYKQN010000001.1, forward strand.
GTGGTGCGGTGGGTAGCACTGTTGCCTCACAGCAAGAAGGTCGCAGGTTCAAGACCGCCTTGGGCCTGGGTCTGGGGCCTTTCTGTGTGGAGTTTGCATGTTCTCCCCGTGTCTGCGTGGGTTTTCACCGGGTACTCCGGTTTCCTCCCACAATACAAAAAACATGCTCAGGTTAATTGGTAAACTCTAAATTGCCCATAGGTGTGAGTGTGAGAGTGAATGGTGTGTGAATGGTGTGTGTGCCCCACGATTGGCTGGCGACCATCTGGGGTGTATCCCTGCCTCTCGCCTTAATGCGCTGGGATAGGCTCCAGCAGACCCCTGCGACCCCGAAAGGGAATAAGCGGGATAGACAATGGATGGATGGATGGACAATGGACTATTTGAAAATAGTAAAGGAGACTGCAGGCTTCAAAACAACATGATAAATTTAAAAAAAAGATAAAATAGTAACATAGGACATATGTAACTATTGTATATCAAGGAGCCAAATATGGAATTGGATTGGTTGTGTTTGTATTTTCACAAGAGCGGATGTTTATTAAAATTTGATTCTATTTTCTTGATTAAATTCTTACCTGGCGACGTCTTTTCCACCTCTGGACTGACTGACGAGGGAGAGAATGTAAGAAAGACAAAGAATTAAGATGAAATTTGTTTGAAGGATTTATGATAAAGAACCTACAGATGTGGTCAACAGGAAGAGAAAAGCAGACAGGAGAGTGATGAGAGAAGGATGATGATGATGATGATGATGATGATGATGATGGCAGCTGATGGTTTTGTGGGGCATTTAAGGATGGTGATGATAGTAAATGATGATGTGATGATGATAGTAATGAAAAGTGACATATTCATATGATATATTAATCTACTCATCTTTCCAATCAGGGTGAGATTGATCTATACATTGACTGTCCTGCACTCACACACAAACAGAGTGTGTGTTTGTGCATGTTTGTACCTTTCTTGGAGTTTTTTGGGTCCTCTTCGGCGAGCAGGAAAACGTCCTCGGAGCTGCTGTCGCTCTGGAGTTTGTCTCGCTGCAGCAGCCTGTCCACCCTCTGGATCACACACTCCAGGCTCTTATCCACATTTAGCCAGACCTTCTCCTGTACACCAAACACACAACGAAAGTTAGCTCAACATAAACACACACACACACACATTTGAGCACAGACATGTCAGAGGCTGATGGACCTACCCACTCCTCCTCATGAAAATCCGCCTGGAAGGAGGCGCGCTTGCTTTTGCTCGCTTCGCTGCCCTCCGATGGGGTGGCGTGGCGAGAGGGCGAGATGGCAGCGCGAGAAGGGGAGGTGGGGTGGCGGGACGGGGAACGGGACGGGGAGCGAGAGGAGGGTGACAGGGAGGAGGCAGACGGGGAGGGGCTGCTCTGCTGCGTGAACTCTGGGCGGGCGGCTGCCAGGGCAACGATGGCGGAGGACAGCAGCTTGGAGTCACACGCCGTCACCAACTGGCGAGTCTGGCGAGTGGTAGAAATCAGGTAATTATAGCGTCCACATACTGTGAAACATCCTTGTCTGTGTCTACAACTATGGCTGTGTCATCATTCTGAATCTGTGTTTCCTTAATAATCCTTAATTTAATATTCTGGACAATGATAGCTTTAGTTAAGGTTTCAAATGATATTCTCGATGCATCAGATAGAGGATTTATTTCCATCCTTGTTCTGTTAGATCTTAGCGCTGCATTTGACACAGTCGACCATCAAATCTTGTTACAGAGAATAGAGCATCTTATTGGTATAAAAGGGACTGCACTAAACTGGTTTAAGTCCTATCTCTCAGTTCGTTCCCAATTTGTCCATGTCAATAATGTTTCTTCTATCCATACAAAAGTTGATCATGGGGTTCCACAAGGTTCCGTGCTTGGACCAATACTTTTCACTGTCTATATGCTCCCATTGGGTAAAATCATTAGAAAACACTAATTTCCACTGTTATGCAGACGATACACAACTCTATCTATCAATTAAGCCAAATGAAACCAATCAGCTAGCTAATCTTTGAGCTTGTCTTAAGGATATAAAATCCTGGATGACCTGCAATTTCCTTCTACTGAATTCAGACAAAACAGAAATTATTGTACTCGGGTCCGAAGTCCTGAGGAACTCAATATCCAGTGATATAGCTATCCTAGATTACATCTCCCTGGCCTCTAGCTCCAAAAACCTGGGAGTCATTTTCGACCAAGATTTGTCATTCTCTGCCCACATTAAACATATTTCTAGGACTGCCTTCATTCACCTACGCAACATAGCAAAGGTCAGACACTTCCTGTCTCTGAATGATGATGCGGAAAAAATTATCCATGCCTTTATTACTTCCAGGCTTGACTACTGCAATTCTTTACTGTCCGGTTGCACCAAAAAGTCTCTAAGGACTCTCCAGCTGATCCAGAATGCAGCTGCACGTCTATTAACTGGAACTAGAAGAAGAGAGCATATCTCACCTGTATTAGCCTCTCTACACTGGCTTTCTGTGAAATCTTGTATAGAATTCAAAATCCTGCTCCTCACCTATAAAGCGCTCAACGGTCAGGCACCATCCTACCTTAGGGATCTCTTAGTCCCATATCGCCCATCAAGAACATTACGTTCTCAATATGCAGGCTTATTGGAGGTTCCCAGAATTTCTAAATTTAAAACAGGAGGCAGAGCCTTCAACTTCCAGGCTCCCCTCCTGTGGAACCGTCTTCCGGTCTCAGTCCGGGGGGCAGACACCCTTCCTATATTTAAGAATAGGTTAAAAACTTTCCTGTTCGATGAAGCGTATAGTTAGGGCCGGCCCTGGCTGGCCTAGTTATAGTTATGCTGCAATAGGTTAGTCTGCCGGGTCCTCATGAGATGCTCTGGGCTTCTTTTTCTTCTCCTATCTGTGATACTGATGAACCACTATTGTACTTTTAAATCTGCTGTGGGTCTTGGAGTCCTGCCCTGTGTTTTCTCATTCACAGAGCATGCTGCAGTGCAACCACTGAGGGATCTACGGATGTTGGAGGGTCTGATGCTGTCCTGGTGAAACCTGGAAGCTGTGATGGATCCTGCTCCTCATCCTCCACTTCTACCAACATTAATTACATTTCTGTTTATCTGTTTGTAATATTCAAATTTCTCTGTAATGTTTCCACCTGCACACACCATCTACTGCAGCCTGTCCGTCCTGGAAGAGGGATCCCTGCTCTGTTACTCTTCCTGAGGGTTCTTCTGTTTTTTTCCCTGTTAAAGGGTTTTTAAGGGAGTTTTACCTTGTAAGATGTGAGGGTCTAAGGACAGGGGATGTTGTGTTGCTTTTGTACAAAATGTAAAGCCCTTTGGGGTAAATTTGTGATTTGTGATTCTGGGCTATACAAATAAATTGTAAATGTCATGTGGTGTAACCAATAAAACTTGGCTTTCATTTTTATTAAGGACATAGTTTATGAGGTCACATGTCAAGTCCCTTTTGCTCATTGATATTTGACATGTGAGCAACATTGTTATTGGGAAATAGTCTTTTCTTGAGGATTTTGGACAATTTTTATTTTCACCTCACTAAATAGTATTTTTAAATTATATATAATTTATAATAGTATTTTTATAGCCTTTATATATATATATATATATATATATATATATATATATATATATATATATATATATATATATATATATATATATACTGTTGAGGGTTTAAATGACTTTTAAAAAGTTGAAAGACTTGACTTTTTGTGTCAACAAAAGCACAAAAAGTCATGATTTTTGTAAAAGCAAGTGATTCAAACTGATTTTTAATGACAAGAAACCAAAATGAACACAAAAGACCTGATGAATGGTGTATTTTTAAATGTTTTTGACTTTCTCATCCTGCCAAACACGATCTCTCAGGACTGGCATTTACCCGATTCTTTGTATTCAGACAGTTGAGGCAGAGGAATTAGTAGAGAAAGCAGAAGAATATAAAACACAGAAGTGATAATACATATCGGATCTCTCTCTGTTCCTCTGAGTGCTGTGGTACCTTCTCTGTGAGGATGGCCAGCGTTCTCTCCAGAGCGTTAGCTGAGCGGTCCTTGGCAGCTCGGGACAGACGCTCCGTGTAGTAACACACTTGTGTCTTCAGGGTGTTAATTTGACCGATTAGTTCCTTTGCTTTCACAACATCCTGAGGCTGGTACGCCATCCCTTTAGACCCAGAGCTGCCAGAGCTGCCAGAGCTTCAGGCGTGCAGTATGGGAAAGATCAAGAAAAGAAAATGAGAAAATAACTGCAGATGAAAATAACACAGCGATGACACAAACTTTAATGAAAATAGTTGTAATGGTTCAGACAATCTCACCTCTCCTCCTCATATGTGCTGGTACAGTAAGAAAACCACACAAAACAAAGAAAGAGTTATTAATTTCTGACAAAAAACAAATAATACAATAAAATTGCAGCACCTGAATATATAAAGGTCCACTTCACCCTACTCACTGTTTCCTGGCTTCATCGAGCTTGTGCAACAATTTTCGGAGGCCGCAGCCTTTAAAGCCTTGGTGGTGAGCTGCAGGAGCACCGATGGTCACAACATCGTAGGTCCGGTCTGATCGGATGACAGATCACAGAAATGAAGAGGGTAAAAGATACTGGATAAACAGCATTAATAAAATGTTGGCATGTGGGTGACATATTTACACAAAAACCCACCATAGCCAGACTCTCCCTGTACTCTCATCCTCTGGATGTGCAGGTTAGTAGGAATAAACTCCAGCTTCCTCTCGGCTTTCAACGTACTAGACTTAAACGATGGTCCTTTGAGGGAGCAGAAAATTGATTGTCAGTATCTGTACATATGGGGGTATAGTTACATCCTCATGTGATATTTTACACAGAAATATAAAAACAAATGATGATACAGAATGTTGTACTTAGTAGTTAGTATGATAATGATATTAAAGTGGCATTCCAGGAATTCCCTATTGCACATCCATAAAGTTGTGCTACTTGAGAGGCAATGTTTGTATTCTCATTCATTCACTCAATACTTTACTCTGAGCAGTAAATTGAGATCTTTGATCCTCATCAATGATTTTGGGTCATCACTGATTGGTTTGGTGTTGTATGATGATAAGTTCTGCATCTGTTAGATGTGACTTCTTGAGGACATTGTATCGTTGAGCTGTTTCCTACACTCTAGTAAAACAGCAGACAGTAGATATATTGCACTGTATATTAAAAAGAGAATGGTTTTGGAAACTGATCAATAGTCAGTGGTCATAAAATAAATGATCTATGCAGTAGAAGCTGAGATATTCTATATGCAGGGATTCTGTCATAAATTTGTAGACTCCAAGCCAAGAAATATTTTCTCTGAATAGAAAGCTCTTCCTGGGCCAAATATTATTGCACATATGTTTTGTCAGGCTGAGTAGAAATTCTCCTCACTAGTATATTTACTTGAATATTCAGATTGAGTTGCCTGCCTCTTTAGAAAGTTAATTATAATTATACCTTTGTATTCGTGCAGGTCGCTGATGGTCTCCTGGTAGGTGAGAATGATGGTCTGGTACTGAGTGATGATCTGCCTCCTGAGGTTCTCCCAGCATGGAGACAGCTCTCCCAGCTCCTCCAGCTCACACACCCTGCACAACACACAGCACGTTCACTATCAGGACATGCTGAGGCCCATTTTAAAATGAAGAAATGGCCCTTGAGAATGGCAGCCCTGGTAAACAGCAGCCATTGCTTTGCGTTTTAGGGTCACAAGCCAACTGTTGAAACGCAATAATACCCAGCTGCTCCTACTGTACGACCATATGCACCCAATCAATCATATGGAGACAAACGGAGACGTCACCTGACGGCATCTTCCTCCAGCAGCAGTTTGACAAACTGTCGGGGAATGTGCAGGGAGAGCACGCTCTCAGCCATCTGCTCCAGCACGCGCAGGTGGTTGCCATCGGTGGTCGGGAAACGATACGTCCGTGACATGACGCCTCCAAACACTGAGAGGCACATAGAAACAAACTATCACAGACGTGAATCACCAGGACGCAGCCAGCGGCGCACATGCCAACTCTCAGCATCGTCACAGAGGCTTGGGCAAAACACACGCGAGACACACACTCACCAGCCTTCAGCAGCGGGTCTTTACACAGAGATGAGGACTTGGATTTGATGCCCGCGGATTCAGTCAGACTTTCATCAACAGGGAGAACCATCTGACACACACGAAAATGCAAAAATTAAATGAAGTTTGACAAAAACTATCCAATTGACCTTCACAATTAACTTCCACATCCATTTGTCCGTAACAACCGGGCTCATTACCATCGGTGATACCAGTAGGTTGTTGGCAGAGTATCTAAGTAAGACCTTGAGCCACTTCACTTTCACGACCAACAAGTTAGAAAGTGAAACTATTTCCAGCCTGAATAGCATGAGAACCCAGAGGCGTGATACAGGGCCTCCCTAGCTAACTCACCCTTCCGTTGACAGTGTCTCCTCTCTGTAGTCTGGCAACAGGTGCTCTCTGCTCGCGCTTCTCCTCTATCTGCCAGGCAATGACCGTGATGTTCCCCACGCGCTCATTCTCCGCTGACCTGCCGCAAACACGGAGTAAAGTCAGCGCGCCAGAATGCGAATCCAGCAAGCAGTGGCTCTCGTGTTAGTCACAGACGGAGGACATGGTGCTGTGTCTGTTACCTGAGATTCAGGTGCAGCCGGTGATGTTTGTCCTGCAGCAGCTCCTTTACAGAAAACATGGCCGAACCAAGCATGTACATCTGTCAGCGAGAAAACACAAACACAAAAGCACTTTGGAGGATTTCATTGACAGAAGGAGGATTTAAAATAGATAAAAGCAGTTAGTCGTTTTCTATGCCCGCTTATTTCTCACTAGGGTCACAGGGTTCTGCTGGAGCCAATCTCAGCACATTACAGAGGAGACACAGATACACGCTAGACAGGTACCAGTTGAGGGTTGCTATGCTACTACTATGATATTCATATTACGTTTGATATAGTTTACGTTTATTAGGATTGTGTTACAGTACATTGTGTTCAGTACATTGTGTTCTTTTATGTAAGTGTGAAGCTCTCTGTAAAAGGTTTGTACCGTTTCCTGTCACTGAATCATACACACACGCGAAAGATCACATCAGACAACTGCACTGAAGAAGAGAGTAGCAAAGCAACTTCATAAAAGGAGTTGTTTTGACACACTGATACCTAAGTTTGGCCTTGGAGACAGGTACCGTCCGACACCAAAAAAGAAAAAAAAAGAAGAATCCTCCCATACATTCCTTATCTTACAGCACACAACCCCCTTCATAAAGACACACAGCACGTAAAGATCCTCAGATCCTCCTGCTCACTCTTGTGGTGCACTGATTGATCTCCGCTCTCTGCAGACTTGCGTTTAATAAATTCATTATATTCACTCTACTTCTCCGTTCTGGTGTTTGCCCGCATTAACCAACTCGGAGCGCAACTTGGCAGCGCGACACAGTCTATCATGGAGAACACACACCATTCACTAACACTACACAATATAGAGTCTCCAATCAACTTTAGCATGTTTTTAAACTGTGGGAGAACCTGGAGAACCTGTAAAGAATGCACACAGACACAGAGAGAACATGAAACTCTACACAATAGTGCTACCTACTGTTCCACTGTGTTGCCCTAGATAAAAAGCAAAAGGATTTTATTCACTTCCTCACTGGAAACTTAAAGACAATGGCATTAAGTGGTTTTGTCAAATCAATCCTTGGAGTGGGGCTTACCGTGCCCTGAGAACGGTCCTTGACATCATAGACAGAAAGCTTGACCTGGGTCTGCTGGTTGATCAGAGAGTCCTGAAAGAACGCTATGCTGCTCAAGAAGATAGGGTTACTGGTCCCCTGGAGACAGACAGACACAGACAGATGAAAAGCGTTTGGAGACTCCCGACATCAGGCAGGAAGAACGGGGAGGTGGGAAAAAGAGATGTACCTCTATAATTTCAGTTTGGGCATGCTTGGTCCAGAAGGCCTGGGGCGGAGTGGTGCAGCTGACAGCCACGAAGCTGGTGGGTTTACGGTCCAGAGCGGGAGTAACCAGCTCGCTGCAGGCTGCAGCGTCACAGAAACACGAGGAGAGATTACAAACTGCAGGATTCCACTAATCCACGAAGGGACATAATACAGTGTGTTTGAGTCGTTAGTGCTTGATGATCAGCAGTTGTTAAGTTAATGCCTCTGGGCCACACAATGGCACAAATTAAACATGTCGTTCCAAATAAACGGCGTAATGACGCCTTCAGCCAGTTTCCAAAAAGCCCCATCTGCCTTCTGTGTTTTGTCCAAATCAGATCAGTGTTTAAACACAATTTCACTGTCAGTGCATCATCATTTAAAGAAACACTGTCTTCTTTGGAAGACAAAGATGCCAGTGTTTCTTTAAATAAAAAACAATATTATTTAACATAAAAAACACAAAATATGAATTAGACCAGGCTCACTTTAGACACATAAGATAAAACAAGGAGGTTTCTAAGGAATTTTAAACCAGCATTATCCCACATTTTGTAGACAAAAGAATTACCTGAATAACCAAGATGATAATACAAATAATTGGTATTTGCAGCCCCTATTTAAAAAAATTAAAAATTTTAAAAATTTTTGAAAAAAAAAAAACAAAGCTGGGGTTATAAAATATGTTTTGTCATTTATTACTATGAAAAGTGACAATGTGCTCATTCGTTACTAATAAGATATAAGTTAAAACTAGATCATAAATAGTATCACAGCTGGCCGTTTTTATTTTTAACAAACATAACTCAAACGGGAATTACATTTTAGGCCTTTCCAGCTGTGAACTAATAAAACATGTGTGCATCGGTGAGTTTCACTGCAACAGGTGTTTTTGGAGCTATTTCTGGTAAAAATGTTGGTTTAACAATCTAATGGACTTCAAGCTTCCACCTTCTCTTATAATTGGTCTGTAATTCTAAGTATCTTTGTCAATAAAGAGTTAAATAAATAAATATTTGACCATTATAAATTATGGTCTCACACACACACACACACACACACACACACACACACACACACACACACACACAGTCAACATCTTCCTGGACGTACCCAGACTGAACTCCAGCACTGGCTCATCTGGATCCTGACTGTTGCCTGTATAGAGAAAAAAGAAGAGGGGAGGAGTCGTTTAACGCTCTATTGTTTCAACATCAGTGGAGTGAACAGGTTACCATGGCAGCAGTAACTTGGTTACCTGATAACGCCAACCCCATCATCTCAGCCGAGAGATCGAATGTGTTGGCCCGGTAGACCGACCATGGCCGATGGCGGGGGCTCTTCCCGGACATGGCTGCTTCACGTTGGGGCTGAGGATTGATTTTAGAATAAAGAAGCTGAAGAAGGAGCCACGTCGGCCACAATCACAACCAGTCTGCCACTCGGCTCTGTGAGATATGTGCGCTTTCCTGTGAGTGCTGATCAGAATCCGTCACACACTTGTCACTGATGAACCTGACGGGGGAAGCAGATGGAAGCAACAAACTGTTAATCAGCTGTTTCCATGGAAACAGCTGAGGCAGACTAGACATGTTTAACCCTTTGAAATCGATGTCATCCTTTGATCGAAACAACAGCTGAGCACCGTAAAATTACATAATATCAGAAAACAGCCTGTAATTACTTACGTAAGGTCGCTGATGCATGAAAGCTCAGCACTGCGTTACGTAGATCGACTTTAAAAGGTTACAGGGATGAATAACTCATGCAGGTTTCTGCATTCTGACATGAGCAGCATATGACAGGACACGTTGTGTTGACCAAACTGCTGAACATCATCCTTTGCCTCCGTTAATGCGCTAATATACACAGTGAGAAGATTTTCGGTGGGGGAGAAAAGTGTTACTTCGCTGCAGGAGCCAGATTTTGCTTTTAGACAGACTAGTGTCAAGCACACACACACACACACACACACACCCCCCCACACACACACACAGCTCAGTAGATAATACAGAAAATACCCCAATATGATTTTTTTTTTAATGATAGATCATGAAGATTTGACAGCCAAAATTACCATCATATTTCAAGGTGCCATATTTTGAACCAAAACTGTTTATCAGTTTTTGTTTTATTCATTTTTTTGTTATCAAAAGTAAAGCTCATCTGGCAGGTCCTATAACACGCCCAAGTGACAGAACAAACATATACAGTAGGTCCTTCATATAGGGATTTAAGAATATTCCTCTAAACTAAGGAGCGTGTTTTTCAGTAAATTAAGTCTGTTTATTTAATATTTTGAGTTAATTTCATCAGCATCCAGTAAGTCAGATTCCTGCCCTGCCTTTTGTAGGAATCTCCAACTCACCTACTTCTAATTATCAACTTGTTCCCAAGCAGCTGGCACTCATCAAGGATGTGATAAGGAGTTAATAATTAGAATCAGCAGCTCCTAGGCACCTCTGCAGGAAGTGTTCATCAGCTGGGATTTCAAGGAAATCTAATGCAGGGCTGTAACAATAACTGTATTACTGCGACATTTTTTTTAATTTTAATTTATTTACAACACCACCTGCTAGCAAAAGTATAACAAGCATTTTTTGTAGCTTAGTATGTTTATATATCCCCTAAACGTATGCACTTTCAGGAGAAAAAAACAATACAAAATAAAAAATGTAATACCTAATGTTATTCATATTAGAGCTCACTTGTCACAGACAAGTGTTGGTGGAACAATTAAAGTGATTCGCCAAGAATAATCTTCTCTGAGCCATGAATTAAACACCAAACATGATGTAATCTGTCTTGCACTTATCAAGATGTGCTGCTCTGACACCAACGGTCAATCTCTTATTTTTTCTCATAACTATAAACGACTTGTTTACTGCAATCTGATAAAGGACTTACAGTATCGCTTTAACCACAAACCCTAGAGCCTTATATAAGCACAAATCCATATATTATCATCTCAACAAATTGTCATTCCACTGTGTACAGTAAGTACTTGTGGGGTAACATTCGTCTGATAACAGGGCTGATCAAGCAGAAACCACAGTGTACAGTTATTTATAGGCCTGCCAAGACAAGACATTTGGCTCCAGAAAAAAATCATTTGCAGCTTCTCTTGATTCATCTCCTTGCTGTGTTTGTGTCCTCTTCAATCTCTTTTTGGCTTCATCTAATTCCTCTCTTCATTATTAATGTGCAGAGAAAACCTTGTAGGCCTTCACCTCTACCTTTTTGCCAATTCTTTATGTCTTTTGATTCACTAATGATGTCTTTTTAAATCGTGTATAAATGTTTCTAACTCATTTTTGTAACTGTTTGTTTCTCATCAGGTGCCAAGCTCTCCTTGTTTTCATTTCTCACTTTCAGTCTGTTGGCTATTATCAGTGCAAATCACAGCAGCTTATTACGATTAAAAAGTTGAAAAAAGAGATGTGAAAGACTTTAAATCTAACACGATGCAGTCAGGGGATCCAGAGCTATATGCTTCAGTGGAGTTGTATACAGCACAAATATCACACAGTGGCTCCTACATGGAGACACTGATGTAACAGTTGTACTCAGCAATGAGTGGGCTGATTCATCCCTGCAGCACACAGTTGAAGATAAATATGAACAGCAAATCTGCGAGTGGAGGACGGACACAAGCAGGAGCAGAAAAGAGAAAAACAGTGCATTAAGAAAATGTGAAAGGTTACGAGGAAGGAATCGGGATGCAGCAAAAGGCCTGATGACTAACCTGAGCTGAAGGCTGCTTCACTTAGCCCCGGGAGGTCAACGATTGTATTTTCTGCAGCATGTCACACTCGTTTAACATTTCCTCCTCATCCTGCGTGCGTCTTTCTCAGCCCTGATGAACGCAGACCTGGGGAACAGCGTGAATATCCGGTACGGGGAGGGGTTGTCTGCCTATTGTGCAGCGTTTCATCACATTGTATGCTCACAAATAGGTAAGGAGCTGTGTATGTGTTACTGTGCATCCATGTGTAAGGACCTCTGTGACAGTGGCTATTTTTACACGCGGGTCTGTCTGACGTCACACTCCTCGCACAAATCACACACAACACTCCACAGTCAACTACATGACGCACTTTCCAGAGTGTGAGTGTGATGCTCTTTGCCAGTTTAATCGTTGTTTTGGCGTCTTCATCCGAGACCATAACAGATGACAGAATAGCGCATGGCTGCTCTGCCTCATTAGGCTCAGTGGGAGCCCCGAGTCAGTGGGAGCTGCCTTTCAACATGCTGTAATCTCCAGTGCCTGTGGCACTGTGGGACACTCTGTAGGAACCCCACGGTGGATCTAATGTAAAGCCAGAGGGAGTTACCGATCCGCCCCCCTCATCATCATCATCATCATCATCATCATCATCATCATCATCACATGGCTGACAATTATTGGCTACTGACTTGCAGTTGGCTTGAACGGAAGTTCCTCCGGAGCAGAGAGGACCCTTTTTTAAAAAAAAAAATTTAAAAAAAGTCATTTATTAAAATGTCATCTGGCTTCAGCTTTTCTTTTTGAAATGTAAAAATTCTAATTTGTCAAATTTTCAATTTTGGAATGTGGTCAGACGAAAACGTCATGAAAAAGTCATGAAAACGTTAGATGGTCATTTAGGAAAATGTTATGCACATTTTCTAAAATAAATGGCTAAATATATAGATGACAAAAAAAGATGAAAAAAAAAATTACGTATTTAATCTGTTGGTCCAAATGCAAGAATAGACTGTCCAAGTCAAAATATAACATTGAACTTATCACATAACAACGATCACTATTGAGAAGCTGTGAGCAGAGAATTTTTTTTTTCTTGAAGAACGACACATCGATTATCAAAATAATTTTCCAATTATTTCCTGATGACCAACATATCAATTAATCAGAAATCTGGGGTCAAGCCCTAAAACAGTAAGTACAGCTGAGCTAGAAGCTTCACAGCTGCTGGGCTGTAGTTGTCCTCGCACATGCAAAGTAGGTCAGCGGGAGACGTGTCATGTTTTTTTTTTTCTATCTTTAAAGGTCCCATATTGTGCACATTTTCTAGGTTTTATTTGAAATTTTGACACCTTAAATGATTTATTGGTCTCAATCGAATATGTGTGGGTGTCAAGGTCCAGCCATTTTGCAAACTAGGCGCTGCTCTGACATATCAGGGGTGGGCATTGACTGCATAGTTGTGACATCATCATAACTTTACAGAAGTCCTGACAGCTTATTTTAGGGTGGAGTTTCTGAATATGAGCTCTGTGCATTTCTCTGCAGATTGAGAGTTTTGAAACACAGGTTATTAGTATTCAAATAATGCCCATTCCTTACTATATTCTAATGGAAATTCAAAACTTTCTACGATATGAAACCTTTAAAAGAATGTAAACATCATATGTTGAACGCCCAGAGAGAAAGCAAGTGGAGTGTAGTATGAACGAAGAGAGGCTCCAGGTGGTCCTCTGGGGCGGTGTGGAGACGATCACTGACCCAGTTAGGGAGTGTGTCGGCCCACAGCTGGCCCCCTGCAGATGCTGTCAGCACCGGCTGCACTGCAGTGCCTCTGTCTCACGTCGCTTCCCTCCCATCCTCGTCTGTTGATCCGTCTCCCAGCGTTATGCTCTGTCATCAACCTGTTCCCTTCCCTAATTTTTGCTCCAGTCATCTCCCTCTTCCCCATGTCCCCCACTAACCTTGATGCTCCTCTCAATTTACACCCATCGATCCCATTTCAGTCTAAAGGTGAACTGTACCAAAGAGCTGTCCCCGGAGTCTGATCTACAGTCGTCTGCTTGACATATTAGTGTCTGTGGTAACCATGGACACACAGTGGCTGGACGGCTGGCTCCGTCCACTCAGATTGATATAATAATTACACGCTGATCAGATTGATCATAGAGGAGGAGAACATGCTCTGCACAGACACACTGTAGGCTTTGTAATATCAAGGAACCTTAGATGATGTGAAGAAGAACTGCTACAGGGTCAGACACATTGTCTGCGCCAACACAACACACAGGGGAGGGTGCAAAAGTCTTTATCTTAATGTAAAAAAGCATCAAAAACACACCTCACGCATCTTGGAAGAGACCATGAGAAAGAGGAGACAGACAGATGCAGCCGAATCAGAGAGGACTGTGTGATTTACTTCGTCTTTGTCATGAAAAGAATAAAAACTGTGACTCAACAGATCAAATCTAATCCTGCAGGCCTGCTCTGACGTGACGTCATAAGCAACACATCCGGTATTAGATGTAAAATATATATATTGGAAATTAAAAAAATGTAACATTTCCTTCAACAGATAATCGAAAATCACTACTCCGATGGCATTTTCTCAACGAGCGTGAAACAGGGTGACAGCTGTTAGCAGGCTGGGAATAAACGAACGCAGCCTAATGGAAAGTCTATTTCTGGCAGCCAATAATATTGTCATCAGACCTCAGCGTGGATGTTTTTTTCTTCTTCCACTGACATTAGGAGAATAACACATATTGCGTCATGGTGCCGCTGCTGCGGGATGAACATCAGCAAACTGAAGGAAAAAAAAAACACCAGAGGCCACGTACGGAAACTAAGCGTCGACATCTGAGATGTTGCTGCAATAAAGAGGTTTTACTGAGCTCCTGCTGCGAGGTGCCCGTGTGCAGCCTTCACCACGCCATCCAGCCCCACTGGCCGATGGACAAGGGGATGCCACGCGGGGAAACACACGCACACGTTAAAGGAAAAATAAAAGAGTCCATACCGTTGAGAGAAACGCGAAGCCTCCTTGTAATATTGTTGCGCATCCTGGTCGCTCCAGTCGATGTCTGCAGTCCGGGACTCGCCCCGACTCTCTGACACACCTCAGCCGGGCTGCAGCGGCGCGTGCGTCCGCTGGGGGGCGCTGTCTGCAGCCCGACGCTGTGCTGCCGTCAAACAGATTAGAATATTATAATATGCTTCAACTATATGTGAATGACGGGTGATATATGCATGTGGATATGAGCAGAGTCAGTCTTTAGTTTCCATGATGCAAGCTACTGTCCACTTTTGGAGGTCATACAGTGCAATTGTTCAGTTAAAAAAAAGTTACACAAAACAACTAATATCACAAGATAATAATATCTATGATATAATGTAGCTGGATCTGATGTATATGTGAATATGTTTTGGCCTATTATGTTATATATTATATAATATTTGGGTTAATGTCAAATCTGCCATCAACTTAGATAGCACCAGATAGTTAAACTCTTTTAAAAAGTTTTAATAAATTAAACACAGAAACTGTCAACTAGTTTTACATTCTCGGTGGATTAAAATTTGTCATTATTTTTTGGTCACATCTGTCGACATTTTGTGTCTAAAATAGCAAAAATGGTGATTTTTGTAAATGTAAACAGTATAAATGGAATTTTAAATGACAGAAAACCAACATGAGCACAAAATGTACATACCAAGAGACCCGATGAATGCTTCTTAAAACTGTATTTCAAAGTTTTGGACTTTCTCATCTTGCCAACCATGATTTGTCACTGACTCTCTTATCTTTTTCCATTATAAGCGTAATGCATAAAATGTTACTGTGTAAATGTAGGCATTGTGTATGCTTATTTCCTATTTTACTATACTGTGAAGTATACTTGAGAAGCATGAAAACTGCAGATAAACAAAATACAATAAGGCCTAATGATACTATTATAATGCATTTACTCAAACTATATAGATTATTTGATTGGTGATATATGTATGTGAGTATAAGCAGATAGTCTGGTTTGTACTTAGTGTTCATGATGCAAACTATTGTCCCTTTTTGGAATACTGCAATTGTTCAATAAAAAAAGAAAACCAGACAAAAGAATGATATAATAAAATATTATCTGTAATAGGGCGACACGGTGGTGCGGTGGGTAGCACTGTTGCCTCACAGCAAGAAGGTCGCAGGTTCAAGACCCGCCTTGGGCCTGGGTCTGGGGCCTTTCTGTGTGGAGTTTGCATGTTCTCCCCGTGTCTGCGTGGGTTTTCCCCGGGTACTCCGGTTTCCTCCCACAATACAAAAAACATGCTCAGGTTAATTGGTAAACTCTAAATTGCCCATAGGTGTGAGTGTGAGAGTGAATGGTGTGTGAATGGTGTGTGTGCCCCACGATTGGCTGGCGACCATCTGGGGTGTATCCCTGCCTCTCGCCTTAACGCGCTGGGATAGGCTCCAGCAGACCCCTGCGACCCCGAAAGGGAATAAGCGGGATAGACAATGGATGGATGGATGGATTATCTGTAATATGATGTAACAGGATCTGATGGATATGTGAGTATGATATAATATACCATATTTGATCTTTTTTCATTACAACGTCTGAAACGTTACATTGTGTAACATGTGGAAATGTGTATTTGGAATATTGAAAATATTGTGTATTTTTAATTTTTATTTTATTACACTGAAGTGTTGTGTTGAGTAGCAAAAGTACAAACTAACTTAAATGAGTAATCATTATTATTGATGTTGTTATCTCTATCAAATGAATGGCAGGATGATAGATTTAAAGAAAATAATGATAAAAGAAAAGAAAAAGTCCAAATGAAGAAGTTAAGTGAGATATACGTTAAACCTTTGTGTTTCGTGTTAAGTTAATAAACATTAGAAAACAATTCATATAATAATTCACCTATGGAACTTACGTGAAACAATGTTTTGAATAAACGTAAGAATTAGTTAGAACTTATATTTACTTATATGCTATATTTATCTTATTTAACTGTGAAGGAATGTACACCACAGATTAAAAATAAACACTCTTCTCTGCAGTTTCTTCTTATTATTATTATTACTAAATATTATTATAGTCATTGTTATTTTTACTATTATTATTATTATTCAAATGGACTCTTTCCTCAGTGAAAGTTGACACTACAGTGTCCCAGTGTCACCGAAACTGCAGATCGCGGCCTCTGAATGGCCCGCGGACACACCTTGCCCCCCTCCTCTCTTCCCCCTGAGTGACAGCCAATCACGCGGCGCCTCGGGGCCGCGCCGCCCAGCCCCGCATCGGAACTCACGGACACGCGCCGCAGGTGTGTTCCAACTTCTCCCGCAGTTTGAAGGAGACGCGCTCGGATCACGCAGCTTCTAAAAGCGTCCGTGGAGCCTCAATCATGCTTCGATTCTCCTTGATGATGGATGAGAACATGGCAGCAAAATAAATCCATCTGCTTTTTTTTTTTTTTTGGACAAAAGTGTTCTCACCTCGACTCACTTCTGTCTGCTGGACGGAGTAATTTTAATTTAAAAAACGCGGATGTTCACATAAATTTGGATTATTGCACAGCAGCAGCATGGATTCCAGCAGAATTGCCAGGCCAACGGGAGTTGTATTTCTCATTTGCGCCTTTCTAAGTCTTCTAAATGGCTGCGGAGGAGAACTCTCAAACAAACCCACTCCCGGTGTCACGCTGGTGCCCCCGGTTATACCGGTCGATAACCCGCAGGCCTACCCAGACTCAGATAAGGCTAATTTGCCAGTGTTCACTATGGATTACCCAAGAATCCAGATCCCATTTGAGATCACTCTCTGGGTGCTGCTGGCTTCCTTTGCAAAGATTGGTGAGTACTTGTTCAAACAAGTGATTTTATTGACACACTAATCTATAGGTAAATACTATATGGTGATAGGTGTGACCTTTTCCTAGTGGGTGTGAGGCCTAATCATCTCAGATGCTGCTTTGTGATCAACACGTGCTTTCTCCTCTTTATTTCCTCAGGTTTCCATGTGTATCACAAGATCACCATCTGGGTGCCGGAGTCCTGTCTCCTGATCAGCATCGGTCTGATTGTGGGCGCCATCATGCACTCGGTCCATGAGGAGCCCCCCGCGGTGCTCAGCAGCAACGTGTTCTTCCTCTACATGCTGCCGCCCATCGTCCTGGACTCCGGCTACTTCATGCCCACCAGGCCTTTCTTCGAGAACATTGGCACGGTACCTTCCCGGCGCCCAAACCGACGTCCTCATTTTCTCTCTCCTTCTCGTGGCGTGTGTGTGATGTTCTCGTCCCTCGTGTCTCCGTGCAGGTGCTGTGGTTCGCGGTGGTCGGGACCCTGTGGAACAGCATCGGCATCGGCATGTCGCTGTTCGCCATCTGTCAGATCGAGGCGTTCGGCGTGCAGGACATCAACCTCCAGGAGAACCTGCTGTTCGCCACCATCATTTCGGCCGTGGACCCCGTGGCTGTGCTAAGCGTGTTCGAGGACGTGTCCGTCAATGAGCAGCTGTACATCGTGGTGTTCGGGGAGTGTCTCTTCAACGACGCCGTCACAGTGGTGGGTTGCATCGGCCTGAGTGTAGGCTGCCACATCCATTGAATTTAGTCAATTCTGCTTCTTATTGATTATGAGTTTCAATACCAATAGCTTAAAAAGGGGGTAAATGTTTGGATACTTCACATATCTTCATGCTTTTAAGCATTAACTGAACATTAACAAAGTAAATACAAGAGCTGATTAATATTAATGAGACAGAAACAAGAAGCACGGTCATTACTAGAGCTCCAGAGAGGAGATGTCAAACTATATTGAGGTGATTTTTGGTCCTTAAAATCACAGATCCGTCTCACCAGGGATATCGGGATACAAAAACTTCACAACTTGGGACCTTTAAAATATCTTGCTGTGACATGTTGGCTGTTCCTCACTCTCCCTGGGCTAGTGCTTGTTGTGACAATATCCTGAGCAACAAGCATGTGCTATGCTGTTCATAGCATGTTGTGGCATTATTCTGGACAATGGCCATCGATCAAATAGGACGCACCCAGATGCAAAGATATAACCTTATTCAGTGGGAATGTCCTGTAGCCACCTAAATTTAAATTTTACGCATATTTAAGCTACATATATATTTTTTTAATGGGTCAGAGAGGTCAAAGAATAAATACTATATGGCAAGATGAGAAAGTCAAAAAATCTTTTAAAATACAGTCCTAAGGAGCATTTATCAGGCCTCTCAAACTGTACATTGTGTGTTTTTGTTGGCAGTTTTGCCATTGGCCCTTATACTGTATATTTTATGGAGACTGTTGTAGCCACACCTACCATTTAAGCCCCCTTCTTGGTGCCTAATGTTTTGAACACCTCTATTACATGAAATGGAAGTTGTGCCATTGTTAGCTGAAGCTTTTCTCTTCGTTTTGTGAAGGTGCAGCTCAGGTTTCACCAGATACTGTGCAATTAGTTTCTTTCAGGGTTAATATGCATGAGGACGTGGAGTAGTGTGAATTGTGCCCTGGCAAGGTCACATAGGTGAACAGATAAATCTGATCAGTGATGGTATGTCATCGGAGACGCTAAAGACAAATGTGCCGACACCAAACAGACATGTGCTGTTGGGATTCCTACGTTTGCTCAGAGGCCGCCAAACCAGTTTGTGAGGTCACTGTTGCCTTCGGCTGCGTGGGAGGGGTTAACGTTGTCTGAAACTGAACTAAAGTAGATCCGTGCTCAAATTCCCCTCATGTTGCCCTGTTTTTTTTTAATTGTACTCTAACACACCCACTCAGCCACCTAAATGGAGCTGCTCTCATCTTTGGTGCGGTGACCCTTTGTGTTCATACACAGTAGCAGAGCTGATGAAGAAAAGGAAAGGCAAACATTTACCCAGGGGACCTGGTCACCGTCTGCTCAGAGCTTTGTCTCCGGCCCATCAAAGAACGGGTAGTGATTGGCAATAGTGCAAATACTTCCGATTTGCTGCAGTCAGTATTGATTTGGAAGGTGTGGTAAATATTAGCACATCAAATGTGTATTAATCTGAGGATTTAAATAGTCCCCAACAAATACATGGTTTATTAACCAGTCTTATCCTTCATGGGGAGGTTTAGTTTTCAGTTCCATTTGTCTGCACGTTTGTTTATCTCTGAACAAAATTACAGAAAAACTGCTGGGCAGATTTTCACGAAACTCTGTGGTAGGGTTTAGAATTAGCCAATGACAAGCATTTACATTTTGGAGTAGGCTATAAGTAAATTTGCACAACAATTGTTTTAGTGACTATTAGTGGTTTATGTTGGTTAATGGAATGTTAGTAGTTGAGGAAGCAGTTGACATTTCTGCCCTGGAGATCCAGCTTCCAGCCACCACCCTAATAGGTTTGTGAGTGTGAGGCCATATGTTTTTTTTACATTTGCAAGTCAAATAGAGGAAACATATTCTCTCTCGGCGTGACATCCTTAATACAGCCGATGTGTCAGTGGCTCTCCTGGAGAGCTGCTGCTCCACAGGTTTTATGAGTCTCACCATTCAAACACACCTAATTCTACTTATTAACTCATTATCAAGCCCTTGACAAGCTTCATGATAATGAGTTGATATAAAGAATCAGGCGTGTTTAAGTGGGAAGTTGTATGTTGAAACAGATTTTTGTAGCTTTAATCGTTCTTCCTGTTCATACTGACCATTGAAAATACATTTAGGTCAGGAGGAAGAGAGTCTTCCATTGTACTTGTGCTTCCAGTGTATGTGATGTAGGTAAAGTCCAGTCCTATTGTTGTGGAAAAAGTGTATTGCATTACTTACCTTAATGTATGTAATGCAAAAGTTGTGTAACTTTTTGAATACAAAAGGTTACATAAAGCTCCAGCAGGCTCAGTTTGTCAGATCAAGTGTATATCTGCAAAGTGAAGGTTTTGGACCCTTTTTTTCTGCTGTGGTGCTGTAGTGGAGAGATGGAAACAAAGAGGGAAATTCCCTGAACTTCCCCTAGGAAGGGATTGAATAAAAACAACAGCTCACTGTTCAAATGACATACCTCTGTATTTTATGAGCATATACAGATTGCTTTATTTAAATATATTCCAAAATGTTATTCCATAAAACCAGGAAAGCCATAGTTAAGGAAATAGCTGCTCTGTGTGTAGGCTGGAACGGAATGAAAAGGAACAAAGCGAGTCGCTCTGGCAAACGCTCCTTCTCTGTGACTTGTTCAGTGTTGCTTGAATAAGTGAGATTATCAAATTGCAAACAGTGCAGAGTAAATATTTCCATGCATCATTTTTATCTGGAACTGTGTCATTAGAGGCTCCAGCCTCTGACACCGCCCATGACCTCTGGCGGCCATGTTGCACAGAGCTGCACACACAGTGACAAAAGAGAGTGTGTTTATGAGGTCTGCATGGATCAGGAGTGTGTGTGGGAATGTGTGTGTGAACACGGCTGTATGTTTCCTCAGGTGTTGTACAACATGTTCAATTTTGTGGCGGAGATGCCGGTGGTGGAGCCGGTGGATGTGTTCCTGGGGATGGCGCGCTTCTTCGTGGTGGGGCTCGGCGGGATGGGCTTCGGCATCCTGTTCGGCTTCGTGGCCGCTTTCACCACCAGATTCACCTCCAGGGTCCGAGAAATAGAGCCCCTCTTCATCTTCATGTACAGCTACCTGGCCTATCTGGTGGCTGAGCTGTTCGCCATCTCCTCCATCATGGCGTAAGTATATATACAGAAGATGTTGCTTCAAATATTTTAACCTAGACGTTTTAACACTGCAGCTATAATGATGTTTCATGTGCTGGCGTAGCATTGTGACCTGTGCCCTCACCATGAAGTACTACGTGGAGGAGAACGTTTCCCAGCGTTCCTGCACCACCATCAGACACGTGGTCAAGATGCTTGGCTCCATCTCCGAGACCCTCATCTTCTTCTTCCTGGGTGTTGTTACCATAACGACGGAACACGAGTGGAACTGGGGCTACATCCTGTTCACGCTGCTGTTTGCCTTCGTGTGGAGAGGCCTGGGTAAGGAGAAGGCAGGGGGGTCTGTGTCAGGGAAGAGGTCGGGTGCTGTTTAAGCATCTGTAGATCTTGATCCAGGTTTAAAAAATATAACCTGTTAACAAACTTTCCTTGTTTATGGTGGACAGGGATGTCCCAAAATGCACCAAAACAAGGCAGCAAGAATCATCTCATAATCTTAAACACACCACTAAATCGAATGTCAAAAAGGTTTTTAAATACAGTTTTAAGAAACGTTTGTCAACTCTCTCAAAATGTACATTTTGTGTTCATGTTTGTTTCTTATCCTTTTATAAGTCCATTTGTATCTTTTGTTTGTATAAAAATCATTATTTCGTATGTGCTTTATTTTTGGGAACAGAAAATGTTAAGAGGTGTCTAGGTCTATGCATGATTTTTTACTTTTTTAAACCTTTTTAAGAGAGTTAAGCTATCCATTTCCAAGTTTTAAGGGTTAGACCGCATGGCAGTTTTCTCATTGTCCCTTATATGAGATTATGTATTTATCTATTTATTTTTATTAGAAAAATAATGCATACTCTGCAAAAAAACCCAAACTTTTCCACTCTTCCTCCCCAGGCGTCTTGGTGCTGACGCAGATCATTAACCCTTTCCGCACCATCCCATTTACCATGAAGGATCAGTTTGGCTTGGCGTACGGTGGCCTGCGAGGGGCAATCTCATTCGCCCTGGCCTTCACTCTCCCTGACAACATTGGCCGCAAGCAGCTCTTTGTCACCGCCACCATTGCCATTATCCTCTTCACCGTCTTTCTTCAGGTGAGAGAGCACCTATGTTATATTTTTTCATAAATAATCTACAGTCTTAGATGCAGAAGAGGTAGAATGAAACAGAAAAAAGTGTTTGAATAAAGTCTGAAGTTGAGTCTCTGTGTGAAATTACAATCTTGCAACCCTGATTTTAATATGATTTTCATGTTTGAAAGTCACTCCAATTTTAAAAAAAACTGTTTTCATTAGTCTTCTTCTAATGTTTTTTTCTGTGTTCTTCTTCTAAATCTGTGCTCTTGTTCTGTCTCCTCTCCACAGGGCATCAGTATTCGACCTCTGATTGAGTTCATCAATGTCCGCAGGACAAACCGCAACCTGGATACAATCAACGTAGAAGTCCACTGCAGGGTAAGACACGGGTTCTGATCCATGTGCATGGGGGAAAGTTCTGTATGTGTTCTGTATGTGTTCTGTATGTGTTCTGCCGTGGTTTGACCAGCTGTCACTTTGCTCTCAGCTCATGGAGCACACCATCGCTGGCATAGAGGATCTCTGTGGACAGTGGAGCCACTTCTACTGGAAGGACAAGTAAGAAGTTTCTCTCCTGCTGACTGCTTAAAGTTCTCTATCGATATAATCTACTATCACTATATCACAGATAAACCATATCTTGTCACTAACATCAACTCAGACAAACCAGCTGCTTCATTTTACTACATTTTAAACAGGAAGAGAGATGGCAGTTTTAGTTTCCCTGCTATCAGTTTCCCTTTTTGTCGTTTTTGTTTGACTCTGCTTTTGTTCACTGTGGGAATGTAGAAAACTGAACCGTACTTCCGCCATCAGCAGCTGTATGTTTTTTTTTTTTTTCATCTTAAAGCCAAGTTTTGTGAGGCTGTATGAAAATGAAGATAAGGTGACCCCTTTTTAGTCCCACAACAGGGGAAATTGTTCAACAGCACTTGTTACGGCAGTAAAGTGGTCAGCCACAATAGGGGAAAAACAATAGATCAAGCATCAATTAAAAAACAAGGAACATATTAGAACAATGCATGGATATTGATATGTTTTAAATGTAACATCACATCATGCACTTACAAATTCTAGTTTTAGTCCATTCCTCCTATGATAATATATTCCACTACGTCCGTGCTTTAATAGTTTTGTAACTCATTTAGGTAGAAACAGGAAATCGATAAGTATAATACAGAATACCATTAAGCTTTTATATCTATTAATTATGTTAAAGTAAATTTTAGTCCTCCTGTGTGACAATCCTATGTCATTTGCCTTTAGTTTCTAGCAGTATCTGATAATGTAGGCATTGAAACTACAATGGACATTTCAAAGTTAATACAGTTACCAATAAATACAGTATTACATACATTTCAATCAGTTGTTTTGAAAGATAATTTCTTCAGCACTCCAGGAATCTAAGAAATTCACCAGTTTAAAAAGTGTCATTTTCCTTAGTAACATATGATTTTATGGTTTAGGTAGGCCTCCTACTACTTTAGCAACATATACTGCTTTCATATAAGTAATGCTGTACATGGAGTGCAAGATAAATGCACAAAACATATACAGTAATGTATGTATAAAAAACAGTATCAATTATGTTTTTATGCAAGTCTACAAACACTGTCTTTGTCCTCTTCTGCAGAACATTACAAATAAGAATCATTCATCTTGTGCAGGAAAACTGATACAATAAGTGACACATAGTGCAGAGAAGTCGTTTTTAAAAAGCAAAATGATTGTTATTTAGTTGTGTTTCTGAAAATAACAATTAGTTCACGATTAGGACCGCCATATAAATATGCGAGTTAATTTGAATACTTGTTAAAGCATTATTTTGAAGGTGTTGGGCACCAGGTGAATCTCTGTAAGCAGGTAAGTGAGGTTACTGTTTTTCCCAGGGAGGCACAAACGTCTTTCCCCAAGTGTTTGCAAGATGAGTAAATAAATAAGCTGCACACAACACATTGTCCTGCCTGGACAAATAAATTCTTTTTCTGTGTAAGGCGCTTCAGTGGCCATTTGATTCCAGAGTATGTTTTATATTTATCATAAATTAAAATTAGGATGCAAACTCTTTAAATAGAATGACTTGTCATTGTACTATAAAGGATAATGGCTCATCAAAGAAGCTCATCAATGCAATCTCCTTTCTCTTAACGTCAGGTTCATGAAGTTCAACAATCGAATCCTGCGTAGGATCCTAATCCGGGACAGCCGGGCCGAGTCCAGCATCGTGGCGCTGTACAAGAAGCTGGAGCTGCAGAACGCCATGGAGATCCTGGACACGGTGGCCGGGGACCTGAGCGCCGCCCCGTCCATCGTCTCTCTGTAGTACGATGCGTCACGTTACTCTCTTCCTGATCAGCATGCTTTTCCTTCCTGTCTGTTCATTTCACAGTTTAAAGAAGTAACTGAGGGTTTTTTTTGTCTTTTACCAGTGAGGAGAAGAAAAGTTCTGCTAAGCCCAAGAGGAAGTTCCTGGCTGGGGACCTGAGGAACATGCACGACATTCTGTCCAAGAACATGTACAAGATCAGGCAACGGGTGAGATTTTCTTGAATTTTGTTTGTTTGTTGTATCGCTTTCTTTTCCTGTCAGAAAGAAAAGCCATTTGATGCTACAAGCTCCGACGGGCACCGCGTGACTCTCAGAAAGCTACCGCTGGTCTTCATTTGCATTTTAGCTGCTGTTGTGGAAACTTCCATCTGTTTACAGTGCATACAGCAAATTTTTTAACTTTGGTTTGTCTTTCCTGGGTGGATCAACGGCGGCAAAGTGAAGCCACATGCAGCTCTGAGTCCAAATCAGCTGCTGCTCTCTGCTTGTTACAGAAGAAGTAGCCGCGACTTCAAAAGGAAACGGCACAGCATCTTTCATTTAGTTTCTTTTTTCTTTTACATTAAATCCTGTGATCCCTGATATGTCAGACTGTAATGACCAGAGGACACTTTTATCCAAATGGATAAACTGGAACCATTGTAGATTTTGTGATGCATCACTCGCACATGAGTGTGATTAGTCCAAGCACCGAAACCCTGTGCTTGTTTTGCATAGCCTCGTAGCCTCAGACTGTAGCCAGCAGTAATATTCCATTAGTGATGCCACCATCAGAGCAGCTCAGAGACGCTTTGATGTGCACACAAATAGGAAGCATGTGCTCTTTGTTCTAGGGTGTCTGTCTGTCTGTCTGTGATGTTATTTGAGAGAATCCTGAACAGATAGTTCTCTAAAATATTCACATATGCCCTTTTTGTTAAAACCCACATGTTAGTTATTGCATTTAATAACAGTATTCTAATGCATTTGTAACTGTCACGCTGCATTAGATGAGAATGCTGAATTGTGGTATTTATTGGTCGTCTCTGCCTGACCATGGCGTCCTCCCGTGATGTACAGCAGGTGGGAGCAGGAGAAGAACAATAGCTTTCTTTAGAGTGTTTGAAAGGTCCCGGTGTTTGTTTGAGGTGGTTTTAATAGCTACAGCACAGAAAAGGCTGTGTTGAGAGTGATAGATTCTCTCAGGGCGGAGATTCAAACAGAGATGTGGACCCTTGCAGTTCAGACAGGTGTGGCCGGTTTTCCTTGAGTTGTAAAGATTGCTGTCTCCTCTCAGAGTGTCTAACAGCCTACAGTCTTTGTTGTCTCCGCAGAATTGTATGGACCTTGAGGTGTGTCACCTTATTACAGGTGGACTTGTCTATAATGGTGATCTTTTCGGAAGTCTATATTGATGTGAAACGGTATATTTTGTCATGCCTTTGTTTCCTCTTAATCAGACTGTGGCCTACACCGGTAAGCACACACTGCCCAACGACCGGCACACCAAAGAGATCCTGATCAGACGCCATGCCAGCATCCGCCGCAGCCTCAGACCCGGCAGCTTCCAGACAACGGTGAGCAGGAAACTCTCCATCCATGTCTGCTATTGGCCTGGGGCTGTGTTTCATTAAGCTTCCTTGTTCTAAAAGTTGCTCTAAGGATCAGGGTGGTTTTTAAGAATTTTCCCTCAAATTAAGACTAGATCCTAGAAATGATGAAACCAACTGATGAAGCATCTCAGCTCTTAACAGAGCTCCTAAGGTGAAACTGTGAGGCATAGAGAGCTAAATTAGGAGCTTTTTGACATTATTAGAACCCTAAACCTTGCTGCATACCATCATCCTCTCACTTAAAAATAGAACACAGAATTGAAGCTCTTGAGAAACAGGCTGATTTATCTTTTCACTACACTGAAATTAGATTAGATTAGATTAGATAGCTCCTTTATTGTCCCACAGTGGGGAAATTTACAGTGCTACAGCAGCAGTTAGAAAAGTTACACAAATGTTTTTTTTAAAAATTTAAAAAAGGAAAAAAAATTAAAAAATAAATTAAAAAACAATATACAGATATATACAGGTGTATATAAATATGGATTATAAATGTATTGCATTTATAAGAGTTCACTTTCTGTAGTTTCTTCTTCTCCTCCATTTATTCCCTGTCCATTCTGCTCCTTTTCCTCAGGTGGTGCCCAAATCTCACAAGTACTTCTCTCTTCCTGCTGGGAAGAGTCTGGACTCCAAATTTCCTACTCAAAGGTCGAGCTACACAGGTAAACTTCTGAAACTACCTTAAATACCTTCACACCCAACTGCCCTCTATTAGTTTCTTTTCATCTTTTTTTTGTCCATACCAATGTGACCTACTCCTCCTGATCCTGTTTGCAAGATGTCATGTTGTTAAACTACCAATCAGACAGAGGAGTCAGAGTGAGTGACTGACTCAGAAACACAAAATAGAAACACGGGACTGGGGCAACCCGATAGTGGAGTGGTTGGAGCACATTCCACATGGAAGGCCACACTTGTGTCCTAGCAGCATGTCACTCTCCCCGCGTTTCCTCCTTCCTTTTCACTGTCAAATAAAGGCACAAAATGTCTCGGTTAAACCATGAATGCAGGTATAAATGTGACAATGTGGGGTGTCAGTAAATGTTATACCGGCTAAACAAATGTGTGAAGAAATGGACAGGTGGTGCGGTCTCATCCAATTTGTCATATGTAATTTGTGCAAAACTGTATTTAAAAGTTTAATCTAAAGCTTATGTGATTCAGCAGTCTGAGTTAATCACATCAAGTAGAGATCTGCCAGATTTACAGTCTTTTTAGCATCGAGTTCACTCCTTGTATTTCCTTGGATGGTGTTTCTGTGTTGAGCTGACTATAGTAACAAAAGAGTCACGAAAAGACTAATGTTGATTTGACTCATTTGGGTTTAACTGAGGGCGACACGGTGGTGCGGTGGGTAGCACTGTTGCCTCACAGCAAGAAGGTCGCAGGTTCAAGACCGCCTTGGGCCTGGGTCTGGGGCCTTTCTGTGTGGAGTTTGCATGTTCTCCCCGTGTCTGCGTGGGTTTTCACCGGGTACTCCGGTTTCCTCCCACAATACAAAAAACATGCTCAGGTTAATTGGTAAACTCTAAATTGCCCATAGGTGTGAGTGTGAGAGTGAATGGTGTGTG
The DNA here is from genome assembly GCA_036785175.1 of Eupleurogrammus muticus. Lineage (NCBI taxonomy): Eukaryota > Metazoa > Chordata > Actinopteri > Scombriformes > Trichiuridae > Eupleurogrammus > Eupleurogrammus muticus. Next base: position 19,812,242 of record JAYKQN010000001.1, read on the forward strand.
AATGGTGTGTGTGCCCCACGATTGGCTGGCGACCATCTGGGGTGTATCCCTGCCTCTCGCCTTAACGCGCTGGGATAGGCTCCAGCAGACCCCTGCGACCCCGAAAGGGAATAAGCGGGATAGACAATGGATGGATGGATGGATGGGTTTAACTGAAGCTTTATATTAACTTCATTTACATCACTTACATTGTTAGTGCATCATGCAGGAATAACCAAGAGGATTGATTATTACGATGATTTGAGCACATGGACATGAAAAACCTTGAATCCATCCTTATAAAGCAAAACTCTAAACCTTTTCACCCCCAACCATCTCAGCTCATACCTAGCCCTAAGCGGCCAGCATGGAGAGACCAAACAGGCCTGACAGGCTCTCACACTCCTCTTTCATCATGGATTGCTTCAGTGGTTTTTAAACGCAGTTGTATAAAACAACATTGGTTGAAAGCATGATTGATTTGGCCTAATCTTCTTCTACATTTTCTGCACGTGTCCCAGATGACCAGGAAACCCGTTCAGAAATGGCGTACCCCTCTCGACGCCCTCGGTTCGCTCAGCCCGCCCGCTCCTCCTCCTCCAGGGCCATGATGCCTCTCCACAGGCTGGACACCTTAAAGGAAGCCCCCTCCGTCGACGTACTGAACGAGAGCAGGGGCGATGGAGGCGGGACAGGGCGTGGCTCCTCCACCGACGTCCCCCGCGTGCCCGCCCCACGCCGCCACATCCGCCCCTCCATCACCAACGACGACAACGGCTCTTCGGACAACCTCAGAAACGGGGAGCAGGAGGCGAGAGAGGAGCAGGAGCCTGCGTCCCCGCCCCCAGCCTGGGCCGCGGAACCAGGGGACGACACCACACAAAACCCTCTGCTGAGGAGGCCGCAGTGGAATCCTAAAAGGGTGTGACACGTCCCTGGGTGGTCAGACTGCCACAGACTGAGTCTCAGGGTCAGAGGACAGGGCAGAAGCCACATCCAGACGTGTGCTCTAACACTTTTAGATCAAGTACATCAACTGAAAAGGTCCATTTGGTTCTTCTCAGAGGACCCACCTATCACTGAGCCCTGTTGTTAATCAGGCAACAGATGAAGTGTAGCTGTGTGAATAATGGACAGTAATAAGCACGGTGACCTACACTCCTTATTTTATATCATTGTGATTTTAAATACTTTTTTTTTTTAACTTTGCTGTAGGATTTTTTTTTTTTAATATTTGAGGCTATGTAATTTAAGCTATTCTAATGTGACTATATATTTCTTCCTCCTTTTCTATAAACACAATAGTTTCTTTGTATTTTTTTATCATTATGTGTGATTGTGTTTTTTTTTTTTACATTAAGTCTATCATGAACTATTGCTGTGCAGTACAAAATACTGTAAAGTACTAGAGAGCCTCTCTGTCTGTTGCACTGAAGGACTTCACCAATCTGGAATGACTGCATTACTGTTTTTCTTCTTGTAATAAATATTCAGTGTTTTTTTAATGCAATACTAAGCATTCTGCATTAAACCAGCATTGCAGTGTAACTTTGAATATATAAATCTGACACAGAAGGTGCCACCTACCTGAATGTAACACACACACACACACACGGCTGAAGTGATATCAATGTTTCATATACAACTCAAAACACCATTGATTCAAACATACAAAACAATGTTTATTCTTGTGCGGTCTTTGCTGGAATTTGGCTTCATGGATTCAATCTCTTTACATACATGTACAGTTTTTATGCTTAAACAACAGTGATACTACACAGTTGGACCTCAGTTACATTAAAATTGTCCATTTAAATCCACCATAAGACAGATGAACAACTCTTTTGGTGTAAAAGTCAGAAACTAGAGCAAACATTTGCTCATATACCACAGTTGGAACCGTTTTGAGTGCATGTAGATAAACAGCAGGCACTGGGGTTAAAAAAGAAAAAAACTAAACTTCTCTACTCCAGAAGTGCAAAAATGTGATCTGAGAAACTGATTTCACTCAGTTATTACTATCAAATTATTTAAGAATGTCTGAAGTAAAATGGCCTAGGTCAAGTCAAAAGGCAGATCCCCTTCATCTTGTACTTTAGTAATGCAGTAGAAGTCTTTCAGACTCATATCGGCAGCAGGCCAGCGGCATGTAGTTTTAACAGAATTTAAAATATGAAGTAGTTAGGAAGTTCTATTAAAACAAAAGTGCATGGTTTCTAATCAAGCCGTCCACAGTAACACGTGCCAACATGAGCCAAAAATTTCTCGGCCCTGTTCTCACCTCAATTCTGCACTTGATTTTCAAATCCACCCTCACCGCCCTGCTGGTGTTCATGAGCCATTTTTACGTGGTGATGTCATCACATCAGATAAGTGTGGCTCAACGCGTGTCTCGTGCACGAGTGGGGAATGCCGTTCTCACTGTGGGTCTGCTGCTTCACGGCTGACCTGGCGAGGAGCATCTCTCTGCCTGATGGGCGTCCCTCAGAGCGTGGCCATTTTCGTCATCCTCCTCCCGTCCCACTTAGGGATCCTGATGAGCAGTAAACCTACCGCTGCCAGGGCCAGGACCACTCCCAGACTGGGGGGGCCGCAAGGGCTGAACTCCTGGGCCAGGCCCGAGAGCAGCGGGGCCAGGACTCGCCCCACGGCTGTGACCGACTGGCCGGCTCCGATCAGGGTCCCGCTGGCCTGGACCCCTCCCCTCTGCAGCTCCAGGTCCGTGATGCTTGTCCGTCCGATGCTGGTGGAAATGGCGAAGAAGGTGGAGGAGAGCAGCA